>CM057823.1:193942385-194514934 GCA_030068075.1 Paguma larvata | reverse complement strand
GAGGCCATGCAGGAAGCTCGTGCCCTGTTCAGTCAGGAGGTAACGGTCGTACCAAATGGCAGCAGCAGAGAAGACAGAAAGTCAGCTTCTAGCTGTATTTTGAAGGCGGAGCCAATGAGATTTGCTAAGAGTTTGGACATAGTATATGAAAAGAAAAGGAAGTTAAAGATAACGTAATAAGACTCACGGACAGCAAGCAAGTCTGACATTGGCTAAGACAACACAGACTGTAGGAGGCAGGTTTCAGGGACGGCCGGGGCTCAGTCTGACACAGGTTAAGGATGAAGTGACTACTACATGTCCAAGTAGGATATATAGTAGGATATATAAATCCAGAATTCAGAAAAGGCCAAATATTAGGGCTCTGTTCTCAAAGAGGCCTTCCATGCAACAGACCTGCCTAACTGTTCTTTCAGAAGAAAATTATGCAAAAATAAGGCTATGGGTTTCTTGTGAGCAGAGCCCTACGTTTGTCAAAAGTTGTCCCATTCTCACCAAAAATTACTGTGGTGCAAGTACCAGACATTAGGCTTTTGGCTGCAGAAGTAACCACCTCTAAAGAACATCCACGTTGCCAGCTGTAGGACAAGCCACTAGCAAAACAACCAGAAAAGGAACAAGGCCACTCCCACCTGTGAGGTCCTCTTCCAGAAAAGTCAGAGTGACCTGG
The DNA here is from genome assembly GCA_030068075.1 of Paguma larvata. Classification (NCBI taxonomy): domain Eukaryota; kingdom Metazoa; phylum Chordata; class Mammalia; order Carnivora; family Viverridae; genus Paguma; species Paguma larvata. The sequence goes on along the minus strand of CM057823.1, from coordinate 194,514,264 downwards.
ATAAGTGACCTGTGAGTGAGCCTACTTTTCCCTTCCTGCACCCTAATTCCCACCTTTATGACTTATAAATAATAAGGCCAATAAAGAGTGAGCCCTTCTTGGGTGCCTGGGTGGCTCAGTTGGTTGGGCCCAGGTCATGATCTCACAGTTCGTGAGTTCGAGCCCCACATCGGGCTGTGTGCTGACAGCTCGGAGCCTGGAACCTGCTTCGGATTCTGGGTCTCCCTCCTTCTGCCTCTCCCCTGCTCGCGCTCTGTCTCTCTCTCTCTCAAAAATAAATAAACATTAAAAAATAAAAAAAAAAAAAAGGGTGAGCCCTTGAAACCCCAAGCCCCCATCCTCAGACCCTAATAAAGGCAGAGCCTCAGACCTGGTCGCTCTCTTTCTCTACCTACAACTTTGCTGTGCACCCTGGTGTGCCACATAGCCTCTGGGACATGAGTAATAAATCTTGCTCCTCAGAGCTCCCCAATGGTTTTGCTGAACAGTGTCCTGTGATCATAAGAATGAACACTGGCCCCTGAGACAACACAGACACAACTGCCTACAAGTCCCCCACGGCCCAGTGAGACTGGATGAGGCTGAAAGGCCCAGGTGCCACCTTCTCCCCGCCACGGCCAACCAAAACCCCCACTTCCAGGAGCGCCTGCCAGGCAGCTACAGGGCTGGAACTCCGAGGGCGGGGCGGACAGAAAGTGGATGTCCCCACCCAAGGCAGAAAGCCATCAGGCTGACAACACGCACAAGCAGCTGGTGGCAAGGCGCAGGCTGGAGCCCACACAGGGCTTTTCAGGACCAGGATGAGCATCCCTGCTCGTTCTAAATTGTAAGATTCTCGAAGGGCACGTCCAAGTGAGATATGTCTTAGCTATTGTTACAGAGTGAAGCTTTGAAATTAGGATGAAATTAGGTGGTACTCAGGACAATTTACTTTTTGAAAACAGGGATAACTTAATTTTCTAATGATGTGAGTGAGTGAATGCACACGATGAGGAAAATCGTCTGGGACTCTGCTCATGACTGGGCTTTCAGGCCTTGGAACAATGCCTTCCTCCCCAACTTCTCATCGAGATAGCGAGTCAAGTCCTGGAGGGGCTCGCAGGGAAGGATGGAGCCCCCATTCCAGAAACTCTCTGTGGAAAAGCAGGCTGATGTTTGCAGAGATTCCTGCCATTTAGATCTATTTTATTTTCACATTTATTTTCACGTGCCCAAACGAAACTTCTAAAATTTAAATAATTTAAAACTGGATCTTGGGAGACTTTAAATTGGACCGAAGCAGGCACGTAAGTAGGATTTAAGGCAGTGAGTGAGATGTCTGACCTGGCAAATTGATTATATGCCTCTTGCTCTTGGTCCCCAATAGAGGAATGCTCCGTTTCGATGTAGATACACTGTGCACTGAGCGTGGAGCCTTCCCCCGGGGTGCCGTCGGAGGCTGAGACAGCCAGGCAACCGCTGCCTGCACGGCTCTGCAGTGACATCACAATGCCTTTAACGGATGAAACCAGAGCCTGCAAATACAAATGAAGTTTGAAAATTAAACATCAACAATGCACGTAATCAAGAAAGATAGGGTTTATAATTAAGCAGAGAGAAAAGGCCTAAAATTAATTTGTAAGTAAAGAGCTCTTTTAGCCAAAAGCTAACCCCATGATCTTACTCTCCAAATCTGGTCTCCTCTCTATTCACCATCACAAAAGAAATCTCAGCCAGTAACACAACGGGAAAAAGAAATAAAAGGCATATAAATCAGAAAGGAAGAATACGTTCCCTATTTACAGATGACACAAATGTCTGTGTAGAAAACCCACAGGAATTTACAAACTCCTGGAACTAATACATGAGGGTAGCAAGGTTACAGGACACAAGATCAAAACACAAAATTGACTGTATTTCTATACACTCTCAATGAACATGTAAAAATGATCTTTTTAAAAATGTATTACTATTTATAATAACCATTCCAAAAAATGAAATACTTAAATAGAAATCAACAGCACACACAGGATCTGCATGCTGAAAACTATGAAATACTGATGAAAGAAATCAAGGAAGACCTAACAGAGAGACACACCGTGCTTCAGGACCACAAAACTCCCCATGGGAATGTGAGTTCTCCCGATTTAATCTGTAGAATCAAGATCAATAAACCCCAAATACGACAAACATGAAGAACACCACACCAAGTCACATTAACATCAAAGTGCTTAAAACCAAGGATGAAGGGAAAACCTTACAAGAGGCAGGGTGGGGGGGCGGGCAGGAGGGGTAGGAGGCATCACCTGGATAGAATAAAGAGAAGTGTGACAGCAGGTCTCCTTAAAGCAAGCTATAAGACAGTGTAGTCACATCTTTAAACTGGTGACAGGAAAAACCTACAAAGCACAGCTGGAAGAAACTGAAGGTTTAAATACAAGAAAGGTCGCTCCTGTTCATGATCAGGAAACTCAATACTGTCAAGACAACAAAACTCCCCAAATTTCTCTATATACTCATCAAAATTTACATCAAAATCTCTGCTGGGTGTCTGAAGGAACTGACAAGCTGATCCTAAAATATGTGTATGGAAATGCAAAGGAACCAGAATACCCAAAACAACCTTGAAAAAGACAAAGTTGGAAGACTCACAATTCTTGTTTTCAAAACTTACCACAAAGCTAAAGTACCCAAGACAGTGTGGTACTGGCATTAGGACAGACATATAGATCAATGGAAAGAACTGAATGTCTAGAATTAAGTCCTTGTATTTATAGTCCATTGAGTTTCAATAAAAGTGCCATAAAAATCAATGAGGAAAGAAGATTCCTGTCAGTAGTGCTGGGAAAGCTGGATATTGACGTGCTGGAGGCTGGATTCATGCCCTTATCTCACATTAGACACGAAAATTACTCCGAATCAGCCACAGATTTAAATGTAAGACCTAAAACCATAAAACCATAAATTATTTCTTTCATATATACACATATATGTTTCATATATATAGTTTCATATATGTGTATGTTTCATATGTATGTTGCATATATACATATGTTTCACATATATGTGTTAATTTATTCTGAGACAGACAGAGAGAGAGAGCATGCACAGGAGGGGCAGAGGGAGAGAGAGAATCCCAAGCAGGCTCCACACTGGCAACACAGAGCCTGATGCAGGGCTCAAACTTGTGAACCAGGAGATCATGACGTGAGCCAAAACTGAGTCGAACGCTTAACCGACTGAGCCACCCAGGCGGCCCTAAAACCATAAATTCTTAGAAGAAAATAGAAGTAAAGCTTCAAGACCTGGGATAGGCAAAGCATTCTTAAATATAACAACAAAAGTTCAAGTAATAAAAAAATTGATAAGTTGGAGTTTATGGAATTTTAAAATGTCGCGCTTCAAAAGACACCAGCAAGAAATTGAAAACAAATAAGCCACAGATGTGGAGAACTGCAAATTATAGATCTAATATGCGACTTGTATCGGAATATAGAAAGAATACTTACAGATGCAAAATAAGACACAAGTAACCCAATTAAAAAAGGAGCAAAAGATCTGAGCAGACATTTCATCAAAGAAGATACACAAACGGCGGTAAGCAGAGAAGGTGCTCGATGGAATTAGTTACGAGTGAAATGCATTTAAAGCCACAGTCAGACCCCACTTCACGCCCACTAGAACGGCTGACAGCAGGTGACTGCACCAGCAAGGAGGCAGAGGCTCTGGACCCCGTCTGGTGCTGCTGGAGCACAGACAGGTGTGCCTGCTCTGGGAAACACTGGTGGTTTCTTGAACACCTGGTGAGTGTACGTTCTCAGTCGCACTGCCCACTGGGGGGCGGAGGGGCCTCAAATCTTCTCCTCAGCTCTCTTACCAAAACCGGACACTGAGAGAAGGGGGACACTGAAACAGGCCTGACGCTGCTGACTCACCGGGTCCCCTCTCAGCTGGGTCGAACCATCCTCATACATCAGCGTCACCACCAGGGCCTCGGCCTCTTGCAGCATTTCTATCACTTGCCTTTGCCCCAAATCATCCAAACACCTAATATCACAAAGATGGTTTTCGCAGGCTCTTGGGTTCCCACAATTTAGGGAGGCTTCGACCTCAGCAGGATCTTCTTCTGATGCCATACGTTTGCTTGTTCTCTCTGAAAAATTATGTGTGCCATGTTTTCTTTTAAGATTCATGCTTTCCCCTTTTTCATTATTTATATCTTCCTTTAGGAATTGTTTTCTTTTACATTCCATTTTCTGCAGAACCGAAGCCTCCTGCTTCCATGGTGAAGGTAGACTGCTGGGAGGTGCTGGTGAGCTGATGCTCTTCTGGTTTGGGTCAGCGGACAGCTGGTCCATGAGTCTGACCCCGGAGGGCTGAAGACAGAGCTTGATGGCAGCTCGTGACGTCTGGGTTGTAAAAGAATTTAGATTCTGTAGAGAAACATTAAATATTTCACTAGAATATGGATTCTTAAGACAGATCTATAAAGCAAACTAATTCCTGGTAAAACTCGTCTAAGGTAAAGTGGGGACACAGTGTCACATGTATGAGCAAACTTTCTAACGAAACCGTACGTGATTCTCTGCCAGGCAGGACTGCGTATCTGAATCACGGGCTGGAATGGGCAGGACCTGAGTCTTCAACCGCCGCCTGTGCGTGTAATGAGAGACGCCGTGGACAGGAGTCCCCAGCAGATGTGCCTAAGACTGAAGAGTCATAATATACAACTTCCAGGGAAAGGTCATTTACAGGGAAGGTGAAATCACCACAACGATTTGAGAACATGTTCATCTAGCTACTAAATTTTGTTTTAACACAGTGCAACAGCAACCCTCTTCCTGTCTTTGTCTAGCACCATGTGCCCTCCATTCATAAATTCACAGACTGAGGGGAGAAAAGCATCTCTACCTATCTCAGTACTGGACTCGCTTAGAATAACATTTATTTGTCAGGTTTGTTTTTCACATTTTGTGATATATATATATATATATATATATATATGTATATATATATACATATATATATATATATATATATGTTGTTTTCAAGAAACATGTATTAATAGTACTTTAAAAATAATTTTGAAGGAAAATATTTCAACATTTGGTATATGGTCACAGAAAATTTTAAATTTAAGTTTATACTCATATTTTTATTGCAGAGAAATATTACATGGTTTTAAGAAAAGACTTCCAAGCATGAAATTATATTACATTAACAATCTACAGAAGAGTACACAAGAAAAGGGGTCTGAGGGACGCCTGGATGGCTCAGTCTGTTAAGCAGTTGATTCGTGATCTCGGCTTAGGTCGTGATCTCATGGTTTGTGAGTTCAAGCCCCATGTCAGTGTTTCTGCTGACAGCACGGAGTATGCTTGGGATTCTCTCTCTCTGCCTCTCCCTCTCTCTCTTTCTCTCTCTCAAAATAAACATTAAAAAATTTAAAAAGAGAAAAAAGAATAGGAGTTTGAGGAACAAAAAGGAAATATAAAAATTTAGATTGCTGAAGAATATCCTGCTCATGTCATTTTTAAAAGGATTCTTGTGGATATTAAGTTACCAGAGCACAGTATTTAGATTTTAGTAGATATATTTTTAAGCAATAATGTAAGCATTTTTAAAATGTCAATATTATCAATACCCTAGAAATCATGTCCTGTGAAACATTTTAAACTTGTTATGGATATTTTAAATGTTAACTTAAAAATACATCACCAGGTATATGACTTTTCAAAATTCTCTTGCAAGAAAGGAAGCAAAACGTTGTTAAGGGTAAGCTGGCTTTCTGCCTGAGGGCAGTGGGGTAGGGTACTGGAGAGCAGGACCTGAGGTGGGGGGGGGGGGGCACCAGGGAGCAGGGCCCGAGGGAATCTCCGATCTCCAAAGACAGCGCTGGCTATCCCCATTAGAAGTTAGGCGCTTCTCTCTCCGCCTGAGGGCCGACAATGAGCCTGCCAACCCCTGGGCAGGTCCCGCTGTCTCCATTATGCTACAGGGAGTATAAGTTAGACTGAGGCTGGGCCTTGAACACAGGTAGTTTGCCCCTGAGTCTATTTTCCTGGCTCCTGTGTCTCCCATCCCAGGTCTTTGGTGATAGGACCTCTTGCTACCCCTGCCCTCGGGCCTACGCCAGACAGCACATCCCTGAGACTGGTGTCCCCGCCTTCTGGAACCCTTCTGTATTCCAGCTGCCCCGGAAACCCAGCTCTCTCCCTAACCTTAATACTTTGGCCAAGTCCTCCCCCATTCTCCAAAGATGGGGTTCCAGACTGACCGGCTCCTAACCACGCTGCAGATGTCAACTCAGGTATAAATCTCACACTTCAGACTACTTTCCCCGCCACCCAAAAAAACCTAAACGAGATAGGGCAGAAATAGGCCAGCTGTTCCTCCTGCTGTTTTCAGGACTGACTCCGACCGTGGCACCTGACACACTTCTCTGTCTTCCTGTCCCCCATCAAGTATGTTCAACTGTAAGCTCCCGGAGAACAAGGACTCAGTTATTATTTCCGGAAGCGTGGAAGCCGCAGCGTCTAGCACACAGCAGACACTTGAAAAGCATGTGTTGGACAAGTGAAAGTTATCTATTTAGAATTAATCATATTTGCAATGATTTACCCTTTTCTCCAGTGATTCATTCTTCCCATCTTCAAGAAGTACTGAATACTTAATACGGGATTTGTTCACCACTTCTGCAGCTTTTAAAAACACAAACAGGAAAAGTGAAAGAAGCATTAAAGAAGCACTGAAATCTAAGCCATATGGTTAGCTAAACCGAGTGACCTGGTAACAGGAGCATGCTACTATTTACTTATGTAAAACAAAGTCATCAAACTCATGCCCAAAATGCATACTACCACAATAAACATTTATGTAACATACCTTCAAATTCACTGCAGACAGATCCACGTAATCATGAAATGCTTATTAGAAATATCTATTTGGTATTTCCACTGAATACTTGAGTCTGAAAACCCAAGTTCAACATTTTACAGAAACCTTGAAAGTATTAAAGATTTAAGGAAATTCTTACTTTTTTTGTTTTGTTTTGTTTTGAGAGAGAGAGCACGGGTGAGAAGTAGAGGGACAGAGGAAGAAGGAGGGAAAGAATCTTAAGCAGGCTTTGCACCAAGCAGGAGCCCGATGCTGGGCTCGATCTCACAACTGACCATGAGATCGTGACCTGAGCTGAAGTCAAGAGTCAGAGGCTTAACCAACTGAGCCACCCAGGTGCCCTGAGGAAATTCTTACAATAAACAATATTGCAATGGGACAATTAGAAGTTTAATAAAACATCATTAATACAAACTTGTTTTAAATTTTGTTTTAATTTTAAGAAGCCTGGGCTTAACCGTAAGTGCCCAGGCAACAGGAACTCAGGTGTTCGTGCTCATAACCACTGTGGTTTACGGCGCTCCACAGCAACAGTAGCAAGCAAGAAATGCAAACAGGGGAAATCTTTACAAAAGAAGGAACTCGGGATAAATTTAACAAAAAGGCATAAGGCGTCCAAGGATGAAAACTTAAAATCATACAAAATGGCATAAAAGAAGATTTATACAAATGGAAAGATATGGCATCCAGATCTGTACAAAATATTCACTTCTTCCAAAAATAAAGTTACTGCAATTCCAGTGAGAGAGCCCATGGAGCTCTTTTAATTGAAAGTACATATGAAATACTAAAGATCTGAAAACAGACACAGAAGGTAACTGGAAAAAAAAAAAATAAAGGATTGCCCTGCTAGATTAGCAGAATATGCCATAAAGCCGCTGCAATCAAATCCACATGGCATTTGAATAGGAAGAGTCAGAAAGATTTCTGGAACAGAATAGACAATCCAGAAACTGACCTCAGGATTTATGAGACTTTACTACAGAACAAAGATGGTATCTGAATTCAGTAGGAAAAAACAGATTAATAAATAAGGATAGTGGCCCCACTTGTGAAAGAAAATAATACATTGGGAAAACCATTTGGAACAAAAGTCATAAAGGGTTAATATCTGTGTTATACAACAGGTTCTTATACACTGCGAAAAAAAACCCAATTCGATTTAAGAAATGAGGGGGCACCTGGGTGGCTCAGTCGATTAAGCATCCAACTTTGGCTCAGGTCATGATCTCACAGTTTGGGAGCTTGAGTCCCACGTTGGGCTCTGTGCTGTCAGCTCAGAGTCTAGAGCCTGCTTTGGATTCTGTGTTTCCCTCTCTCTCTGTCCCTTCCCCACTCATGCTCTCTCTCAAAAATAAACATTAAATTTTTTTAATAAAAAAATTAAAAATGAGGAAAAGATAGGAAGAAGCAATGCACAAATTAGCAAATCCAAACAGCAAATAAACACAATATAACACCCAAACTCACTGGTAGTCAGGGAAATTTAAACAAATATAACTAGAAATGGAAGGAAGAGGTAGTTTCAGGCATCGTTGGTAAACATGTGAATAGTTAGATCTTCTTGGAAAACAAGCTGTCAACACCTAGTGAAATTAAAATACATGCACCACCCTTGAGAGGTGGGAAGAGGAGGACAGACCCGCAGGTAGCAAAGATGGGCCTCCAAGGTGCTACTGATGTTCTGTTTCTTGATCTGGGTGAAGGTCACAGGGGTGTCAAACTTGTGAAATGTTGAGTTATAAATTAGGAATATGTTCTGTGTGTAGAACATGTGTGTATGTGCATGTGTGTGAGGGCATACCCTCAATAAAAACAGAGGGTTTATATATATAAACATTTTACATATAAAATGTATGAATCATCTAACCAAACCATCTCACTATCGGCTACGTGTTTCCTAGAAATATATGCAACAGTAAATACGTTTAAACTAAAACATCTATGGCAATGTTGCTCTATGGCAAAGGACTAAAAACAAAGCAGATACGAATCGAGAGGGAAATCGATGAAGAAATTAGGCACCATCCACACGATGAAGCACACAGCCACTGAAAAGAATGACTTAGAGCTTTATTAGTTGCCTTGAAGATGCATGCAGAAATCTGTGAAAATCTGATCCCATTTTTGAAACCAGTGACCAAACCTCCCCATTTATATGCACAAGTGTGTTATAGACACCCACTGGCACCGGTCTGGTCCCTGGGAACTGACTCTGAGATGAAGGTTCGCACTTGGAAAGGTTACCGGGGAGTGCTCTCAGGTTCAGCACGTATGGAAGCATGACAGGAAGACGACCAAGATACAGTCACTACAAAGGCCTGCTTGGGACCTGGATGGCCTGTGGAGTTGTCCCCCATTGGATCAAGGGAGCTGGGCCTTTCTATCCCAGCACCAACCAGTCATTGGATCAGCTGGTCCTGGATCAGCTGGTCCAGTCATTGGATCAGCTGGCAGAGAGGAGAGGGTGTGCAGCTGAGGTGGCCACCAGGAGAGGCTACGTTGTTAGCAGCCAGCCAGCAACACTCCCAGCAGCTGGGGTACTGACTGGCTTAGTGCTGGCGCAGGGGTCTGGGCACCCGCAGGGCTCACTGTGGTCCTACGCTGCCAGGAGAGTGCACTGCTCACAGCCGCTCGCTGCAGACATGCTCTGAATTGTGGAGCAGAAAGTTTCCTGGGGGAAATTTTATTGCTAATTTTCTTTATTTTCTAAAAAATGTTTATTTATTTGAGAGTGTGTGTGCGTGTGCACACAAGCGGGGAGGGGAGAGAGGGAGAGACAGAATCTTAGGCTGGGCTCAAACCCATGAACCCTGAAATCACGACCCGAGCCAAAACGGAGTCAGATGCCCAACTGACTGAACCACCCAGGCGCCCCTTTTTTAAAACTTTTATTTAAAGTTTATTTATTTATTGAGAGGGAGAGAGACATGAGAGGGAGAAAGAGAGACAGAACAAGCAAGGGAGGGGGAGAGAGAGAGAGAGAGACAGAATCCCAAGCAGGCTCTGAACCATCAGCACAGAGCCCAGTGCGGGGCTTGAACTCACGAACGGTGAGATCATGACCTGACCCGAGATCAAGAGTCAAATTGGACACTCAACTGATTGCATCACTCGGGAGCCCCCTTGGGGGAAATTTTTATTTTTTATTTAAAAAAATTTTTTAGCATATTTGAGAGAGAGCAAGCACAGCAGAGGAGGGGCAGAGAGGAGAGTAAGAATCCCAAGCAGGCTCCATGTTGTTGGCACAGAGCCTGAATTCACGAACCTTGAGATCATGACTTAAGTTGAGATCAAGAGCTGGACACTTAACCGAATGAGCCGCCCAAGTGCTCCTTGGGGGAAACTTTTAAAAGGAAGGTTAATGGATGGACCACATACCCTGGTCACTGCAGCTGGTCTCAAAGCTGCAAATACTTGTGTCCTTCCTCTAGTACACATTCTAGAGTCCCCACACCCTGGCTTAGCACCTCTGCTGGTGTACATCGCTTACCCGATGGGAGTTTCCTGAACCCTCATCCCTGAGAGGTGGAAGTCCCTGGTCACCATACCCTCCTCAGGCCATGGTCACTGAATTTGCCATCAGATTTAGAAAGGAGACAGAGAGGTGACTAGTGCTATCACCTGGTATCAAGGGAAAGCTTCCCTGCACCATCATGGCCGCAGCCCTGACTTCTGACGACCAGGAAGCATCCGGGTGGGATGCAGATTCCATTCCTTGCCTGCCAGGTCAGCAGCTGTAGCTTCAAACTGAATGGTATTCTTGTGCACCCTAGTGGGCTTCTCCTCTGGTGGTCAAGACTAAATCTGCAGGACCCAGAGGTGTTGGGAGACAGACACAAATTCACTGACTGGAGCACTGGGAGTGATGGTAGGCAGGACCACACCCACATCTATCTTTTGATTTGGAGACCCCTTAATTATACATACTGGGGACACTGCCCCCCTAATGGTCACTGAGGTACAGTGTGTACTTAATTATATATACCAGGGACACGGCCCCACGTAACGGTCACTGAGTACAGTGTGTACTTAATTATACATACTGGGGACACGGCCCCATGTAACAGTCACTGAGTACAGTGTGTACTTAGTTATACATACTGGGGACACGGCCCCATGTAACGGTCACTGAGTACAGTGTGTACTTAGTTATATATACTGGGGACACGGCCCCATGTAACGGTCACTAAGTACAGTGTGTACTTAATTATACACACCAGGGACACCGCCCCTGTAACGGTCACTGAAGTAGTGTACCCTGCACTGTGGAGGTTGCTGCTCCATGCTGGTGCCCAAGCTGCGCCCGCCATCCCACCCTCTGTCAGGGTGGTATTTCTGGATGTGTGGCTGAGGGAACAAAGGGGTCCCACAGTCACGTGCTCACGGCAGCTCCCTGGCTGTACGGCAGGTCTCCATGTCCAATGCGATGCTTGTGGGACTATCAGTGGATCAAAGGCTCTGAGCCGTGGATAGCGGAGCCCACTGAGTTCCTGCAAACATGAAAGGGAAACCCATGCCTGGAACATGTTGATTCCAGCCAATATAAATCACTGCACCTTTGGAGGTGCAAAGGGTTCAGTGTTGTCAACTTGCTACTGTTCCCTCAAAGGATGGTATTACTAGGGACTCAGCATTTGGTGTGCTGGAAGGCTGGAGCTCGGCAGAGGCTGTCCCTGGATCAGCCGCAGTGAGTGGGAGTGCAGGCGGTTGGGTCCACGCATGGCCTCCGCCCCGGCCCACGGCCACTCCACTTAAGAGCCCCAGGTGCTCGTGCTGGGACGGCAGGTGGCCAAGTCATTCCAACTGTTTCTTCCTTCGACACTCGATCTCAGGGAGCTGCTCCACGACTGCCTTGACTGGGTTCTTTACAGTTCCGTACTCCTCGGTAGCCAGTCTTTCTCTGTTCACAGTACCCAGTGGTTGTCTCATCTGACCACCAGAGCAGGTCTCACATGCTCCCCGAACATGTCGGTCCAGAGCCTCTTGGCTAGGTTGTTGACTTAATGGCCAGGAGGGAAGGAGGCAGCAGTTCCTCGGGGAGCATGTATTTTTCCAGAAACATCCTGCATTGTCTTCAGGAATGGCGGGGTGATGGGGCACTAGCCTTTAACAGGTGAGCAGCCATTTTTGCAGTTCCTAGAAGCAACTGGGAATCAGGATTTGAAGGCACCAATCCGGATGTCCCCATCCCGTACCTCCAGGTCTGGGCCCTCCTTCCTCATTAAGGCCCTGACCTTGACGTAGCACACCTCCCTGGGCAGAGACTCCAACATTTTCTAGAGCTCTACAAGTGTCAGGACTAAGCAATGCTCTGTGGCTGTGAGTGGTCCTTTTTAGGCTACCAGGGAAGCCCTCTGTTTACCAGTTAGCCTTTAACTGCTAATCAATCACCCTCAGCCTGTTTTTTTCCCCAAAAGATGTTATTAGTTCTAGTCACAGCTACCAATGCCATTGTCTGCCACTGCCTCGTAGTTGGCAAATCCGCAGCAGTGTCCCGGCTGCCTGCAGTGGTGTGCCACACTGTCCCACAGCGTCTGGCCCTCACCGCCACCATCCCTCGTCCAGCTCATGATGGAGTCATCGGTGCCAGTCGGCCTGAGGATGACCCAAGTCCTAAATGCCAGGTCTGCTTTCTGGGGAAGCACTGGGAGGAAGGGGTACAAACATGATACATGCTCGAGAAAGGCCTCAGGCGATCCTGTCCTAAGAAGCAGGGAGATGGCCCGGACGGCCCAGCACAGCCTCACACGCAAGCTGTAATTATAATCACAGAAAGAGATGGGGACAGATATAAAAGGGACATACTAAGTTATAAGCATGGCAGCAACAAGAGGAGAGGGCTCAACAAAGCAAAAGCCTGAACTAAGAAAACAACGTACAGATGTATGCTCTGTGCCTGTGTATAGCATGTAAAAAAAAATATTTTGTGGAATTATGGACTTTGGTTTTGTTTTTAAAAAATTTCCTAGAGAACTACAAACAAAAAAGACCTCCCCATATACATTCACAACATATATAACACAAAAGTCCTCCACATGTACGTACTGTTTGTAGAAAGCTCTTCCAAATCAGTACAAGATGAATTCACAGCCGAGCCCACTGGGGGCAGCATTCGGAAGCGAGAACACCTTGCTCTGCCTGAGCTCAAAGTGTCCTACAGATGAGCCCAAGAACTTCACAGTTACGTTCTCTCAACCGAGCTGCGAAGGACTCTAAGGCAGCTTACTCCTAAGAAGGCATCCTGGGAGCAGAAGTATTTTGAGCAGAACCTTGTAAACTGCTGCTTTCACCAGTTGAGCGAAGGAGAGAAAAGGGTTACGGAGAGGATCATGTTGGAAAATGTCACGTTAGGAAGTTACAGTCCAATCTGAGTGGGGTATAGAGTGAGAGAGCGAGCTGTGGGACCCACCACTACAAAGGGCTGGCAGGGGTCCCTGTGGGCACTCGGGATGTTTCCACAGATGAGCTCTGCAGAGGGCAAGGACAGGGCTGAGCTAGTTCAAGTGAAGGCATGAGGGCAAAGGGCAATTAGGATGCCACTCCGAATGTCCCCCGTGAGGAGTGGAGGGTGGTGGGGACTTGAAATCCCATAGCTGGCAGGGCTTGCTAAGTGACTAGATATAGGATTTTATGAATGAATATAATCAAAATAGATCTACTTGGTCATTTAGTTTTATGTTATCTGTCATTGAAATCACAGAGATTTTTACAGATCAGGGAATACAGACACAGTTTACATTAATGAAATGGATTTTCACAAATATTTACCTTTGGGGGGGGGTCTCAAATTGTAATTAATTTAGAACGTCTGTAAAAGTTTTTTTGTTTTTGTTTTTTGTTTTACTGGAAGACACCATATTTGCATCTGAGCTGTTAAAATGAAAAATAATTTGGACATATGTGTACTAGAATGTGTATTTGATTTCTATAGGTCCTTAGACAAAACAGAGATGTCTGCTAATAAATGTGCTTAATCATATGCATAACCCTACACATAGCAGCAGGTCGGCCGCCAGCCCTGAAACCACCCTGCCAACTCCTCTTCCCCCAGTATTCACCACAGACTTTCAACAGCATTATTGAACCATCAAATGACTGTGAAAATTTAAGACAAATGAACACAATTTTCAATCTAGTTTAAATGAATATGGGCTGGGGCGCCTGGGTGGCTGTTGGTTGAACATCTGACTCTTGATTTTGGCTCAGGTCATGATTTCAGGGTCATGGAACTGAGCTCCGCATCAGGCTCCACGCTAAACATGGAACCTGTTTAAGATATTCTCTCTCTCTGTCTCCCCCCTCCCCAACTTGTGGTATATGGGTTAAGGTACAAAGCTAAGCTATAGTCACAAAAGACTCAACAATACAATGGCTTAAAGAACAAAGTTTATTTCCCTTTCATGTTCTGCGTGAGTGTTCTCAGCTGGCTGCACATGTTTCATGAAGTCTCTCCAGGACTGGGGTTTCCAACGGGCTCCACAATCTTCTAGGACACTGTTATCATTTGCGGAGTTTGAAAGAGTCGTTTTGAGGTTCCTACTGGGGGGAAGGAAAGAGGCCAGCTAGGAAGCAAGTTGAATGTCTTCAGGCCTACCCTGGAAATGGCACACACCCCCTGAGCACACGTCCCACAGACAGGAAGCCGGGTCACACCTGACTACAAGGAGACTGAGCCATGCAGTCTGATCCTGCTCCTCAGAAGGATGGACTAGTGTTGCATACAAGTATCCTCTGCCCAAAAGGGCTCTGAGCAACACAGAATGCCCATGACCAGGAAGTGGGGGTGACTGCCAGTCAGGATGATGGTTACCTCTGAACAGGAGAGAGTTTTAATTGAGAAGGAGATGTTGAGGTTCTGAAGATGCAATTACATGGATGTCTTCTTCATATTAATTCATTAAATTGTAGTTTAAATTTTTGCATATTTTGTTTTTCACAGCAAAGGGTTTTTAAATAACGACCAATCTTGCAGCAAGAAGATATACGTAATCCATCCCTTACTGCATGTGTACCGCAAGATTCCGCAGCGAAGCGTATCAGAAACGCAGACCCTGAAGTGACATGTAACGGTAATGGTGTCTGGTGTTACTTGTTTGAAATAACAAATACGTGTAGCTATTCTCGCTGATTTAGGAGTTCGATTTTTATATTTATTTGGTATGAAATGGGCTTTAGAAATGAAACGTCAAATACAGTATTTTAGTCATAAGAGGCAAGTATCTGAGGCAGTGACAACTCAGCATGTGACAAGAGTCCAGGAATTAACTATCTTAGGTCCAGCATCATTCATCAATAACCCACCAGCAACCAATTTAATCAAATCCATACAAAATAAGAAACAGAACTGGTGGGACTCTGTGGCAGACGAACTCAGGGTGGTCCAAGACACCTCCTTCCTAGTACTCACACCCTTGAGTGTGGGTGGGATTTACTGGCTCACTCCTAACCCGCAGAGTACAGCAACAGTCACAGGATGTTCCCAATCACTTTGCAGACGACCGTGATGACAGTCCTACCAGGGGAAAAGCAAGCTGCTATCACGCAACACTAGGCCTAAGGAGAACCACATGAAAAGGAACTGAATCTGCCAACAACTGTGTGAACTGGAAGCAAATGTTTCCCCATTTGGGCCTCAGATGAGACCGCAGCCCTGGCTGACACCTCTACGCTGTAGCCTTGCAGAGGATGAAGCTAAGTTGTGCCTCAGCTCCTGACCCACAGACACTGGGAGATAACAAATGTGGATTGTTTTAAGTTGCTAAGGTGGTAATAAGGGTGTCATGTAGCAACAGACATTACAGAATCCATATGAAAATTCCACCATTTTTCCAAATCCAGTAGCATTTGACAGAAAAATACCTTTATCTTTTCCCATTATCTCTCAATAAATATATGAAAACTAGAATTTTATGGAGTATTATAAGAATATGACACGAGTTCACAAGATGGACTGATGGCCAAAATCTTTCTCAACAGACTCACATTGAAGCTACCAGAGACATTTTACTATTTTTATCATTTTTTTTTTCCTACCAGTTTTTAAAGGGAAGTACATTTCTATCTGTCAAGTACACACTGCTCTTTTATTTAGAAAGTATACAGAATAAGAGAAAGCTCTTTGATGTTTAAATATTTATCTTCCTTACTATCTACCCCCCACCCCCCAAAACACTATCGATTGCTAGGTAGATAATCCATACTCAAAAATTTTTACCAGTTCATTTATTAATGACTTCTACTGTAACGAGGCTCATGAGCAACAGATGCCTGAATATGAACAGATCGAAATGTTAAGTGCTACTACCTATATATTCATCGAAAAACTGCACATATATATAGCTTTTGCACAGTTTATCAATACTCTCAATTATTTCATCACATTTACTCAATTGTATCTCATTCACGTATAACTTACTCCATAGAAGAGAAACATATTGGCCCAGACTTAAATATTAAAAAACAAAAGACAACTTTGCTAGTAAAAAAAATAACTGGGTTCCAAATATTTCAGTCACACTTATGAGCTAATGTCGCTGCTGTTTTATATGATGTCATAAACACACATACACAGATCTGTCGATCTTTGCCACCTAGGAGTTTATTCATTTCTCTGGCAGCATACTATACACGCTGTCAAAAACACCTCTCTTGTCCACCACACACAGTAAGCAAATACTATGTCAATGTATGTTCAATGACCCAAGAGCTAAGACTGAAGCCAGGGGCACTGTGAAAGAGCCCATCTCTTCTGAGGTCACTCACACAGACATTGCAGATTCTCAGGAAATGTTTGGCATAAATGTCTGGAACAAGAGAGTGCTACATTTAAAGCGTTAAGGGCTAAGAGAATGTGAAGTCTAGCTAGTAGCTCAGTCATCACCAAATGAGAGAAAACCAAGGGGAGCTGGGCTCCATTTGTTTGTAGCAAAGCCTCCCTACACAATATAAGGTTCCTCAGAATAATTCTGCTGGTTCATTTTCAAACCTTAGTTAAGGTAACTATAGATAGATAGATTCATAAAAATTACTCACTCTTTTCGCTCCCTCTCCAATGCTTAGACTCCACTAAATCACCTGAGTGCATAGCAGACATAATCTTCTGAGCAACACTGGAGAGCGGTATCTTACAGGGATCAAAGGCTACAAATCCCTCGTAAGTTTCCATTTTCATAAATCCTAAACATAAGATAAACATAATATCCGTAAATTAATTTTACTTCAAAATGTTATTTGAAAAATGTTATATATGGAGACATTCATAAAAATTACTCTCTATTAATGACCACATAAAATAGGGATCAATTATCTCCATAATTACCGATACAATAGCAAGAAGGCAACAAAATGGTTAGAGCCTCAACTGGATTATTAGGGTAAACAGGTAACAAAGATTACATTTCCTAGTTAACCAATTTTGAAACAAGCAATCTATTCATATACTTCCTGAGGTTTGAAACAAATTGCTGTTACAATCTTCAATCTTTCAATTA
Organism: Paguma larvata; assembly: GCA_030068075.1. Classification (NCBI taxonomy): domain Eukaryota; kingdom Metazoa; phylum Chordata; class Mammalia; order Carnivora; family Viverridae; genus Paguma; species Paguma larvata. Next base: position 194,496,895 of record CM057823.1, on the reverse strand, counting down.
CACAAATCAAGGAACATAAACATTTTTAATTGACTTAGGTAATTAGGATAGACACACAACCTGACATCATTTCACACACACTGCCTAGTTGTACTGGCCCCTGGGCTGAGTGGGTGAAGGTCTGGAAGGGACAGTACAAATCACCAAGTAGCTGGTCATACATCTAACACAAATGGCACTAATCTAAACAGAATTTGCTGTTCCACGAGCCAGGAAACCAGGTGATATATTTTTGCACATTACTGGAGAAGAGAAAAATGTTAAGTAAATTCTCTATTCCACTGTAGGATAGGGAAAGAAAAAAAAGGAATAAAAGTCACCCATGAGGACCTAACAGCAAAATCTTAGACAAAATTTATTGTTACAAATTTCCAAGCATATTTAGATCTACTTAATAAATGCATATTTTAAAATAATGTACAAATATAATGACTGGCAAAATAATTTAGTTCGACAGATTATAAAAATTATCAAGGCTTATCTGTCGACTAAGCATACCCATTTTCTGATGGTTATAGCTAAAAAATTCCATAAAGACCACCTAAAATGTGTAGTTTTTAGACTAGCATTCCGTATTAAAAAAGTATTATGTTCTGGAGCAGGAATATTCTTGAATAAGGAATATTCCTTGAATATCTAGATGCTCCTTTTCCTCTGTAAAGCTTACATAGTATATAACACAAGCCATATATAAATCAAGCACTCAAGAAGCACTTGATGTCATGACTGATAAATAAGTTATTTCAAATTATTTTATCCCACTCAAAATAATTTCTAATGGTCCAAATAATACACTTGTATCCCAACTGATACAACCTAACATTTAAGTATTTTCACTCCAGAGAAATAGATAAAATAGATTATACATCCTCTGAGCAACCACTTCTATGGCATTTACAAATTTCATTTAAAAATCATTCATAATGTGTCACACTGAAGTCAAAGCACTAAGATGTCTTGCAGAAATTCTAAGTTCCCAGGACCCAGATGCTAAAATTAATAATGGCCAGTGGACACTCAACATCTTTGTGGTATAAATAGGAACATTCAGAGTCTCAAAGTCTACAGCAGGGAATTACTGGGGTATACAGTTTGAGTATTTTACTTTATAAAATTTTACTTTATAGTCAAATACGAGGGGACTTAGCTATTCCATATTAAGGTCTACAATATAATAAAGTCTATAAACCTTTAGTAGGGCTTAACAATGCTGATTTAAAGTTCTACGAAGGCTTAAAATATTTAACAGTAGAAATTTTCTATTTCCAAAAAAAAATGGTAACGGAGACTGAACTCATTCTATTAAGAAATATTTGCATTACATAATAATGATTTTCCCTATAAGTAAAAAGTTATCAGAACTAGGTGCCACCAAGCAAATGTTCAAGTGACAGAAAGCACTGGTACTTTGAATAAACATATTAGATGAGGAAAAAAACCAAACTGATATAATACTTGAATTATTCAATGAAATGTTCTATTGGCCTCGAATTTAAAATTTTAGTAGTGTTTATTAGCTGTATTTTCCTAATATATAAAACATTAAAACATAGCATATGTAGTAAAGATTCCATTTTTAATAATTTTCAATCTTCCAGACCAACGGCCTTAATTTTTGATTGGTTTTCTAAATTCTCCACAATATCTTTCAGATAATCTTCATTTTTTAAAAAATACACATATAATTCTCTTTCCATTCGATGCAGTTTATTAGATGCCAAAATTTTTCTCTTTGTCTTCACATCAGCAAGAATATCCGTAAGAAGACGATTTAGCTTATTCAGTTGGGATTCAACTTGATGAAACTGCTCTGTTAACTCCTAAATGAAAAATAAAAGTGCTTTTAATACCAAAGCTCTATTTGTAATAGCAATTACAAAAATTTAAAATGTAATTTACATGGAAAGAATCTAAATGACATAATTATTCCCACGATTTTAAAGATAAACCTCAATTAAAAATACACAGTAGGGTTAATATAAATTCTACATTAGAATCGATTACAACTTTGGACAGTAACTTCAAGAGATTCAGAGCAAACTGTTACTCCCTGAAGAGTGCTTGATATGTAAACTGTCATGCACACTCATAAACTCAACAAATATTACTAAATGCCTACTACATGCCAAACATTGTTTTAGAGACTACAGGTATAAGAATGAATCATCTCCTTCATGAAGCTTATAATCCACTGATCATATCTTTTTTTAGCCTAATCTCAGTCTATGCTAAATAAAAGAGGTACTGAGAGAAAGCCTCGAAATGAAGCAATTACCAATAAAAAAGAATCACTTCAACAAAATTCTCCATTTTTCTTTTACAGAAGACAGAATTACATGTATCATTCAACTACTCAGATTTATCATGTAATTCTCCTCTTGTTCAAGAAGCTAGACATGCCAGACCCTTCACATTTAATACACCAAAATACCTCACCTCCTAAAATTAAAAACTGTTTATTAACAAGTTTCCATGGCTTTCTAATCAAGTATTCTACTTCTAGAAATTTCCAGCCAGTATCCCCCAAGAGAAAATCCACAGCTCTGTCTCAATATTCCGCACCTCCTCAACATGGTCCACGAGTATGGTAACCACCTGGGGTGCTTGTGATAAATACAGATTCCTACACCTCACTCCACACTGCATTACTCAAACTCCAACAGGCTCCCGATAACTCTCATAAACGAGTTCAAGAATAACTGCTTAACACATGTCGCAAACGCCAGTTCTAGACAACAATACTGCTTCAATTACATTTTAACAAAATCAAGTAATATCTACATTAAGTGGTCTCCCTTTGAGGAAAAACTTGGTAAACTTGAATGAGAAACTACAATCTCACTTTTAGTTTCAATATTCAAGATCTTAACAGTTGTTAAAATAATATTTCTACAACGCTGAAAAATATCCACCTTGATTAACAACAAAAATGCAAGTTAAAATTTATGCGTAGCATTTTTATATTTCACTGGGTTAAGAAAAAACATTAAATGACACTCAGTGAGATTATAGTGAAATCTTCATACTTCAGTGATTCTAGGATGCAATCTTTCACATTTTAAGATATCTGACATCAATATCATTTCTTGTAATTACTATTAACCACTCATAAGAAATGCTCTATCAACAACATTCAGAAAAAAAAAAAGTTTACTGTGATAAGAACACTTAACATGAGATCTCCCCTCTAAGAGATTTTTAAGAGTACAATGCAGTATTGTTAACTCGGGCACAATGTTGTACAGCACTACTTATGCATCTCCAAAACTTATGCATCTTACATAACTGAAACTTTTTATCTGCTGAATAACAACTCATTTCCGCCTCTCCAACCCCATGTAACCACCATTCTACTCCCTGCCTCTACGTGTTTGACAATTTTAGATAAATTTGTAAGTGGAATCATACATTATTTGTCCTTGTGACTGGCTTATTTCACTTAGCATAATTTCCTCAAGGTTCATCCTTGTTACATATTACAGGATTTCTTTTAATTAAGGCTGAAGAATATCTTGTATGTACATACCACATTCTCTTTATCCAATTCCTCCACAAATAGACATTTAAGTTGTTTCCATACCTGGCTACTAAGAATAGTGCTACAATGAATGTGTAAGTGTGAATACTTCAAGATCCTGATTTCAATTCTTCTGTTTAAATATTCAGAATTACTGGATCATATGGATCATTAACTTTTCAAGGAATCTCCATAGTGTTTTCCACAGCAGTTGCACCAGTTTGCACTCCTAGCAACAGTGTACAAGGGTTCCAATTTCTCAACATTTGCCAATACTTTTTGGTTTTGCTTTTCTGATACTAGCCATTCTAACAGGTGTAAGATAATCGTTCATTATGGGTTTTTAAAATATCTATTTATTTTTGAGAGAGACAAAAAGATGGAGCATGAGCAGGGGAGAGGCAGAGAGAGAGGAAGACACACAATCCAAAGCAGGCTCCAGACTCCCAGCTGTCAGCACAGAGTCCGGCTCAGGGCTCGAACCCATGAACCCTGAGATCATGACCTAAGCCGAAGTCGGCCCCCCAACTGACTGAGCCACCCAGGCGCCCCGTTCATTGTGGTTTTGATTTGCAGTTCCCGGATGAAGAGTGACAATGAGCACTATCCATATACCTGTTGGCCCTTTGTACATCTTCTTTGGAGAAATCTCTACTCAAGTCTTTAGTCCATTTTTTATTGGGTTATTAAGTTTGTTTGTTTTTCTATCACCAACATTTTAATATACAGTGTAGAAAAAAAAAAAGACAACTTTGAGTCAAAAAATAACATAGAAGGGGCGCTCAGTCGGTTAAGCATCCGATTTCGGCTCAGGTCATGATCTCTTCATGAGTTCGAGCCCCGCACCCGGCTCTGTGCTAACAGCTCAGAGCCTGGAGCCTGCTTCGGATTCTGTATCTCCCTCTCTCTCTGCCCCTCCCCCACTCATGCTCGCGCTCTCGCTCTCTCTCTGAAAAATGAATATTAAAAAAATTTAAAAAAAGAAAGTATCCAACAAAAAACAATGTACACAAGATATACATGATGTTGTTCAAGAGCAAACAAAAGAAAAAAATGAAGACTATCAAAAAATATCCAACAATAGTGGATTACAGAAATTACTGTAACATTAAAAATTAAGAAAATTATTCAGAATGAAAATGTTTATTTCATTATGCTAAATAAAAAGAAATAAAAAGATGTGTAAAGAAAGGTGAAAAGCATATATTTTGCAAATACTAACCAAAAGAAAAGATGGCATAGGAAGATTAATATTAGACAAAAAAATGTTAAGACAGAAAGCACAGTAAGAGTAGAGAAGATGATTATGTAATATTAAATGATTCAACTTATTGCAATTCAAATCCACCATGATAATAATTCACTACAATTTTAAACTTGGCTATACAGTTGACCCTTGAACATTGCAGAGGCAGTTAGGGCACTGACTCACCATGCAGTCAAAAATTCGCGTATAATTTGGAGTCCCCCAAAACTTAACTACGGAGAGCCTACTACTGACATACAGTTGATTAACATATATTTTGTATGTTATGTGTATCGTATACTATAATCTTACAATACAGTAAGCCAGAAAAAAGAAAATGTTATTAAGAAAATCATGAAAAAATACATTTACAATACTGCACTGTATTTATTTATTGAAGAAAATTTGCATATAAATGGACCCATGCAGTTCAAACCCATGTTGGTCAAGGGTCAACTGCAACTTATAAAATAGACTCGAATGTAAAGAAAACACTGATAGAACTGCAACAAATTTTCAAATCTGCCATAGGAGGTTTTTACTAAATTAATACAACTAAAAGACAAAATTAGTAATAGATTTTTAAAAAATTAATCATAGTTATTAATTCACACATATTAGGATGGCTATTATATGTACATTTTTTAGTTTTTTAAAATGTTTATTTATTTTGAGGGGGACACAGTGCAAGTGCGGGAGGGGCAGAGAGAGAGGAGAGAGAGAACCCCAGGCAGGCTTCACGATGTCAGCATGGAGCCCCATGTGGGGCTCAAACTCACGCATGCGTAAGATTATAACCTGAAATGAGGTCAAAGGTCAGATGTTCAACCAACCGAGCCACCCAGGTGCCTGTATATATATTTTAAAAAATGAAAATAACAAGTGTAGGCAAGGATATGGAGAAACTGGAACTCTGCGCACTGCTGGTAAGAATATAAAATGGTACAGTTGCTAAATCAACCAGGAAACAATGGCTTTGAATGACACAATAGACAGGATTAGGATGGACTTTATATTCAGAACATTTCATCCTAAAGCAACGGAATACACATTCTTCTCCAGTAGACCTGGAACATTCTCCAGAACAGACCACATACTAGGACACAAATCAGTCAACAAGTGCAAGAAGATCGAGATCTTACTGTGCATATTTTCAGACTACAATGCTATGAAACTCGAAATCAACAAGAAAAAACGAGGAAGGATAAATATTTGGAGAGACTGAAGACCATCCTACTAAAGAATGAATGGGCTAACCAAGAAGTTAAGGAGGAAATTAAAAAGTACATGGAATCCAATGAAAATAACACTACAGCACAAAACCTCTGAGATGTAGCAAAGGCGGTCATAAGAGGAAAGTATACAGCAATCCAGGCTTTCCTAAAGAAGAAAAAGGTTTCAGATACACAACGTAACCTTACACCTTAAAGAGCTGAAAAAGAACAGCAAATAAAACCCAAAACCAGCAGAAGACGGGAAATAATAAAGAATAGAACAGAAATCAATGCTACTGAAACTAAAAAAACAGTTGAACACATCAATGAAACCAGAAGCTGGTTCTTTGAAATTATTAACAAAACTGATAAACCACTTAAAGTTTGATCAAAAAGAAAAAAGAAGGGACCCAATAAATAAAACCAAGAATGAAAGAGGAGAGATCACAACCAACACAGCAGAAATACAAACAACAGTAAGAGAATATTACAAGCAATTATATGCCAATAAAATGGGCAATCTGGAAAAAATGAACAAATTCCTAGAAATATATAAACTACCAAAACTGAAGCAGGAAGAAATAGAAAATTTGAACAGACCCATAATCAATAGAGAAATCGAATTCATCATCAAAAATCTCCCAAAACCAAGAGTCCAGGGCCAGATGGCTTTCCAGGGGAATTCTACCAAGCATTTAAAGAAGAGTTAACACCTATTCTCTTGAAGCTGTTCCAAAAAACAGAAAAGGAAGGAAAACTTCCAAACACTTTCTATGAAGCCAGCATTGCCTTGATTCCAAAACCAGACAAAGACCCCACTAAACAGGAAAACTATAGACCAATTTCCCTGATGAACATGGATGCAAAAATCCTCAACAAGATATTAGCCAATCAGATCCAACAATATATTAAAAAATTATTCACCACAACCAAGTGGGATTTATACCTGGGATGCAGGTCTGGTTCAGTATCTGCAAAACAATCGATGTGTACATCACATCAATAAAAGAAAGGACAAGAACCACATGATCCTTTCAACAGATACAAAGAAAGCATTTGACAAAATACAGCATCCGTTCTTGGTAAAAACCCTCAACAAAGCAGGGAGAGAAGGATCGTACCTCAAGATCATAAAAGCCATATATGAAAGATCCACCACTAATATCAGCCTCAATGGAGAACTACTAAAGAGCTTTCCCCTAAGTTCAGGAACGAGACAGGGATGTCCACTCTCACCACTGTTATTCAACATAGTGTTGGAAGTGTTAGCCTCAGGAATCAGACAACACAAAGGAATAAAATGCATCCAAATCAGCCAGGAGGAGGTCAAACTTTTACTCTTCACAGATGACATGATATTCTGTATAGAAAATCCAAAAGATTCCACAAAAAAACCTACCAGAACTGATCTATGAATTCGGCAAAGTCTCAAGGTATAAAATCAATGGACAGAAATCCGTTGCATTCCTATATACCAATAATGAAGCAACAGAAAGAGAAATCAAGGAATAGATTCCATTTACATTTGCACCAAAAACCATAAAATACCTAGGAATAAATCCAACCAAAGAGGTGAAAATTCTATAAACTGAAAATTATAGAAAGCTTATGAAAGAACTTGAAGAAGACACGCACAGAAAAAGGAATATTCCATGCTCCTGAATAAGAATATTGTTAAAATGTCAATACTACCCAAGGCAATCTAATATTCAATTTAATCCTTATCAAAATAACACCAGCATTCTTCATAGAGCTAGAACAAACAATCCTAAAATTTGTATGGAACCAGAAAAGACTCCGAACAGCCAAAGCAATCTTGAAAAAGAAAACCAAAGCTGGAGGCATCACAATCCTGGACTTCAGGTTGTATTACAAAGTGGTATCATCAAGATAGTATGGTGCTGGCACAAAAACAGACAACTCAGATCAATGGAACAGAATAGAGGACCCAGAAGTGGACCTACAAACATATGGCCAACTAGTCTTTGACAAAAAGCAGGAAAGAACATCCAATGGAATAAAGACAGTCTCTTCCGCAAATGGTGCTGGGAAAACTGGACACTGACATGCAGAAGAATGAACCTGGACCACTTTCTTACACAGTACACAAAAATCAACTCAAAATGGATGAAAGACCTTTATAAATGTAAGATAGGAAGCCATCAAAATCCTCGAGGAGAATGCAGGCAAAAACCTCTTTGACCTCGGCCACAGCAACTTCTTACTCAACACGTCTCCGGAGACAAGGGAAACAAAAGCAAAAATGAACTATTGGGACCTCATCAAGATAAAAAGTTTCTGCACAGCAAAGGAAACAATCAGAAAAACTAAAAAGGCAACCGATGGACTGGGAGAAGATATTTGCAAATGACTTATCAGATAAAGGGTTAGTATCCAAAACCTATAAAGAACTTATCAAACTCAACACTCCCAAAACAAATAATCCTGTGAAGAAATGGGCAGAAAACATGAATAGACACTTCTCCAAAGAAGACATGCAGACACATAACAGACACATGAAAAGATGCTCAACACCACTCATCATCAGGAAAATACAAAGCAAAACCACAATGAGATACCACCTCACAGCTGTCAGAATGGCTAACATGAACTCAGGCAACAACAGATGTTGGCAAGGATGCGGAGAAAGAGGAACTCTCTTGCACTGCTGGGGGGAATGCAAACTGGGGCAGCCGCTCTGGAGAACAGTATGGAGGTTCCTCAAAAAATTAAAAATACAACTACCCTATGACCTAGGAATTGCATTACTAGGTATTTATCCAAGGGACACAGGTATGCTGTTTCCAAAGGGCACATGCACCCCAATATTTATAGGAGCACTATCGACAATAGCTAAAGTATGGAAGAGCCCAAATGTCCATGGACAGATGAAAGGATAAAAAAGATGTGGTCTATATATACAATGGAGTATTACTCGACAATCAAAAAGAATGAAATCTTGCCAATTGCAACTACGTGGATGGAACTAGAGGGTATCATGCTAAGTGAAATTAGTCAGAGAAAGACAAATGTCATATGACTTCACTCATATGAGGACTTTAAGATACAAAACAGATGAACATGAAGGAAGGGAAGCAAAAATAATATAAAAACAGGGAGGGGGAAAAAAACATAAGAGACTCTTAAATATAGAGAACAAACAGAGGGCTGTGGGAGGGGCAGATGGGCTAAATGGGTAAGGGGCATTAAGGAATCTACTCCTGAAATCACTGTTGCACTATATGCTAACTAACTTAGATGTAAATTGAAAAAATAAGTTATTTTTAAAAATGGTACAGATACTATGCAAAAGTAAGGCAGTTCCTCACAAAGTTAAACACAGAATTGCTACATGACCCAGCAATCCAACTCCTAGGTATACGCATCAAAGAAACAAAAACAGGGACTCAGATACCCGTACACCAACGTTGTATGATTCACAACAGCCAAAGGATGGAAGCAACCCAAGTGACCATCAACAGACAAACAGATAAACAGAATGTACTATATACACACAATGGGGATATTACTCAGCCAAAATAAGGAATAAAATTCTAACATATGTTACAATATAGATAAAACTGATTCATACAAATGTTGTATGATTTCACTTATATTAGGTAACGAGTGTAGGCAAATTCGTTGAGACAGAAAGTGGAATGGAAGTTACCAAGGGTACATGGTTTCTATTTGGGATGATGAAAAAGTTCTGGAAATGTATAGTGGTCATGGGTGCACAATATTTGAATGTATTTTTATACTTAATGTCACTGAATTGTACACTTAAAAATGGTTAAAACTGTAAATTTTACATTTTGCATATTTCACAAGAAAATTATTTAAAAAAATAATCACAAGCATTCCTGTTCAAAGAAAGGTAAGCTAGTTATTCAAATCAATCCTTCCACAGGAAAAAAATGTAAAAGGCTAAATGAAATAGTTTTAAAAATCAAACAAAACAAAAACTTCCTAAAAGCAATGAAGAGATAACAAGATATTAAAAGAAACTAGAAGTCCATAAAACACCCTAGACTGGTAAGGCACCCCAGAAGTAGCTGTACTCTAGGGCAACTGCCAATCTTAGAAAATTAGAACCTATGATTCTTGAGATTCACAAAATGAGTGGGAGAAAAATCAAAATCCAAAGTCCACAGAAAGTGGGAAGTCAAATGGGAGACCCTCTTCATGATAAGCCAAGGATCATAGATAGGATACCAACAATCTTTTTTTTTTTTAATGTTTATTTTTGAGAGATAAGAGAGAGACAGAGCACAAGCAGGGGAGGGGCAGAGAGAGGGGTAGAACAGAACCCGAAGCAGGTTTCAGGCTCTGAGCTGTCAGCACATAGCCTGACACGGGCTCGAACCCACAAACCATGAGATCATAACCCGAGCCAAAGTTGGACGCTTAACAGACTGAGCCACCTAGGTGCCGCAGGACACCAACAATCTTAAGATCAGAATGGTCCAGAAGTGGAAGAGCCCCTAGATAGAATTACAGTCATACAGAAATCACCTGGATCCTCCAAAGACTCTTAGACTTAACCCAATTCAAGGTTCAGAACTGGTAGTGCCCACAGTGTTTAACAAAAGACACATGAAGGCAAAAAGCACTTAAGGATCAAATTTATTTCATAACGGTAAGACGCTCCCTTCACCAGAAAGAGTGATTTTATTTTTATTGTATGCCTCGATAAATGGTGATGGGATAATTTGTTTATAGGAGGAAAAAAAAAGAACTAATAAAATTAGAACACTACCTCATATACTACATAAAAATAAAACTCCTGGTGGAATAAAGAACTAAAAATGAACAGTGTAACTGTAAGGTAAAGTAAAATGAACTATCATTATGATGTTACATTAAGAGCAAACCTTAACAAGATATGAAAAACAAGATATAAAAAACAACAATCCAAAGAGTAGTAAACTACATAAAAATTAAAATGCTAAAAAAAGCCAAAAACAAAGCAAAAAAGACAAACCACAAGTAAGGAGTGAATATACATACAACACATGTAACTGAAAAAGGACTGGTACTTGAAATATATAAATTCCTACAAATGATTTTTTAAAAAAAGAACCTGAAAGGGGCACCTGGGTGGCTCAGTCGGTTGAGCGTCTGACTGAGGCCCAGGTCATGATCTCATAGTCTGTGAGTTTGAGTCCCACTTTGGGCTCACTGCTATCAGTATGGAGCCTGCTTTGGATCTTGCCCCCCGCCCCCCGCCCTTCCTTTGCTCGTGCTCTCTCTTTCAAAAATAAATAAATACTAAAAAAAAACCCTGAAAAATGGGCAAAGGAGATGAACAAAGAATTCTCAGGGAAAGATGAATGGCCAGTAAACAACTGAAAGTGGCCTCAACCTCCTTAATAATCAGGGAAACGCAAATCACAACCTATATGGGACGCACCATTAAGAGAATTTACAAATCAGACAGTGCTACGTGAGGAAAAGGATGTGGATCAGTAGCACCTCTTTGAACTGCTGGTGTAATACGGTACAACCACTCTGGAAAACAATTTGATGTACCTTGAAAACTGAACCTGTGATACAGCAACTCCACTGCTTGAGTGTGTGCATGTGTGCACACACACACAGCTGTGAGACATAACCCAGACTATCCACAGTGGCATAATCTACAGTATCAAAAACTAGAAATAACTGAAATGTCTGTCAATGTAACAGAAAATTAAACTGTGGAATTTCATATAATGGAATACTAACTATATGAAAGAGAAAACTATAAATGAGCTAGTTTTACATATGTCAACACAGAAGAATCTTAAAATCTTAATATTAATCAACAAGTTACTGAAGAATATACACAATAACATGCAAAACTAAATAAATAATGTACAGTCTAGGAATATCTATGTGTAACAGAAGTACAAATAAAAGCAAGCAAACGATAAAATCAAGCTTAGTAATTTTCCTTGATGAAGGAAGGGAAGTGCTACTTGGGGAAGCATGCCATCACAGAAGACTTCAAATATAGTAATTCTCTATTTGCTATGACAGGTGAAATAATAACAGAGATAGTTTTATTTTTCTTTACATTCTTAGTATAAACATCACATATCATTTTGTGGCTAAAATATTTTATAAGTTTTTAAAATTCTGTGTACACTAATCGAAACCATCTAAAAATATTATTTATATGTGAACAAAAACTAGGATATAAAAAAATAAATTTTATATTAGGGCAATAGAATTTGGGGTAATATTTTCCTCGTGTTAACATTTTCTTCAGTATCTTTTACAACTAACAATTTTTACAGCATCTTTAGTTACTATGGCTAGTACCCACCTGGTCACTAAGCAAAAGCTGATTTCCACCTTGATACAAAGTATCACAAAGCTGATCCACATCATTATTCAGTTTGGACAGAAAGAAAGAATGTTCTCGAGTAGATATTGACAGCTGATCTTGAACTAAAGAAATATCCTGTTTTAATTTCTCAGCCACCTCCTCCAGATTTCCATGGGTTATAAACAATTCTTTTTTCTTATTCTCTCCTTCTAAAAGTTGATAAAGCCTAAAATGTAAAAATAAAAATTGTAAGAAAAGGTTCTGAATCAGTACAGTCTTCAAATTATAATCCACTATACTGGGCATCTTTGGAGATAAGTAACGACTTAAAAATACTAACGTGGAAAAAAATTAACGTATCTGCTGCTAAATCAAGCAACCAAAAACATTCAAGCTAAAATACCACCTTATTACAGAAATACATGTTGTAATTACTACATCTGATTCCCATTCTCATCTCCCAAGTTTTAAATATAAAATACTTTTTGACTTTTGTCATTACCTTACTTGAAACAAAGCATGTTTCAGAGATACCGCCCCAGAAAACATGTCTTCCACAGAATACAACTACGATGTAGCAGAAATAATAGGGAACTTGAAACAGAAGACCTGTCTGACTTCTGGCTGTCTTTTCAGACCCAGGTCAAGTCAACCTCTGAGACTTAACTTTCACATACCTATCTTTACAGGATGGTGGTGCATTTAAAAACGAAAAATTAAATATATAAAATGTAAAAACAAAAAAGTGAATAAAGACTTAAAGAAATAGTAAACTTGCTACTCCAGTCTTATACATATTTAATTGTAGAATTAAATTCCTAATGGACCAGGAGGCCATTTAATGCTTCAAACATTAATAGCAGAAAAATCCTTTGGAACAGATGGAAAAATGTGAGGCAGCATTTTCTACACATTTCTGACAAAAAGGGTTTGCTCTTTTTTCTTCGAATTCAGAAACACAGATTTTTAAAATTATTTTATTATTTTAACAAGTTGCAACAGACTTCATAAAACTGGTTCAAGTCCAAGGCTGCCAATTTTTTCTTGTGGGATGGGACTACACAATTTTGGGGGGGAAGCATTCTTAGCTCATGTCAATGCCATCCTCTGAAATTGTGCAATGGGGCAGCCCTTTCCATGCCCCTTGTCTCATTAATAAGAAAACAAAAGGATTAGATAATTTTCTTCTAGTCCTAGAGAAAAATCAGGAGTACGATCCAGAGTTGAGGCCTTTGACTACTTTAGCCGTCCAATTTTAAGATTCCTATACCATCAATTGCTTAGACATCCAGAAGTGGTTGGGAGCTAGCATTCCTTCTCCCTGATTCGCCCGACTAGACACAGAAATGAAGTCAGTCTTCTCCTCTCTCTACTGACGCCTCCAAATGCAATCAATTCTCTACCTAGCAATACCTACTACACCCCAAGCTGTACTCAAACTCCCTGTAGTTAAACTCCTGCCCCAATCTCAAATAAGGCATCTAAACAACGGTGCTTAAAAGTGCCTAAGACCTTGTATACATTCACTCCTCCAGCCCGCCCACCCCAGCGCTAACACAGCTGCTTCCAGACTGAACAAGAATGGAAAAAGGAGCAAAATATTCAAAATGGAGTCATATACCAGAGAAATGAAAGAAGAGAACAGAGGGCCAAGAACAGAGTGAAAAAAATGTTTTAAACTTCCACAATCTTAGTTTAAAACTCTCTATGGTATTTTACAAAAACAAAAAGAATTACTGAAGAAACACAGAAGCATACCTATGAGTAGAATAGTCCTTGGTATCAATGGTATTCCTTGGATTTAGCTGCTGAGATACTGACGGGTCTGTCAGCATTTCTAATCGCTGGCGGAGCATCGCATTACTTTGACTAAGTTCTTGAACCAAATTCTCAAGTTGACGATATACATCCCAATGCTTTCTCAATTCAATTTCATATGCTAACTGTAGAAGTTCAAATGATGCCTTCTGCTTTATCAACTGATTTAAAACTAACTCTTGTCTTGCTGTATAATAGTCTTGTTTAGCAATCTGTAGATCAAAATCTCCTTTTACAACTGGCATATTCAGTAACTGGGCGTTCTCTTTTACCACAGCAGGCAAACTTTTATCTTTTATATGACTGATTTGTTCTTCAAGTTTCAGAATCTCACTGTTCAAGCTAGAAATTTTAGCATCCAAATTATCTTTGCCAAGAGCCTACACAGAGAAAGCAATTGCATTTAAGGCAGTGAGTATGAAGTTGAAATAGTTTAAAAATTCTTTCTACTTTCCATTTCAGGTTATAAGGTAACATGCGCACTAATAAAAACTAATTTCATATTAACAAAAGACAAAACCACAGTTTTAAAAAAGGAAAAGCGTGGACTAAGCCAAAGGTAAATTACTAAATTTTAATGCTGTTACTACCACATGTGTACAGTAAGTTACCAAATCAGAGATCTTTTCATGCTTGTCTTAACAAAAATCAATAATTAGCACACTACTCACTGAATGCAAATGTATTCTATTTAAGTTTTTCTTAAAACTAAAATAATGCCAGTACCTCTTCTCCCAGTCAGCTGATTTTAACCCTTGTAAAGAGTGACAGAACTCCATGTTATTCCAAAGTTTATGGCAGTTATAGGAAGTAACTTGGTGCTGGTATTCAGTTTTAGCCCTGTTTTCACTCAATTATCTAGTGGTTACATTACCCAGAAAGCAAGCTTTCCAGGAGTACAGAGGGATTATGTGCACTACATCTCTACACTCGCAACAAAGTCAGGGCTTCAGTCCACTGAACTGGATCCCTGACTTCATTAGCACCAAACAAGAAGCAGACAAGGCAGAACGCCCAGAGAAAAGAAAAAGGAATTGCAGTATTCCCTAAATCTGAATCTACGCAAATTTTAAATTCAGAAAAAGTACTTTTGTTTAAAATCAGCTAATGTGATTGGATTATAATTACTGTTTCTGCCTTCTATTAATATTAAAATCTATTTATATGAAACACTGACACATCGGGGTGCCAGGGTGGCTCAGTCGGTTAAGCATCTGACTTTGGCTCAGGTCATGATCTTATGATTCATGAGTTCAAGCGTTGGGTTGTCTGCTGTCAGTACAGAGCCTGCTTCGGATCCTCTGTCCCCCCATCTCTGCCCCTCCCCTGGTCACATTCTCTCTCAAAAATAAACAAATATTAAAAAGAGAAGAAGAAATGAAATGAAACGATGACACATCAAAACTAAGCACTGAACAAACAAAATGTAAGAAAATGTATGTATTATATCCCCCTTTCTAAAGTACTTTAGTATTAATATACCCTCCATTACTAACAACAATTACAATATAGGAAGACGGTCTCAATTTTCATGTTTACCTTGCTAGTGAGGCTGTGAAGATTCTCCTCTGCCCACTGTATACTTGACTTCATGCTCAAATTACCTGCTTTCAAGTGAATTAACTCATGTTGAGCACAAATGTATGCCAGCTGCAGCCTAGCCATCTCTAGCCGTCTCTCCTCAAGGATTTCTTGATTATCACAAACAGATGATGCTTGTATATCTAAAAGTTGAAAATTCTCTTCATTTGAACTTTCAACTACTTCGTGTATACCCTGAAAGAACTGTTTTTTGGTATACAAAGTTAATGCTGCTGTGCTTTGTTCTTCTTGGCTTAGATATTTTTCCAAGGAAAACTGAGATAAAAACACCAGTGGATTTGTCCCTTGATCCAAATTAGAATGTCTGAAAAACATCATCAATTTAGCAACTCCATCAGTAAGAGCTTGAAGTTCATTACTTATCTTAGTGTTCATAGCATTTAGAATTCCTTGACTCTGCTTCAGCCTTTTAGTGGCGGCTTCTTCTTTAGCACTTAACCTCAGAGATTTGTGGCTTGTTACTGAAGCCATCAACTGGCATTTATTACGTCGCTGGATTTTTAGGTTCTTTAATTTCTGCAGAGTTTGAACCTCGGCTTCCAATTTCTCTAGCTCTTTGTCATCCAGGGTAGAGGTTTTCAAATCAGAAGTTTTACAGGTTTTAAGAACTTCATCCAGTGCTGCTCCTTCTAGGATGGGCTTGCCTGATTTTTGAAGAACGCGAAAAGCTTCCAATTCTTCTTCGGACAATACATTCTGTTCATTCACATTCCCACAAAACCACTTCAAAAATGAATCATCTTCCACAGTCTCAAACAACCAGTCAAAATCTTCCCCATTAAGAGTATCGGCTTTGGGATAATCAATTTTTTTTAATGTTTCCACAAACTCTTTTCCACAACTCATGGTTTAACGGCCCAATTTTTCTGGTAACCAATAGGGGTTTATGGTGTGTATATTTAGAAAATAAACCCAAGTACAAACAAACTAAATTTATGTTAAGTTCATAGCGAAGGAAAAAAATATTTTTAGAATCTATGACTTCTCCTGGAGGGGGATAAAAACAAGCATTAGACCACAAATACAACACCTAATAAGACAACTATATTCGCAAAAGGACGATATAGATAAATATCACAGACTATCTCAGAAGCATCTAACCTGAGGTAGTTACAGCCGAAATGTTTGAAAGAGATGAAAAGAAACAATGAACAATTAGGGTATTACTTAGAACACTGAAAAAACAAAAAAAAAACACAAAAAAAAACAATGAAAACCTAATTATCAGGAAAATCTTATTTTTTCTCCAAGGATAAAGTGGTTTAAAATACATCGTATCTCATGAGCAATTCAGTTTTGAATTCAAAATAAATATATCTAAACAAGTCCAAGCCAGCCTGCGGCTAAGCAGCCTCTTTTCCCTGCTCTTCCTAAGAAGCAAACAGAAACAAATACGGTAAAGTCCGTGAAGAAAAGTCAACAAAATATTTACCTCGATGACTCAATTAGCACTCCGCCATTCACACGAGAATCAATGTCCAGTCACGATGAACCTAGTGCAGAGAAAATCAGGTTTAAGACTGGAGAACCACCCTCACTGACCTTAAAAGCTCCCATCAAAAAACCAAATGTAACGCGGTAGGATGACGGGTGGTAAAAGGACTTCACGCGGCAACCATTTCGCAGTGTACAGAAACGTCATCACGGTGCACACCTAAAACTAATACAACGTATCTCAATGAGACTTAAAAAAAAAAAAATCCTTCAGCAAAAAAACCCCGCCAAAACCCCCACACCAAATGCCCTCAACTCCAGATCAGAAGCACCGAAGAACCAGGCGGACATGAAGTGAAGACACTTCCGGCATTTGCTCCTTTGCCACAAACGCACCACAGAATCGCCCCGCTGACTCCACGAAGAGAACTTTGCGGACGGAGACCAGCCCCGCAGATTAATGAGGCGCGTTAACACGTGCGGAAAAGCCTCAGCTTTCGTTTCCTGGGTAATTCAGTTACGACATGGATACCCGTCAATAAAATGCACATCCACAAAAGCCACCGAACTGGCGTGAAGGGCCAACTGCACAAACCCCAGAGCCGCGCGGCTGCCTAGCGGAGCTCCGGAGCGACCTCCGGCGTCCCCACAGCCCCGCACCTGGCACAGGCCTCGCCCCTCGCCCGCCGCGCCGGAGACCAGGCTCCCGCCCCAGCCCCGCCCCACCCCATCCCATCTCCCGCCTGAGGCCCCACCCGCCTTCGCTCTCCCGCCAGAGGCCCTGCCCCGGAGCCCCGCCCCTACAGGACACCCCTCACTCTCGCCGGCGTCGCACGCCCCGCCTGCCCCCACCTCCCGCCCCGACTCGCGCTGTCCGCCCTCGCCCCTCGGCCCCTGCCCCCGCGCCCTGCGGACCGCGACTGCGTCACGCTGACAGCTACTTGCGCGTCTGAAGAGAATTTCCAGGGATGCCTCGAAAGAAGAAGCAGCTGTGGGATCTGCGCCGCTCCCACAGCCTCACGCCCCGCGACGCCCAGAACCGCGAGGCCGAAGCCATTCACCTCTGGAAAGTCCGTTCGCGCCCCTCAGAAGCCCGCCGCCGCGCTCCGCGCTCGCACTGCCTCACGGGAGTTCTGCCGCGGCGCACGCGCACACTGGGCAGAAGCAGGACCGGGGGCGTGACCGTCTGCGCGGGCGTGGCGTCGGAAGAGGCGGGCCTGGCGGGGAGGGACTTTGCGGCAGAGCTGCGCAGGGCGCCGGACCGCCCCCACGGCCTGACGTCTACTGGTAGGGAGCGAACTGATTGGCTTTCTGCCTCGGGGGCGCGGCCGGGGGCGTGTGGATGGGGTAGGGCGGGTCTCGGGTGAGGGCGGGCTGGCCGGGTCTCAGCGTCCCGCTTCCTACGGCCGTGCGTTGGCCCCTCGGCGGGCTCTATGGCTGAGGCCGGCTCTCGCAGACCCCAGCTCCGCGTCGTCTATAGAGGCGTTTTCCCGGAAAGCCTGGTCGCTGTCCGGAGCTCGCCGGTGCGTGGCCCTGGCCGCCGGGCCGGGGGCCAGTGCACCGCCAGGCGAGGTTTAAGGGCGCGCGCCGCCTGCAGAAGTCGGGGGAGTGGAGGACTCGCGTCTGGCGCGTCTTGAGGCTCCGCTGTCCTTGAGACTCGCTCTGCGGGCCTTTGCGTTGAACGTTGTTTTGCGAATCACACGTTCCCCAACCCCCACCTGACCACTAAGCAGAAGCGGACTTCCTCCACAATCCCGTTTTCAAAACAGATCTTTTAAAAAGTTGAAAATATCTGAACATGGAGTGGGTATGTGTCAAAGATGTAATTAAGTCTAGACGGAACAACTTTCAGGGAGGGTGCGAGACACAGGACGTGGGTCGTCTCTTAAGCACTAGAGCTGGCGGAACACTGCAGAGTCCGCGGACACCTGCCGAGGCAGGTCAACTGTTGGCGTCGGGCAACGTTGGCGCGCTTCTCCGTCTTACCTCTTCCACGGATGAACGTCTAAGCGCAGTCGTGACTGCATAGTACTCCCTCCACCCCCAGCATCAGGTGACCCGAAGGCGGCTTGTTAGGGACGTCCTAGGCTAGCGTGACAGTGGAAGGCAGAAGTCTTTCTGGATACGTTTTAATATTTTTAAGGGGAGAAAAAAAGAATGGTCGTGAATTAATTTGGAGTTGAAGATACTTCCTTTTTTTTTTTTCAAAAAAAATTTTTTTAATGTTTACTTTTGAGAGAAACAGCAGTAGCGGAGGAGGAGCAGAGGTGAAGATACTTATTAACCTTTCGTTTGTTTTATTTTTTAATTTGCCTCTTCTAAAAGACAGTAAGGTCTAAAATGATCTGAAAAGCAGATATTACAGGGGGGAAAAAGTTCACAGATTGGTACCCCGCCCGAAACAAGGTGAGGCGGGACTAGGGAGCAGACAGTGGAGCTGGTGAGCGGGAGGACTCCGTTGGCCACCGACCCTGGGGGCGGGGATGGGGACCCAAGCGCAAGGGGGGAGGGGCTTCCCGGGGACTGGAGCTGAGCGGCTTGGAGGGAGGAAGTGGAGGCTGAGCAGACAGGGCCTTCGGGACATTTTGCTGAGGAGGCAAAGATTGAGGGAGGGAGAGGAGTAGAAGGCCACGAGATGAGGGGGTGGGAATGTAGGGTAGGGTGGGGGGAACGTTTGGATTTGTTTTGTTTCAAGACGAGAGGAACTTGGGGTGTTTATACGCTGTGAGGAGGAACTCAGAGGAGAAAAGAGGAGAAGAAAGAAAAGGGACTGCCTTTTTTTTTAAATGTTTACTTATTTTTGAGAGAGACAGAGCACCAGTGGGGGAGGGGCAGAGAGGGAGGGAGCCACAGAATCCGAAGCAGGCTCCAGGCCCTGTGCCATCTGCGGGGCTGGAACCCACCAACTGGGAGCTGAAGTCGGACGCTTAACCAACTGAGCCCCCCAGGCCCCCCAAGGGACTGCTTTTCTGAAAGATTCCCCCAAGGATCAGGACGGTGAGGGACTGGAGAGGAGGACTAAAAGCCCACTTTTCCTTGTAACTCCTGGGTCAATTCCTGGGCCCACAAATTCTCCATATGATTTTGAATTGCTGGCCATAGGTACTTGTTTGAAAGAACAAACACAAAAAACCATAAAAATATAAAACAGAAATCACAATGCTATTAGCTCCCAGAATACGAAACCCCACACAACAGGTTTAATTACGCACTCACGAGGCTTTTAAAAACATGGCTTATTAGGGCACTTCTGCATTCGAGGCTGCATCTGGGATTTAGGAAAGCAAGTGTGTGACACTTATTTCCAAGACAGTTTCTTTCCTCCAGTCAAACTCATTTGGGTTGTAGCGGGGCCCTTGCAGAGCCAGGAGATGAAGGGAACCCTCGGAGGAGGCTTCTCGAAGGCAACTCGGGGCAGCACAGTGGACTCAGCCGCCTCGGCACACAGCCCTGAGCAGCAAGAGGGTTCGCTGACTGCTCTTTCTCCTTTTCTCCTTCCTGTAGGAATCTTTTTCCTCTTGCTGTTAAAAAGTATTTTAGGGGGCACCCGGGTGGCCCAGTCGGTTGAGCCTCAGACTCTTAATTTCCCCTCAGGTCGCAATCCCAGGAGATCAAGCCCCAAGTGGGGCTCCATGGAGCCTACCTAAGACTGGCTCTCTCTGTCTGCCTTTCCCCCACTTGCACATGCGTGTGTGCACGCACACACATGTACTCTCTCTCTCAAAATTAATAAATAAAATTTAAAAAAATTTTAGGGGTGCCTGGGTGGCTCAGTCAGTTAAGTGTCCGACTTTGGCTCAGGTCATGATCTCATGGTTCCTGAGCTTGCGTGCCGAGTCAGGCTCTCTGCTGTCACCACGAGCCTGCTTCAGATCCTCTGTCCCTCTCTCTCTCTGCCTCTCCCCCGCCCACTCTTTCAAAAATAAATATTAAAAAAATTTTTTTAAGTATTTTAGGTTTTGGACATGTTTTTAAATATGTTTAAACTGAAGTCTGATGTTAAAGATCATCTATCTGTTCCTAGATGTAGTTTTCAGTAATAGTGGGGCTCCATTCTTCAAGCGGTGGGGTTGGGGGCTTTTCTAGGCAGGCGAGTGACATTCTCAGACACATGTTAGAAGCCTGACTCTGCAGTCACAAAAGTGACAAAAAGGTGGCAAGAGACAGATGCAGGGAACCTCCCGTGCGTTAGGGAGAGGAAAGGTTCAGTCCATTCACGGAGGGGCAGAGCCCTGGGGCCAGAGAGCCAGAGTCTGGATGACTCTCAGCAAGGAAGTGGTACTACTTTCTGTTCTATTAATCCTCCCTACTCAGAAGAAAGCAGAGGAGGAGGAGGTGGGGGGAAAGTGATTTTGGCTTCCATCGCATCGATATCCTGTAACTCAGTCCTCAAACCCAGGAGCAGGTTGGGGTCAGGAGCTCACCAAGATGGTTCGTTCAACTGAGGATAGAAGAGTTTGGGAGTAAGAGGGCCCAGAGGAAGGGGGCAGTGAGGGGCCTGGGAGGGGGTTTGGGTCTCATGAAAGGCCTGAAGACAGGCTGAGGAGGCAGAAGGCAACCAGGAGGCAGTTGAGAGCTACTGCAAGCTGAATGGACAAGTGGCATAATCCCATTTACATTCTAGAAAGATCCTTGTGGGGCTGGCCTGCACTAGGGGCCTGGCCTGGCTAGGGCCTGGCCTGGCTAGGAACAGGGAAAGGAAACAGCATGAATGGGGTCTTGCCTCCAGACTGGCTCAGATTAGACCAATGCCCCATTTGGGTGACCATAATCGTGGCAGAAGTGTGATGGGAAGGGGCACAGGAGCAGCTCCCACAGTGGCGCGGGGGGCTGGGGGCGCTGGCGAGTGCAGATGGCCGGCCAGAGGGAAGCCAGGGCAGGAGTGCAGACGGGGAGAAGGCAGGCACCTGGGATTAATTCTGGAGGCTGTGGGGCGAACAAGACCACCCGATGTTAGCTGCCTGGAAGAGCTGGGGAGGGAGGGCCGGGATGGAGGCAGTTATCTCCTTGAGGGGCACTGAGATGGAATCTGGGGGGGGAAGGGGTTCCCCAGAGGACCACGGCTGGGTCTCAGGCCCACCCTGCTCCAGGGGGTGATTTGGGGAAGGTGGGTACCTTCCCTGAGCCTCAGTTTCCTGTGTGAGATGGGCCCGGCATGAGGACATCAAGCTCTTAATTCCATGAAGTGCTTGACACAGCCGCTGGGGCCCTCGTGTAATCAATAAAAGGTGGCAGTGATTTGAAGTCCTGGCTTCAGGAATATTTGGAATTTACGTTCACACGCAAAGCCCCAGCTGCATTCCTAGGAGGAATTCCCTTGTTTTCCAGACATGCCCGCAGGCAGACTCACTCAGGTACAGAGGCCAGATACTGCTGCCTGCTGCAGGAGGGAGGAGGAACCCAGATTCCTCCCTAAGGTCCCTGCAGGGCCTCTCCCGGACACCCAGAACCTGCTGGAGGGTCTCATGGGGCTGTCTCCAGTGTGTGTGGCTGCATGTCCGATGCAGGCGCCCCGGGCTCCCGAGAAAGTCCTGTCTGGCTACCCAACTCCCCGCTGCCCAAGCATTTCATCCCCCAGTTGCCTGTGCTGGGGTCACACCATTTCACGCCCACACCCTGCACAGCAGGTCCTAAGGGCAGGCGAAGGGCATGCCTGGGATATTCTGGGGCCCCGAGGACAGACCCAAGGAAGGGTTCTCAAGGTGAATCCCTGACAGCCAACCGCAGCTGCGTGGAAAGGGCGCCTGGCCGAGAACACCTGGCATCCACCCTAAGGCTGACCATCCCCAGGTCCCCGCCCCAGGGCCAGGAGCAAAATCTGTATGCCAGCAGCAAGATCACGTGGTTGGCCAATGTGGGGGTGGGGGGGGGGCGGTTCCACCTTCTTTCAACTCCAGATATGACTGCCCAGGGAGGCGGAAGTGATGGTGAAGTCTCAGTGGTGGCTGGTTGGCAGCAGGGAAGGACCACGGTCTGTCGGGACTCCCTGAAAACAGAAGCTGTGGGCAGGGCAGTGAAGGCTGCCAGGGTCACCAGTGGGCTCGGGCTCCCTACGGAGGCCGAGGGGAGCCAAATATGGTGATGGAAAGAACTGGAAGCCAGAGGGATGAGGTATAAAAATCTGTATTTATATTACAAAGACAGAATGGTACAGCACAGTCCCTCCCGGTGAACAGGCAGGTGGGTGGCCCAATTCTCTCCAGTGAGGATCTTGTAACGCGCCGTCCTGGCCAGCGCCCGGCCCCCTGGGCAGCCCCAGACTCTGGCACAGAACCTGCCCTCGATGTGGCCCAAGGTCAGAGTTCTGTGTGCCCGGCTATGGGGAGGAGTCCCCAGGTGAGCTGGTCCAGAGAGACAGGGGGTAGGAGAGCAGGGGACGCCTGCCTCACGCAGCAGACGGGGATTGTCTGGGGCAGACAGGAGGGCAGGGTCCTCAGGCCTTAGTTGGGCACACAGCTCCATCAGTCAGGAGAGCAGGCTCAGACCCCGGGCGTCCCAGACCCAAAATGCAAAGGTGGGCCGAGCTCCAAGGAGGAGAAGCTTTCTTGCAGTCTTCCCAGCCAGCCGGGCCTGCGCTGGGGCGATGGTGGCCTGGTGTATAGGGGCCACCTCCCGGTGAGGGTGGGGACCCAAACCTGAGTCTGGGACTCCAGGATCCTGGCCACCCAGTGCCACAGTGGCCCACAAAAGTGTGGGAGGGCACACGGATAGAGATTGCAGGCACCCTTGCGACCCTGTTCTGGTCCTATCTGCTTTCTATAGACAATGTGCTCAGGTATCCAGCGTGGCCTCAGCAGGGCCCCCTCTGGGTTTCTGTGGCCACCAGCAACAGCTAACCTGTGCAAAAGGCAGGGAGCCAGAGGGAGGGGAGAATGGACGTGTAACTCCTAGCACCAGACCCTGCCCTGAGGACCACCCCCTCAAGTGTCTGCTGGTGGCAGGGACGGGCCTTTGGGAGCACAGCGCCCCTAAGTGGCCAGTGAAGTCAACTCCCTGGCCCAGGTGGGAACCACAGCCTGAGAAGCCACAGGCTAAGCTGCCAGGAAGGTCAGCTGAGGGCCACAGTTGGTCACCCAGGGAGGACCCTGCTGGCTGGGTGCTGGGGGAGCTGGTGCTTCATGAATTCGGAACACAGACCGCCCCAGCGGTCTGGACTTGTGCCTCCTGCAGCAGGATCTTCAACTCAGACACTCCTGCCCCGATCAGAGCAGGCCAGGTGCTCACAAGGAGCACCCTGCGGACATGCTCAGGCAGACGGGGGCCACCCTGGGCACTCCAGACCCCCAGTGACGCTGGAAGGAGACAGGACAGAATAGTTTTCCTCGCAACCACAAGCAAGATGTTTGGACAGTCTCCCCAATCCATGCGCTGTCTCCCATGAGCCCGTTCTCCACCCATCATCCTGAGCCTCTGCAGGACAGGTTCTGTGCCAGAGCTATTTCCAGGGACCCCTTTCTGCCTCAGTAGACCACTCACCGTGGCGCGTCTATCAGCGTGACCAAAAATAAACACCAGCTTCCCTCCCCACCCTCCAACCCCGAGTCTGGAAATAGGCTACAATGCAGCAGAGAGGAAAGCAGACACTGCTGCGGGCTGGCCCCACAGCACACCACCCAAATATTGCTGTGTGGACAGGGCTTTGGGAACAAAAGGCTGGGAGAAGCCTCCTAAGGCCCTGGCCTGGCTACCCAGGGTGAAGGGCTGTCCTCATCAGCTGCCCAGGTCTGAAATCTGGAGCCCTCACCCCAGGCCAGGGGAGCAGGGACGGTTCAAGCTGAGTACAGCTGAGAACCTATTTCTCTGGTTAGCAGGCTCCTCACCAGGCCCCGGGGACAGCGATACGGGGTGCTGGGTCACCAGGGGGCCAGGTGACAGAAAGCTGTGCATGACCCCCCCACCCCCGACCCCGCCTGGCAGGAAACCAAGGCTGCTGGGAGGGGCTGCCGCCTGGGGAGGAAGCTAGGAGGGCACCTGCTGGGCAGGCCAGGGGCACCCCTTGAGCCACAAGGGAGATGCTGGTGGTGGTGGGCGGGGCCAGACATGGGACACAAGGCACACTTGGACACGGTGACATACAAGACGAGTCCCTGAGACGCTGGGTCACTCCCACCCCTCAGCAAACAAGGACACAGCAATGGCTAGGAAAATAGAGTACAAAAATCTCGTACAGGATATCGAGGCGGACACGCTGACGTCGCTCAGCGGGGAGTCTTTTTTCTCTTTTGAAAATGTTTCTCTTTTGTTTTTGGGAAAAAGCCTCTCTCCTGGGAGCCCTGTTCTGGGCTGATGGGCAGTGCAGCAATTTTTTTTTTTTTCTTTTAAAGGTAGATGAGAAAGCCTCCTGAGGCCTCAGTGGCTTCAGCCTGCTGTCCCCTGCACACCTCGGCCCCCACCGGGAGGAGAAGCCCTCTGCCCAGTGCAAACTGGGCAGGTGAGCCAGGGGCGGGAGGAGGAGCCAGGCACAGGCCAGGGACCAGAACTTGCCCAGATGCCCCTTGAAGGCCTACCTCCCCAAGACATGTACCCTCTGGGTCCAGTGACCACATGTGTCTGTGTGTGTGTGTGTGTGTGTGTGTGCATGTGGGCGTGTGTGCCTACGGGTGTGCGTGTGTACATCTGAGGGACCTAACAGAGCAGAAGCTTGGAAGGGGGGCCTGGCCTGCCCCCAGGACCCCCGCCCTCACTCCTGACACCTGGGGGGTGCAGAGGCCCCTCTCCGTCCACCCACTTGCCCCAGGGTGCTCACCCGAGTCCCGCCCTTCATGGGTCCCTCTGTCCAGGCCTCAGGAGCCTACGTGGACTGACAGACAGATGGACAGATGGATGGAGAACCACGCCTTCCTTCCTTCCTTCCTCGGTCCACTCCTTCCTTTCTCCTGGGATCCAGGGTTGGGGTCTGAGCTCCCCGCAGTGGTCATTAAGCCCCTCACACGGTGCCCGCCGGGATTTGCAGCAATGATATTTAATACTTCTGGAATGATTAGGAATCTGAGAACAGACCGTGGGCGGCTACGCTGGGCTCCGGGATGTGGGAGCTGGGCCCGCCTCCCTGCAGGGGTCCCTGCCCAGCTGGGAGGGGTGGGCGGCACGGTGGGCCCTGACCAGCAGGCGGGCAGAGGCGGGCAGCCCGGGCGGCAGCTGGAGCTTCCAGAATGGCACAGCAGCGGGCCCGCGGAGAGGCTTTCAAGGACTGGAGGGCTGGCACGCTCGGCCAGGTAGGCAGGCGGGCCAAGGAGCTGAGGGCGCTGGGCCTACGAGAGACCAGAGCGGCCAGGCCGCCGGCAGGGTGGCCCATAGCCCCCGTCGCTGCAGCCACCACTCTGCAGGCTGTAGTGGTCGTCCACATCACTGCTGCTGCCAACACTGTCCAGCTCACCAGGGCCAAACTCCATGCCCTCTACATCCACTTCTAGGGAGAACAGAGACGGCACGATCAGAAACGGAGGTGCCAGCCAGGGCCCCCTTGAGAGTTAAGGCCGATCTCTGCCCTTCACAGAGGAAGCAGAGGCTCTGGGGTGGGGTCTGGGGGAGGGATGGGGCTCCGGGGCTGCAGCTCAGTCAGGAACACAAAGCCCGGGGCACACTGCCAGCCCAGCCCAGCTCCAGCCCTCACGGAGCAGGTCACCCGGCCTCTGTGCCTCACCCTCCACCTGGCACCACTTCTGCTACCCACTCAGAGTGCTCGGGCAGCGCCGGGGACACACGGTGGCCATCATCCCCCCCTCCCAGCTCCCAACCCAGGGGCTGCTCTCACGCTCCCACCTTGCTCCGAGTCGTCCGTGGAGACAGCAGAGCCTGTGCTGTCTGTGCGCACACGCTCCAGGCTCTGCACGGACAGCTGCTCCAGGCGCCGCTTTAGGAAGCGGTGTTCCCGCTGCAACTGCTCCTTGATGCTCAGTGCCCGGCGGTCCTGCTCCTCCAGTTTCTGGGGGAGGGGGGAGCTGTGAGCTGCAGGGATGGGGGCCACCCCCCTACCAGGAACTGGGGTGCACGGGTGGCTTCTCATCCCCCATCCCCTGCCAGGCCCATGCTCTGTGTCTGCTGACCAGCTCCAGAGGACCCACAGCTACCAGTCACCTTGGC
The DNA here is from genome assembly GCA_030068075.1 of Paguma larvata. Taxonomy (NCBI): domain Eukaryota; kingdom Metazoa; phylum Chordata; class Mammalia; order Carnivora; family Viverridae; genus Paguma; species Paguma larvata. The sequence continues at coordinate 194,469,668 of CM057823.1, read as the reverse complement.
CAAGCCAAGTCCTGCCTGGGTCCTGGGCTAGCACTGCCTCCTGGAGGACGGCCTGCCCTCAGCAGTCGTCCCCCGCTGCCCCCCACACTCCTGACATCTCCTCACCCCCTGCCTGCCCTCTTCCCTGCTGGAGAAGCTGCTGCTCTGTGAGGCCCCGGGGCACTGACTGCCTCTCTCAAAGCTCCAGCCCCCCTGCCTGTGCTGGCCTGGGGACTTTGAGGGGTCTCTCAAGGGGACTGAGACCCACTCTGGTTTACCCAATGTCCCAAACCAGCAGGTCTGTCTCGAGGCCTGGGCGGCCTGCCCCAGGAGACCCAGAACCTCCCAGCGCTCCTGGGCTGCCTGCTTCCCATCCTGCCTTCCTGGCCGCACATCTCCTTCTAGCTGCCGCCCCTTCACAGCCCAGGGCCTCCGAGGACCAGCCCCCCCTCAACCTCCCAATAAAACCCAGCAGGTGCCTGTGACCACCTCAACCCTTGGCATCCCCTGTGGGCACGTACCACCCACCTACCAGGAGACCCCCCCCAGAGGTCCCCAATGTGCACCTGCTGGGTGGCTCCCCTCAGGCCCCCTGGTCCCTCCCCAGGGTGCACAGGACAGGCTGGGGTCAGCCCAGGGGCCCCGGTGGGGGTCAGATCAGGGGCCGCTGTGGGGGGAACCGTCCTGCTCACCTTGATGTGCGTCTTGGCACGCTTCAGGAGGCTCAGGGTGGTGTGGCGGGTGCTGTCTGGGCCCAGGGGCACCAGCTGCTTGAGCTGCTCCAGATAGAGCCTGAGCTTGGCTCGTCTAAAAGAGGAGAGACAGAACCGTCAGGCCAGGGTGGCACAGCCCACGGGGACAATGGCAATGGCAGCGACAGCAGAGAGGCCTGGGGGCACAAGAGGCAGCCGGCCAGACTCCTGCACAGACCTGCTGAGGGTCCAGGGCTCCCCTCCCAGCCTGGCTGGCAGCTTCCCCTGGAGCAGCCCGCCACCTGCCTTCTGGGTGCCCCAACAGAGGAGCAGAACCTGTGGCCAGAGTCCACGCGGCCAGCCTGCCATGGCCCTCGGGGCCTCAGAGCGCCACTGCCAGGCACCGCCTCAGAGCCCTGACCACCCCGCTGTCGCCACCCTCCATAGTGGATCCAGGAGGTCAGGGGACAGGCGGGGACAGCAGGGTTAGGGTCCTGGTCGGGCCGCTCCCGGAGGTCGGTGGGGCCCGAGACAAGATTGTCATTCCACCTCGCCAACTCCAGGGTGGTCTCTGGTCATGTCGCCACAGAAACACAAGTCTACTGGGGTCATGGAGCTGAGGACCAGAGCCTCCCACCCCGAATTTGGTTTCCCATAGAAGAAACAGCTTCATTCCAGATTTCATCCCTGTGTCCATGCAGATCTTCACAAAACTGCACTCCTAAGACCCGGTGGCACTGTTCGCACAGGGGCCTCAGGTGGGGGGGGAGCAAGCCCGGATCTGCCCTTGCAGAAGCACGGCCTTCCTGGCTCATCTCGTCTGGGGAGGGCGGGCCGGCAGAGACCAAGGAGGCTACAGCGCCCCCTAAAGCACACTGTGGCCACCTCGATGGCCTGGGGCCGCTGCCCCCATCCACGTGATGGCCCCTCCTCGACACGTGCAGGGCGCCAGAGCCCCCGCATGCTGCCCAGCCTCGATGCTCTGCTGAGGCTGGGGTCTGAGAGGAGGACCCTTGAGGACGGGGGTAGGAGTTCTTTGTGAGGCCTTGACGGCCTGCTGCCCGAATGCCCCGCCGTTGCCACATCCGGCAGATGCCCCTTCCTCCCAAGATCCAACCTCAGCGTCTCATATCTTCACCTCTGTCCCCTAAGTGCCACAGCCCTGCTCAGCCTTAGCCCAGGAGGAGAGTGGGCAGGGATGTCCACTTCTTCTGGACTGAGGGGCATCTAAACCCTGGGGAGACAGGGGGTGGCTGGGTAGAGGGCAGGACCCCCTCTGCTTAGCAGTAACTAACCGTTCCGCCCTGTAGGAGGAAGGCTGGCTGCACGTGGACCCCACGGCCCCCCGTCTGCCATCCATGTCCACACAGCATCCCCATTGACAGGGCACCTCCCCACCCCGCGCCCCAGCCCGCGGCACTCCAGGACCTAGGGCGGTCCAGGTGGGCCGGAAGAAAAACTTCCAGGACACAGGACCAAGGCCATGCTCTGCCACGAGGCCACATGGGGCCAGGGCCCGAGCAGCGCGGGCAACAGGGACCTAGGTGTGGAGCAGCCCCCATTCTGCCTGGAGGCCGCGGACCTTCAGAGATGAGCGCCCACCTCCACGCCAACACAGGGCTAGGGACGGGAGCGTGCATGACCCCCTGGAGTCTGGGAACCTCCGCTCCCTCACCTCCGAGCGGGCTGAGCATCCCCGCTGCCCTGCTGGAAATGGGGCCAGGAACGGGGCGGGCTGCAAGCCGCACTCCGTGCTCAAGGAGGGGTCTGGCAGCAAGAGCGCCGCCCTCCCCCCAGGGGCCCTCCTGTCCCGCCACCTGTGCTGTGTGCACAAGCGGAGTCCCTTTGTCCACCTGCTCTAGAGCAAATGGCAGTGCTTACGATCTGCTGCTCTGTTACAGAAGCAGCACGTGATCTTTGTGGAAATCAGAAACTGCCAATCAACCAGCGGAAAAGTAGCCCAAATCCCACCATCCAGAGACAACCGTTCTGTCCTTCCAGTGTGCTCTACGTTCTTGCGTCACAAACGCGCAGTGACAACATCGGCGTACGGAACCACGTGTGACAAGTCACCCAATATTGTTCAAAAAAATAAAACAGCAGACGCACACAAGAGACTCAACAGGACACAATGAAGAGCAGGAAGCATGCGTCTCCAGGTGATACGGTTGGCAACGTTTATTTCTTTGGCTTTACGGTTTGTTTTTTAGTTATTTGTTTTTGTATTTTCCAAGTTTTCTACACTAAAAAAAAAAAAACACCACATGTTACTTTTACAATCAGAAAGAGACATTTGTACAAGAAAGAAACAACACAGCCGAAAGACAGACAACAGTGGGAAAGTATCTGCGGCACACATAAAAGACAAACGGTTAGTATTCGTGACATTTTGAGCTCATACACATCAAAACAAAGAGAGGAATGTCCTAATGTGGAAGCGGGCAGAGGGCACACGCGGGCAGAGGGCACACACGGGCAGAGGGCACACGCGGGCAGGCTGCAGAACACAGGCCGCTAAGCTGGCACAAAGCCGAGTCGGGGGCGGGCGGGCGTCTGGGCCGGACTGGAAAGGACCGGCCGGCTCTCGGGCCAGCGCACGGGCCCATCTGCGCTTCGTTGGTGGGAGAGCCAACAGGGACAACGGCGCCGCGGGGGCCGCTGCAGCGACCCAAACCCTTGACCAGCACCTGCACTTGTAGGCTTCGGGTGCCACCAAACTGCCCCCACGTAGGCAAAGATGCACGTTTACCGACGCTCGCTGCGCCCGGCGTGCGTCAACCAGAGGGCGGCCGCTCGGCGCAGGCAGCACGGCCGCACGCCCGTGGGGGCGCTGGGACCGGGAGGCGGAGGGGAATGCACGGCACAGGTGGACACTCACGTGGTGTCAGGTGAAAGGTCAAGTTACGAAAGAGCGGGTGATAAGGTCCCATCTTATCCGAGTTAGTATCCGTGCGGAGGAGGAGGAGGGTGCAGGGGCGGCCTCCCGGCCACCTGGGATGGCAGACTCTGAGGGGAGCACCACGGAGGCCCACGGGCGTCTGTGATGAGCGCGGACAGACTGCTTTAGAAATCCCAAAGCAGAGGCTTCTCGAGAGACCAGGAGAGCCTGCCGGACCACAGCCGTGCGACATTTGCCACCAGCCAGTGCACCCAGCCCGCTCCAGAGGAGCCCTGGGCCAGGAAGGTGGCCTCGGGGCGGGAACCGGCTCTGCCCTGCGCCGGCTGCAGGGGCCCGGACAGGTCCCCCGCGTCCTACCCCTGCGGGGAGTAGGCTTCCCCCTCACCTCTCTGGAGCCGGAGGGGGTGCCAGGGCCCTGCAGCCCTTCTCTGGGGCTGCCACAGCACCGCAGGCCCTCTGCCAGTGCCCCGTGGCTGTCCCCGGCATTCCTGGGAGCTTTGAAAATTCACCACTTCCTGAAGGAACCCTGTGTGGATTCTGGGGGCAGAACCCACCTCTGGGAATCACGGCAGTCATGTTAACGGCGGCTTGGTCTCTGGAGGCCGGCCACAGCCCTGCTCTTGACCCAGGCCCCTCCCCGCTTCTCACCACAAGCCCCTGCTCCCCAGAGGAAGCCCCAGGGCTCCCGTGCCCCGTCCCCCGGCGCCCTGGAGAGCCGGGCCATGCTCTGAGCCGCCCCAGGCCCTGCAGTCCGAGAAGAGGCAGCAAGAAAAGGCACTGAACTGTGGCTCCCTCAGCGGGCATGACGAGGAGCAGGTGTGCCCCGTTCTCCCCCGTGCCCCCCGCACCGTCCAGTTGTGGGGTTTCTGGAGACTGTGAGCCGCTGTGTCAGGCGGACAGGGCGGGCCCCGCAGGCACAGGGTGCCCACCCCTCCACACACGAAACCTAACGCTTGGAGCTGGTACGGCTGTGACCCGGGTCCCGCCAGGTCCCAAGCTCCAAGCCTGTAGGCCCCTCATGGCCAGCCAGGAACACCCGCCCTGCACCGGGATGGGGGAGAGTACACACACCTCAGGCCACCCATCTATCCTGCTTCAAGGTCTCCAAAGAGCCTCATGAGGCCCACCCTAGGGGCGGGCTTTGGGAGAAGGTGACTGAGGCGGAGGCCAAGGCCAAGGGGCAGTTGTATGGGTCAAAGGCTCGAGACACACCCTCCTCCGCAGGCAGCCATGCCCTTGCCACCCATCCTCCCTTAGTGTCATCCCTCTGTCTAAACGGAGGGGGTGTTTTCCCAGAATGCCCAGGAAGCCTTCTCCAGAACACCCCCACGTGCCTGTTCAGGCTCCCGGGTCCCAGTGAAGCCATCCATGTCTTCTGGCCTGGGAGCAACCCCAGGACCCTTGCACCTGCCCCACCTCCACGGTCTCTCGGGAACCCCTCTATCACACAGGACCAGTCCAGGAAGTACGATTCCTCCAAAGAACACAGCGTCCTGTCCCTGCCCAGCGCCCACCCAGCCGAGGACCGAATCCCAGGGGAGAGGAAGCTGGCGCTGTGGGCGTCCCTTGGAGCGAGGGCGGGTGGCACAGAAAACTGGCTATGCCCCGAGCCTTCCCAGAGCAGGCTGGGCGTTCACTTTGTATACAGAAGTCACCCCCCCCCCATACTGACCGAGGAAGGGAGGAAAGAACTGGCCCATTTCACAGAAGGGACCCACCCACAGCTGCACCACCCTGCTGAGACCACCTGTCGCTGAGACAGCTCGGCGAAGCTACCTGTCAGCAGGGCCCAGCCTGCCTGTGTCTCGCCCCTATGTCAGAGGAGGTGCAGGATCGGGGAGCCCCCGAGGGCGCAGCGAGGCCTGCAGCACCCAGGCTGGGGGCAGCTGGGAGGGCCCTAGGGCCGACCTGAGCCAACTGTGCTGCCCTTCCCTGCTTCTCACGCCAAGCCCTCCCACTCCTCAGGGGACGCAGAGCAGACTGGGCCCTGGGGCTGGCAGGGGGGCGTGAGGTGGGCTCCCCTGGATCCTGCCTGGGGCCGGAGCTACCCCTCAGGCCCACGTGGCCAGAGCCCGGCTGCCCTTCCCACTGTCCCCGGAGAAGACGAGTGGGAGCTCCTTGGAAGGCACACCCCAGGGAGCAAGGGACCCCAAACTCAGGGACCCCAACTGAGAGGGCTGAACCCTCCTGGCTGGAGGCCAGAGTCCTGAGGGCTCAAAAGCTGTTCCTAAACGGAGCAGATGCCCCAAATTAGATGGATCTCCTCTTCCAGAGAGCTGGCCCTGACTGCCACATAACACGGGGGCCCTGCCGCCAGCCCCTCGCCCCAACCTGAGCTTCCACAAGCAGGGCCTGGGCCCTGGTCTCTGCCTGCCGGCGTAGGAGTGCCCGAGACCAGAGCCTGACTCTCCCTTCGAGACCGAGACCCTTCCCAAGCAAGGGCACAGCCTGGCAGCCAGGCGGCCACACCCAGGGCACAGCAGGTGGGGGGCGGCCGCAGCATCCCTTCGGCAGAAGGATGGTAGGATGTGTTAGGCAGCCGACGTGGGGCCTGGGGGTGGGGGACGGGGGGGGGCCACTTACCTGTGTTTTTCTAGTTCATTGTGTGAAGACCTGTTTAGAGAGACAGAAAAACAGAGCTCACTCTGCTGACCACCAAAGCACGACAGCTCTACTCAGGGACTCAGGAACTGCAGGTGGTGGCAGGGACGGTGTGGGTCCCAGGATGGCCCGGGATGGGGAGGGCTGGGCAGGTGAGCAGCTGCTGACCAAAGGCTGGGGGGACCTCACACTGAGTGACAAGGACAGGAGACGTAGAGGTGCGGTCATGTCCAGGGTGCCTAGGACTTCCTGACTGACTTAGTGAGGCCTGTGGGAGCGCTTGCCAGCGGGAGGGTCCAGGACCCCTTCCAGAAGGTTCTAGGACTGACCTACCCTGTGCTCCCCAGGTTTCCCAGGCACTAGGCCACTGGCCTCCACCGGCCTTCTCCAGCCCCCACTCCCGGAGGCCAGCAGTGTCTCTGGAGCCACAGGAGTTGGGACCCAGCTGCAGGTGAGCACAGAAGCCAGGACCAGGACGCAGGGTGGCCCTGTCCTGACAACCCCAGCCACAGCAACACCCTCACCATGTTGGGCTCTTCCACCTGGAAGATCACCACTCGTACCAGCGGGGACACTGAGGGGCAGAGCGGACCCAGCCTGAGAGGGCTCAAGGTGCCTCTGATACCCGGATGCTCAGGAGGGAGGCTGCGGCTGGCCCTTCTGCTTCCCTCTGGGGCCACGGTCTTGCTCTCTCTGGGAACAGTGGCCCTAGCTGCTGCTCAAGCTGGCCCACCTGGTCCATTCGGACAGGGGGACAGAGTCCTGAGCACCCCAGTGGGTGGTGCCACCACACCTGCCCTGCAGAGGAGTAATGCTGCAGGGCCAGCCTCCCAGTTCTAGGCCATTCTCCTAGTCCAGGTAGGGACCCATGGACAGCCAGGGCTCCCAGGCCTGCCGGGCTACCTCCCATGTGAGCAGAGGGCCCTGGCCACCTCGGGGCACACCGAGATTGGCTCCTGTGTCCCCCACCCCTCACCCCTCACTCCTTCCTGGAGCTCCTGCTGACTTCTGCCTGCCTGCCCTCCCCCTCCTGCTCCTGGAAGCCCGGATTCGATGTCTCCCGTCTGAACCCCACAAGCCGGAGTGCCTGTCCCTCCTTCCTGCCTCTGCCATCCACCATAGTTCATGGCCCCATCAAAGCCAACTGGGGCCCCAGGCCTCCCCTCTGCCCCTGGGCCCCCTTGTGCGGCTTGGGGGCCTCAAGGACCTGCCGGTCACATGGGCTGGGCAAGGAGCTTTGGAACTCCTGCCAGGCCTGGCCAGGACCAGGAGGGAGCCGAGTTGTCAGGCTCCTCAACGCCTGAACCACAGCCCGCCAGTGTGGGTCTAGAGGTCTGCCCACGTGCAAAGGATATAAGGGTCAGTGAGTGTCCCTCCATGTAGAGAAACCGGCTCGGCCACCCCCTCACGGTCTGGGCTGGACCCCATCCCGGAGGGAGACGGACACTCCTTGGCTACCCGGGCGAATGGAGAGGGGCCCAGAGCCCCGCCTGGGGCTCCTCCCAGCAACAGACACCTGTGCTAGCCTCCTGGGGGGTCTGTAACATGGGTCCCAGAAACGCCCCGTCTTAGGCATGCTTCGTACTAGGGCAGGGGCAGAGGGGTGGGGGATGGGCCCGTGGCTGGGGCTTTGCTAAGCACATTCCTGGCATCGCTGGTTCACACCCCACATCACCCCTCCAGGTAGATACTCCTCTGCCCACGTCCTTGTAAGACCTGCGCCCCAGCAGGCTGGCTCCAGTCCCCTCTTGTTGAGCCACTGTTCCCAAAAGCCCTTCCTGGAGCCCCGGGAATCGTGGGGTCTCCCCACACACGTCACCCTCCTGCCCCACTCCCCGCCCCTCACCCCAGTCCCAGCCATGCCCATTCTTTTCCCTCATCTTGTTGGGACCCAGAAGCCTTGCAGGGTGGGAATGCCCTGCCGAGTCAGGGCCCCGAACCCTCTGGGCCCTGCTCTGCCTTAGGCCCTGGGCTGGGCTGGCTGAGGCCCGGCTGGGCCAGGACAGCCTGGAGGGGCCATCGCTGTGAACCCTGGGGGCCTCAGACACTGGGAGAGGCAGGCTCTGCCCGGAGGAGCAGCGGAGAGGCGCACCGCAGCCCAGGAGACCCTCTCAGTCCCTTCCCAGTGCCCTCAGGGTCTCCATCCTGGCAGAACGTAGGCCAGGACTCCACTGCAGAACAGAGTTCCAGAGATGGGAGGGGGGCCCAGTCAAGTAATTCAATTGCTCCATGCCTCAGTTTCCTCCGCCTTCAAATGGGGATAAGCGTAAGGCCTCCTTCACGGTTGGGTGGACACTAGCACCTGTGTGGACCACTGGGTGCATGAGGAGCTCTCCTCAGAGGATCTTAGCCAGAATTCTGGCTACCGCCTTTGGGCACCCCATGGGAGTTCGAAGTCACATCCTGGAGTTCTCCAGGGGTGCCATGGCACTGGGGGCAGTGAGAGCCGACAGCAGGCACCTGGCTAGCTCCCTGAGGAGGCCTGAGGCAGTGCTGCCCCCCTTCACATATCCCTTCCCAAACCGTCCTCAGCAGGGGACCAGGGGCTGGGACTCAGAGGCCCGTCCAGCCAGGGCAGATGGAGACTCAACCGATTCCTTGCCAGGCCCGGGGCGCCAGGACGTCACAGGAGATGGGTCCTGTGCCAGCCTTTCTGTTTCCCAAGAACAGGCAGGCCACAGGAATGAGCCGCACCCTCTGCCAAGGGGCCCCGAAGCCCCCTGCAAGCCAGCTCCCGGTGTGGTGACATGGTCCAGAGCCAAAGTGGGCCCCCAGGCACTGCCAGGTGTGCTGTGGTCCTCAGGGCAGCAGGGAGAGGGGAACCCCGTGGGAGCCCTGGCTCCGGGTCCCCACGCCCCTGCAGGGATGTGTACTCCGGCTCTGCGCTTCTAAGGCCTGGGAACCAGGCCAGGGGAGGGGGTGGGGATCACTGGCACCGGGAGGGCTGCTGCACAGCGGCCCGCACCTCTTCCGGCTCCCCTTAAAAAAGGCCTCCGGTCCTGAGAAAGGACCCTACACTTGTCGCTGCACTTTCACTTATGTCAGGAGCCGGGCAGGAGAGCTGGGACGGGTAAGGGCCCGGGGCAGGGCCTCCAGGCGCCCTCTTTGTCCAGGCCCCTGGGGATAGGGGGTCCTCAGCCCAGCCGCAGGAGAGATGCAGCCCACCCACCCGCGGCAAGCAGAGGTCAGGGCGGGCAGTCCCACGCTGCTCTGCACCGAGCCTCAGTTTCCCCGGACTCACGGGGGTACCGGCCAGCGCCCACTGACAACTTTTTTCCTGCCCGGAAAAGTCCAGAACAACTTGGGAGCGGGAAGCGGCTGCGGGAGGAGACCCCGAGCGGCTGGCGCTGTACGCGTGGCACTGTTTACGCGAGAGGCCGAGGAGGCGCGGCCCGCGGGAAGATGGCGACGGCGCGGGCGGGGCCGGCCGGGCGGGGCTGCGGCCGCGGCCCGGGCGCACCGCCTCCTCCAGGCTGGCCGCCGGAGCGCGCGGCCGCGGCCGGGCTGCGGACCGGGGGTCCGGGCCGCGGGAGGGCACTCCGGGGGTGCGACCCTCGGGGCCCGGCCGGGCTGGGGGCGTCTGCGCGGGGGTTGGGGGGCGGTACCTGTTGTTCGGGGCCTTGCGCACCAGGCCGGCCGCCTTTGTCTTCTTCCTGGCGAAGTCGCCGTCGAAGGGCAGCACCGAAGCGTAGCCGTGCTCGGCCTCTGCGGACAGACGGCGCGGTCAGCGGGCCCCCGCCCCGGCCCCGGCCCCGCCGCCGCCGCCCGCCCGCCCGCGGCCCGGCGCACAAAGGGGCGCGGGCGCTACCTCGGTCCCTGCGCTCCAGGTACTCGGCCGCCTCCAGCAGGATCAGCAGGGAATTTAGCTCCATCCTCCTGCCCGCCCGCGCCCGCCCGCGCGCTCCGGGACGGCGGCGGCCGCTGCCCGGCCCTCTCCGGCCGGCTCCGCTAGCCGCCCGCCCCGCGCGCCCGGCGGCCCCACTTCCCCGACTCCCGCGGACTCCCTGCGCGCTCGGCCGCCACCCTCCGCCTCGGGCCCTCAAATTGACACATAAGGGCGAGCGGCGGGCGACGCAGCCAATGGAGGCCGGCGCTCCGGCTCCGGGGGCGGGCGCTGGGCCTGGCCAGGGCCAATGGGAGCTGGCCGAACGCCTCGGGCCGGGCCGAGAATGTTGACAGATGCGAAGCTCGGTTCCGATAGGCCCGCCGCGGTAGTAACAATTTAGAAGCCCAAGCTTAGCAACAGCACGTGGTGGCCCGGCCCCCGCGCTCGCTGACTGGCGGCCGGCGTGCATGATAAGTAGGCGCCATGCGCCGATTGGCCCAGAGCGGTCTATGTAAAATAGGGACCGCGGACCAATGGCTGGCTGCGGGGCGCGCGGCCAATGAGGGCGCCGCGGCCGGACGCGTTGCCGAGAGGAAGCGGAGCGCGGTGGCACCGCAAGCCACCGGGCCAGCGCCCCTGGGCCGGTCTGGGTGCGGGAGGTGTCGCGTGCGCCCGGCCTGTCCGCCGGGTCTGCACGTCGTGTGCAGGAACCTGTTGCCCTGGAACAGCCGCTGGTTCCGCGGGAGCACCGGACCTCGTGGTCTCTTTGGGGGTGACTCGTGGGCTGCAAAGCGACACCCCTTCCTGCCGGACACAGATTGACCCCAGGAAAGGCCGGAGCTTGGAGGAGGGAGATAGAGGGTCAGAGCCCAAGAGACATCTCAACGGGCAGAGACCCAGAAACGGAGGGCCTCTCAGAGCTGCCCGGCGGACCCCAGACCTGAAGGAGGGGACATGGATCTGCTGCCACGGTCCCCAGGGGCTCCCAAGAGTGGAGGGCTGCGTGCTCGTGTCTGGTCTGAAGAATGGGGACATTCCAAGAAGGGGGAAGCACTTTCTAGGAAACAGAGTTGCCCTCCTTGGGAGAAGAGCGAGCCCCTCATCAAGCTCCTGGCTCTTGGGTGCCCTAGTGGCCCCTGACCCTAAGCTGACGCCGTCGGAGCAGGGACTGGCAGCCTGGAGGCAGCCCCGGACTGGCCGCAGTTCCCTTTGGTCTTCCTTCTCACTGGTTGTTGAGACTGGTGGTCTGGGCACTCCTGAGGAGAGGACCAGCAGGCCGGAGAGTGTGGGGACAGGGTGGCTGGACCCCTGCCCTGACCCTGCCCAGACTTCTAGATGGGGTGTTGCTGCTGCCATTGAAACAGAAAAAAAAAACTATAGAAATCTCAGCACTTTCTGTCCTAGGATCTGTTGGATGTTTTATCCACCATTTCCTTGTGCATTTCCGAATCCCCAATTTACGGTTAAGGGAACTGGGAATCCTAAGGTTTAGGGACCACCTAGTGTCTCCGGCAATCCCAGTAGCGTGGGTATTAGTGCTCCCATAAATGTGACCCGGGCCTGGTGACACAGGAGCAGGAAGACCAAGCCACCCCCTGACCTAACACTACTTGCTGAGGGTGGGAGCCACAGTGACTGGGCACTTGGACCCTGCCATTAGACAGCCCTGCATGGACATTTAAAACAATCCTTGATGTTAACCCCAGCCTTTCCTGCTCCTGCCCCACTATTACCCCAGGACCAGGGCAGAGCCCCTAAGAGCTGTGCAGGATGAAGTAGAGAGCCCAATTCTGGGGAGGGGCAGATGCGTTCAGAGCTGGGGGGCCTAGGAGGCAGAACCCCAGGCTTACCAGCTGGTGGTTGGTATTTTGCAGAGTCCCTTCATCCCTGCTTATGCGAAGAGCAGGTTGCTGGCCCCAGTCCTGAAGCCGGCATCTTGCCTGGGGTGAGTGCCCCTGCTGGATGCTCACCCTACTAACTGCTGTGGGACATGAGCGGTGCTCTGTGTCACAGCCAGCAGGGCAAGTGGCAGGTGTGACTGTGGGAACCACGTGCATACCACATCCCAGCCTGGGGGAGGGTGGTGTGGCCCACCTTGGCTCCGTCTGCGGCTAGGCTGTTTCAGCGACTCCTCTCCCAGCAACACTCAGGACCAGGCACTTCCCAGTGGCTCCACGCTGCCTGTGAGGGTGTGTTGGACCTCAGTGCAGACAGGGTGGGGGGGTAAGGGGAGAAGTGGCCCATGAACTAGGGGCAGGAGGGCCAGGGCCTGGCATGGGCAGAGGTATCACAACCCAGGCCTAGGGGGTGACCAGCTCACATACCCCCGCTCCAGACCTATGGGCCCCCAAGGGCAGGGAAGGTTGGAGTGTCTGTGTGCCCATCTTTGCCCAGGTCAGGTGCAGGCTCCAGCCCTGAGCTACCCTGAGCACACCAGCAGAATGTGTGTTTAAGTCTTGGGAGTGACATTGACTTTGAGTGACTGCTCGATGTTGGAATCTGGCCCTCCCCCAAGTCTCAGAGCAGGAGAGGCTCTGAGAGTTAGGTCGACTCCTGCAAAGAGACCCCAGGCTCTGCCCTGAGAAAATGTGTGTGTGTGTGTGGGGGGAGATGCTGAAGTCTAAGAAGGCTGCCTGGAGGAGGTGGCTTTGGGTAGGCCTCTGAGGAGAGTAGCATCTCCAGGACTCTGGGCCATGGGGGTGGCATGGGGCAGGCACCTTGGGTCCTGCCCACCTCCCCCAGCTCGCACTGCAGAGTCCAGGGAACAGGAAGAGCCTGGAATGGCCAAGAAGCGACCCCCCTCTGTGGTGCTGTCGGCCCCCAGCCCCGACGCCAGTGGTTCCAGATGTCCAGCTCCGAGCAGGACCCCTGTTCCCCCCGTCCCAGACCTAGCTGGGATGTGGTTTGCCCTGCTTGTAGTCCCTGCTGAGCCAGGACCCTCTCTGGCCCCTCCTCACCCCTGCAGGGAGAACTGCAGTCCCCCCCACTGCCCTGGCAGCCTGGCGTCCCTTGGAGAGCAGGCGGCAGGATGGGGCGCCCCCTGGTAGCCATCAGGGGCTACAGCAGGGACCCTGCATGGGGAGCGGTCCTGGGCCCCAGGAGAAGGGGAGCATTCCTCCAACACTCCTCCTCCCCTTTGGCCTCCTGGGATAATACTATCCCATCACCTTCACCGCAGTCGGGAAGGTGCCACACAGCTGTGCCAGGGCCACACAGCTGGTGTGGGCAGCTGCCCACCTGCGCATCCAGGGGAGGCGGACCAGGCCTGAGGGCAGGCTGGCTGTCCCTGTGCATGCCTGTGGGGACGGACGAGCCACAGCGGGGGCAGGCAGCGGGGCACCTCCAGAGGCCAGGATGTGTAGGGGTGGGAGGGGGGAGCACTGGATGAGCCGAGCTCACTGTGGGAGGGGCAGGACCAGGTGGGGTGTCCCTTGTGCCCACCCTCGTGCCACCTCCCTGAGGCCTGGCGAGTACAGAGAGCTCTGGGCGCTCCGCCCCAGGCCCTCCATCCTCTGCCTTGGTGGCCTGCAGGCTGCATCTGGTGCTGAGTACCTGCGGGGCCCAGCCAGGCCTAGGGCCCCTGCCTGTTACCAGAAGCTTGGGGTGGTGGCCGTGGGGCGCACAGAAGGCCTTCTCCCGAAGGCCTTCTCCCGAAGGCCTGTGCATAGCCAGAGAGAGGGGAGGCGTGCCCGGCTCCTGCGGCCTCCCGGCCTTCCCTGATGCGGGACAGGGGCATGCCGTGGGCACTCGGTTGCCAGTGGAGCCCCTGTCTCCACGTCTGCCTCCCAAAGGGCTCTCCAGGCACAGCCAGCCGGGACTGTCACAGCGCCCTCTGCTTCCGCCTCTCCTGTGACCCTCCTAAAAGCTAACGGCATCTACCAACTTCTGTGAGCCTCAGTTTCTCCATCTATGACATGGGGATCCTGCCCCTTTGGGGGGTTGTCAAGGGGGGTAGAGGGGACAGCGCTCAGAAAACGGAAGCAGGAAGGACATAATGATGGTGACAGAGGGGACCCAGGGGCTCAGAAAGGCTAGCCTGCTGGAGGCCCAAGCCGGCTTGCAAGGGCTGACTCCAAATTGGAGCTGGTGTCTATCTGTCCCTGTCCCCAAGGTCTCCCAATCTTGAGCCCCAATTGTGGGTGGAGAGCAGACCATTCCTTCTAGAACCTTCCTGTGTGATAAACTCGGTGTTGGACCAATCTCTTCCCACCCCCAGGTCTTGGCTCTGCCGTTGGGGTATGGATAGCCCTGCAGAAGGGTAGAGTGACCACATGTCCCCCATTTCGCACAGAAGTCTTGTGACTCAGGACTCTCATTCCTGAACAAACGGTACAGCTAGTCACCCCTACTGAAGCTCCCATGGCCCCAGAACCTTCCTGCAGGGCAGCTCGGGGTAGGGATGCACGAAGGCAGGCCAAACCTGGCTTGGTGGGCGTCCTGGCTCCAGGCCACATCCAGAGCTCTCTCCGTCTCCCTGGGGCCCAGGCCTCTCGCTCCAGAGGGCGGCTCTGTCTGTGCCAAGGGTGGGCAGACCCTCTTTCCTAGGTCTCCGTGCCTCCCAGCCTGACCTGGTGGATAAAGAGGGCCACCACGTTTTAAGTCTGGAAGGTGACAACTGTGGGTGCCTGTTGAGGAGAGGAAGGGGGACCCCGCGGTGTCTCTTCACAGAGGCTTATCCCGTAAGGGGCTGACTTCCAGGTCTGGCAGCAGGGGTTGCCTTCCCCAGGCAGCCGACCTTCCAGAAGTCTCCACTGTCCAGCCAGTGACACCAGCTGCAGCCACACATGGGGGTGGGAGGGGCTCTGTCCAGGTGAGCAGGGGGATGAGGCCCGGACTTGGGCAGCCAGAGACACCAGGTCCCCCTGGACATTCCTCCTTTTCTATTCCTGAAGGACTCAGGAATGCCCCTAGGGAGTCCCCAAGTTCTAAACACTCTTTCACCTCTCAGGAAGCGGCCACTCTCTGGGGTCCCAGTGTCCACCTCTGAGGGACTGGGCACCCAATTCCCAAGGGATCAGCTTCCAAGAGCAGAGGAAGGCCCCGTTGCCATGGCAACCCCAGGGCGCAGCCTGCCCACCTGCCTTCTCTCCAGGGCACTCTGGAAGGCAGCCCCCAGGTGGGTGGGTGGTCCTGACCTGGACCGGGTAGGGAGGGCTCCAAGGTGGAGTGTCCAAGAGCACCCACCCCCCAACACACACACAGGCCAGGGGTCTGAGCTGAAGACACAAGAAAGGGGGCCGGGCAAGTGGGCAGGCAGTGGAGACCCTGGAACTCTCGTACGGCGTGGGATGGGGCTTTCGGGGGTGCAGACTGGCCACCCCTCTCCTGCGGGCTGGTGGGAGCCCTTCAATTTCCCTGAGTGCAGAAGCCCCGGGCCTCCTACCATCGCTTCCCAGCCCCAGAAAAAGAAGTCCACGTTCACACCAGAAACAAGCGTCTGCAATCCTTAAATAGATTTATGGAAATGGCTTCGAATTACAGCATTTAGAAAATAAAAATAATCTCGATACATAATATTCCCTCCAGTATATACTTTCCCCCCCAGAAGCCGTTTCTGTGCATGTGTCCCCACTGTTCAGCAGTAGTTGGATTTTCTTATAAAAGAAGCAGTAGTTAGCGTCTCTCTAAAAATAAAGCTGCAATCCTCACTGCAGTGTGAAGCCTGAGATTTAAGCCTGAGGTGTCCGTGCTGGGGCCCCCGGCTGCCTCCGCCTGGGCGCCGGGCCACTCTGGGGTCTGAGGAAGCGGGCCAGGGTCCCCGGGGGGTGGGAGTCAAAAGGATAGGGGTCGTGGCAGCAGGTGGGTGACATCTGGCGGTCCTCGGACCCCGGGGGCCCTGGCCTAAGACCCTGGGGACCTGGGGCTCAGTGCTGAGCAGGCAGCTGCCCGGCCTCCCATCCCGTCGGCAGCCGGGCGCGCACCGGCAGGGGCACACCCGCGGGCCCCGTGGACCTGGCCGTGCGTCTGCATCTCCCCCTCCGAGAACAACCCAGGTGCCTGCTGTTTGGTCAAGGGAGGGGCGGCACTGGTGAATGAGGTGGCAGCTGCGGTCTCAGGGCCGGGAGAGAGCACGGGCAGCGCGTGGGAAAGCCCTGTGGGGACGCCGAGGCCTGCCCTTCCCCTGGACGTGTCCACCATCAGCCCAGGATTCGGCCCCAGGTGCCGTCCCGCTTGTCTGGTCAACAGCCGGCTCTGAGCTGGCCTTCTAGTAGGGCTGAGCAGCTCAGCAGGCCAGGGGCAGGAGCAGGGGGCAGGGGCGGGGGGGGGGGCAGGGGGCAGGTGGGAGGAAAGCCCACCCCTGCCCTGGCAGCTACCTGGCGGCCCTGGGTATCCCCACTACCTGAAGCCGACCTCCCGTTGGCCCCTGCAGCTAACGGGGGTCCCCACAGGTGGGGCGGCCGGGGGGGTGGGAGGAGCAGAGGGGCGGGACGTTCCGGAAGCCTGGGCGGCCTGCAGCCTCCTGCAGTGGTGGCGGCAGTCTGATGAAGTGCAGTGGAGACCCTCCTTCAGCCAGCGGCGCCCCCTCCCGGGAAGGCCCCGGGGGCCCGGCGGGTCTGGGGAGCGTCGGGCGTGCGTCAGACGCCCGCCTTGTCGCTGTAGAAGGGCGTGACGTGGAACATGTAGCAGTGCGTGCACACGCGCACCGGCTTCACCTGGCCGTAGCGGGGCAGCGGCGCCGAGTGCGAGGAGCAGCGGGAGCAGAAGATCTGGAATTCGAGCGGGGCGGGCAGGGGGCCCAGTGAGCCAGGGTGCCCGACAAGCCCCCCGCCCCGTGCCTCAGCCCTCCCGACCTCAGCGGTTCCCACATCCCCCGTCCTCGACCGCGCAGGGCGTCAGAGCACGGGACCTTCAGAAAAGCCCGGGGTGGGTCATGGCCTCAGGAGGCCAGGCCCGCAAAGAGGGTCCCAGCCCTACTGCAAGGCTGCTGCAGGCTCCTGTTCGGACCCTCCTTCCCTCCACGCGCCCGGCTCTGAAGTGGCAGGGGGTGGGCACCGCACCATGGGTACCCAGTGGGCCGAGTGCCTGGAGTCCACTCCCTGTGCCAGGTCAGAGCAGAGCCCAGGGCTCAGGGACAGGGACCCCAAAGGCCTCACCAGTGCTCTGGGCGTCGGTCTGGACTCCCAGATCCTGTGGACGGGCCCCGGGGGATGCCCCTGGCCACAGTCCCTGAGGCTGCGGGCACAACCTCTGGCCGCCGCAGGGCCCCTCTTACCTTCCCGCAGCTTCGGCAGTGGTGTTTCCGGCGGATGACGGTGAAGGGCGCTTTGCACGCGGTACAGAAGCCGCAGGCCTCATCTGGGACCCACTCCGGTGGATCTGGGATGAGAAGGGGGGTACGCATCAGCCAGAGGGAGCCACGAAGTGGCGACAGTGGCAGTCGGTGGGCCGGGGTGGGCGGACGGGCCCGTCAGCCCCGCTCTCCTCCCCTCCCGTCCTCCCCTGGCCTCCAGGTACTGGCTGCCGTCTCAGGAAACTGCCTGCATCAGCCGGACAGGGCCTTTGCCGCTGTCGTCAGTCCCCGTCTGCCAGACCCCAGCTGCGGGCCAGGCCACCTGGATTCAGGACGTGGGCAGGGAGCGTCCACCCGGGTGACCCTCTCCCGAGCCTCTCTCTGTCAGCACCAGCCTGGCAGGGCCCTTGGGCAGAGGTAGTGGCTGAGGAATGAAGAAATCGGCCCCCAGCTCAGCTCCGGGCACGCCCTGCGGGGGTCCTGGGGGCCCCAGCCTTGCCCGCCGCCGGCTGCAGAGCAGTTCTGGGGTCCTGTTGGTCCCGGACGCCCAGGGGCCTTCCATGGAGTGTGGGGCCCGTCTGTCTCACTTCTAGAGGTGCTCTCTGATGGAAGCCTCCAGGGAGGTTTGCTCTGGGATTCGGGAGACACGTCGGCGCGGGGAGAAGGGAGCTCCCACACAGCGAGACGGGCACTTTCCTCCCTTCAGGCCCCGAGGCCCACGATGCGCCCGGCCCGAAGCCAGCGCCAACAGCCAGGGGTAGAACATCCGGGATCCCTCCCTCACACCACACGTGCTCAGAGGTGGTCCGTCCAGCCTCACACGACCCCCAGTGTCCAAGTGGGCACTGGCCTGCGCCCCTGGCCCCATCGTCCGCGCCTCCAAACAGAACTCGGCAAGGCTGCTGTCCAAGAAGGGCCTGGGGTCCCCTGGCCTCCCTTCCTCCCTCCCGGCCCGGAGGGTCTGCCCCTCCCTCCCGGCCTGCGTAGACCCGAAACCGCCTCCCACTCACCTCTCCCGGCTTCCGCTCTGGGCTCTGTGAGCTCACCTCAGTGCAGGGAGGTCGTCTCGCCTGCCTGCCACCCCCTCCCCTGTGTAAAAATCCCAGGCCGGCCCCAGGGAAATCCCAGGTGGCAATGTGAGCCCCTAAGGGCCATGCTAGGCCAGGGCCACCAGCTCAGACAGACCAGGTCAGACCCTCTCCCGGGGAGGACCATGAGGGTCCCAAGAACTTCCTCGCTTTGCTGCCCGGTCCTCCGACCGGCATCCAGGCCCTGTCGGCAGGTGCCACTTCCAGGAGGGGGGCTGGGCCAGCAGCGGGGGGAGGGTGCGGCCCCTGCCTGTGCACTGGGCCAGCCAGACCTCGAGGTTTGTCACCTCCACTCCTCCGGAGCAGAGGCGCTCCGAGTTCCTGCATCAGGTGCTTTGCACCATCGTGTATGGTTTTCTAGAAAGAGACGGGAGCTTGTGCCTGCTCCGGACTCCCCATCCCGGCAGCCTCTGTCACCCCCAGGGCACCGGAGCGCCAGGGAAGCCCTGAGCCAGGACGGGCGGGGCCAGCCCAGCCGGCCGGGCACATCAGAGTGCTGTGGCCCCTGGCCTATCATGGGGTCAACTTTCAACTCCCCAGCTCCACGCACATCTGACACCCGGTTAGGCCTAGCTGCCACCTCAGCGCCTTCCCCAGGTCCCCAGCCCCGCCCGAAGCTTTTGGGCCGGCCCCCTCCCCACAGACGTGCTGCCAGGGCCCCAAGCTACTCTGGATGTTCCCTCCCTGACTGGGCCCCCAGCAGGCCTGACCTCCAGGCTGACAGGGTGGCAGGGGCTCGAGGCTCCCCAATAACCAGAGAGTGCAGCCTGCAGCCTCCTGGGAAGAGGGTGCGGAAGCTGCCACTTGAGGCCCTTCCTGAGGGGCAGGTGAATGCAGGCGGGGACAGGTGTGTGCCCGTGCCCTGAGCCCAGCTACCTCCAGCTAGGGGCCTGTGTGCCCACCCTGGGGCTGAGGAGGCCATGTCAGAGAGGGAGCTGCCTCCCCGTAGGTGGCTACGTGCCCAGAGGGCCTCTGGGGAGGGACCCCCAGTTGGAGAAGTGGTGCCTTCATGGAATCCGTATCCAGGGCAGACAGGGGGACAGTCCGGACAGGGTCCTTGCTCCCTGCCCGGCACGCAGCTCCCTGGGCCTGGCCCAGACTCCATGCGCACCTTCCAAGTCCCCATCCCGGGTCTTGGCTGCCAGTTCAGAGGACGACAGGGTTTCCTGGCACAGGGCACAGTCCTCTAGGGCGGCGCTCCGCAGGCTCTGCGTGACTGGAAGAGAGAGGGAGGGGTGGGGCTGACGCACAAACACCGTCCCTGGTAGCTCCACCTCCACACCACCGGCAGGGGTCAGCTCCCCCAAACCGGGCCACAGTC
The DNA here is from genome assembly GCA_030068075.1 of Paguma larvata. Classification (NCBI taxonomy): domain Eukaryota; kingdom Metazoa; phylum Chordata; class Mammalia; order Carnivora; family Viverridae; genus Paguma; species Paguma larvata. The sequence continues at coordinate 194,450,031 of CM057823.1, read as the reverse complement.
CCACAGCGCACGGGGTCGCCACAGCCCCAGCAGGCCGGGTGCTGACCCCGAAAGGGGCCTTCAGGGCCCGGAGGCGTGCGGCCTCCCTGTGCGCCCCCAGCCCCAGAGCCCCCGCACGGTCTGTGTGGACAGGTCCCCCTGGGCCATGATCCCCGAGGCGGGCAGGGGACCAGGCCTGGACCTGGGCCGAGGAGCCCACCATCCTTGCGTGCAGAAGCGGTCCATGTCGCCCACCTTTTCTGAACCGCGCTGTTTCAGGAAGAAATCCCGCCCAGGATCCCCTGGCAGATGGGGGCCGTGCGGCCTGGCACGGGGTTACCAGGAGGCCGAGCTGGGCGGGCACATAGGGCTGACTCTGCTCCTGCGCCCCGCGAGCAAGGACGTGCCCCGGTGGGCTGCCCTGTGTGCCAGGTGCCCTGTGGGCAGCTGGCCCAGAACAGGTGTCTCAGCCCAGCACGGGCGGGGGGAGGCAAGCAGGGGGTCAGGCCCCCCCCACCCCAGGTACATGAAACATGAGAATGTGTGGGTGCGGGTGTGAGTGTAAGTATGTGAGGCGGGTCCCGGGTGGCCACGGGGTGTGAACAGCCCCTTCCCCCGTGGAGAGGTGGGGCCTGTGTCCCCTCCTTGACTCTGGGCTAGCCTCAGACTGCTTTGGCAGACAGAATTCACTAGAAGTGACTGTGCCACGTCTGGGTCTTGTCTTTAAGAGGAAGGGTACTGTTCCTCCCAGCCTGTTAGCCCCTAGAAGTCGGGTGATATGCAGGGGGAGGGCAGGAGGTGCTGCGGGCACAGGCTGGCAGAGCTGCCAGCGGTGGGGACGCCGCCCCGGGCGGGTGGCCTCTCTGGCACTTCCGGGGCCTATGATGTGCGCCCCTTGGTCCCCTAGTGGAGAGCCTGGCAGTGCTGGGCGCTTCCTGCTTGCATTGCACTGCGGCAAGTCGTGCAGAAGCTGGATGGCCACGTAGGGCCACGTGCGCTCAGGGTGAGGAGAGGCTGACCCCTAGGGTGGGGGACGTGCCCCGAGCGGCGCTCACCCTTCTTTAACTTTTCCTTGTCGTCTGCTTCTGGCTTGGTGGCCATGACCTCAAAAAGGGTCTTGAGAATACTTCTCAGGTCGCTGGCGTAGTTGGTCTGCAGCTGGTCAGCCACTCCTGGGAGAGGCGGAGGGCCGTCAGGCCGACGAGTTCCGGGGCCCCCCGCCGCTGGCCGCGTCCTCAGGTAGGCGGGGGCAAGAAGAGGCCGCCCAGCTCAAGGGTCAAGGGGAGGCCGGGGGAGGGGTGCCTACAGAAGCCTCCCCCTCCGCTGGCCCCTGCTCATTCTTGCTCATGCATTTTATCCTTGGGGTCATAGCCACCACTCCTGAGCGGTCCTAGCCTCTCACTGAGGGATGACCCCAGGGCCCTGAACTGTGCCCACCGCCCACAGCAGCACCTTCACTCACACAGCCACCTGTGCGTCAGGTCGTGTCCCCTTCCTCTGACAGACACTGCTGCCCCAACTACCCCTGACTGCAGGGCCCCAGACGGGCTTCCTGGGGCCCGGAGCCCAGGTGAGCCCTGCCCTCTGCCCGCTGACCCTCTGCCATTCCCTGCTTCCTCCACGCTCACCGCTGAGCCCACCCCTCCCTGCGTGAGGCTCCCCCTCCCTGCGTGAGGGCCATTTCTCAGTGAGAAGCGAAGCCCCCGTTAGCTCTTTGGGTGCAGATGCCGCTGCTACTTATGGCAACGTGAGGGGAAAGCTGCGGGCGTCCCGCCAGAACGGGAAGCCCAGGGACCCGCCCCAGGGCCTGCAGTCAGCGCTTCCGGAGGATTCTTTGTGGAGCGCCTGCCGGGCTCCATATCCCTAAACCTGGAAACATGGCTGCGTGGTCGCTCCGGCAGCTGTTGAGTCACGGGGGTCCTCCTGGTCCCACCTGGCCTGGCTCGGCAGTGCCTGGGGGGCCCTGGGCAGTACGGGACACTCCCCATCATGACCCAGATTCTGCAGGGAACCCCCAGCCCGCAGGCCGCACTCCTGCCAAGCAGGCCGGGCAGAGCGGGCAGGGGGGAAGCCGTGTCTGCAGGCACCGACCTGGGAGGGCGCGGCTGGCAAGGGCGGGAGGCCGGGCTGGGGGCGGGGACTTCAGTGCGCACTTTTACACTTTTGAACCACGTGGATGTGTGGGTTATTTTAAACACACGGAACTAAAGAGCAGCATTAAAAAGACATCTTTGCTCACGGCCCTCAATTCTCCCGGGGAGACAAAACAGGCGGCTCCCTCCTCTCCCCTCACTGTGTAGCCATCCCCACAGAAGGAAACAAAACTAGGCAGGACATACGCCACAATCTGAACCACAAACTGAACAGATCCTCCCTGTGCGGATGGCGGAGGCCCCGTGGGAGCCGGGCGGGGGGTTCCCCAATCTCAGATGGGGGCCCTACTGAGGCCTGAAGCCTTCCTCCCTCCTGGGCTCGGGGATGATGAAATGGCACTGTGGGGAGACCTCCAGACGGCACGGAGGGGGTACTCCCGTGGCCTGGCACCACCTGCACTCAGCCCAGCAGGACCCCCTTGCAGCCCAACTTCAGCAAGGCCCCGCCCACACCCGAGGCCCCGCCCAATCCTGCAGCCCACCCTCAGTCAGGGCCCGCCCACCATGAGGCCCCGCCCGATCATGCAGCCCACCCTGTCAGGGCCCGCCCACCATGAGGCCCCGCCCAATCCGCAGCCCACTCTCAGCCAGGCCCCCCACCCCATCCCTCACCCCCGGGCCCAGCCGGCACCTGAAATGCAGACAAACAGACGGTGGATCAGGTCGTGGCTGCCGTGGAACCTGGACCGGATCTTCTCTCTTGTGGCCAAGGGGGCCGCCTCCAGCCCGGCCTTGTCTGAGGAGCCAGAACCGGCCGCGGAGCCGCTGCACAGAGAAGGAGATACAGGGTGTGGGGGGCACGGGCCCGGCCTGGAGCTCCCGGAGCCTGAAAGCCAGGAGGAAGAACCAAACTCTTTTTGCCCTGGAGGCTCCCACTGCACCCGAGGCGAGCCGCCCAGAGGTACAGGTAGCTTCAGGGTGTCATCAAAAAACAGGCACCACCTAACAAGCCAGCTGGCACGGCAGGGCTCCTGCACGGCCCTGCCTTGTCTGCCGCCCTCACTTTGCCGTAGCCACCCTCAACTCCTTCCTCTCTGCTGGTGTAGACCAGCCGGCGTGGACTCACGTGCTGACATCATCTACGGACTTCCTCCTACAACTCCCCCACTCACACCCTGCAAACGGGGCCAGTTTGGATAAACGGGGGGCTTTGCAGCTGAGATCAAGGTACAGACCTAGAAAGGAAAAAGTCATCTTGGATTATAGGGTGGCCCTAACCCGGTGACAAGTGTCCTCATGAGAGGAGATGCAGACGGGCAGGGGAGAGCAGAAGGCTGCGTGGCCAGGGTGCAGAGGGACGCCTGCAGCCCCCAGGAGCTGGAAGAGGTGGGAAGGACCCTCCAGGGGCTCCCGTGGCCCCGCCAGACTTCGGCCTTCTGGCCTCCCGACAGAGAAGGATGAATTTTTGCTGGTTTTTAAAAATTTTTTTATTTTTTTTAACGTTTTTATTATTGAAAGAGCATGAGCATGGGAGGGGCAGAGAGAGAGGAAGACACAGAATCTGAAGCAGGCTCCAGGCTCTGAACTGTCAGCACAGAGCTCAACGCGGGGCTCGAACTCACAAGAGATCATGACCTGAGCTGAAGTCCGATGCTTAACCAACTGAGCCACCCAGTGCCCCGAGTTTCTGCTGTTTTAAGCCTCCACATATGGGGCTTCCTTACTAAGACAGGGTTCTGCTCCCACCATGCCCTCCCTGGCGTCTCCCAATGGGGGGGTCATCTGCCCCCTTTCAGGTGCCTCTAATTCTTACACAAGTCACCTTCCTTCTCCATCCTTGTCCTACAGTCTGGCAGAGTTTCTCCAGCTTCCCTTTCAACTTTCCCCTTGACGTTTTAACTGATGCTCTCTGCGTGGCTTCCTAGACGCATGCCTTTTAAAGGTTGCCAACGGCTGCCTGCACTACCTCTTTCTCCTTTTGGGGAGGGAGTGGGTCTGTTTTCCACGCCGGAGGCTGGCCCTTGGTTGTCTGTCCCATTTCGGAGGGAGGCACTGAAGGCCAAGGGGTGTAGGTGGAACAAAGGCAGCCGTGCGCTGCCGGGGGTGGCGTGAGCTGGGGCCACAGCTTCAGAGAGAGAACTTGGCACCCGCTGCCCAAGCTCCGGCCCTGGGGGGCGGCCACCGACGGAACTCGGCTCTCGCGATCCGCAGACGGGGCAGGATCTTGCCTGCGGCACTGGCTGCGTGGCCGTGGGGCGGGTCCGCTGTGATCTAGCCATGCAGGGGCAGAGGGGAGCGGGTCCCAGCCTCTCACATGCGTGTGGGTCTCTCACACGTGTAGAAACAGGCAGGACCGCCCTAGGTCTTACATGGGGGTACATCCCTTGGGGAAAGACCATTAAGAAGTGCAAAGACGTGACACCCGAGAATCGAGGCCCTCGCGCACCCCCTAGCCGCCTGCCCGGCACAGAGGGAGGCTGGGCTGCACGCGCCCCCTTCCTTTCATCCAGGGCGGGTCCACGAGTGTGTGCCTTATCGGCACACGGTAACATAATGGATATGCACTATGAGCACTTAACGCTTCCCTGTGCCGTGGGGGGGGGGGGGCAGGCTGGCGGCGTGTGGCTGGGCGCTCCTGTGCCTCGCGGGCACCCTGTGCTGGCCTACAGCCCTCTCCTCCCCAGCGAGCCTCGGGGTTTCCCGGGCGGGCCCCGGACTTTCAGCCTGCGCGTGGGGCGCCTGGCTGCCCTCCACCTGCCGTCCCTGCCCTGGGAGCTGAGTAAGGAAAGGGGGAGGGGACTTCACTGTTCACAATGTCAGCTGCCACTCAGTGTCCCCAGTGTCAGGTGACAGCTTTGCCCATAAGATTTGGGAGCAGGGGCTCAAACAAATACTGTACACCCGTGTTCACAGCAGCTTGGTCTCCAACCCCATCAACAGATGGCGGGTAAACAGTGTGGGCCGTCCCCACAGCGGGACAGTGCTCGGCCATAAAAGGAAGGAAGTTCTGCACACACTACAAAGACCAACCTGGAAGACACTAAGCTGACTGAGACACGCCGGTCACCGAAGGTCCCATAGGGTGTGATTCCATTTGTGCGAAGCAGCTAGCAGAGGCAAGTCTACAGACACAGAAGACAGAGGAGGGCTGCGGGGGTGGGGCGGGGAGATGCGGAGTGACCGATTGACCCATAACGGGAACAGGGTTTCTTTGCGGGGTGATGAAAATGTTTGCCAAACTGTGAATATACTCAAACCCACTAAAGAAAATAAAGGACGGTTTTCTTGTAATCCTCTAGCAAACTCACATTCGGGAAATAGTTCACGCGCTAAGTGCCTGTCGTTGGTGGGCTGGCTCAGCAAGTATCGGGTCGTATTCATACGATTTCCACTTTGTAGAAGGACAGATGCTGGGAGTATTAAAATAGTAAGTGAAAAGGCAGCATTTTAAAACTTAGGGAGATCATATGTACACAGCGAGAGAGGGAGAAATGCAGTAACACATTAATATCACAGATATGTGAGTAGTGGGCCTGTGGATAAACTATGCTTTTCCAAAGTGTCTTCTAGGAGCAAGTATTACTTTCGTGATCAGAATAAACATAATTTTGAGGAGAGGAAGCGCCTGTCGGCGGCAGGTGGCACCACCGCCCTGCCTGTGGCGGGAGCTTGTCCCCAAGTGGAGCTAGAAGCGGCTCGGGGGCGCCCCCTGGGGGTCAGCCCCGCAGATCAATGCCCGGAAGCCCTCCTGGGCAGCGTGGGGTGGCCCTGACTCCACAGAGAGCTGAGGCCATGAAGGCCCCCTGAGGTTCTGGTCGGGCAGGGTGGGGGGGACGGTGGAGGGAGAGAGAGAGAGAGACAAGGACTCCACCAAAGCACTGACCCGAGGCAGAAACTCGGCTTCGAGGGGCTGAGGGAACAAAAGACCAGACCGCTGCGGGTAGAATTTCACCTGGGACCCGAGCCTGGGTCTGGTCTGGGTCTGCCCGGTCCCCAGGGGCCACAGGATGGCCACTGTCCAGGCGCTGCCGGGGCCGCCCCTGTGGAGGGGTCCTGCTCTTGCAAGGGCAGGTGCTAGACTGCTGGTCAACGGTAGACGCCAGATGCTTGGCGGCCACCACACGGGCTGGACGCAGAGGGACACCGCATCTGCAGGCACGCCTGTCTCCCCACACGCCGCTGTCCGCCAGGGTCTGCCCCTTCCGCTCCGCTGCCCGGGCAGCAGGCTGACGAGGGCTGGTGGGGCTCTGGTCAGCTCGGGGACTGTGTCCAGAGGCCCGGCCCCAGGGCTCCTGCGGACCCCTGCCTCGCTCGGCACGCCCAGCTCCCGGCCAACTCACAGAGGGCGATCACCTTAGGCCTCAGAGGAACCCAGCACTTGGCAGGATTTGCCAGGCATGAACTCCCCTGACCCTGCCAGGGGCCACCCCAAGCTACGGCTCCTACCAAGATTACCGAAGGCCCAGGACAAAGAATCTTTTCAAATAGAAGTCGGAACATGTCTCTCCTCTGTTGAAACCTTCCCTGCCCCCAGCGAGTCCAAGTAAAAGCAAAAAGCCTTACCAGGCAAGGCTTACAGAGCCTGGCCTAGTCTGGGCCCCTCCCCTCCCATGCCCTCCTCCCACTCATGCTTCTCAGACTTGGTCCTTGCTGTCACAGACAACCCAAACGCGCCATGGCCACAGTGCCTTTGCATGGGTCAGTGGGCCCAGAATGCTCCTTTTCTGGATACTTCCAGATGCCTCTAGTTGGTATGCGCCATTGCAAGGGCTTTCCTTGACCACAAGCAGGGCCCCCTCCCCTGCCCCAGCTCTCTTGCTGCCCCCACCCTGCATTGTGCTCACTGGGACACCCGGCACCCTGACATAGCATGTGTGTGCCAACTCTGTGTCTTACTCCGGGAGGACGCGACGTTGGCCCGGCAGCCATGTCTGTTCGCTGCTGGACCCCGGCGCCGAAGACGGCCGCCACCCCGCACTCGCCTCCCAGCCTGTATCTGCCGAACAAACAGCCCGAGTCCATCAGCCACTGGGGAGAACTGGAAGCGGGCCGCGTGGGAATGAACACTCCCTCCGGCGCTGCGGCGCTGCATGGCGCCTGGGAGTAGGCGCGCCCAGCAGGCCTCCTCGCCCCCTGGCAGAACGACTCCTCCGGGAAGAACGGGCGATCCCCCGAAAGAAGCGTCCACGTCGAAGCCCCAGAACCTGCGACCGGGGCCGGACGTGGAAGAAGGATCTCTGTGGATGGAAGAAGGCGTGGGATCCCGAGAGGAGCCCAGGCCGGACTGTCCGGGCAGGCTCTGCGTCCACTGCGAGGGCCCTCCCAAGAGGAGGAGGGGAGGCGTCCAGACAGGAGGCTGCGTGTGGGTGGACGGAGACCGAGGACGCGCCATAAGCCCAGCAGCAGCCGGAGCCCTAGGAGCCAGGACGGACAGGAGGGACCCTCTCCCGGGGCCTCCCGAGGGAGCGTGGCCCTGGATTTTGGACTTCTGGCCTCCAGGACCGTGACATGGGACGTTTCTGTTGTCCGAAGCCTCCAGCGTGTGGCGGTTTGCCCCTGCTGCCCCGGGAAGCCGGTCTGGACGCAGAGCAGGCAACGCAATCCCGGCTCCATTGCTCACCCGCTGGGCCTAGAAACTTCTCCCTTAGGCACAGAATGGACACTAGAATAGCCATGGATGGGCCCAGCGAGGACAAGACCGGTCAAGTCCGGAGGGCATGGGCGCGCGTGCACGCATGGCTGAGAGAGGTGGGGCTGTCCCGGCACGGAGGACACAGCTGGCTCCTACCGTGATGCCCCCTCGCGCTGGAGAAACACTCAAAAGAGGCGATCGCGTCACACGTGTAATTAGGACTCGAATCCTTGAAGGGACGCTAAGCTCATGATCGGTGCTTAAACCTCTAGGGAAACTGCTTTGCCAGGAGGTGGGTGCTTGCCGTGTTTATTCCGCGGATTTGCAGCGGACGAGGGAGCGCCGAGGGAGGGGAGGGACGAGCGTCTCCGTGAGGGTCCTGCCTTGCACCTGCTGCCCTCGGCGAGGCAGGGCTGGAAGTGGGTGCGGAAGGCCGAGGGGCGCGGGGCTGCCTGGCACCTCAAGCTCGTCGGGGAACGCTTCTGCGAGCGCCTGGGCCGGGGCAGAGTCTGGCTCCCCCCTCAGCCCCCTGGGCTTGGGGTCCCCGACCGTGCTCGGTGGTGGAGCCGAGACATACCTTCCCCACCCGCTGGAACTCCTTCGTGGGCCTGTGTGCACGTGTGTATGTACGTGTGGGTGTGCGTGTGAACATCGGTGCGCGTGCCCGTGCGCGTCCGTGGGGCGTGCGAGAGTGCACACTCAGAGTGGTGGCACGCCCCCACCTCCGGGCCAGCGGCTGCACAGACGGAGGTGCCCGAGGCCGGCCACTTCTCCCCAGTACTGAACAGAGACGCAGGGACAGGAGAGCGACCGGACCGAGGGCCCCTGGCCGGCAGCAACCTCGTACGTTCCTTCTGCTCCAAGCAGGCCTCTATTTTCACCTCGTTTGGGGTCCCGTGTGGCAGCCCCGTCCGACGGCGACCCCAACGGCAGCCAGACCTGCCCCCACGGTGGTTTTCGAACAAATTCCTTTCTAGAACGTGTCGTGCCACAGCCTCGCATTATGTAAAAGATGGAACTCATTCGCCTGTTACCTGTGCGTCCCTTTAAGAATGAATCCTGTCATGTTTTAACTCTAACGAAAAGATTTAAAAATGAGATGCCGGGTGAGCACATGCTGAAGAGAGACCATTGGTCGGGAGCCGCCGTGGTTCCCCAGGCAGAGGCTGCCCCCTCCCCTCGTCCTGGTCGGTGGAACGCCCGCCCCCAGCCGCACTCTCCCCACCGCTCGCTGGGGCTTCCTGAGCGCCCCGCAGTTCACAGTTCAGGGGGAGGCGGGAGGCTGCCCGGGCCGCACCCCAGCTCTACACCTCAGGGAAGGTGCCTGGTCCGCACCAGCCAGGGGTGGGGCTGGGAGGGCTGTCCCCTAAGAGAGGGGGGCCATCGCAGCCGTGGGGGGACCATCATAGGACATGGCTGGAGATGGGTGACACCAGAGCCCAGGCACGCGGGCTCCTGCGACCACAAAAGCAGCAGCGGTGTCTGCGTGCCGCACGCGAGTGTGCGTTCACACCCCTGTCCCTCACAGGCGTGGAAGGCTCCACTGCACCGGTGTCCGGCCTCGTGAACGGGGGCGAGCGGCTCTGTCCCTGCGCCTCGCTCTTCTGTGAACGGGACTAGTTAGCAGGGACAGAGAGGAGGCGTGGAGGGGGGCGCCTGGCCTCGGATAAAGGCCGTGTGAGCCGCAGGCCCTCCCATAGGAGCCCAGAAACCAGGCAGTGATTTTGAACCCAAGTAGCAGAACAATGTTTGAACGGACAGCGCTGGACACAGACCTGTGTGCCTCGGGGTCCCGTGGGCGCTCCGGGCACCGCCCACCCCTCTGTCTCCCACCCGCGAGGTCTACCTCACTGGCTCCGGAAGCAGCGGCCTGTTCCTGCTTCAGAGTCACGGGACCCCGCGGGATCCTGGGGGCGATCCCCAAGGGACTGTTAAAAACAGGCGGTTTGGTCCAAATGACAAATGTAAACAATAGGCTGAAAATTAGCTTATTTCTCCATTTCCTCTAACGAAGGGGCATCGCCACTGACGTTCTAGGAGATGAGCCAACCGTCAGAAGCAAGCACGTTTGTCTCTCACCCTCTCCCCTTCCTACTCCAGCGAGTCCAGACTCCTGCGCTGCCCAGGCCCGTCAGGCATGGTGGGTCCTGCCCTCAGGGCTCCCATCAGGGAGGCAGAAACATGAAATCAGAATCCGGTTGACACCCGTGTCAGCTAGGGGCAGTCACCATACAGCAGGGAGGGCTTCCTGGAGGAGGCGGCATGGCCTGAGAAGAGGTGTGGCCCACCAGTCTATGAGTCCGCGGAGTCCCTCCGGCCTCCCCACAGCTGGGGCCCACAGTACCCTAGCACATCCCCAACCTCGGGCAGCCCCGCCTGGCCCCTGCTGCCTGCAGAGTTCCGATTCGGTTCTGCTGCTGGGAACTCTGTGGAGACAGGACCTTCTTGGCCTCCGTGCCTGCCCACCTTCCCACCACCTTTCCGCTGCGGCTGCTCCTCGGGCCCACACTTCCCCAGGGCTCGGTCTATCCCCCGGGACAGGCATTTGCTGGCAGACTCTGGCCTCAGGGCCCACTTCCTGGAGAGCTGCCCGGCATCTGAGAAGGGCCGGCCTCTGTCCCACTCCAGCCCTGGTCGCCGGGCAGGGGTCTCCATCTCCTGGGAAAACCAGCCGAGAGACTGGTAGGTGACCCAGCTCTGGCAGGATCAGGCCCTAGTCCGTGAAGTCAGGTAAGGCTGGAGTTGGGGTCAGGAAGCCCTGAGCTGGGTCCTAAGGCCACTGCAGACCAGCAGCACCTGCCCTCAAGGGGCTCTGCGGTGGTGACAAGGAGGAAACCCCTGAGGGGACCCTGCACACGGCCACTGCTCCGGGGGGAGGCCTGCCACAGGCAAGGGGTCCCAGGGCTGGGCTGGGAGTCCCTGAAAATTAGCACAGGCCGAAGGCTTCTGGCGTCATCACCTCTGGCGTCTGGGCAGGGGGAGGTGACCTCCCAGAGCCTCGGCTTACTCATCTGTAAACTGGAAAGCAATGCCACCCACGCAGCGTCCTCTGAGGAAGGACATCCAGACACATACGGTGGGGGGTGGGGCCAGGGGGCGTGTGAGTCCCCCCTGCGCCGCGTGGCCCTGGGCCTGTAACACGGGCCAAAGGGCAAGGGCGCTGTGGGGCTGGGGCTGGGCTCCCACGCGGCCACTGTCAGAGAGGCCGGCCCTCTGGAGGCTGAGGTGGGGGGTGGGCAACAAGCAGAGCCCGGCCCAGGAGTGGCCGAGGGCCCGCCCCACACTGTTTGTGGGCGCACCACCCCCCGGCGGAGTCCCACTGTGAAACAGCAGACCCCAGACCGCCTGGGCCGTGTGCCAGGCTCCCAGACGGCCCGCAAATTCCGTCTGGTCGGCCTGGTGGATGACACTCATCCAGAAGGAACACGGGCACACGACTGTCCCTACAACACTCGGGGACAGCCAGTAAGCCTCAGCGGGCCCCCTTGTCACCAAAGGATGCTCTGCAGAGCCCCAAAAAGCTTAGCAAGTTCCGGGGACCCATGGCTTCCCCAGACAGGGAGGACCGTCAGCAGACACCTTGCCCAGTGCCCACGTCCTCGCTGAGCCATCCCGGCCCGATAACCGACAGACAGGGTGGGCGTGGCCAGCAGGGCATCTGGCCATGTCAGAGTTCCCCCCCAGACACAGGCCGCAGGGAGGCCATGAGGGGCGCTCAAAGGGAAAGCTTGGGGCTCCCAGGCCCATCTCACCTGGAGTGGCCCCAGGCCTGCTGGCACCCAAGGAGGGTCCATAAAACAGGTGGACCCCTCCAGGGCTGAGGAGGGCCTGAGGCCCTGGTGCCTCCCACGTGGCTGTGGTGACCCTCCACTCATCCCGCAGCTGCCCCAGCGGGTCCTGTGGGTCCCCAGGCCCTGGCACGCCTGCCCTGTCCAGCCTTGTCCACTCTTGAGACTACAGCCCTGTCACCGACAGCTCCCAGGAGACACCGTCCAGAACTGGGGCTGCAGGGCCGGGCGGGGCCCCAAAGCAGCTGCTGCCGCGCGCGGCTCCTGCCAGCCGGCCTCTCCCGTCTCTCTGGGCTCGCTGCCCTCGCCTGGCCACGGCCGGCCCTTCGGCTGGGGTCAGGTGCAAATCCTGCTCCCTCCTCGGAGAGGGGTGGCGGCCGCGGCCCTGCTCCTCTGGGGACGCGGCGCAGCCCAGCTCTGGAGGAGGTCCCCTGGTTGGGTCCCGGGAACCCGATCCTTGCGTGACTACCTCTTAATACAGATGCGACAGGCTCAGCTCTAGAAAAGCAGGAAACGCAGAGGAGCGAGAAGCGCACGCCCATGTGTATTCTGTAAACGCGTGCAGCCGTCACATGAGCAGAGGGGACTTGTGCTACGTTCCGCTGTCATACCTCGCACACTCTTCCTGCGCTTTTGCTGCTGTCAAAAGCTCTCAAACACAAGACTCCAGGGCTGAGGAACAAAGCGGCGGGTGGACTGGACTGCGGGGCAGCGTCTGGTGTCCCTGCTGGGTCACACTCAGCAATTTAAACCGGTTTTCTCTGATTTCCGCCTCCGGGAAGGTGAGAGGAAGTGCCGTGCAGACAGGGATTCACCTGGCACCATGGGGTGCAGCAGGCGGCCCCTCCACCCCTCGAGGGTACAGCTGGGGCTGCACCCCCATGCCCCCCCTCCACCCCGCATCCCGAGAAGGAGGGGTCACTGCTTACCGAGCACACTGCACGCCTGCTCAGAGTCTTCCACCCTGCCCCGGGAGCCCGGCACACAGAAGGAGCGGGCAAGTTGGGCAGAAGACGGACAGGCCCGGGGGCCGCAGGAGGGCGGATGGGACAGTTGTGCCTCGAGGCCCAGTACTGCAGGCCAGTCCCCTTCCCCTGGAGCTGCCCCTGCAGCGGCCCCCCGAAGCGTCGGGCTCGGAGCCTGGAGCCTGTTTCAGATTCGGTGTCTCCCTCTCTGTCTGTACCCCTCCCCTGCTCATGCTCTGTCTGTCTGTCTGTCTCTCTCTCAAAAATAAAATAAACATTAAAAATAAAAATAAAAAACCTTCCCATGAAAACTCTAGGCCCGGACAGCTTCACTGGTGAATTTCAACTAATATCTAAGGCAGAAAGAATACCTACTCTACATAAACTCTTCTGGAGAATTGAAGAAGTGGGAATGCTCCCTAACTCACCCTTAGGATCTCAGCTTTGCCCTGATACCCAATTCTGAAAAGAACATTATGAGAATAGAAAACTACTGCCCAGCATTCCTCATAGTCAGATGCACAATTCTTAATAAAATGTTAGCAAATCAAAACCAACAATACTTACTAAGGATAATACTTAATGGCCAAGTAAAGTTTATCTCAGGAATGTATGATTAACTTAACAACTGAACATCAATCAATGTAACTTATCACATTAATAGACTAAAAAAATAAAGACTCCATCCCAAAGATCATCCCAAAAGACACAAAAGAAGCATTTGAGAAAATCCATCTTTTCTTGATAAGAACTCTCAGCAAACTGGGGATAAAAGAGAAGTCCTAGACCTGATAAAGGGCACCTGCTCTCCCTCTGAGATCAGGAACAAGGTGGAAACATCCTGTGTCAAATCTACTCAACATTGTACTAGAGGTCCTTGCCAGGGCAACAATGCAAAGAAGTAAACAACATCCAAATGAAAAGGAAACATAAAATTGGCTTTTTTTCACAGGTGACATTATCACCTGCAGCAAATCTGAGGAATCTTCATAAGAACTACTATCACGAATAAAGTGAGTTTAGTAAAGCTGCAGGAGACAGGATCAATACACAAAACTCAATTATATCTCCCTATATAAGCAATGAACAATTGGAAATTGAAATCATAAAACAGTATTATTTATAATATCATCAAAAATATAAAATACTTAGGGATAAGTCCAATCTGATAAAAGATGTGCAAGACTTCTATAATAACAACTGTGAAACTTTGCTGAGAGAATTAAAAGCCTAAATAAATGGAGAGATATACTATGTTCATGAACTGGAAGACTTGATCTTATTAAAGGGTTAATTCTTCCCAAGTTGATATACAGATTCAACAAAATTCCAGTCAAAGTCCCAGCTGGTGTTGTTTTTTGTTTTTGTTTCATATAAATTGACAACCTAGTCCAAAATTCATATGAAATATAGAGGACCCAGAATAACCCAAACAACTTTGAAAAAGAAGGAAGTTGTAGAGTTACAGAACCTGATTTAAGTTACATTTAGGGGCACCTGGGCGGCTCAGTCAGTTAAGTATCCAACTTCGGCTCAGGTCATGATCTCACAGTTTGTCGGTTTGAGCCCCACATCGGGCGCTGTGCTGACAGCTTAGAGCCTGGAGCCTGCTTCAGATTCTGTATCTCCTTCTCTCTCTGCCCCTCCCCTGCTCACACTCTGTCTCTGTCTCTCTCTCTCAAAGATAAAAGATTAAACAAAAAAAGTTTTTCTAAGATGCCAGCTGCCCATACATCACAGTGTGACGTTGGTATCAACATAGACAGATGAATGTAACAGCCTAGTGAGCCCAGAAACAAACCCACATGTAGACAGTTATGAAGGTGCAGGGTAATTCAGTGGAGAAGGGATGGTCTTTGTCAACAAATGGGGCTGAAGTAATTAGTTTTCCTTACGCAAAACACAATAAAATTTTGATCCATACCTCACACCATATACAAAGTTAACCCCAAATCGATCACAGACCTGAATGCAAAAATCAAAAATATAAAAATTCTAGAACAGAAGAAAAACATTCATGACTTTGGGTCATAAAAATAACCCTTAGATATGATACCAAAATTACAATCCAGGAAAAAAAGTAGGACTTCACTGGAACAAGAACTTCTGCTCTTCAAAAGATACTCAGAACAAGAAGATAAGCCACAGGCTGGGAGAAAATATTTGCAAATTACATTTCTGCTAAAGGACCCCTGCATGAATGACGAACTCTCAAAACCCGATAAGGAAACCACCCAGTTGAAAGAAACAGCAAAAGGTTTGAATACAGTAGAGGCTTCCCCAGAGAAATGGGCTGATGGCACTCGAGCACACGAGAAGACATCGACATCAGCAGTCCTTACGGAAACGCAGACTGAAGCCACCACCACGATACCACCTCAGGCCGTGGGAACAGCCAGAGTTAAAGAGCCTGAGCACACCACGGTTTGGGGGATGAGGGACTGTACTCTCACTCACCGCGGCTTACATTCCACTAAGGCTGGTGAAACCATCTAGAAACACCAGCCTGTGTGTCCGCGCCGTGCTCGTGGGCCACTGCCTCTGAGGCTCTGCCTTCCTCTCGGAGCAACATCTCTGCCCCTCTTGTCCTACAAACCTCACTGGGCTTTGCCATGCTCGTCCTCCCCTTCTGCCTCCCTCCATGTCCCCTTTGTGCTTCTGGCACCTTGGCCTTTGCTGGACCTGCTGCCTGGGACACATCTCCTCCCTCCCCCCTTCCGTTCAGGTCTCAGCAGATGCCGCCACCCCAGGAGGCCTGCCCTGGTTGCTCTGACTGCTGGAGCTGCCCCAGGGCCCACCCACCAGTCTCCAACTTACGCATGGATTTTATCTTCTTCTTGGCACTGGCTGACAGACAGCGTGGGGAGGCTGAGGGAAAGAGGGCAGGGGGACCCAGTGGCGCAGGTGACAGTGGCGAAGGCGGAGGGAGCAGCGGGATGGGAGGAAGTGTCTGGGATGCAGGGAGGCAGCCAGGCTGGAGGGAGAAGCTGACTGGAATGAGGGGACCTTTAAGGCCACGCTGGGTGGGGTCA
This sequence comes from Paguma larvata, assembly GCA_030068075.1. Classification (NCBI taxonomy): domain Eukaryota; kingdom Metazoa; phylum Chordata; class Mammalia; order Carnivora; family Viverridae; genus Paguma; species Paguma larvata. The sequence continues at coordinate 194,434,542 of CM057823.1, read as the reverse complement.
GCAGGGGGTGAAGGCCAGGACGGAGCTGTCCCGGGTGCTGACGCGGCAGTCACCACACAGTCCCTGCCTGGAGCACAGCCAGGCTGGGTGCGCTCTCTCCAGCTCCACGCCCTGCTGTGAGTTTGTAAGACAGACTCTGACGCTGGTGAGGCCCGCCCACGAGAAGGGCACCCCCTTCCAGGATCCCCGAGTGCCTCCTGTGTGTGGGCACTCCGCTGCCCTCCAGGGTTCTGGCAGCTTTGGCCTCAGCCACCGTGGTTGCTGCAGGTTGCATGGTGGTGCCGGTGAGGGCCTCAGAGGACTCAGGGGAGAGCCCAGCTCTGACCTGCCCTCTGACCTCATGCCGGCTCCGCTCCGCCAGCTCCCGTGTCAGGGGAGCAGCCCCATCACCTAACAATTGACTTGATGACAGTCATTACACCTCATCTGTTTTTTGAGAGTCTAATTAATTCCAAGTCCTTCTCTATTTTTAAACCACTCAATCATTCTTGTTTTTCCTTCCAGGGACAGGCGGTGGTGGGAGGCCTCCGTGCTCTTTTCACAGCGGCGGGGACACCGGCCACAGGGACAGATGGCGATAGCAGTGTCCGGCCCTAGAAGGGCTCTGGCAGAACCAGCAGCGAAGTGTGTGTCCTGACAGGGACGAAACAAGGCCCCATGGGGCAGGACCTACCGCCAGGGTCCCATAGCTGCTAGAGAGAGGTGGGGGTCAGGCCCAGCCTTGCCCTGTCACCCCATTGCACAGCTGGTCTTCTGCTGAGCCCCCTCCCTCCCCAGAGAGCCCAGCAATAGGGCAGGCAGGGCCCCGCCAGGAAACGGCTCCTCCGAGTCTCAGGGCACTGAGGGGCCAGTCAGCCCAGGCAGCACACAGTTCTTCCTGCCCCCGTGCCTGGGCTGGCATCCCCTTACCTTCGAAGGTGCTGGCTCAGGACTGGTTCCCCGGAGCACCCCCAACCACCCCACCGCCCTCACCAGAATCTGAGGCTGTTGATCTTACACGGGAAAGGGAAGCACGCCCTTCCAGGCTGTGGAGGCCGGAAGGCAGCAGTAGCCCGTGGACAGTGACAAGGCCGCACTCAGGGCAAGGGGCTGATCCCAGGCTGCAGCGGCCAGCGACTCCGTCTGCGGGAGGCAAAGCCGACTCGGTGATGCCTACACACAGCGCATCAGAGGAGCCAGTCCCGTGCCTCTGGGGAAGGCTTCCACATGACGGAGGCCTCACCGCTCGCCACGTGCTCTGGGGGGAGGCTCACCCTGCGCAGCCCCCGGGCTGGGCACTGAGGCAGGGCTGAGGTCCGCAGGCATCTCAAACAGTTCCCTCCGTATGGGGACGGGGGTCAATGGGGCCCCAGGGGAGCTGGAGCCGGCGTCTTCTCTGTAGCCACAGGCATCCCCAGGGCCCTGGTGTCTCCAAGCCTGCGTCCCAATCCTGGCAGAGGGCAGAGGGGCTCAGATGGAACCACGACAGGGCCACAGCACAGAGGAAGGCAAGGCGTCCACTGGAAAAGGAGCCAGGCAGGCAAGACTCAAGTTCAGTGACGAGGTGATGCTGGAGGCTGGGGTCCTCCGGGGTCTGTCGGCACAGGGACAGGTCCCACCGCGGTGCCCGAGATCACCCTGCCCGGGGGTCACTGCAGAGTCTGTCGGCACGGGGCGGGTCCCACCGCGGTGCCCGAGATCACCCTGCCCGGGGGTCACTGCAGAGTCTGTCGGCACGGGGCGGGTCCCACCGCGGTGCCCGAGATCACCCTGCCCGGGGGCCACTGCAGAGTCCGTCGGCACGGTGCAGGTCCCGCTGCGGTGCCCGAGATCACCCTGCCCGGGGGTCACAGCACCAGTGCAGAGTGGAAACCATCCCCGGAAACAGTGAAATCCAGGGATGTGATGGGGAAGTAAAGTCAAGACTGGCAACGGCAACATGGCAAGGAGACGGGAGCAGCAATCCTGAGCCGCCGCGGCGAGTAACCGTGGGTGAGTAACAGCGTCAAACAACAGCGGTGAGTAATGAAGACAAGTAGCGATAAGTGAGACTGGACTCACAAGAAAGAACAACGTTCTGTGGCCTCTTGGCTCCTCCTCCAGACGCCATCCGAGCTGGGGTCTATCGTTAGCCCATTTTGCAGATGACAAAACCAAGGCTCGAGGAGGTCGAAGTCAAGCATCCAGCCGACAGGTCCCTCCCTCCCCTGGACCCCCTCCCCCGTGGCATTTGTGGGTGCAGGGGAACACATCCTCCCATACCACCACCCAAACGGGTGAGGAGGTGCCACAGGTGAGGCGTGCCAGCAAGTCCCCTCCGCATGGAAGGAGCACGTGGTCAGAGCACATGTCGCCTGGTTAGAGCAGCAGCTCAGAAGCCTGTGCCAAGAACAGCCTTCCAGATTCTTATCATTCTACCCAAAACGACAGCCAGGGAGGCCCACCAAGTGCATGAGGGAGAGAGGCAGGGGCACCGCCAGCCAGACTTGCAAATGCAGCTGAAGAACTGAGTGACGCAGAGCAGCCCTGCAGGGCGGGACAGGCGATGATGGTCTCTGAGGGCCCCCCGAGCCAGAGACTGGTGTGGCCCTGCCTGTGTGTCAGGACGGCCCCGGCCCCTGACGGTCACGCTCCTTCTGACAGTTACAGATGGTCTCAGAAGGCAGAATGACCCAGACCTCTGAGACTGGGTTCAGAGTGGATGGTGAAAGAAGAGACGACCACAGGACACTAGCAGGGGATGGGGAGAGTGCTCCCTGACCGTGGGGTGAGGAGGGATAGCGGGTGCACAACCAACCAGAGGAAAAACAACAAACGTGAGAACCAAAGTTGTTTCTAGAATTTTTATAAATTTAATTACACAAAACAAAATGGACGCCATCAACAAATAAAACCAAAGGGCAAGGAGCACGTCGGGTAAATCTATCCACGGTGGATGCAGAGACAGAAGGAATGTTTTCAAGTCAGTAAAAAAGACACGAAAACCCAACCCGAAAATAAGCACGGCACGCGAACGGTCACTTCGTGCACAGACAGAGGAGCCACGAAACAGGCAGAAGGACGCGGGGCACCGACCACCAGAGAAAAGCAAGCTCCAAGGGCGCAGAGGGTCCCACTTCTGCCCCTCGGGGTGGGAAAACTGGGCCCGTGGCTGTGTGGGCCGAGGCGGAACATCAGCGATTTCCGGGAGGTGACCCGATGTAAGACCTCCAAGGCTTTATACCTTTACTGTGCTGCCTCTACTAACGGTCAGTTCTCAAGAAATAATCCAACTGGGGCCCCTGGGGGGCTCGGCCGGGTAAGCCTCTGACTCCCGATCTCGGCTCAGGTCACGATCCCAGGGTTTGCGAATTTGAGCCCCGCGTCGGGCTCTGCGCTGACGGTGTGGCGCCTGCTGGGGATCGTCTTTCTCCCTCTCTCTCTCTCTCAAAATAAATAAACGAACATTTTAAAAAAAATTATCCAAGAGACAGACGTGGAACCATAGGGAGCAATACCACGAGGCTAATTTAACCAAGAAAAAATATGTGAAAGTGGGAAAAACGTAGAAAGAAATTGGATATGTCCTTGGGATACAGTAAAATTCACAGGAAATAGTGTTTTTCAAGAGCTTTGCCGAGAAATGATCAGGAGACAATATTTAGCAAGAATAATTAAACTGCTCATGGGATTTGGGATGATTTTTATTTCCTTCTGCTTTTCTTCCTTATGTTTTCAAAGTTTCCACAACGAATGAGGCCACGTTTACAATAAGAAAAAAGAGAGCCCATGTTATTTTTTAGAGAAGGCAGCAGGATAGAAGCAGGATAGTCAACTGTCTGCAGGAAGGACAAAAACAGACTTGAGGCAGGCCAAGCTTCCAGGCTGTAGACAAGTGACTTATTCAGGCTTCAAGAGCATGGAAGGTTCTGGAATAGTGAGGTGAGTCTAGACAGGGAACAATGAGTTTTTAAAAAGTGCTAATTTTTCCTTTAAAAAGTTCCTAACTTTTCCTGAAAACGTAGGAGAGAAGCCAGTAAAAAGAGAAAAGCTGAAGGACCCATGGTTCTGGAACATTCCACCCAGGATTCTGCTGGGGGCCATGTCCCACTGTCCTGGCAGCGGCGCTGGTGGCATGAGCCGTGGTGCAGTGGGTTGAGCGTAGGGCCTGGGGGAGTGGCGCCACAGTCTGAGGGGACTTCTCCGGCTGAGACCCGAGGGCCCTGCCCTTCCACCTGTCTTCTGCTTGACCAGGAAAACCCGCTCCAGGTGTCCTCGGGGCAAACGGACCCTCCATCACAGCTCCGTGCGTCTGGACCACCCCCGTGTGGCCCGCAGAGGTGTGGGGCTGCACCTGCATGACTCCCACGAGGGCCCGGGAGCTCCTAAGCGCAGCGCCACGCCTGCTGCCCGCCCCTCCAGCCGCCCGTCACTTGCGGGTCAGGACGGCGGGCAGGCAGGAGGCTAGGCGCCTCTCCATCTGCAGAATGGGAGGGGTGATGGCCTGCCCCTGCACACAGGACCCACAGTCCCATCGCAAAGCCACATGAATTGTGAACTTCCTGCCTGGGTGAGGCTGGTCTTTGTGTCTGTCCATTTGAACAGTACCCCTGCTCCGTCCCCTCAGCGTTAGTGTTCGGGGCAGGCTCCACGAGGTCAGCTTGTGACGTGTGCCTGCTGCTGGATTCCCCGCTGGGGCGGTGGGAGTGGGGGGGGGGGGGCATCGCTGTCCAAGGTCCTGGCCCAGACGCTTGGAGGTCCTGATCCCCCCGCCACCTGCCACATTCTTCCCTCCTCAGACCCTCTGCACCTTCTGGAAAAGCTTCCCTGCAAGATGGGACTGCCTCTCAAGGCCGCCGCGGGGCTCCTCTTTCCTTTCCTCAGCTCAGCCTCAGAGTTGGTGCTACGTTGAATGAGGCCGGGGAAGCTGCCTTTGTGAGCCGAAGGAGCAGTGTCCACCGTGGGACACAGCAAGAAATCAGGGGACAGGGCAGGTGTCCACCGCTGGAGCCAGAGAGGGGGGCAGGGCAAGAGCCGAAGATTCACGCGTCCTGTCGAAGAATTCCTGACGGTCTCCCATCATCCTGCAAACCCTTACCAATCAGCTCTGTGCTGCAGGGTCGGGGGCCCTGAGGAAGGAAGCCGCCCAGAGGGCTGTGACAATAATTCGTTCCTCTGGACGCAGTTGAGGAGGCTGGACTAGCATCTCGGAAATAGAAGATGTTTGTACCATCCGGAACGGCAGGGTCTGCCACAACCCCACGGCCAGCACCAAGACCTGACTGAGGCCACGCTGGCTCAGCCACACGGGGGGCACACGGCTGGAAGGGAAATCGGGCCCGTCTCCAGAAATTACGATGGACAGGCCTCCAGGCTGTAAGGCCAGGACAGCAAGGCACAGGACGCTGCTTGCCGGATGAGGCCCGTAGCCAAAGAATGGGAGGGGAAAATGGGTGTGTCCATCTTTGCTTATATTTTTAAAACTGTATGTAAATCACACACAAAAAAATGAAAGTGTTACCTTTAGGAAGAGCAAAGTGAAAAGAGACTTCTCTGGGTATATCTTACTTCACAGGTTTGACTGGGAATCAAGCAAATATTTAAGCAAGTAATTGTAAAATTAAGCACAAACGACAACCTCTACGCATCTCGCACTGAGTAAAATAAAATAAGCTGCTGCGACTAACCCTGGGGACAGCCTTGAAGAAAGGAACGGTCTTCTCCGGGGAGCTGGGAGCCATCCACACTGCATGCGCCCTGAGGACGGACGGACGCACCGGTGAGAACCGTCTCAGGCGATGAGGAGCGCTGGGGAGGAGCGCTGGGGAGGAGCGCTGGGGAGGAGCGCCACGAGGAGCGAGGAGCGCCACGAGGCGGGGGCCCCGCGCATGCGCATGGCCGGCGGGCGCGGAACCGCGGACGCCCTGCAAGACTCGACGCTCCTCAGAGCGCTGACCGGAGTCAGCGGATGCAGCGCCCGTACCCCCGCCTGTCCACCCACGAGACATGAAAACCTCGGAGCGCACAAAAATGGGCAACGTGTTCGCGAATCTGCAGAGCGGGACCGTCTGCGGCAGCAGAAAGGGCCAACGACGCACACGCCTGTCGGCGACGACCGGACAGACAGAACGGCGGAACGACCCCGGTGAGCCTGGGGGGCATCGCGCTCAGCGGAGGGAGACAGGCCCGCGGCTCGCGTGACCCTGGTTACCTAACTGTCCACAAGAGGCAAGCCTTGGAGACACGCAGTGAACTGGTGGCCACTTGGGGCCGGGGGAGGGGTGAGGAGGGACGGCAGAGCCCACGCGGAAAAGGCCACCACCACCAGGCAGACACGCCAAAGCGGGCAGGGCCCGGCGGGAGGACCAAGGATGGTGACGACAACGGCCCGTGTGAACCCAGCACCTCCTTTCTTGGTGCTGAGCACGCAGCGGGCGCATGCGGGCGCGGGGCAGTGCTCACTGAATCTGCTTTGTTCCGGAAAAGTCCAGGCTGCGGGGAGCAAGGGAAGGGACAGCAGCCTGGAGTCGAAAGAGGCATGCAGGTGTCGGGGTCCTGCAGAGCCCCACCGGGCCCGCCTTTCCTGGTCCCCTGCCTCTGGGGCAGAGCACAGGAGCACCCCTGGGGAGGGCAGGGGAGAGGAGAACAGAGCCCCGGAGGCAGTGCCTGAGAATGCACGTCCCCAGGCCCACCGCGGCCCCGGGGGCTCCGCTTCCAAGGCCAGGATGGTGAGCAAAGAGAGACAGGAAGCACGCTCCGCGGTGGCCCTGCGCAGTCCTCCCCAACGCGCATCCCCCAGGGCCACGCGGGGCGGCGCCGGTGCAAGGGGGTGGGCGGAGGGCTGGTGCCCTGCTCACATCACCTGACCGGTGCCTGCCACCTCAGGAGCAGGGTGGCCAGGGGCCCGCCGGGCTGGGCGGCCCGGGCCCAGGAGGGCCTCACATAAGCTGCCTGACTGCCTGCCGCATTGTTGTCCGGCACCGGCACCTCCCGCCCGCCTCGCACACCTGAGAAGACCGAGCGGAGCGAGTCGGCCCCCCGGGAAAGAGCCCTGGTGCAGACAGAGGGACCCAGCTGTGGCCAGAGATGGCTCTTACCTGGAGCCCGACAGGCGCTGAGGCACCTGCTCGGCCACCTCTCCCTGCCGGCTTTCCGCCCTGGCCGTCGAGAGCTGCCCCGTGTCCTGCGGGTCAGGCTCAGGCTCCCGTTTCGGGCCGGCAGCATCACCTGCTCCCGGCGACCCGTCTGCTTCATCCACCTGGGGACCTGAGGGGTGTGTCAGGCACTTGTTGGAAGTAGGTGCGTCCTCCGAGGGCAGAGGGCACGGGGCGTCTGTGGGCAACGCCTCTGGCACGGGTTGGGCCTCCTCCTGTCTCTCGGCAGGGCCCTTGGTGCCCGCCTTGGCAGCACCCACGTAGGAGGCGCCGATGACGCCTCCCGAGCTGCACTTGTCCTGCAGACTCTGCGCAGCGGCATCCTCCCGGCCGCCCCCGCAGCCCCCGCAGCACACGCAAGAGTTAAGGAGGCAGCTGGTGGCTGCGGCGCTGAGTTCGTGGGAGCCGCCGTCTGTCCCCTCGGCCGCAGGCTCCACCGGGGAGCCGCCGTCTCCAGAGGCTTCCGGGGTGGTGCCGACAGCTCCCACGGCCGGGGTCGACTTGGGATTGAAGATGACGGTGGCCGAGAGCTTCATGCCCCCTGTCCGGTGGGCGATCATCTCTGCCGTCCCGGCGACATCCGCCCCCGCCTCCCAGCCGTCCAGGTGTGGCTGCGAGTCCAGGCAGCTGCACGAGCTGGGGCCCACCGCCCACATCTTGTCGTCCGGGACGTTGTTGTTGTCGCTCGGGTCCCCCTCCTCCGCCTCGGCGGGCCTGCCGACCCCCGCCTCTCCACGCCCCCTGCCCCGTCCTCTCTCCCGGGGGTCGGCACTGGCGCTGCCCGCCCACCCGGCCGGGCTGCCCGGGGCCTCTGCGGCCCCCTCCACGTCATCCATGAAGAACACCCTTCCTTCCTCCTCGTCGCTGCCCGGCCGCAGCCGTGCGCTGCCTGGGGAGGCCTCCCCGCGGGGGCTGCCCTCCGCCCCTGGCCTGTGCGCGGGCGACTGGCAGGCGCTGGGCGGGGACAGGAGGGACGACATCTCGTCCCCGGCCCTGTGGACCATGCGGTTGAGCTGCTCCAGCTCCTGGTCGTCGTACTGCATGGAGCAGGCCAGCTCCCCCTCCTGGCTTTTGGCCTTGGCCGAGAGCATCTCCTCGGCGGGGAGGGGCGAGGGAAACGTGGGCGCCAGGGCTGGGGGCGCCTGGGTGTCTGCCCGGATGGAGAACTCTACGTCCTGGGAAATGCAGAGGTTCCGTTCCAGCGTGTGCAGCTCCTCCTCCGTCAGGGTCTGCAGCAAATCCCTGCAAGGGTCAAGACAAGAACCACGGGTGAGGCTCCCAAAGGCCACGCCGGCCCCCTGGCCGAGAGCAGACACAGCATCCCCAGAGAAGCCAGGTGCCGAAGCCTTGCGATGAACCGTGCGTGGCGCACACCTCCCCTGCTACGAGAGGAGGCACGGCTGTGCGGGGACCGTCCCGTGCCGCGGGTCCGGACGACGGCCGTTCGCATGGTGCCAGGCATGGTTTCTTTCTTAGAAGTGAGACTCTGAAAACCAGAAGGCCCTGGTTCTTGGGGATGCAATAATCGCATGAAGAAGACCTCCCAGGAGTGAAAAGAAAGTTGGTTTATGGACAGACTTCCGCTCAGCACATGTTCTCGAGCACGGTCTCTCTGCTGGGCCCGGGGAGACGCAGGAGGAGCCCAGGCAGGTCCCCGCCCTTGGGGCTACGCTGGAAGAGGCAGGTACGAGACAGGCTTCGGTGAGTGATGACCGAGTTCGAGTAACAACAACTACAACAAAGGAAAATGCCTGCTGGCACAAGGGTACAGCAGCGTGCTGGACTTAATCCAGGGAGACTTCCTGGTGGAAGGGGCACTGAACCGGAGACCTACAGGGGGTTAATGCAGTGGCACTGGGGTGTGTCCAAAGCAGGTCTGTGTGGAGGCAGCTCGCTCTCTGCCAGTGCAGGTCTGAGCCCAGGTCACACAGTCCTGTTGGAAACTCGCAGAGTAGTGTACTTCCCAGAACCGCACGGCTGTGACCCCTCATAAACTGAGCGTGCCCGTGGGGACAGCATCCAGATCAGACGAGGGAACACGAACCAGGCTCGCAGGCCCCACGTGCCTTTCCGGTTCACCATCACCACCATCCTGACTTCTACAGACGGACGTGGCTTTGCCTGTTTTCATTCCCCATTAAGTGGGAACGTGCAGTCCGTGCTCTTTAGAGGCGGGCTTTGCTTGGCAATATCCTATCTGAGAAGGGCTGCCGGAGGACATGCAGGCGCCCAGGGGACGTGCGGGGCGCCCAGTGAAATCTGAATTTCAGATAAACGACAGACACTTCTTAAACATATGAATACTTTTTTGGGTAAGGATGTCCCGAATGGGGAGCATACGGGACATCCTTGCACTAACAAAGCGTTCACTGTTTATCTGAAATTCAAATTCAGTTGAGGGTTCTGCTGGTTTTGCCTTGCTGGATCTGGCATCCCTGCTTGGCGAGGATCGGTGTTGTCGATGGTCCGGTCTCATGGCATTCAGCCTTTCAGGCAGGAGACACCACCGTTCACCCGGGGGGCTGTTCCACTCCTGGCGGGCTCTGGCTGCCCTGACTCGCCCTCTTGGAGAACCCCTCTGGGGAACATGCGTGCACATTTCTGCAGGTGCACACGGCGGGGGTGGGGGGGTGGGGAACGCACCTCTGCATCCCTGCAGGTGCACACGGGTGAGGGGAAGCATGCTCGGGGAACATGTGTGCGCATTTCTGCAGGTGCATGGGGCAGGGGGAGGGGGGAGTGTGCCCTGGGAACACACATGCTCATCCCTGCAGGTGCGCAGGGCGGGGGTGCCTGCCCGGAGAATGCATGTGTGCACTTCTGCAGGTGCATACGACGGGGGGGGGGGGTGTCTGGAGAATGCACGCGCACATCCCTGCAGGTGTACACGGGGGAAGGGCGCACCCTGGACAGCCCCGACGCCGCGCTCAGGCCCGCTCGCGGGCACCGCCGTGCGCACCTGGCAGCGCTCGGCCTGCCGACTGATGCTGTGCTCGGCGGCACACATGCTGTCGGCCCTCGGACGTGCCCTCTGCGAATGCTTCCGGTCTTCTGCCCGTTTTCGGTTGGCTTAGCTGTCTCGATCTTACTGATCGACAGGAGTTCTTCACTTGTTTGGGATTTGAGTTCATTGTCGGATACATTCTCCAACTCTGGGGCTTTCCTTTTCACTCTTAATGGTACCTTCTGATGAACTAAAGTTTGTAATTTCAATGAAGTTCGATAATTCACATTTTCCTTTATGTTCGGTGCTTTTCTGCCCTGTTTATAAAATCTGCCTACTCCGAGGTCACACAGATGTTCCTGCTCTCTTTCTCTGCAGTCTTCACTGCTTTCCTTTCCACGTGTGGCTCTCCCGTCTGTCTGGAGGGGATTCTGGTCGACGTTTTTCCCCGTGTGGGTATCTGCTGACTCAGCCCATGGACTGGAGAAAAGCAACCATTCCCCACTGTTCGACAATGTCTCCTTTGTCACAAATCCGAGAGACGTGTCTGTGTCCATCGGTTTCCAGGCTCCGTTCTGCTGATGGGGTCAGAAGCCGCTCCTGGGTCTGCCCCTCGCGCAGAGTGCTGTGCCGGGGAGTGCTCCGGCCTTGTCCTTTTTTACAAAGCACACTCAGCAGAAACACACACGCGTTCACAAGCGTGGTCACACCAGCGTTACTTGAGGAAACACTCCAGAGCCCAGCAGGGGAAGAATAGATAAATAACGTTCTTTTTCTCGATACATCTTCTCCTTCTTGGCTACTCTAGATACACTGCACTTCTACATGAATTTTAGAATTAGTTTGTCAATTTCTGCCGAAAAAGAAGAGACCAAAACCTCCAGGGACTGTGATGGAGACTGGGCTGAATTCATCTGAGAATACCGGGATATCTTCTCAATGTTAACTTTTCCACTTCTCGAACACAGAATAGCTCTCTATTTTCATCTTTAATGTTCTATGCCAGTAACATTTCATTAACTTTCAATGGAGGACTTAGACAACTTCAGACTTATGCTTAACTAGCTGATACTTAGCAATGTTAATGTAGGTGATATTTAAATTTTTATTGTGATCAAATACCTATACCATGACATTTACCACCATAACAATTTTGAAGTGACCATTCGGTAGCACTGACAACATTCACATCACAGTGCAAACATCACTACCATCCACCCCAGAACTCATTCATCTTGTAAAGCTGAAACTCTGTCCCCATGAAACGCTAACTGGATGCCTCCCTCCCCCGGCCCCCGGTGCCTGCTCTGCTACGTCCCTGTGATTCTGACTAGTCTAGGTCTCTCATATAATTGGAATCGTACATGGTTTATCTTTTTGTGACTGGCTTATTTCACCAAGCATGTCTTCGAGGTTCATCCGTGTGGTGGCGGGTGGCAGGATTTCCTTCCTTTTAGAGGCTGAATAATATTCTGTTGTGTGGATGGACTACGTTCTGCTTATCCACTCATCCATCAATGGACACCTAGGTTCCTTCCACTTCTTAGCTATTGTGAATAATGCCTCTGGGAACACGGGTGTACAAAATATGTCTTGGAGACACTACTTTCAATTCTTTGGGGTATATACCAGATGCGGAATTGCTAGCTCATATGATAATTCTATTTTTTCATTTTTTGAGAAACCGCCACACTGTTTGCCACAGCACCTGCGCCATTTTACCTTCCGCCAACAGCACACAGGGTTCTAATTTCTCCGCATCCTCATCAACACATGTTCTTCTGTGGTGGTGGTGTTGTTGTTTGTTTGTTTTGAGGGCAGCCATCCTACTGGCTAGGACTTCGTCATGGTTCTGATTTGCATGCCTCTGACAATGATGTTGAGCATCTATGCATGTGTTTGTTGGCCATTCATAAATCTTCTTTAGAGAAAGGTCTAATTAAATCCCTTGCCCTTTTGAATTGGGTTGTTTGCTTTTCGTTGGTGGGTTGTAGTAGTTCTCTATATATTCTGTGTATTGATCCCTTATCAGATACAAGAGATGAGAATATTTTCTCCAGCCTGTGGGCTGCCTCTGTATTCTGTTGAGAATATTTTTTGATTCACAAAATTTTAAACTGTTCAAGTCCAATTCGTCTATTTTTTCTTTGTTGCCTATGTCTTTGGTGTCCTATCCAAGAAATCATTTCCAAATGCAGTGTGATAGAGCATTTGTCCAGTGTGGTCTTCTCAGAGTTTTACTGCTTCAGGTCTTGCATTTATGTCCTGAATCCATTTTGAGTTAATTTTTGTATCTGGTGTCACATAAGGATTCAACTTCATATGTGTGTGCATGCATCTCTCTCTCCCTTATCAGATTAAGAAAATCTCCATTTATTCCTAATTTGCTAAGAGATGTTTTCATCATAAAATAGGTATTGAATTTTTCAAATTCTTATTCTTTAACTTTCAAAATGATTCAGTTCTTCATCCTCTTTTAAAAATTAATGTAGCAAAATTTTGATTTTTCAAATATTGGTGATGCTATGTGTAGTTTGAACTCCAAGAGATATTACAATGATTGTTTCACACATCCACATTTATTTATATCGACTCACATGGAGTTCTTCAATCTCTCTTGCATTTCCACGTTTCCACCCGAGAGTTCTTCTTTGCCTGAAGAACTCCAATTGGTTTTTCTCTGTGGGCAGGTTGCTGATACATTTCTGCAGCACTCTGCTTTTGAATAACTCACTGTTTCGCCTTCATTGTGGAAGGATACTTCTGCTGGGTATAAAATCCTTGTTGGCAGCTAGTTTCTTTCAGCACTTTTAATACGTATCATTTCATCACCTTCAGTCTCCTATTGTTTGTTTGTCTCTTAGGAGACAGCTGTTAATCTTACATTATTTTCCAAGAAATCTGTCCTTTTTCTCTGGCTGTGTTTAAGACTTTTTCTTTGTTTTCAGCAATTTTACTATGATACACCTGAGTATGTTTTGTATTTATCTTCCTTGTAGTTTTCTTGAGCCTCTTGAGTGTGTGGGCAGAGATTTCTCTTCAGTTTGGGAAAATTCTTGGCCATTTTTTTCTTTGAATATTGTTTCTGCTCATTTTCTCTATTCCTTCCTTCTTCTTTTTTTCTTAAAGATTTTATTTTTTTAAGTAATCTCTATACCCGATGTGGGATTTCAACTCACAACCCTGAGATCAAGAGTCATGTGCTCCTGGGGCACCTGGGTGGCTCCATTGGTTAAGTGTCCAACTCTTGATGTCGGCTCAGGTCATGATCCCACAGTTCATGAGTTCAAGCCCCACACTGGGCTCTGCACTGATGGCGCGGAGTCTGCTTGGGATTCCGTCTCTCCTTCTCTCTCTGTCCCTCCCCTGCTTGTGTGTGTGTGTGCTCTCTCTCTCTCTCTCTCTCTCTTTCTCTCTCTCTCAAAACAAACAAACAAACAAACAAACAAATAAATAAATAAATAAAAGAGTCATATGCTCCCCCAACTGAGCCGGTCAGGTGCCCTGTTCCTTCCCTCTGACTCTAATCATGTGCGTTAGAATTTTGAGGATGCTGCTCATGTCTCTGATGCTCTGGACATCCCCACACCTGGTGCCTCCTCTCCATCTTCATGCACTGGCCCTTCCCCCGTAGGGCCCCCGGTCTGCTCTGAGCCCCTGAGCTTCCCTTCCGGACCTCAGCACCGTCTACCGCCTCTCCTTCTTTGTCTCCTCTCCCAGTCAGACAGCCAGGGAGGGCAGCAGCCATGCCTCTGGGTCCAGGGTCACGGTCAGCCCAGAATGCTCAAGGCTGGGCCTGGGCGCAAGGGAAGCAGCAGCAGCCATCTATGGGATGAACCACAGTCTGGACTAAGCACGCCATCACGGGCTGGGCTTCACCCACCCCCGGGGCCAATGACTCTCCGAGGACCACCCTGCAGGGTCACTCTCTACCGTCAGGATTCACAGCACCGTTGGCTCCTCGTGGGGCATAGGGCAGCTTGGGGCATTGTCCGCACGAACTGGCACCAGTAAAGGAAAGCCAGCCCCAGACCGCCCTGGGCTGAACAGCCCTGCCGGACCCAGAAAGGCTGCTGCAGGAGCCCATGGAGCCATCAGCTCCACCGAACGCATGGAAGGGAGCTTCCGGAGACCAGAGCTATAGGCCTCAGTAAGAAAGACGTCAGAGTCCAAGATCACGGGGCTGGGAAGGGGATCGGAGGACACGCGCCCATAGCCGTCCCTCGAGGAGGCCGCAGCTGGGCTCAGAGGGGCCGCCCCCGGCTGCAGGGTGGGTTTGGGGGGTCGCTCAAGATGGAGGGGGCTGGCTTGAGGCCTGTTGCTGCTGAAGGCTAAGGGGAGTCCCTTAGAGCAGAGACCAGGTGCCACCAAGCCCACAGGACAGCACACATGGGGCTGCGGGCACCAATGCTACCTGGGCCTGTTTCTTGGGACAACTGGGGGAGCCAGACAAGCCACAGCATGGGAGGGACACTTCGAGCGAGGTGGGCCCTTCACCCCTACACTTCGCAAGGAACAAATGAGAGTTCTCGGACCAGCACCAGTCTCCACCGGGCCAGAGCCTCAGCCTGGAGGCTGCGTGACCCTGGGGGCACCCGCACCACCCCAGTTTCCCAGACTTTCTGCCTCGCGGGGCCAAGCGCAGGAGCCCTGAGTCGGGGCAGTTTTTACCGAAGGTCCTAATGTTATTGACCAAGAACAAAGAGCCTGGTGTGTGGGGAGAGAAAGGTACGGGTTCTGCGAGCGGCTCTAAGCATTATAAACCGATGGCCCAGGACGAAGACCAAGGATCCAGCAAGTCAGACCGGAAAGAGGAGAGGGGCAGCCCACCCATCCCGGAGGGCAGGTGAGCTCAGGGGCCAATGTGGGCTCCCCTCCTCCCCCACTGCCTCTCCCCCTCCCCCACTGCCTCTCCCCCTCCCGCACTGCCTCTCCCCTCCTCCCCCACTGCCTCTCCCCCTCTCCCACTGCCTCTCCCCCTCCCCCACTGCCTCTCCCCTCCTCCCCCACTGCCTCTCCCCTCCTCTCCCACTGCCTCTCCCCCTCCCCCACTGCCTCTCCCCCCTCCCCCACTGCCTCTCCCCCCTCCCGAAGCACCTCCCCCCCTCCACCTTATTTTCCGCAGCAACGTGTGGAAGGGCCGGAACAGCTCGGACATGTCTTCCGCCTTGCGGTCCAAGTTCAGGGGTCCGTCCGCGTAGACCACGAGGCCACTGCATTCAAGACAAAAGCCAGCATGGCGTGAGGCCCCGCAGCCCCCTCGGTGAGCCCAGACCACGGCTGGGGCTCTGAGACCACACGGCCTCCGCCTCTTTTGACTGTTTAGAAAAAGGTCCTGAAAGTCGCTCAGGCTTTATCATCTTCTGAAGCTGACTGGCCGCTGTTCGTTTGAGGGATCGTGAAACAATCATAAAAACGTGTCTGCTCACATCGCTGCTGCAATCAGACAAACTACCTCCTCAAAAACGGAAATACTGGGTTTATGTTTAAAGTTAACACAGACGCAGAGGCTTATGAGAGTCCCAGACAGACCATCCACTCCGAACGTGACACGCACGTTGGAAGAGAGACCTGCGGTCCCACGCGGAAAAGGGGGCAGTGTCTGCTGCCCACCTGCCGCCCCGGGCCAGAGCACGCAGACCCCTGAGCCCCCAGGGCCGGGCCCTCTCGGGGGTCCCCGGGGGGGAGGATGTGCACCTCAGGGACCCTTGGCGCAAAGGGGGCGAGACAGCTCATAAATGCGGCCTCCCATGGGACTCCCGGACCCTGACCTCACTCTCCCCATCCATGCTCTGAAGTCCAGGGGCTGCCCTGAGCCTTTCCAACTCACTGACCACAGCCTCTCCGGCCTCCCGGACCCACACCCGCTGTGACAGTCCAGTCCCGGCCCCTACCTGCTCGGCCACCCCGAACCCTGTGAGTCCCCCCACCCCCGACAGTGAGCTGTGTGCTTCCTGGCTCCCCCAGTACACTCAGGCTGTCCCCAAGCCCACCTTTCCCTCCGAGGTCTGGCTCATGCTCCGTTGCCCGTCAAGACCGGAGACTGCCTCCTGTCACCCCCAGGCAGCGGCCTGTTTGCCATCTGACTCTGCTCAGAAGCCCCTCCAGGTGGCCCCTTTCCACAGGCGACACCACATCCACCTCGCCATCCACTGCACCGTCCTGCCCAGCCCCGAGCCCTCGTCCCAGAGTAGACCCGTCTCTGCAGGGGCTCCCGGGACCAGCCGGCTCGGGCCGTGGCACACGGGTGGGGGGGTGCCCAGGGAACGAGCACCCGCAACCCCGGAGCTGCTCCTTGCTTCCTCGTCAGCGCACGGATGAGCGACTGGTCACAGAGAACCCCCCGCACGTCTCTCTGCAGATGAACAGAATCTCATCACTGCATCGGGATCGGGTCATCACCACCCGACAGTCCTCATTAGCTCAGGACACGTCCAGTTTGGTGAGAAAGCCTGATAAAACTGAACGGACTATTTTTCCCTTAAAAAGGTTAGATTCATGTGCAAAAAGAAAGATTCAAGAGTAACAGGCAAACATGGGCTGTGTCTCCTCCTAGGGCGGCAGGAGGGTCAGGGCTGCCGGGAGCTCAAGGGCAGACGGCAGAGGACGCCCCGGCCAGGCTTCCGCTCCTTCCGGTCTGTTCTATGGGTCTTACACAAGCTGACAGTGTTCGGGGGACGTCTTCCCCACATAGAACCTGAACCCCATGGGTGAGCGGTGGTCTCAGCACAAAGGCAGTAGAAAAGGGCAGACAGGAGGTGGGTTTGGCAAATCCCTGTCCAGGCTTCCCGGCCATCTTGTCTTTCAGAAAGCAGGGAAGGGAGCGGGGAGGGACTCTGGCTCCCCTCCGGGGTTCCTCGGAGGACACTGGCTGCCCCGTCAGGGCCATGAGAACCATGCCCGGGACTGACCGTGCCTGGTCTGGAGCCTCAGAAATGAACGCATTACTTAGGAGGGCTCCGGGTGCTGTGCCATCACAGTCCACGCAGGCCTGTGCTCCCGCCACCACCGAGGGGCAGGGCAGCCCCCACAGCGAGCCTGGCAGAGGTGGAGGGGAGGGGGTCTGCTGAACACTCGCGAGGGGCTGACTCAGGTGAGCACAGGGAGGACGCCCAGCACAAGAGGAAGGCTCCACTCCCATTCTTGGGTCCGCCTTTACCTGTCTTCATAATGTCCTTTGATGCCCAAAAGATTTTCACTTCGATGGAGATCAATTTACCTACTTTTTTCATTTGTCACTTCGGTTTTTTGTGTCAAATCCAAGAATCCATCGCCAAACCAGAAAATGTGAAGATTTACCTCCTGTATTAGATTTCTCCCGAGAAAGAGACCTAATAGGGCATGTGTGTGTGTGTGTGTGCGTGTGCGTGTGCGTGTGTTGTGCATGAGGGCGTGTTTGGTTGGTTGGCCTTTTTTTCCTTTGGAGAGAGTTATTTTAAGTAACCGATTCCCACAATTGTGGATGTGGTCACGTCCAAAATCTGCAGAATGGGCGGGCGGGCTAGAGACCTAGAGACTCAGAGAAGATTTGATACTGAAGTCTGAGTCTGAACACAGTCTGGAAGCAGAAATCCCTCTCACTTGGGGAACTGGGTCTGTTTTCTCTTAAGGCCCTCAACTGATTGGATGAGGCCCACCCACATTATGAAGGGTAAGCTACATTACTCTAGAGCCACTGATTTGTTACTCTCATCTTAAAAATACCTTCCAGCAACATCCACACTGGTATTTGACCAAATATCTGGGTACAGTGGCCTAGGCAACACACATAAAATTAATCATCAAGGTCCAACTTTGCTCTCCTGTGTGTGGCCATCCAGTTATCCCAGCATCATTTGTTGAAGGACTAACTATACCTTCCTCACTGAATGGTCTTGGCACCTTTGTCAAAAACCAGTTGACTATAGATATTTGGGTTATTTTGTTGTCTTGATTTTATTCCATTGATCTATCATTATGACAGTATCACACTTTTGATTAACATGACTTTGTGGTAAGTTCTGAAATCAAGGTATATGAGCTCTCCAACTTTGTTTTTCTTTTTCAATATTGTTTGGACTATTCAGGACCCAATGTGGTTCCATATGAATTTGAGGATCTTTTCTATTTCTGAAAAAAAAAAAAAAAAAAAGGGCCAATGTAGTCTTTATAGGAAATGTATTGAATCTTTATATAACTTTGGGGAGTACTGCCATCTTAACTATAGTAAGTGCTCAATCCATGAACATGGGCTATCTTTTCATTTAATTAGGTCTTCGATTTTTTTCACAAATGTTTTGTAGTTTTCAGTGCACATGTTTTCCATTTCCTTGGTTAAATTTACTCCTCGGTACTTTTCTCTTTTGGATGTTACTGGACATCTCTTCTTTAAAATATTATTTAATTATATACAATGAAATATTATTCAGTCTTAAAAGGACATGAAGTTCCTACTTGCCACATGGATGAACCCTGAAAACATTATGCTAAGGGAAATAAGCCAGACACAAAAGGAAAAATATTGCATGATTCCATTTATAGGAAGTCCTTAGAATAGTCATATTCACAGAGAAAGAAAGTAGAATAGAGGTTACCAGGGGCTGGGGGAGGGGCTGGGGAGCTAGCATTTAATGGAAACAGAGTTTCAGTTGAGGAAGATGGAAAGTTTTGGAGATGGGGGTGACGGAGTCATGACAATGTGAACATACTTAATGCCCCTGAGGGTTAAAGTGGGGGTGGCTGGGGGGCTCAGTTGGTTAAGCATCTGACTCTTGATTTTGGCTCACGTCATGATCTCATGGTTTGTGGGATCGAGCCCCACATTGGGCTCTGTGCTAGGGATTCTCTCTCTCTCTCTCTCTCTCTGCCCCTCCCTGGCTTGTGTACATGTGCCTGTGTGCTCTCTCGCTCGCTCTCGCAAAATAAACAAATAAACACTAAAAGAAAAAGTTAAAGTGATAAATTTTGTTATGTATATTTCACCACAATAAAAATATTAACATTTATTGCTTTGATTTCTGTTTACTAAAGTTATACCTATCATGCTAAGAAATTTTGTTAAGTAGAGACATACCAGTTGGTACAATTTTTTGTCCTCAGCATACTAGGGATGTTTTTCCATGGCTTTTGGGATTTTTCACCAGTGTTACCTAAATGACCGGAGTATAGGTTTTAAACAATCCCTTAATTCTACATATCCACACCCTCAAATTCTCACGATTAAAAATAAACTTCAATAAGAATCTTTGTAAACACGTATTGTGCCGTCAAGTCAACGCGACGAAACTCTGCAAAAGTCCCGCCAGTGCATGCCCAGCACGAGGGGCTCTGAGAGAGCCCAGGCGGAGAGGCTTCCTCGCCGCAGAGCTGCCGGGCTGGTGGGGAGACAAAAATAACATGGAGCCCATTTACATGCGATACCCCGGATGGCCAAACCTGCAGACACAGGAACAGGTCTGTGGTCTCCTGGCGCTGAGGGGTGGGGTTGTAGGGGGTGGAGGGGACAGCTAAGGGGTGAGGGGTATCTTTCCGGGGTGATGAATATGTTCTGCAATCAATGGTGACGGTTGCCCGATTCTGTAAACTTACTGAAAACCACTGAATTGTACCCTGTAAGCGGGTGAACTGTGTGGTACGTGCATTATGTCTAAGCAACGTGTTTTAAAAATAAGCCACCTGGGGCAAATACGTGACCTTGCTGGCAGTGGCGAGCTCCTGTTGGAGGAAGGGCTGCAGGTGAGGCAGGTCGTGTGGAGGCTGGGCAGGGGCTGGGCAGGGGGCTGTCCCCGCTGGGGAAGCAGGGAGGCGAAGGGACCGAAGGGAGGGAAGCCAGAGCCCTTTATTCGGGCAGAGACTTCTGGCAAATTCTGGTGGTAGGACCACAGGATGGAATGTGGGCGGCGGGGGGGGGGGGGGATGAGAGAGAGGGAGGGATGGGGCTGCCTATAGATGAGGGGGTGTGGGGAGGTGGGGAAGGGGGAAGAGGGGAGGGGAGTGGAAGAGGAGCTGGCCTCTTTGGGGGAGGAGGAGTGTGAGGCAGGACGGGGAGGGGGCCGGGATGCGGCTTCGGGAGAGGGCGGCCCCCTCAGGGTGTGTTGCTCACGGGAGAGCTCAGAGCAGGGTGGGAAGGGGCTGGAGGCAGGGCGAGGGGGACGGAGTGGCAGAGAGACTGCACCCCCAGACTTCCCTCTGTTCTCAGGGATCCCCACCAGCCACATCACCGACATGAGCCTAGAAGTCTGTTGTTTCGGGAGTGTTGGCTTTACTGCCACACAAGTGTCTACGAGTCACCCTTCTCCTTGCCAGAGGTCCTGCCTCTGGCCCTTTGCACGTGCTGCCTGCCTGCAATCCACCGCCTGCCAGGTTCCCATCCCTGCTCCCAGAGCTCTGTTCCAGGACCCGGGGAGCCTCTCCCCCCTGCTGCCAGCTCTTGTCCGCTCCAAAGGGTCTCTGCTCCAAGCCCCCTACCCCACCCCAGCTTCCAGAACACTCCGCGGCAACCGCTCATTTCACCTACCCGTGCACTCCTCATGGGCATCATAGTCCCTGGGGACAAGCATAGGCCCAGGTATACAGCAGGTGCTCCACACATGCTCGCTGGGCAAATACAGAACAGACCAAAGCCCGGGCCGCACCCTGCGCAGCGGCGATGCCGCCTGTCCGGCCCAAAGCAGCCGCCATGGACAGTGAGGAAGGAGAGAAGGGGGCACCAGGCCCCCAGGCAGGTGGCCCCAAAGGGGGCGGCTCTGGGAACGGCCTCCTCCAGGAAGGACGGAGGATCTCAGTCATGGTCTGACATCCGTCAGAGCCCCAGACAGCCTGGCTCTGAGGCTACAGCCCCTGCCTCCGCTTGAGGTGGCCCCGGGGTGGCCGTCGTGAGTCCGCCCTCCTCCCTGGCCGGGCCGAGCACCTCTGCCCCCACGTGCTGGACTTGGGCCCCGCATCTGGTCCCACTTCCGGCCTGCACTTGCTCCCCCTCTGATCCAAGTTCAAACCCACCTCCCTTCACTGTGACTCGGAGCCTCCCCTCATGTCCAGGGGCTTCCGGCGGGACCCCACACGGTGCTGCCAGGAGGGATGACAGGGCGTGGGCCCGGCCCATGGGGCCCTCGCTCCCCCTCCCGGGGGATGAGGGACAGAGAAAGAACAGAAGCTCAGATGTGCACGGGGCAGCCCTGGTCTGCAAACAGGGCGCAGTGACACCGGTCAGGGAGAGATGGCCTCAGGCAGGCGCTCAGTGGCAACAGAAAGGCCCGACACCATGGTCCTGTGGTCACCGGGCCTGGGCCAATGGTGACAGGTAGGCTGGTAAAGGGCAGAACAGACCCGCTCAGCAGGCTTCAGGCTGAGAACCCGGAAGCCAGGTGCTGAGGCCGTCTGATACCTCACCTTATTCTAAACTGGGTTTTAGTTTAAAACCGCCTGAGAGAGTCAGGCGCTCCCATGAGCCTTAGAACAGGCAAGTCGTCCTGTCCCGAGATGTAGGGTGCGGCCCGGGCCCCGGGGAGCTGCAGGGGCTCCTCACCATGGGGCGGCTCGTCACAGCGGGGCGGTCAGCACGCACCTGCACCGGCCCCACGTGCGCTATGAGGAGGCCCCGAAGAAAAGCCAGCCCGGGAACCCCATCGGCGTGGCCACGGCCCCCACCTGGGGCTCCGTGACGGGGGCACTGGACTCTGAGCTTCCAGGCAGCCTCAGAGAAATTTAGAAAGGCGCCAGGGCCAGACCAGGCGCTTGGCACTTGCTGCCAAGCAGCCCGTGAACCGCAGGGGAAGGACGAAGGCTGTGCTCGCGGGAAGGGCTGCGAACCCCGTCCCCGTACACGTGAGGCCCCGGCTCCAAGCAGCGTCTTCTTCTACCCGAGTTTGGCCACAGAGAACCACTGTCTAGAAAGCAAATGATATAACAAAATCTCGTGGCCCTGGCCGAGGGGACACTCTGGGACACGTGAGGCCAGACCACGCGAGCCGGCCCCGCCGGGACATCTGTCCTCTGTCTCTTCCAGCTTTGGGGGAACGGAGAGTCTCAGAGGCCAGCAGGTAAGGCGACAGTGAAGTGTCGCCCCTCTGGTGTGATGGGACCCACTCCGGCTCTCCCTGGCAGGGACACTGTGTCTCAGGGACAAGGACAATGGAAGGAGGCGTCAGGCCCAGGGGCTTCTGGCAAACTGAGACCCCCAGGGAAGCTGGCTCTGAGGCCACAGCCAGGCCAGGGAGAGTGAGGCCGGGCGGCGGCCCCCTTGCCCCACCCGGGGAAGTGAGGTGTCCAGAGAGCGCCGCTCAGGCTTCCCTGGGGTCCTGGGAACTGGCAGCCCCTCGCCCTGGCCCATCCCCCAGCCCTTCCTCAGCCAAGCCTCTGATCTTCTCTGGGGTCTCGGGCAGCGGCAGGGCGGGGTCTGCCCGCGGCTCCTGCACTTCTGCACAGCACACCATGTGGCCCACCCTCCTGTGGCACTGCCACCGTCTCCCATTGCTTCCACCACCACGCCCCCATCTCCCTGGGAGGGGACCCTGTGCCTGTTCTGGTCCTGGCCTCCGCGTCACCCCACACTCCTGGCGCGGCTTCCACTGACGACCGCACCCACAACCAGCATCTGTCCCGGGGACTCCTGTCCTCTCTGCCCAGCTCCACACCCGCACGCCAGCTGCCCACCGGGCCCCTCCCTACCTGCCAGCCCCCCAGAGCCCCCCGCGGCCCACTCCCCCTCCTCCTCCCTCTGTGACTGCCCCCCCACGCCCCCTCGCCTGGCAGGAGGGAAGGGCAGCCCCTGTCTGGGAGTCGGGGTGTGGCTGAGCCGTGGTGGACCAAGCCCACAGCGCCTGGGGCCTGACCTTGGCTCGGAGACGCTCGGAGCGCCCGCAAGTGACCGAGCACTTCCTGCCTTGGCGTACTTGGGCCTAACCCCATGTGCTGCCCGGCATCTCTGAGCCCACGAGACCCCAGAGGCCTCAGCCTGAGCTCCCTGCTCTCGCCACTCGTGCCCCCCACCCAGCAGGCAAGGCTCCGGCCCAGACGCGCCCTCCCCCCTCCCCGCCCCCGGGGCCAGACCAGCTGCTCCGCACCTGCTGCCCTTGGCCCCGCAGCCTTCGTCTCGCCTCCCCGCCAGGCAGCCCCGCCACGCCCTCCCACGGGAGCCGGGGCGTCATCCGCCCTCTCGTTACGGACGGCCTCCCCCCGCAGCCGGAGCTGGGCGGTCTGCTCCTGCGCGCACCCCGCTCTAGGCGGTGGGTGTGTGGGGTGCTCCTCCCCCGGGCCGTGCGTCTAGTGGCTGTCCACGTCACCTGTCCAGCGGGGTGTTGGGTGTCCATCCATCTGTCACTATTTGGGGGGGATCCCTCCCTCACCCTCAGAACACCTGGTGAGGGGCACCAGCAGGCCTGCGTGGTACTGCGCGGGGGGCTGCGGGTGTGCGTGCCGGAAGGCGCCCGGCGCCGTGTCACTGCACGGTCCTGCCCGGCCTCTGCAGGGCGGCGGCCCCGGGCGGGGGGAGCACTCACCACACGATGGCCAACCTGGGGATGGTGAACATGAGGGCCGGTTCGTAGTCGTCGATCATGTCCTGCGTCAGGTACCCGAAGTCCAGGGCCCTGGCCGGGGGCAGAGAGCAGGAAGGCAAGAAGGGTGAGGCTGCCCGCCCGCACCCGCCACGGCCCAGGCCATCCCCGTCCGCGTCTGTGCTCAGCAGCCGGCCCGGAAGGTGACGCGGACACCGTCGGCCCTCACGTGCACACGGGGCCACCGCCGGAAACCGCTGCGCTCCAGGAGGCCCGAGCGGAGGGGCAGAGGCGCCTGGGGCCCTTCCACACCTTCCTCCTGCCCGAGCCGCCTCCGGGACAGAGGATGCTGGGAGGGGCAGCGGCGCTTGCTGAGGGGGCCCACAGGGTCGCGGTGGCGTCCGGCAAACCAAATGGCCTGAGCGGCAAGAGTAAATGTGGGACAAAACACTGCCCCGGACGGCCTAACGCTTCCCCGAGGACGGGAGACTGCCCTCCCACACGTGTCCTCACACTCGGGCCAGCGCACAGGCGTGCCCTACGCCCCGGGAGCCGGCACCGGCCGGCACCACGGACGCTCCGAGAAGGAACTTTCCGCCATCGTAGTTTTCCACAACTTGACATGTCCCTCAAATACACGAACAGGAACAACGCGTCTGTAATTATGACGCGGTATTACGCAATTTCGAGACTTATCTAATACCACAGCGCTAGTTAAACAGGAGAAGCCTTCTAGGCTGAATCTTAGTTCCCAAGTCTGACTTCAATTACTGCCCAAAGCACGGCAAGACTGTTGACGATTTGCTCCCACAGAACCTTGTTCCGGAGACCTCAAGGCCAGCAGGGCTCCATCCTGGCCTGTGGAGGTCAGGAAATGAGGAGGAGGGGAGTGGAGGAGGGGGGGGGGGCGAGGATGTGAGGCTGTGAGATGCAGACTGAGCAGCAGAGGGAGGGGAGGCTGTGAGGAGGGTGGGGAGGGGGAGGGTTAAGAGGCAGGAAGGTGGGGAGTGGGGAGGGCGAGGAGGTTTGGGGTGTAGAGGTGAGGAAGTGAGGAAGTGAGAAAGGCATGGAGGTGTGGAGGGGAGGCGGGTGTGGAGGGGAGGGGGGTGTGGAGGGGAGGCGGGTGTGGAGGGGAGGGGGGTGTGGAGGGGAGGCGGGTGTGGAGGGGAGGCGGGTGTGGAGGGGAGGGGGGTGTGGAGGGGAGGGGGGTGTGGAGGGGAGGCGGGTGTGGAGGGGAGGCAGAGGCGGGTGTGGAGGGGAGGGGGGTGTGGAGGGGAGGGGGGTGTGGAGGGGAGGCGGGTGTGGAGGGGAGGCGGGTGTGGAGGGGAGGGGGGTGTGGAGGGGAGGGGGGTGTGGAGGGGAGGCGGGGTGTGGAGGGGAGGCGGGTGTGGAGGGGAGGCGGGTGTGGAGGGGAGGGGGGTGTGGAGGGGAGGGGGTGTGGAGGGGAGGGGGGTGTGGAGGGGAGGCGGGTGTGGAGGGGAGGCGGGTGTGGAGGGGAGGCGGGTGTGGAGGGGAGGGGGGTGTGGAGGGGAGGGGGGTGTGGAGGGGAGGCGGGTGTGGAGGGGAGGCGGGTGTGGAGGGGAGGGGTGTGTGGAGGGGAGGGGTGTGTGGAGGGGAGGCGGGTGTGGAGGGGAGGCGGGTGTGGAGGGAGGAAGGTGGGACGATAAGCAGGTGAGGAGATGAGGAACGTGTGGAGGGGAGGAGTTAGAGGCATGGAAGTGAGGAGATGAGGAAAATAAGGAGGTGAGGTGGATACGGAGGTGAGGGAGGCAGGGAGGGAGAAGGTGAGGCGGGTGAGGAGGTGAGGAAGATGGGGACGTGAGGAGGGATAGAGGCATGGAAATGAGAAAGTGAGGAAGGCAGGGAGGTGGTGGGTGTGCAGGTAAGGAAGATGGGGAGTGAGGAGGTGAGGAGATGGGGGGATGAGGAGGTGAGGCAGGGGGGAGATGAGGAGGTGAGGTAGGAGGGAGTGAAGAGGTGAGGCAGGGGGAGTGAGGAGGTGAGGCAGGGGGAGTGAGGAGGTGAGTCAGGGGGGAGTGAGGAGGTGAGGCAGGGGGAGTGAGGAGGTGAGGTGGGAGGAGTGAGGAGGCGAGGCAGGGGGAGTGAGGAGGTGAGGAAGATGGGGGTGAGGAGGTGAGGCAGAGGGAGTGAGGCGGTGAGACGGGGGGGGGGGGGGGGGGGGTGGGGGGGGTGAGGAGGTGAGGACTCCAGGGCTCCGGGTGCCCCCGGCTCTGCTCCCCGGTCAGGGGAACCTCCCTGCAGGATGTTGCTCTGGTTGCGGAGGAAAATAGAGGACCGTGAAGGTGGGGCTGACAAGGAGGCTCTCGGTCCCCCTGGCTGCTGGGGAAGGGGACTCGGTGGCAGAAGCGGCTGGAGCCTCCCCCCACCCCCCGGCCCCGCCCCCCGCAGGCGCCCTGTCCCTGCGCCGGCCCCGCCCCAGCCGGCCTGGTCCCGGGCAGGAGCGGCCCGCGGGGCCGGGGCCCTCACCTCTCCACGGTCTCGCAGAACAGCACGATGACCTCCTGCTGCACGTAGTACTCCCGGGGCGACTTCACGGGCACCATGGCGGAGACGTAGCTGCAGACACGGCCGGCAGGTGAGACTGCCGCCAGCCACGCGCCCGCCCGGAGAGAACGCGGGCCTCCTACGCGCACGCCGCCAGCAGGGCCGTGTCTATTTTCAGCCAGGCTCAGGCCTGGCCCGGCGCCCCCCAGCCCCCCCAGCCCTGCCGCGTCGGGGGCCCTGACCGCCCACTCCTGCCACACCCCTGCCCGGGCACCCGCCCTGGGGAGCGCGCGGGAACTAGTGCAAGAATGATCGCGAGTGTGGGTGGGTGAGCTGCGGGGTAAGGGGGGTGGCTGGCGCTGGGCGGTGTGGGCAGGGGGCCCCACGGGCAAGCGACACTGTGTCCATCCGTTCCCCCCCCCCCCCCCCCCCCCCCCCCCCCCCCCCCCCCCGCGAGCGAGAACGTGTTTCTTTCCTTCCGAGTCGGTAGCTCTAATTTTTCCTCGGTAGGAAAGCTTATTTGGAAGAGGAGACAGAGAACAATGGTCCCGGCTCCCTCCTCCTGAGAGAACCGCCCACGACATCCAGGCAGGTTCCTCCGTCACACGACGGACAGATTTTAGTAACCGGGACCCCACGGATGTGGATTTGGGGTCCCCCTTTGCCTCGCCTCCCACCGGCGTCTCCGCACCTATGAGAGCCGGCAGGGTCCCTGACTCCCGGCCCCGGGCCTCTCCAAAGCCCTGTGAGGAGGCTCCCAGGCCGGGCCCGTGTCCTCGGAGGAAGGAGCAGGTGAGGACAGCCCGTGGGGAGTGGGCCGGGAAGCCCCGGCTGGACAGCGGGCCGGAGCTCGCAGTGGGTGGTGGTGCTGGGGGGGCGGGGGGAGGGCGCCCTGTGATCCTCGCAGACTCCCCTCACCTGGGGAGGTGCCCTCACCCTCATCCCAGGGAGCTGGTGTCCCCGCAGCCCAGAACCCACGGCCGCCTCTCCCTTGCTCTGCCGTGTCCCGGATCTGGGCTCGCGGAGGTGAGGCGAGGGGATGCTCGGGTGTTGGTGGGGTGAGCGGATGAACAGATGGGATGAGGGAGCAGCTGGCAACCAACAAGTCCCCCACAGTGAGCCCAGGCACCGGGGACACGGGGGACACGGTGGAGGCAGGAGGTGAGAGGTCAGAGGTCAGAGGCGGAAAGTGAGGCAGGTGTTCAGAGGTGGGGTTCAGAGGCAGGAGGTCGGGAGGTCGGAGTCAGGGGGCGAGGCAGGGGCAGAGGGGTGAGGTCAGAGGTGCAGGAGGTCGGAGTCGGGGCGAGGCAGGGGCAGAGGGGTGAGGTCAGAGGCGCGAAGCGAGGAGGAAAGCAGGCAGGTGGTCGGAGCGGGAGGTGGGGCAGGAGGCAGAGAGAGGGGCAGAGCCTCCGGCGGCACGTCCGCCCTGGGTGACGGCTACTTGCAGGAGCTTCCTGGGTTTAGCGCTGGGGTGCACCAGGGGGAGGCAAAGGGGCGGGCCGGACCCCTGTAAGTCACCCGGCCGGACCCCCAACGGCTCCCACGTGGGGTCTCCAGGGTCAACTACGTGGACTGACGGCCCGAAGGGCCCTCAGTGGGCGCGTGCGGCTTGAACACCGGGACGCGCCGTGGGGGGGGGCCTCCCCCTCAGGGTCACCTCAGCTCGAACTCAGCAAACAGGACGTCGAAGTGCCTCAGCGCCTCCCTCATCTTCTCCGTGTAGGTGTTGAGGTCCCGCAGCGCCTGATCGCGGAGGGCGCCCCGCACGTCCTCCAGGCTGCGGGTCAGCTCCTTGGCCAGCGGGCGCATGGCCGTGCTCTCCAGCTCTCGGTTCATGATGATGGAGCCGGCGGCCAGGCACTGCGGGCAGAGAGCGCGGGGAGGGTTACCCGGAGCCTCGTGGAGCCCGACCACCTGGGGTCCTTCCTCCCCCGGCTCCGCGGGGCCCCGGCTCAACAGCTACCGCTGTGGGCTGTGGTGCCAGAGCCGTGGGGACCCTGGCGTTGGACAGGAAGGCACAAAAACGGTGGCCGGGCTGGGCTGTGACCCTCCTCCCCGGGCCCCGCTCCCCGGAACGCCTTCACCTCCTACTGTCTCCTCGCTCTGGGGCCAGCGGTCTCTCCTAACCCAGAGCAGCCATGGCTGGGACAACACACACTCCCCCTCTGTGGCTGACGGGGTCCCCACACGGACCCAGACGTGGGCAGGGAGGGAAGGCCAACCCACCGAGGCTCTTGGGTCTGGGGACTCCGTGCAAGGGCCCCGGTCATGTGACTGCTGTCCCCTCTGCGCCCAGCCCACAGACGGGGTGGGTGCCCAGGAGGTCCCGACACCATGTTGGGGCACCACTCAGGGCCAGCCGGGCTCCCCAACACCGCTGAGACTCATCGGTGCGGGATGCCCAGCTCCTGGGCGATAAGGAGGGTCCCTCCGTGCCCGCAAATCTGCCCACACCTGTCCTGGGCTGCAGGAGGAGGTCACGGGCCTGTGCGGGCCGTGTGCACCTCTCCGGCCTCAATCAGATCTCCAGTGACCTGGCATACTTGTCAGAGCCAGGTCCTGGCCGAAGGGCAGCCACTGCCATCCCCGCATGGTGCTTCGGTGATGTGGGGGCCCCCCGGTCCCCTCGGGCCAGCACTAGTCAACCGCTTACCCCTGTCAGCAGTGACCCAGAGAGGAGCCTTCCCAGGGGGCAGAGCGTGGTGTCACTGATTCACCCCCCCAGAGGAGCATGGAGCTGGCTGGCACCGGGGCCACCCGGGAGAGGCAGCGCCCTGGTGCCACCAGGCCCAGGCCTACATGTGTGTGGCTCCACAGCTGTCCCCGTCCCTGGGACCCACTCTACAGCACTGAGAACTGAGAGCAGAGAGAGGGCTAGCCTGCCTGGGGCCACCACACCAACGGGGGGCTTGGCAAGGACGCCCTCCCACCAGGCGGTTCAGACGAGCAGGCGGTGGGGAGCGGTGAGCGGGGGACAGGGGCACAGGGCCAGGCCGCACCAGAGGAAGACGGGGGATCCCAGGGATTCATCGGGAAGGAGGCAGAGGGGGAGAGGCGACAGGCTGCGAGCCCCTGCACGGCCAGGGGAGGGGTCGCGAGGTGCGGGTGCAGGAAACAGCTGGCCGGGGCGAGGCTGGTCCGGCCGCCACGGGGCAGGCACCCTCCTCTCAGGCTGCAGTCTCCTCGCTGGGAGATGAAGATCAAGTCTGAGGGCTGGAGACAGTGGTGGCTCCCCTGAGGCCCCCGGACGCAGCTCCCGGCTCCCCCAGGGCAAGAAGGACCCTTCCTGTCAGTGGGCGGGGGAAACGCTGCTCCTCACTTAGGATTATTGCTGGTAAGAACCGCCTGTAGACCCTCCACGTCTGGGGCCTGAGACCCTCACAGAAATCACACATGGGGCTTCGTGTCCGTATCGGCTGACGTGAGCCTGGGGGAGCAGGTTCATGGCTTTCCCAGACCTCCGAAGGGGCGTGCGGCCTAATCAGAACGCGCCGTCTGTAACCCGCGGCGGATGGGGCTCTTAAAGGGGAGGCACCGGGTCCCTGCCCCCGCAGGTGCGCACAGGTGCTGCCCCACGCCCCGCACCGCGACCCCGGACCCAGGTGGCTGCCCGCTACCTCGGCTCCGAACCACAGCTGGCCCGCCAGGCTGTCGTGCCGGATCTCCTCAGGGAACTTGACGCAGAAGTCCCGCGGGGCTCTGTCCTGGGGGATGCACGCGTCCATGATCTGGTTAATGATGTTCAGCACGTTGTCCTGGAACGGGAGCAGAGAGAGTGCGCTAAGACACAGCCCCCTGCTGGCGGCTGGCAGCTGCTGCTTGAAAAACGTGAAAAACACATACGGTGCGTTTCCCTTTGAGATTACGAGGGTGACACGGTAACAGAACCCCTGCTTGCTCTGCAGTGGCTACAAAAAGTTCACAGGCTCCGGAAGCACCCGGAGTGAAGGTCCTGCCCCCCCTTCCCCACGCCCGTGCCTCGCACTCACGGAGGCCCGTGTAGCCAGAGCACGGGCAGTGCCGTCCACATTACTCTGTGATTCCCTCCGCTCCCCGGAGGCCTGGGGGAGGCCTCCCGCGTCACCACGTAGATTTTTCCTCACCCTTTGTACCGGCTGCTGCTCCTACGCCTTGGTCTTCCCCTGCTGACCCACACCCAGCTCCCTGCAGCCAAGGCCACAAGGACTGTCCCTGAGCGTCCCTCTCGGAAAGCCTGTCCATGAATTTCCTACGACAGGGCTGGAGAAATGGCACTGCTAGGTGGGCCGCCAACCTGTGCTGCTTCTGTTAACAGTACAAGCCTGTGTCATCCTGGGTCCGCTGACAGGACGTGAAACCAGCCTTCTCACCCGCCAGGGGACTCCAAGTCCTGTCCTGTTCGAGGGCCTCCCCCAGCACTAGTGACCACAGGAGCCAGGACATCTGACAGACACAGCAAGCAACCGGAGCCGGGGGCAAAGCCACCGTCCTCTCTCAACCTCAGTTTACTGCTTTGTAGACAGAGAAGGCCGAGCGTCCCCTCCAATTCCTCTTGAACCAGCAGATCAATCACAGTAACATGAAAGTCAGCCAGCCAGGGAGGAAGAGGTGCCCTCATCCTTCAGGAGGCGGAGACCCTGACTCCGGCCCTCATGGCTGTGCCACCTGGGACCGGCCGCTTAACTTCTCTGATCCTCCAGGCAGTCTGGAAAAGGAGACCATGGTTCCTGGGCCATGAGGAGGGCTGTGTGAGCTGGAGTCTGTAAAACCCTTGGTTCCGTTTGGCCCACAGCAAAGTCTTAAAACATGGTAACTTTTGTTTTAAAGACTCTTGAGAATTATTTTACTTAATTTCCTCATGTTCAAAACACAAAAATAAGAAACTGTTTTGAACTCTTTGTAAATAAAGAGAGACATGCTCGATTTATTGCTTGGACTCACATTCCATTCTGTTCTTAAAATTATCCTGTTCTTTACATATCTATCATTCACTGTCTAGAATTAAAGGAACATTGAAAGTTTAGTTTTTTTCTTTAATTTGTTAAAGATAACATTAAGCCACATTTACCACAGAAAAGCTGGAAAGAGTGGAAAGCACGGAAGCCGGGAAAGTGTCCTCGGGAGAAAGATGGCACATTGGGCATGTTTCCTTTTCAGTCTTGTATTCCGATGCTGTCACGGTCGGCACATGCTTACCCAGCTCCACAAGCCCCACCTTTGATGGATAGCTACGTACGGTCCCAGCACACAGGCTGTCCTGCCACCTCACCGACATAGACAGCGTCTTCACTTCTCTACCTTGGGCTCTGTGCTGACGGCTCGGAGCCTGTAGTCTGCTTCAGATCCTGTATCTCCCTCTCTCTCTGCCCCTCCCCTGCTCACACTCTGTCTCCTTCTCCCTCTCTCTCTCTCTCAAAAAAAAAAAAAAAAAAAAAAAAACATTAAAAAAAAAGGACCAGAGATGGAAGATCGCCACAGGTAGGAAGCATGACCTTTCTAATGCAAAAAGACAACTGGCTACACCCTGAAGGAAATTCTGCCTCCACAACACAAAAGCTAAAAATAAATTCAACCAACATCAAGTGGTGCTGCTGTGAGTTCTTTTTAAAGGCTTTCTGGGTAGGGAAGCCCCTTGCTGGTGATTCAACAAGCTAATGAACAAATAGGGAGAGTCACAATAGTTAGCGCTCGGTGGGTGTCTGCAATAAGGAGGAGCCAGGGCTCTGACCTCCTTCGAGCTGCTTGGACTCACTCCCCACCCTGCCTGGCCCACCAGGACATCAGCTACCTGAGGATGAGGGCAAGGTCTCCTTCTAGCCACAGCTGGGGCCCCAGTGCCCAGAACCATGCTGAACACAGAGTGTGCCTCAGCAAACAGGGGGCCTCTGACTCCAGCCAGTGTGCAGTGACAGGAACCGAATTTGCCTCCCTCAAGCAACAACAGCAGTAACGAGAAAGGCAAGACAATGGTTCCCAAGACACTGGCCACCAGGCAGCAAAGCGGCCCCGAAGGAAGAGAAACAGGACCCAGCTCACGCCCCAGAGTGACTGTTCGGGTCCCAGCCCAGAGGACCCAGCAGACTCCCGAGTGAAGAGAAGAGCTGAAAGTCCAGGGAACCGGGCAGTAGAAGCAAGAGGCCCTGAGCCAGAGGACAGAGAGCCACCCAGGGAAAACTGTGCGGATCTGGGAGGGCCCTGGGAAGACACCTGCCCGCAAGACCAGCAAGGAGGTGCCGCACGCGGTGGAGACGGCGGCCAGAGCTCGGTTCCGTTCATGGGGCAGCGGGCAGAGCACCCGGAATTGGCCTGCCGCAGTGGTGAGGGTGGTAACCGGCCCCAGACTAAACCCAGCTCTGACCCTCCCCCAACTTCTTTACAAATTAGGGTCTAAAAGGATCAGACGGTCTCCGAGTGACCAAACTGCATCCCAAGGCAAAGCTCGGAGAGGCTCGCAGGAGCACAAAAATATTCAGCTCCCAGAAAGGCAAGACTCGTACTGTCAGACGTTTAATAAGAAATCACCGGGCTTGCGAAAAATTAGGAAAAGATGACACACAATAAAAAAAAAACTCAGGCCGACCTGATGCGGGTGGTGCAGTGGCCACTCGGGACATGGAGATGGTCCTCACAGACAGACTCCCGCGCGTCCCAAACGTTAGCTGAGACCACAAAGATAAAGGGCCCATGCTGATCTGGGAGGAAAATTACAGTGTCTGAGAGGAAGACAAACCCACTGGGGGAGCTGAAGCCCAGATGAGACGTTTCGTTAGAAAAGAACAACAAACCTGAAGACAAAGCAACTCTCCAGTGAGTCTGGAAACAAAACAGAAATAAAACAGCCCCATCACTGACTGTCAGACTTCAACATGTCAAAGAGGGGCGCCAGGGGGGCTCAGTCGGTTAAGCGTCCGACTTCGACTCGGGTCACGATCTCAGAGTTCATAGGTTTGTGCCCCATGTCGGGCTCCACGCTCTCAGCACAAAGCCTGCTTTGGATTCTCTTTCTCTGCCTCTGCCTCTCACTTGCTCGGTTGTTCTCTCTCTCTGCCCCTCCCTTGCTTGCTCTCTCTCTGGCCCCCCCTTCCGCTCGCTCTCTACCTATAAATAAATAAGCACAAAAAGAAAAGATGTCAAAGGGGCTTATCGCTCAAGACCTGAAAGAAAGAAAGAAGGAGACAGAAAAAATCTTTGAAGAAATTATGGCCAGTTTTTGTCCAAGTTAATAGCCAACCGTAAACTCAAGGTCCAAGAAGTTCGATGAACCCAAAGCCCAGGAAACACAAATCACAGCACAGACACCAGGAAGAAGAGAAGATGCAGCAAGAGGAAAAGATGCCGCGCACCCTGAGCGAAGCCTCGGGGGACCCTGGATGCCTCCCCGGGAACAGGGCGAGTGAGCAGGCATCGCAAAGCAGAGCTCAAAAAGACGCCATCTCCCGGGCGCTGAAGAGCCGGGAGTCCCAGGATCCCTGCCCCGCCTGCCAGAGGTGTCCGCGGAAGGCCGTGACAGCCAGCACGTGCTCAGGGGGCCAAGCCACACGCCTTGCCCAACTGCTGACGTACAGCTCCTGTGCGGTCCCATCTGCCGCCTCGGCGGGCGGCTGCGTAGGCTCTTACAAGCCGCTGCTCTCTTCCACGCAGAAATGCGAAGGACTTAGAGCAGCCCCAGCGACTTCGAAACAGAGCAAAGTTCTGACAGGACGTGATTTAAGCCACAGGAAAACTGCCGCCCTGATGAGGACGGCGTGGAATTGGTCCAAAGACGGACGGACCAAGGGAACAGGACGGACAGCCCAGAAACAGGCCCACACGCATCTGGGTGCTGACTGGCAGTGAACGTGTCATTTAGTACAGAAGGCGCTGTGTGTGTGTTTGGTGGAGGAAGGAGAGTCTGTTCAGCACACAAGGCAGGCGCAACTGAAAATTCATCTGCGAAAATAAATAAAACCCGTCGGTGCAGTTGCCACACCGTGCCCCGGCGTTACGTCAGCACGGATCACGGCTCCCGGTTCTGAAACCACGGAACTCCCAAAGGAAAGCACGGGAGCTGTCTCACAGCCCCGGGTCAGGCCAAGACTTCTCGGGGAGCACGCCAAAGGCATGACCTACAAGGGGAAAACGGACAAACTGGCCTTCCTCAAAATCTAAAGCTCACGTCCTTCACAAGACTGGGCAGAGAACGAGAAGACAAGCCACGGACGGGGAGAAAATAATTGTACATCACAATCTGATGCAGGCTGCCGTCCGGAAGACATAAAGAACGCTCGACAGTCAAGATGGAAGCAATGCGATCACTGCAAGGAGAGGCTGCCGCAAGGGGCTCCCTCAGCCTTGCCGCCGAGCTGGTCAGCCCTCCTGGACGCCCCCGGCCTCGGTCCTCCCCAGGCACAGCTCCTGGGACGCCAGGTCCAGACGTCTGGGCACGCGTGCACCCGGGTGCAGAGCACAGTGGGCAGGAGGCTGGACCTCTCTCCACAGTGGGCAGGAGGCTGGACCACTCTCCCCGAGAACCCACCCCTGCCACAGCGGGTGCCAGCACCTTCCGGCACAGGGAGGCTCGGGGCTGCCCCTCGCCAGGTGTGGCCACGTTCGCAGGGGAGACCTCACACCGTCACCCCACAGAACTGCAGCAAGGCACACGCACTCCCACCGCGACCCCGTTAACTAGCTACGCTTGGGTACTAGGTCTGTTAGCACAGTTTGCCATTTAATTTTCTTCACCGAAGCATCTAAAATTATACGCCCTTGATGCCCCAAAGTTACGGTGTGACTTAGGAAAACAGGTCGATGACAGAACCCAACCCAGAGCGACTTCAAGCCCATTTGCACCGTGAAACCCAAATCCGACCGTACCAGTGCCCTGGAGCCGCCGTCACAGCACCACACCGGTGGCCTCGAGGGCAGGCATTCACCCCTCGAAGCCTGGAGGCCGGGAGTTTGAGATCCAGGCGTGGGCAGGTCAGTTTCCCTCCAAGGCCTCCTCTCTGGGCGTGTAGACGGCATCCACTGCCCGTGTCCTGACCCGGTCGTCGCTCACGTGTCTGTGTCCTGCTCTCCTTCCTACGAGGACACTGGTCAGACTGGATCGGGACCCACCCGTATGACTTCACGTTCCCTTAGCTGTGTCTTTAGAGACTGGGGGTCAGGACTGGAACATCTGAACGGGGAGGGGGGACCAACTCGGCCACCACGACAATCCTGGAATCGTTTCATCTGACGGAGCCATAATTTTTAACCCTTCATGGTTTCCGAAGCAAGCAAGAGAACACACACAGAAGTCATCCGACACCCATCCGAACACTCGCGTGTGCCCCGGGCCACAGTTTCCATGAAGCAGAAGGTTGTTTAGGTGAAAACCAATGACCCCGCCTCTTTCTGCGGTCCCAGCCAGCGAGGTGGAACCGCCAGTGGGTCCTGGGGCTTGGCCGCCGCTCCCGCTCTCCACCCGGCCACCTCGCCCCCGCGTCCCCCCCGCAGGCAGCCCACGGAGAGCCCGGCTCACAAACACAGCCCACGCGCCCCTCACAATATCACCTTTGTAAGAAGACAAAAGGAGGCTGCTGGGGTTTTTTTTAAGTGTTTTTTTTTTTAATGTTTTTTAATGCTTATTGATTTTTGAAAGGGAGAGAAAGCGTGAGCAGGGGAGGGGCAGATAGAGAGAGCCACAGAATCCGAAGCAGGCTCCAGGCTCTGAGCCGTCAGCACAGAGGTGGACTCGGGGCTCGAACTCACAAACTGTGAGGTTGTGACCTGAGCTGAAGTCGGACGCTGAACTGACTAAGCCCCCGGGGTGCCCTGAGGCTGAACCCACTGAACCTCCAGGTGCCCCGAGGCTGAACCGACTGAGCAAGCCTGGACCCAAGGCTGCACCCACTGAGCCCCTGGACCCCGAGGATGCTGGTTCTGGAGCCTCTACTCTATACCTGGCATTTCCCTGGAGACTTTGTGTGACAGACCCCCTATGGGGCAGAGAGGTTCATGTTACCACACGCCCCAGGGGTAGGGCCTGCGACACACCTTCATTCAAGGGAAGCTGCTGACTGGGGGTGAAGGTTGATGGGACTCCCCCGTGTTCGGGGCCCCAGAGAGCCCCCGCCCCCACCGGGCTGGCTGAGCGGGCAGCAGGGGAGAGAAGCGGTCGCAACCCTTCAGCTGCCCGGTGAGCAGGTGGCCTGTGCTGCGGGTCTCGGGGGCCGCCGCAGCCCGCCAGGCTCCCACCTGCACACGTGGGCCGACCGGCGGGACGCCAAGCGCCTGTCTACTGCTGGCTGAGCAGAGCAGATGGTCGCGGAGCACGGATTCCCGCTCCGGCTGCGCCCGGGGTGCGTCAGGACTCACCGGTGAGAGAAACTGGACTTCCCGGCGGGAGTTAAGTGGCGAGGCCATCACCCCGAGGGCCACTGTGGAGGCCCGCTGTGCCCCGAGGAAGACCCGGCTCCCGGAATGTACCCCCACACCCAAGCCAGAGCACGGACTCGATCGGAACCAAAGGGCGCCCAGCCAGAGACCCACACGTGGACGCTTCCAGGGGCCTCTGGAGAGCTGAGCCAGGCCAGGCTGGTGCCACCACGTGTGCCCCACACAGATGCCACTGGGGCCCAGGGGGCCTAGGGGCCCTGAGACACCCCAGATAGGAAGACCCGGGGACCTGTCACCGAGGCCAGGGTCAGACAGCAGAAGGATGAGGAGAGTTCCCACGGGCAGTGCCGAGCCACCAGCCCCAAAGCCGAGAGAGTCACGGCTTACAGGTACTTGGCCTCGGTGGCCATGTCCTGCCCGGGGCAGACTCATAGGTGCCGGGAACTCATGGGCCTGGAGCCCCTGCACCTGGCCTCCAGTGACCCGCCTCGGGTGACGGTGCTCTAACACCGAGGCCACCAGGCGGCCCTGCAGAGCGGGCTGCCATCGCATGCCAACCGCCAGCCCCGGACTCCACGCGGCAGGCGCGTCACCCTGTGCACGGGGGCCTGTGTTCCAGAAGCCCTCCCTGATTGCCGCGACCCGGCCAGCGCCTGCCCCCCTCGGCCGGCCTCCCTTCTGTGACACTGTCCACCCTCCACACAGAGGCACGCCCTCTTCCAGTGACTGCTGTCGAGTGAACGAAATGAGTGAGTGAGCGGACCATCGAACGAACGACCCGGCGTCATGGCAGTCTAACAGGATGGGAAACAGCAGCCAAACCAGAAAAGAC
Organism: Paguma larvata; assembly: GCA_030068075.1. NCBI lineage: Eukaryota > Metazoa > Chordata > Mammalia > Carnivora > Viverridae > Paguma > Paguma larvata. The sequence goes on along the minus strand of CM057823.1, from coordinate 194,397,339 downwards.
AAGATGCCCCACTAAGACAGATGCCAAAAATGACAACCGCTTTCCAACCTAAATGCCTGAGCCGTGTCGGAATCCACTCTGGCGGGAGCCCTGACACAACCACGGGGCCCCCGGAAGTGGCTGGTTAAATTCGTTACCCTGACGAGTCTCCGTGAAATCGGGGCGAGCACACGAAGGCAAGCCTGGATGGCGCCGGTACGCAGCCGGGGCCCACGGTTTCTCCCTGTGCTGGTCCGGGTGCAGGAGCGCCGGCAGCGGGCCCTCCCAGAGCCCTCTAGGTGGGCGTCCGGGCCCCCGGCTGGCGGGAGCGTCCCCCGCTGACCAGGGCAGCCCCGGCGCCTCACTCGTTCACGCCAACGCCATGCCCTCTCGGACACCTTCCCCCTGGGGGTCTGCGGTTTGGGCCGCACCAGGAAGAGGCGCCTGCGGGACCAGCTGCCAGCGGGAGCCCTGCTCTGGGTCTCTAACGCACTTCCCTGGCGGACGAGACCCCATACACGTTGTCACAACGCGCTGCCGGGGGACTGAGTGCGTCCCGCCTGCCTCCCCGGGGGAGGGTGCTGGCAGCTGGCGCCCGTGTCCTGCGGAGTTGGCCCCCCCGCATTTCCCCGGGGCTGATTTTGCTTTGTTGTCCCTGGGGTGAGTCCCAGCCGTGAGCACGACTGCACACCGCGTCCCGGGTGTCCTCCTCGCAAGCTGTCGAATCTGGGCTCGTCCCGGGACCCTGACACGGAGGCTCAAAGAGAGGAGGGAGAACTCAAAGACGCTCGTGTTGCTGGGGAGCGCGAGATCCTTTTAGCCTTTTAGGACTTCTTTCTCGAGGGACGCTGCCTTGCTCACACCCAATTCAAGAGCGGTTTTCCTTTCTGCTGTCACCCTGTCACGTCTCTGCAAAGCACCTAATGTAGCTGCCGCCCCAGTTGGTCACCGTGTGTAACCTGCAACCACACCAGCCAGCGGACGGGCTGGAGCAGGTCAGGGACAAACCCAGTCCACTGCAGGGGTGGGGGAGTGCGGGCAGGGGTGCAGGCAGGGGCGCTAGAGAGAAACCTCCTAGCTGCAAGCTCTGTGTGCTGGGGGCTTGAGGAGGGACGTCCTCTGGAGGGAGAGAGGGAGCACCAACGGCCCCGCAGGTCCAGAGACCCCGACCCCCTCCAGCGCCCTAGGAGAGGGGAGGGGGCTCGTGGTCACTCCAGGGCCGGCCGGGACCTGCCTGTAAGAACCAAAATCCTTACCCCACTGCCCTGATGCTTAAAACACACAGTGGGACGCTGGCTTCCTCGAAACCCCCCACCCCGTCCTGCCCTCCCTGGCATCTGGGAAGCACACCCCAGCCCCCCTCCCGGGGCAGAGAGGATCCGCTAAGACTTGCGGGAGCAGAATGCACCAAGAATGTTCTGGAACTGTGTGAAAGACCCTGGCTGTCACTTGACGAAACTGAGCCACGCCTCCTGCGCTCACACTGCTCGTCGGCTAGCTTGGAGGACATTTCTGGTGTCGCTTCCCGGGCCGGCTCTGAACCGTGCAACCCAGCGAGAGTCCGAGCGCCCCTGCCCCACGGCCTGGCCCCTCCCCCCTGCTAGCTGCGCCACGGCTAAGACCCCGCTGGCTCCTGCTCATCCGGCCTCCCCCTAACTCTGCTCTGCAAGGGGGTCCCGTGCGATCCGCGTTTCTTGCCCGGCTCTCCTCCCCGGTGCCCTGTTCAGGTTCGGTGCGCGGCTGGACCAGAGGGCACCCAGCCCGCAGGGCAGGCCGGCCTGAGGTGTGCTCACAGGGTGTGAGCGGGTGACAAGGCCCCGGGCCCCCCCACGACGGGCCCCTTGGCCCCACGCCTGCTCACCTGGCAGGAGCGAAACTGGCTGACCAGCAGCGTGCACCGTTGGGGGTCCTTCCGCCCGTCCAGACTGTCCAGCTCGGCGGCCACCTGGTTCAGCTCCTCGTCCGCATAGTAGAACTGGGCGAGCAGCTGCGGGTCCGACCTCTGCAGGGGAGAGAGGCGCGGGCGTGAGCGGGAGCATCCCTGTTCCCAGGCCCGATGCCCCGCACGGAATCTTCACGCCACTCGGGAACCGATGCTCGTCCTGACTCCCTCTGCATCTCAGCCCACTTCTCAGAAGGCCCCCGACTGCAGGGCCCAGGGGACAGCGTCTCTGCGGGGAAGCCAGATGTCAAGGCCCGAATGTCCCTGTGGTGGTAAGACTCACAGACGAGGGGCTGGGGGGGGGGGCGTGTAGGGGTCAGAGGGAGAATAGAATCGGCTCTTAAGAAGGGGGTTCCATTCCTAAAACAAGACAGCCGGTGAAGGACGTGGGCCAGACCAACCCACCACAACTTCCTCAGACGAAGCCTGACGGACGGTGTGTAATAGTGGCTGCCATCCCCGAATCTGTTCTCTAGAATCTTCTCAGCACTCAGCCCGGCTTCCATCCCCCAGAAGACGCCAGTGCTCTGTGGCAGGAGGCCCCTTCCTCCCACCCCTGCTCCCCTGACCAGCCCGCCGACTGCCCTGACCGCTCCCTGCTCCTCCCGGGCCCCCTGGCCTTCTCCGTCCACACGCCGGGCTCAGGGCCTCTGCACTGCAGCCGCTCTGGCCTGAGGCGGGAAGGATCTGGGTTCCAGGATCAGGAGCAACCCAGAGCAAAAGTGATGGTGAGGTGGGGCAGAGAGAGAGAATCCCAAGCAGGTTCTGCACTGTTAGCTCGGAGCCCAATGTGGGGCTCGAACTCATGAACCATGAGATCACTGCCTCAGCCAAAACAAAGGGTCGGAGGCTTAACCGACTGAGCCACCCAGGTGCCCCTGAAATTAAATTTTAAATTACACTTTTAAATATCCCCAAGGAAAATGTCCACAACAAAGAGAACCAATTGGCATATATGAGAAGATCTCAAAAAAAAAAAAAAAAGAACTCATCCTATTTTAAAATAAAAATTGTAAGAGAATAATTTAGAACTCGGTAGGAGTGTCTTTTCTGGCACGCTGTGTCAATATTTTCTCAAATCAAATCGGGGCAGCGTTAAGTTTTCACAGTCGCAAGAAGACAAAACGGAAGCTCACGAAGAAAGCGTCTGGCCTCGGAGTTTGTTCCAGGACAATGGGAACAGGCAGCATCAAGGCGGCGGGAAAACCACGAAACCAAGAAGTGCTAAGTCAAATCGCAAACGCGGACTAATACGGCACTAATTTTGTAGAAGTGATGAAACCATTCATTCGAAGCTGCTCTTCGGGGTGGGACACGGGGGGAGGCGAGCTCAGGCCCTGCTCCAGGCGGCTGGCTGGGCTGGGGTGGATGGCAGCAGGAGCCAGGACGCCCCCCGGCCCCGCGCAGAGCACCCACATGAAGGGACTGGAGCTCGCGAGCAAAGGAACGGCCAAGGTCGCACTGCGGGACAGGATGGAGCTCGGGGCTCCCGCTAAGGACCCTCGGGCAGCCTCGTGGGAAAGACGAGGAGGGGATTAAGTGCGATGAGGGTCCCACCCCTTTCACGCCCTTTGCTTCCCCAGTAAGAAGTGAGCCCTGCAGAGGGACGGCCTCGCGAGGACGCCCCTGTTCGCTCCGGGCCGGCAGCCGCACAGCCCCGGCCAAGCTGCGCGACGGGGAGAAGAGGAGCAGGCAGATGGCCGGCAGGTGCGCGGGACAGATGGTGGGACAGGAGGCCCCGCCAGACCGGAAAGGACCAGTCCCCCGCACTGCCCGCAATGGCGCACAGCCCAGGTAGCGCGGGGGGAGCCCCAGCCCCCTGCCCACCACCCTCCCCCCGCCCCCAGCACCCACCCCAGGATGTGAGCAGGGCTCCCACGCTCACTCGTTCCCAAGATAGACCACTCCGCATGCCCCCCACCATCCCGACACTCAGCAGAAGAGAGCCTTCCAGATCTCAGTGGACCCCAGGGGGGCAATGGCTGGACAGAGGCCGGGCTGCTCAGGGGTGAGGGCCAGGTGCCTCAGGTGCCAGTCCGGCCCCGGGCCTCTCTTAGACCAGCTTTCCAGTGAAGCCTCGGATTCCCCACTGCGACGCCAGAAACCCAAGAACGTGGCAAAGAAGCCTCACGTCATGGCACCGTAAATGTGACTGCTCCCCCAACCACCAGTGGGGCCCCCACCCGGCCAGCCGATCTTCAGTCTCTGGGTACAGGAGAAATTTCCCAGACCACAGCAGGCTGTTAAGGAAGCCCACTGACCACCGGTCCCCAGGCCAGAACCCCTCACTGCCTCCAAACACCGACCCAGGCCCTCCTGCAGGTCTGTGCCGCCCTCTGGCCCCACCAGCGTCTGGCAGATTTGGGCAGTGGTGACTCATGCCCCAAAGTTGGCCTGTCTACATCACGACACCCCGGGGCCGCCTGGCCCCAGATACCAGCCACCCTTCAGCAGATCTGGTGCCCCAAATAGGCACGGGCTCCTGTTGTCACAAGGCCACAGCTCTGCCCTCCGGCCCATCGGTGACTGGTGGCTGGTTACTCCTGTGTCCATCCCCCTACCCCCACTCAACTGCCTGCCAGCGCTGGCCGCGGGCTGCAGAAAGCACACCCAGTCACAAGGAGGGACTGTCAGCGGCTTTGTCCCCCACTCCCCCCAACTGCCAACAGCTCCTGCTGCTTGCCCCTTCCACCTGGCTCTTTCTCAGGACGCAGGTACCTGCCCTCCCTGAGGGCTTCAGGCTTAGGTGTGGAGCTCAACCCTGGGCCCATCGCCACCCCCGCGGCCCCCTGCACCTGTCTGGCACACCTGGTCGAGGGAGACCCTGAGGTGGCCAGCTGCCTCCCCCCGGGACTCGAGGAGGCTGGCCAGGCTCCGGTGGTTTTAGGTACTGGGGGCCAGAGCTTGGTGCGGGTTGATCACAGAGAAGACCATCGAGAGCTGTGTCTACGTCACCCAACTTCCACAGTCCGACCCCCCAGAGGAGGGGAGGGCTACTCCCCAATCTGCACAGGGGGAGAACTGAGCTTGGAGAAATTCATAAATCCACCCAGGATCACAGACCCAAAAAGTAGCCCCACCCACCACTTTGCCTCCCTAGCAGAGGATGGCCTTTTTCTGTAACTCGATTTCCCCACTGGCTCCTGCTGGGTGTTAAAAGCAAGAGCAGCACAGAGCTGCCATCTGGCTGGCACCACGTGTCCCTGACAGAAAGCTGGTGGGTCCCACTGGGGTCGGGCTCAGTGGCTCGGGGTCCAGGCACACATGCCCATGGCGGGCCAGCCAGCACGGAGAGCACGTGCCAACTCTGAAGGCCCAGGGCACATCCATCCACCCCAGGAGGCCGGCCCCATCCCGGGCCACAGCCAGAAAGTCCCTGCTGAAGCCCAGGAACCGCCCCACCCAGCGCAGGCACCGGGGGACAGCCAGCCGGCCCTGCCCGCACCTCCGGCCTGACCCGGGGCCATGGATGGCCTGTCCTCCCTCGCGTGGGGGCCAGCCAGGCCGCTGTGGGTTGTCTGCCTCAAGGCACTTCGCAGCCGCGCAGCCAAATGCTTGCCCAGCAAGGGAACGACCGATGACGTTCCGCTCAGTTCACATCAATAAATATTTTATCTCTATGGTTCAGCAACACAGACGGCAGATCCGATCACGTGTTCGGGGAACGAAGGGCCCTGGACCGCATGGGGAAGTCTGCGCTCTGGACGGCAAGATGAACCGGCTTCAGAATTTATAAAGATACCTGCTGGGCTTAGGTCCAGGGTGCGATGCAGCTTCGAATCCCACCCAGTCACTTCCTGCTCGGTGACCAGGGGCATGGCACTTACCCGGGTCTCAGGTTACCACTTGCAAAATGGGCTTCACGCATTCTGAGTACCTGGCAACCAACCAAGTCATCATACCAATAAAAATGCCTGCGGTGGAGGCAGCCAAAGGTGACAAAAAAAAAAAAGCCTAGCAGATGACATCGCTTCTGAGAGCATCGTTCCCTGAAAGTGGCCTGCGGCATCCACACAACCCCACCGTCCCCCAAAGGGCGGATCACGATGACGGACAGGAGAGCCACCCCCTCCCTCCACCGGGCCTAGTCCCCACACCGTGTGCCCAATACCCAGGTGTCTTTCCCAGCCTTTCCGGGACATCAGGGGGCGGGGCACCGGGGCCAGGGGCGGGGCATCGGGGGCTGCGGTGCGGGCGCTGGGGTGCTGGCTTAGCGGCACTGGGCGCACGGGGCAGGGCACTGGGGGCGTAAGTGGCGGAGCCCTAGGGACACGGGGTGGGGGGGCAGGGCGCAGGTGTCTGGGTGAGCTCTGAAGGGCGGGCTGCGGGCGCCTCAGGTAAAGGAGGAAGAGGCGGGGACGGAAGCGTGGGCGGGGGTGGGGTGCGCAAATGGTGGAGGCCTGGAGGTCGGTGGAGTCCCGGCAGCAGTGACGGGGAGGGACGCGAGGCCAGGAGACGGAGCCAGCGGAGCCGAGGGAGAACCGCGGGAGGACACGGGTGCCTTCTCACACGGGAGCGAGTGTGCAGGGGCGTGACCACGCCTTCAGGCCAGTCAGCCACCCGCCAGGGAACCGCCTCCTGGCCCATCCAGGCTCCAGGTCCCTCCCCTAATCTCTGACCTTTCAGAGCCGTGAACCCTGGGCCCTACCGGCACAGGTGGGAGCGCAGCAGCCCCTGGCCAGGGAGATGCCCACTCTGGCTCACAGAGGCAGAGTGCTGGCCGGGTGGCCTCTCCCCAGCCTTCCAACTCCCGGCCTGGGCTGGAGTGTGGGCTAGGGAGCCCGGCCGGTCACCCCCATACCAGGAGGCCTCCACTGCGCCTGCGGCGGAATGAAGTCTGGATGGACAGGGTCGGGGGCCTCCCCTCTGCAGGAGCGGTGCGGGGAGAGACGGCGTGCCCTTCCCGCAGTGCCAGGGCACGACTCGGACACAGTCACAGCACGACTCACTGGGGAAGCTAAGGTGGGCAGACTAAACAGCCCAAGTTCACAGTCAACTCGGAGATGGCCCTAGAACAGCTGCCCAACACGCCCACCAGAAAGAGGGTCCTGAGGCCGCCTGTGGACACCCACAAAGGAGAAGGCCACCTCCTCTTACAGACCGGGGCGGGGGACTAAGTCGAGGGTCCGGTTATTCCAGCAAAACACAGTCACAAAATCTTACCTACACCCAAGAGGCTCACACCTAAGTTCTGACACTGAGTTTTGAACTCGCTAAATTTTTAAGATACTTTTATCCCCATAACCAGCGTTGCCCCAAATGAGGTTCTAGAAGAACTTCTTAAGCAGAGCAGACCGGGGGCCTCCCTGAGGGCAGCCCAGCACCTGCGGCTCCCCAGATGATGCTAAATTGTGCCCCGAAAGCTCTGGCTTGGAGGGTACCCGTTCAGACACCCAGGAAACGAGTTCCCTGTCTCGGCTGTGGCTCCCACTTGGAGGGCCAGCTTCCCGCTGCTGACTGCTCTGGAGGGTGACCCGGGAACGGCCCAGAGACACCCCGTTAGCTGCAGAGGGTCCCTGCCTTGTGGGTCACAGTGAGGGGCCCCTTTAAAACCATATTCTGGTCCCACCTGGAGGGGAGAAGCTCCTGAGAAGCAGGGCCCCACCCCTGGGAGGAGGCTAAGTCACCCCGTGTTGGGCCGGGACACCTCCCTTCCACGCGGAGCAGCCTGGCACAGGACCCTGCCACACCCCGGGTGAGCACACTGGCCTTGGCTGCAGTATTTGGGCTTCAGGCGAAACCAGATGCAGCACCTGCAGATAACGGACTGTCTAGTGAACGGTTTCCAGAAGGAAGTGAATTCCCAAAACCCCCCTCCGGCACTGCACACCCAGGGGACTTGCCGAGCACAGGGGTACAGGGAGCTCAAGCAGGGCAGCCGCGTAACTTCCCAGAAAAGTGGCGGGTGCACCCCCACATCCAGAGAGGGAGGTGTGCTCCGCCCCCAAGAGGGAACAGGCTCTACTGCAGGAGATGGTGTTTAGAATGTGAATACGTTTGAGGTTCTTTCAAATGCACCTTATTTTTAAAGCTGACTGTTAAATAGTAAACTTGACAGCATGCTAGTTACTCTCTTCCAGCACTGTTCCCACACTGCTCGCAGCCAGGGGACACTGTCCCACAGGCCCCAGGCCTTTGGGGTGCCACCCCCCGCACTTCCACTGCCGTTGCTGGGACAGAGTCCTGGGCCCAGCCTGCCTGCCTGCCCGCAGCCCAGGAAACAGACGAGGCAGCGGGCCGGGCTGGGCAGTGGGAATCTACTCAAGGGAAACGGAAATTTAAATTGCTTCTTCATGAAGTGTCCTCTCCTCCAGAAGGAATTTGAGGCAATCGCCAAATCAGAACACAACTGAGCTGACCCTTTTTGTTTAGTCAGGGGAGCAACTGAAGGCCCGGACAAGGGTCCCAGGTGTGGGGCCAAGGAGATTACTGCAGGTACGTTATGACAGCCAGCCGGCCTACCCTGATCTCTGGTTTGCTGGCACAGGCCCAGGGCCCATGAGTGTCCCCCAGTCCCGGGCATATCAGCCCCACAGGGCGGGGAGGAAGTGGATTGGGAGAGGCCAATCCCACACCTGTAGGGAGCCCTGATCCTGGGCCAGCCCCGCCTGGGATCTGGGGTCAGGGAGGACCTGAGGGGTGGGACATCACCAGGAGGGACGGACCAGCTGCCTGCGCGGGCGGGGTTAACACACAATTTGGGACTACCCCCCTTGAGGGATTGCAGGTGGGCAATCCGTATCAAAATAACACCAGCATTCTTCACAGAGCTGAACGAACAGTCCTAAAATTTGTATGGAACCAGAAGAGACCCAAATACCCAAAGCAATCCTGAAAAAGAAAACCAAAGCTGGAGGTTTCGGAGACAATCCCGGACTTCAAGCTCTATTACAAAGCTATAATCATCAAGACAGTATGGTACTGGCACAGAAACAGACACTCAGATCAGTGCAACAGAACAGAGAATCCAGAAATTGACTTACAGTCGTATGACCGACTCATCTTCGACAAGGCAGGAAAGAATATCCAATGGAAACAAGACTGTCTCTTCAGCAGGCGGTGCTGGGAGAACTGGACAGCTACGTGCAGAAGAATGAACCGAGACCACTTTCCTACACCATGCACACAAATAAACTCAACATGGATGAAAGACCTGAACGTAAGACAGGAAGCCATCAAAATCCTTGAGGAGAAGGCAGGCAAAAGCCTCTTTGGCTTTGGCCTCAGCAACTTCTTACTCAACACGTCTCCGGAGGCAAGGGAAACAAAAGCAAAAATGAACTACCTGGACCTCATCAAAGTAAAAAGCTGCACAGTGAAGGAAACAATCAGCAAAACTAAAAGGCAACCGACGGAATGGGAGAAGATATTTGCAAACGACCTATCAGATAAAGGGTTAGTCTCCAAAATCTAGAAAGAACTTATCAAACTCAACACCCCAAAAACAAACAATCCAGTGAAGAAATGGGCAGAAAACATGAATAGACACTTCTCCAAAGAAGACATGCAGACACATAACAGACACACGAAAAGATGCTCAACACCACTCCTCATCAGGGAAATACAAATCAAAATCACCGTGAGATTCTACTTCACACCTGTCAGAATGGCTAACAGTAACAACTCAGGCAACAACGGATGCTGGCGAGGATGCGGAGAAAGAGGAACCCTCTTGCACTGCTGGTAGGAATGCAAACTGGTGCAGCCGCTCTGGCGAACAGTGTGGAGGTTCCTCAAAAAAATTAAAAATAGAACAACCCTACAACCCAGCAATTGGACTACTAGGAATTTATCCAGAGGATACAGGAGTGCTGATTCATCGGGGCACCCGCGCCCCAGTGTTTATAGCAGTGCTATTGACAACAGCCAACTTACGGAAAGAGCCCAAAAGTCCACTGATGGATGAATGGATAAAGAAGATGTGGTGTATAGACACAATGGAGTGTGACTCGGCGATCAAAAAGAATGAAATCTTGCCATTTGCTACTACGTGGATGGAACTAGAGGGCATCATGCTAAGCGAAATGAGTCAGTCAGAGAAAGACAGATATCATGACTTCACTCACATGTGGAATTTAAGATACAAAACAGATGAACATAAGAGAAAGGAAGCAAAAATAAGATAAAAACAGAGATAAAGACAAAACAGAAGAAACTCTTAAATACAGAGTACAAACTGAGGTTGCTGGAGGGGTTGTGGGAGGGGGGATGGGCTAAATGGACGAGGGACATTAAGGAGGACACTTGTTGGGATGAGCACTGGGTGTTATACGTAGGGGATGAATCACTGGATTCTACTCCTGAAATCATTATTGTGCTATATGCTAACTTAGATGAAAATTTAAGAAAAGAGAAGGAAAGAAGAAAGAAAGAGAGAGGGAGAGAGAGAGAAAGAAAGGAAGGAAGGAGGGAGGGAGGAAGGGAGGGGGGAGGGAGAGACGGAGGGGGAAAGAAAGAAAGAAAGAAAGAGAGGGAGAGAGAGAGAAAGAAAGAGAAAGAAAAAAAGAAACAAAGAAAGAGAAAGAAAGAGAGAGAGAGAGAAAGAAAGAAAGGAAGAAAAGAAAGAAAGAAAGAGAGAAAGAAAGGAAGGAGGGAGGGAGGGAGGGAGGGAGGGAGGGAGGGGGAGAGAAAGAGACCCAGGCGCTTGCTGCAGCCTTGGCCCCAGACTCTCTGCCCACACCTCACCGGGGGCCAGCCGGGTGGTGCTGCCCCAGAAAGGTCCGTGGACACGCAGCTCCGGCAGGTCAGGACGACACGCCCAGCCCTCCTTCCCAGAAGAGGGTAATCTGGGCTTCTAGAAACAGTTTTATTGAGATAGAACTCATATCCCATAACATCCTCCCAGTTAAAGTAGGCAAGGCAGGGGTTTCAGTATAAGCACAGGGTTGTGCGACCATCACCATGAACTAATTTTAGATCGCCTCCACCCCGCAAAGGAGAGCGTACCCCCGTTCCCAGTCTCCTGCTACTGGCCCTAATCTACTGTCTTCATGGATTTGCCGGTTCTGGACGATTCGTGCAGATGGCTCACACGCGACGTGACCTTTGGCGTCTGGCTCCTTTCCCTCTGCATGTTTTCAAGGATGGCCCACGGTGTGGCTCGTGTCAGTGCGTTAGTCCTCTTTACGACAGAACGGTGTCCCACTGTGGGGATGGACACTTTGTTGACGGAGCCCCTCACCAGTTGGTGGACACGAGGACGGTGTCCACTGTGGGGCGATGCTGAATGACAGATGCTGCTATGAGTGACTATTTGTGTGGACATCGGCTTCCTGCTTCTCCTGGGCATGAACCTGGAAGGGGTCCCAGGTCCCGGGGTCACTGCGTGTGAAACTGATGGGGCCCCCCGCCGGCAGGGGCGGCCCCATTTCTCGACCGTACAGCTGCAGTGTCCGGGGGTCCCCGTCGGCACCTGCGCGTCTCAGACTTCGATTCCCACCGTCCTGGGGGTGGCGAGGCACCACCTCCGCGCACGGTGACCCACACCGTGGGCCTGTGCACACTGACCTCCCTGGCCCGTGAGGATGCTGAGCTCCTTCCCTGTGCCTGTGGGCCCTTTGCCAGCCTTCCCTGTGGCTGTCCTTCCTCACGGTGACCTCTGCCCGCATATGTGTCGAAGGAGCTAAGGCGGTCACACGCTCTGGTCTGACCAGATCTGCTTCCCTCGGCCACCGAAACACAGTCCAGACGGGCTCTGTCTGTGGGGACGAGGGTCCCTCTGCCACAGCCAAAGCCACAGGCAGGCGTGGACTGGGCAACACGGACACGCTCACTTGCCACAAAGGGAGTCCTTGGGGCGAGACAGAGGTGCTCCCGTCGCCTGCCCCGGCACCCCAGATCTGTCTCCCACCCACCTACTCAACCACTGCAGGTGACTTGCTTCGGAAAAGGGTCTTCGTAGACGGAAGGAAGGCAGGCTCTCGGGATGAGATGATACTGGGTTCTCGTGGCAGGGCCTACCTCCGGGGACAAGTGTCCCTGTGAGAGAAGGGCCAGCAGACACCGAGGAGAAGCTGGAGCAAGGGGTCTGAGCCCAGCAAGGCCCGGAGCCCCCCAACTCGGTTCTCTCTCAGAGCCTCCCGAGAACCTGCCCTGTTTTCAGACTCTCTCTCCTCAATCAGAAAGAAAATGCTTTTCGTTTAAGCCAGCTGCTTGGTTACTGCCGCCGGGAGAGAGGAATGCACCCTCCCTGCACCCCACCCCGGCGCCTGCACCCCAGTGCCCCCAACCCACCCCAGTGCCTGTACCCCAGTGACCACACCCCAGTGCCCCCAACCCACCCCAGTGCCTGTACCTCACCCGGTGCCCGCTCCCCACCCCAGTGCCCGCACCCCAGCGCCCACACTCCAGCGCCTGTACCCCAGTGCCCACACCTCACCCCGTGCCCGCTCCCCACCCTGGTGCCCGAATGCACCGGAACGCAGCAGGGAGGAGAGGGGGCCACTGGTCCTGGGCATGTTGGAGGGACTCAGAAATCCTTCCGTCTGTGTCTCCTGTGAATTCGCCCTGAGCAAGCTTGGCCTGAAGCCTGGTGGAAGGGACTAGGATCCTGGGCTTGCCTGGCCGCCCCGGCCCAGAAACAGGGGTGTCCTGGGCTGTCGTGCACCAGCTCACACCTGGGGGCTGCAGGTACCCTCCCTGCCTCCTGGTGCCTCTGAGAACGGGCACTGCCTCATGTTCTGGGCGCTCTCTTTTCACACGTCTGTCAGGGCAGGGGAAGCACAGGCAGGAGGGGGACAGCCTGGACCCGAATCCTGCCGGCCCAGAGCCGAGAACCCGCTGGAGAGCCATGAGGGCGGGCCCGAGGTGCCGGACACACTCAGAAGACGGGGCACTATCTCCACGATGTGCTTTGTTCAGCGCGGCAGTGCTGCACAGGCCCCTGCGTGGGGCGCCCGCCCGGGACACCGGGTCACACGCGCACCCCTCCTCCTCGCCCGCTACTCTGTTAGCCTCCCTGTGATGGCCCCACGGGAGCAGGGTGGGCGCCCGCCCGGGCCTGCATCCACGTGGGGCAGGTTACTTGTATCTCCGACCCTTCTGTGTGGCGCGGAGTTCTAGGTGGTTCTAGCAAAGGACGCCGTGCCCGCCCTCCACAGGAAGAATGACGGACAGGTGAAGGTGTCTGCACCGGACTCAAGTCCGGCTGTTCCCGGGATGCAAACCTGCTCGGTTTCTAGGTCCCACTTCTTTTTTAAGCAAAAAATAAAAAGGAGAAGCAGGGAGAGGTGTGTGTGAGAGAGAGACATGGAGTCACAGAGATATCGGGGGCACACACAGTCTGGGACGTCCGGGGGACAAGAGGGACGGGAAAGTGGCAGCAGCAGGAGGGCAGAGGAGCCTCAGGAGCAGGGGTGGCCCCGGACACAACCCGCTGGCTCGGCCAGCTCCCGGGGACGGCCGGGGCGGGAGGGGGGCCTCGCGGCTGCACACGGCCACCCACGCCGTGCTTGCTCGGCACACTCTCCGGTGCCGTGGTCATCATTCCATTTATCAGACGGTGCAAATAAATAAAACTCAGAAGCACCTGACTTCCCTGTTGCTCAACACCAAAGGCACAGGCCAGAGAGCCCCTGGGAGGCTTCCCTCTTTCCTGGGCAGGAGCCGCCCTCGAGGAGCACCTGCTCTCACCGACGCACCATCTCATCAGACGATAGAAAGTGTCTGCAAAACCGTCCAGCAAGAGCCTGTACGGCTGACCTTTGAGCCACGGGGCCGGCTTCCGTGCGGATTTTTTCCCATAGATACAGTCCAGTGCTGAAAATGTATTCTTCTCTTCTTTATGATTTTTTTTCAAAGTTTTTTATTATTTATTTTTGAGAAAAACAGAGAGAGTGTGAGTCGGGGAGGGCCAGAGCGAGAGGGAGAATCTCAAGCAGGCTTCGCGTTGTCAGCACAGAGGCCGGCGTGGGGCTCGAACCCACGAACCATGAGATCGTGACCTGAGTCGAAAACAAGAGTCGGGACGCTTAAATGACTAAGCTCCCCAGGCACCCCTTCTTTATGATTTTTCTTAATAACATTTTTTTTCCTCCGGTTACTTTATCATAAGATTACAGCAATAATACATACAACATACGAAATATATGGTTAACGTACTGTTTATGTTATCGGAAAGGCTTCCAGTCAATAATAGGCTACAGTGGTTAAGTTCTGGGGGAGTCGACAGTTACGCAGAGAGTTTCAGCTGCGTGGGGGTTAGCACCCCTAACCCCTGTGTTGTTCAAAGGTCAACTGTGCTTGGTGTTAAAGCATTTTTAGAGGAAAAATACAGATAGACTTTCCGGAGGTTCCACGTACGGCAGAAGAGACCCAAGGAGTGTCTGCTCAGAAAAAAACAAGGACGGGGGCTGCAGAAAAGGAATTCAGATGCAGACTTTCGAGTCAGGGTAAAAACCAACAAAGTTAAGCAAAAAATAAAAAGACCCCCTTCAACAACAGTGGGCAAATAAACTCTTCACATGAATTCCCACAACAGTAGCGAAAGCTGAACCCCAGTGGGCTCCCACCCTGCCGTGTGCCCACCGCGGCTCCCTGGAGGTGACCGATGCCAGCTCGGCCGCTGACCTGGGGACCCCGCGTGGTGCCTGCAAACAGGCTGCCTGCCTCCTGAAGGGACCCCAAGCGCCAGGCCATCCCAGAGGCAGACAGGACAAAGTGTCTAGGACGAGATCCCTGCCCACACCCACAGGGAGCCCACCTGAGGGGCCCAGGGGAGTTGGGGGCCGAGTAGGGGACAGAGCCGCCCAAAGCGCAACCATCAACATGCAAAGAGTGGTTTTTCCTCAGATTCGTGGAATATTCTTCCTCAAGGGCACAGACTTGGTTTCATAAGACCGCTGCGTGGTGCATGAGCTCGACCACCGGGTATATGCGCCTCACGCCACACGCGGGGTTCCACAGTCAGTGCTCCCCCAGCGGGTGTTTGGGGGCATGTGGGGATGCTTTTGGCTGTCACAGTGCCACAGAACGCAGTCCAGAAATAAACCCACACAAGGGGCGCCTGGGTGGCTCAGTCGGTTAAGCGTCCGACTCCAGCTCGGGTCATGATCTCACAGTTTGTGGGCTCGAGCCCTGCATCAGGCTCTGTGCTGACGGCTCAGGGCCTGGAGTCTGCTTCAGACTCCATGTCTCCCTCTCTCTCTGCTCCTCCCTGCTCCTGCCCTATCTCTCTATCTCTCAAAAGTAAATAAACGTTAAAAAAAATAAAATTTAATTTAAAAAATGGGCAAAAGATCTGAACCTGCACTTAACTATAGAGGACCTACGAGTGGCAGCATGAAAAGATGCTCAACACACGGCCACCAGGAAATGCAAACTCAGGCCACGGAGCGCCACCGCCTCACGGCCGCTGGAAAGGCTAGGTTTTAGAACCGACTGTCCCAAGTGCCGGCGAGGGTGCAGAGCGCCTGGAACCTCGCACCTGGCGGTGGGGGTGCAGAGCGGGCCAGCCTTTGGGAAACAGTTTGGCAGTTTCTTAAGAAGTGAAACATTCACCAACCATATGACCCAGGCGTGCGGTCCCATTTCTCCCACGGGCGTTGAAAGCAGGTGTCCACACAAAGATGTGTGTGTGTGTGTGTGAGAGTGCAGAGCAGCGTGAGTGCGTGTGAGTGTGCAGAGTGTGCGTGCGTGTGTGCAGAGCAGTGTGACTGTGTGAGTGTGCAGGGCAGTGTGTGAGGGCGTGAGTGTGCAAAAAAGTGTGTGCAGGACAGAATTGCGTGTGCAGGGCAGTGTGTGCGTGTGCAGGGCAGTGTGTGGGTGTGCAGGGCAGTGTGCGCGTGTGCAGGGCAGTGTGCGGGTGTGCAGGGCAGTGTGCGGGTGTGCAGGGCAGTGTGCGCGTGTGCAGGGCAGTGTGTGCGTGTGTGTGCAGGGCAGTGTATGTGTGGGTGTGCAGGGCGGTGTGTGCGTGTGCAGGGCGGTGTGCGGGTGTGCAGGGCGGTGTGTGCGTGTGCAGGGCGGTGTGCGGGTGTGCAGGGCGGTGTGTGCGTGTGCAGGGCGGTGTGCGGGTGTGCAGGGCGGTGTGCGGGTGTGCAGGGCGGTGTGTGCGTGTGCAGGGCGGTGTGCGGGTGTGCAGGGCGGTGTGCGGGTGTGCAGGGCGGTGTGCGCGTGTGCAGGGCGGTGTGCGGGTGTGCAGGGCGGTGTGTGCGTGTGCAGGGCGGTGTGCGCGTGTGCAGGGCGGTGTGTGCGTGTGCAGGGCGGTGTGCGCGTGTGCAGGGCGGTGTGTGCGTGTGCAGGGCGGTGTGCGGGTGTGCAGGGCGGTGTGTGGGTGTGCAGGGCAGTGTGTGCGTGTGCAGGGCAGTGTGCGGGTGTGCAGGGCAGTGTGTGGATGTGCAGGGCAGTGTGTGTGTGTGCAGGGCGGTGTGTGCGTGTGCAGGGCGGTGTGTGCGTGTGCAGGGCGGTGTGTGCGTGTGAGCGTGCAGAGCAGCTATATTTGGAGCAGTCACAACCCGGGGACAAGCCACAGGTCCGCCGACAGCCACGTGATCCGTGTCCAGCCGGACAGAGGGCCACGCCTCGGCAACAGGAGGCAGGGACCCCAGGAGTCTCCGAGTGTTCAGGCTGAGCTGAAGCCAGACGCAAACAGACTGCGCCCTAGGCAAACTACACCTATGACAGACGGTAGATGGGGGGCTGCCTGGGGACGGAGGTGACGGGCTAGCCCTCCCTCTTGGTCTCATGTCCATCGAGGAAGCCTTGAGGACAAGATCATAGCTCAGGGAAGCCGAGGTGAGGGGCTGTGGCGCCCGCCTGGGGTCGGCAGGAGGGCGCAGGGGCCAAGGTGGGAGCCCAGGGAGAAGGTTGGGCATCAAGGCCCAGAGGGCACCCCTCTGCTAGGGACGCCCTGGGGCCGGGCCCAGAGGAGGGCGAGCCCCTGAGTCTGTCCCAAGCCAGCGGTGCAGCACCACGGCCCCGCGTGCCCAGACCGCCCCCTGAGGGGCGTCAGCCGATCCCGCCCCAGCTGAAGCCCACAGTGAGCCCACCCCTGAGGCCTGGGGGTGAGACGCCAGGGGACCCCAGCCCCCAGCCCCCAGCCCCACCCTAGGGGGACACGGAGGAAGGAAAGCCAGCGGCCCCGAGACTCGGCCGACCCGCCTCGGTGACAGGGCATACGTGCAGGAGGCCAAGGCGGGCGTGGGGACGTGACCTGTCGGAAGAGGGCCTGAATGTTCCATTTTCTGTCACGCGTTCACGTGACCGCGAGGGACCTCCAGGGCACAGAGCTTTCGGGCTGGGAAGGGCGAGCGGCCCTGCAGGACGCCCGGCCGCAAGGGGAACTGGCGGAAGTTCCTGCCGAGTGATTCAGCAGGGGCTGACCCCCTCTCACACCTGCCCCCCACCCCGGGCTGCCCACCTGCCCTCACCCTCCACCGGCCGCACCCCCGGCCTGCTCTGGCTTGCCCACGGTGCCCCTCTGATGCCGGGCCCGGCCCCTCTTGCCGGGCTGCAGCGCCCGCACCTCCTCCGATCCCTCGACCGCACCCGGCACGGTCCGGCCTCCAGGCCTTTGCCCCCGCCGCTCCCCCTCAGGGTCCCCCGACCCCTCCGGGTCCTCTCCTCCATCCCGAACAGCTCCAGGACATCGAAGGCCTCCCCGGCCCCTCTGGCTTGCGGCATGGTGCGGGAAGGAAGGAGGTGACACAGAACGCATGTGTGGGCAGGCTGGCCTGCCTGGACTCTGGAACTAGCCCAACAAGGAGGCCAGAGTGACCTCCAGCTGTCTCTCCTCCCCCGGGAAAGGCAGGGAGCAAGCATTTCAGGGCTGCCCTGCTGTGGGCAGGTTAAACACCTGGGGCTGATCTCGGGAGGCTGGCGGCCTGGTGCCAATCTGGACCAAGGCTGCTAGGCGGTCCCAAAAGCCTGCCCACCCCGAGGCTTCTCCCCAAGGCTGACCAGCCCAACAGCCGGGACCAGGACCCATTTCAGGCCCCAGCCCCTTGTCCCCCCCAGGCCAGCCCCAGGCGGCCTGGGCACCTGAAGGGCACTGCCCCGGGTCCATGGGCAGCGAGAGGAGCCCCAAACCACACCACAGCGACAGAAGACCCCTCGCCTCTGTGCCGACACTTGGGGCTTCCTCCCGCCCCGTCAGGGCCTCCCCTCCAAGACCCAGCACAGTGACAAGGCTCAGGGACAGGCCGCCGAGCAGTACTCTCCACTTACCCAAAGGTGAGCTAGAAAGTCTCACTTATGTGAACCCTTCTTAAAGAGTGGCCTCGCCTTGCCAGAGTATACTGAACACAAATCGATTTTTTAAACACTATTTTTGATTGTAAAAAGCACAGAGATTCTGAAAACTGTGAACAGGAAAACAAACATCTCCCGGAACCCAAACCCAAACCCAAACCTCTCAGTCTTCTGCCCACATGAAGCCGGGGACACAAGGAACCCTCAGTCGCCCCACCGGCCCTCGAGCAGGGCTTCTCAAGCCTGCAGAGCAGAAAACACACGTGGGATGCGGGGTCCTCACAGGGCCCCTCAGAACCACGCGTGTGTTCAGTTCACGCTCAGAACCGGAGCGGCGCCAACCCCAGCTCCCTGGGCCCCGCCCACCCACAGTCTTCAAGAGCGCTCACTCCGAACAGCAAAATACGGCGTTTTTACTCTAAAATTATGGTACACGCACAGTCGCTCCGTGTGTCTGTCTTGTCCGTAGTTCAGCCCCTCACTCTGGAAAGAGTCGTGGGGACAGCCGAGTGTAATTACTGAGAAAACCACCTACTGACCGCCCTGTGGGGTGAGAGGCCACCCGGGCTGGGCGCGGGCGGCCACCCGACACCCAACCTTCAAACCTTCCACGGAACAAAATGAGTATAAAATTACACAGCTCGAGCCCTTGGGCACAGGGCTGTGCCACCACCACCCGCTGTCCCAGGCAGAGGACGGCCAGAGCCCCTCCCTCTGTCCTGCTGTCCAGGTCTCTGCCGTCCACGGTGGCAGCCCCGCCACATGGGGCTGGTGAGCACCCGAACGGGGCCAGGCGGAGCTGAAACGGGCCGTTGGCGTGACCAACAGGCGCCTTCGCAGACGTCGGTGTGAATGCACGGGTCTCCTTGTCTGCCTGTTGATTACATGCTGAAATAGTAGCGTTTTAGAGATGTTTAAATCTGAAGCAGGCTCCAGGCTCTGGGCTGTCAGCACAGAGCCCGATGTGGGACTCAAACCCATGAACCATGAGATCACAACCTGAGATGAAGTCAGACGCTCAACCGACTGAGCCACGCAGGCGCCCCTGCTATGTATTTCATGTGGCTACTTGAAAAGCTTAAATTACACACGAGCTTGCACCCGAGGCTTGCGTCATTTCTCGGTAGGACGGCACATAATCTCTCACACGATCAATACCTAATGACACCTGTCGACATGCTACCGTTTTCCAGCCTCAATGCTGAGTCTTCTCTCCCACCGGCTTCCCTGTGAGCCTCCGCTTCTCACTGACGTGCGTGTGATGATAACAAATCTTACAATAAGGGTCCACGGACGGTTGACGGTGTCGCTATCGGTGAGCCTGGACCCGGGCTCTGTGTGCCCCTCGTGGGCGTCCGTCTGGGAATGGGGTTCTGGGCTGCAGTCAGTCTGTTTCAGCTCCCGGGGCCGTGGAGAGACATCGCTTTCTTTCTTTCTGGCTACACTGTCTTGTCTTTGTTCTTATTTTCCACCTCCACGTCCTGCGCTTGTGCCTTGTGTCTCAGGGGATGTGGTTCCGTTTATCCTGCGCTGACCTCGTTCCTTCATCAGAACACCCTCGTATTTCTTCCACTCGGGGAAATCCCCGGCCGGTGTCTTTCCAGATGTGGCTTCTCCATCATTCTCTCTCCTCCACGCTCTTCCCCTGGCTCCTAGGAGACCCTTACTGGACCCTCTGAGCGAGCACCCCCCACTCCCGCACGGGGGTGGGGCCCAGGACGCGTCCTCGGGAAGCACTTCCTGTGACCGTGAGATCATGACCCACTGTGCCGCTTTCCTGAAGGGACACTAGACACTGACTGGTGTGTGCCGTCGCCTCTGAGGTCCGAGGAGGCGGGGACCCCGTCCACGGGCCCCTCGCTCTACCCCCGGCACCCAGCACCTGGGCGAATCCCTGCAGCCCCCGCCCGAGCTCTCGCAGCCGCCTGGCCCCCCGGCTCCATGCCCCGCTTCACCCCCGCACCCTGGGGCCAGCAAAACAGCTGCCTTTTTAGAGGCTCACACTGGGCACCCGTCTGTACCCAGAGCTTCCGTTCGAGCTATAGATCCTGATTCTTCCGAGAGAAATAGCAGAGGCAAGCTGAAGCCAAGCCAATTAGTTGTAGGGCCCACCCACCGTCCCCCACATCACACTGACCCCCACGGGTGGGAACCGGGAGCCGGTGCTGGGGTCTCTGAGCAGAGGGCTCTCCCTCCACAGGGCAGGTCTGCGCCCGGTGAGCAGCGGGCTCTGGGCTTCCTGGGACGGTGCCTGTGGGGGCAGACGGTCACCCCGACCCGCTGGGGCCCCCTGCCTGCTGCCGGGCCATCCCTCGAGGAGAGGTGCGGGAGGAGGGCTGCTTATGTGGCCGACCCCCAGAAGCTCCCGGTCCTGCTGCAGAGCCGGTGCCGTGTGCCGTGTGCCAGGGGGGCAGGGAGCACATCTGTGTGGGACGGCTCCAGCGACCAAGCGACGGCTACCGCGGGGCTCAGAGCGCCCTCACCTACCACAAAAATGAAATCTCGGAAACCCAGATTCTGTCCAGATTTGGGCGAGGGCGGGGGCACTACGTGGATTCTCAGCCGGTGAGGTGCCCCCCACTGCAGTGCCTCTCCTCTTATCCGAACCGGGAAAACCCAAGCTGACAGACACACTGTTGAGCTAAAGTTTACACAAGCCCAGAGGCTGGGCGGCCGGCACCCTGCAACTGCTGACGGGCGGCAGCTCTCGGCCTCCGCGTGGCCCCCGACTCGACTGCCCGCATCGGCGGGCACAGAGCGCTTCGTGGGCAGACACGCAGGACGCACGGCTCCTGTGCCTCCTGAATTTCCATCCCACTTTCTTCATGTAATTTTATCTGCACGGAACGCATTTTTATGCCCCAAAGTCTCTTTTGATCGCCTGTCATACACCTCTACAATAATAAACAGAATTTTACTTACTTTTTAATGTTTATTTTTATATTTGAGAGAAGGAGAGCGGCAGAGAAAGGGGAAGAGAGAGAATCCCAAGTAGGCTCTGAAGTGACGGCAGAGAGCCCGACGCGGGGCTCAAACCCAGGGACCATGAGATCATGACCTGAGCCGAAGCCGGACGCTTAACCAACCGAGTCACCCAGGTGCCCAGACAAACAGAATTTTAAAACCTTTTCTGCGGACGCCTGGGTGGCTCAGTTGGTTAAGCATCTGACTTTGGCTCAGGTCATGATCTTGCGATTCGTGAGTTCGAGCCCCGCGTCGGGCTCTGTGCTGACAGCTCAGAGCCTGGAGCCTGCTTCGGATTCTGTGTCTCCCTCCGTCTCTGTCTCTCAAAAGTAAATAAATAAACATTAACTTTTTTAAATAAATAAATAAAACCTTTCTGTGACCGTAAGACTGAGTGCTGAAAGTTTCTTCCAGAATGACTTACCACCTGAACGGTATCGGCACACATCAGTGCACACGGCACAAGTGTGTGACGGTCTTGGTGAACGGCCGTCCCACAGGCAAGTTCCTCGAGGAAGGCATCGGGCGCCACCCCGGCGAACACGTCTGCAGTAGGTCACCAGGGCCACGGCAGGCTGGCCCCACCGCGAGGCCGCTCCCCACCTTTGATTGTGCCTGAGCCCAGAGCACCTGCTCTCACTCCGAGTCCGCAGGGGCGGCCGCGGCAACTTCCAGGGGCAGGCCGAGAATGGCCTCGCGATCGAGCCCGCCCTCATGCGCGCCCGCCGCGAGTCCGTCAAGCCGCCCCTCAGTCTTACTGGCATCGAAGAAGTGGAAAGCCCTGGTCTGGGGGATTTGTCGCCGGGTCTCGGGATCTCCGCTTCTGCCATCACTGGGCAGTGGAGCACACAGATCCCCAGGAAGGAGCGAAGGACGGTCCCCCCTTCCACACTGAGGACGACCAGGGCGAGGCTGTCACACGGAAAGTCATCACTCTCTGTCCCTCTCAGAACCTGCATCCAGAGCTCCTCGCCAGATGCCAGAACACCCCGCTTCCACTCCTGGAGGGGCCGGTACACAGGTGCGCTGGGCGGTGGGTGGCCGCCTGCATGCGCGCTCGGGCAGAGCGAGAGCAGTCTCTTGACAGGGGCACTGGGGGTGGAGGACACAGCCGGGGAGGGGGCCACCAGCACCAGAACACAAGTCCGCTGCAGGAGCCCCGCCCGCAGGTCTTTGGAGACCCTGAGGAGCTGCCACAAGGAACTTTCTGGAAGGAATCCCCTTGATCAGGGAAGAGGAAGCTAGTTTTGTAGAAAATGGTTCTGAGAGCTTTCGGAGCCTACAGATGACAAGTCACGCAAGACGGGTCGGGGGCAAACATCCACCTCCCCAAGAGAGTGAGCGGTGCCACTCAGGGTCCCCCAGCGCCGGGGGCACTCAGGGCACCATGCGGCCAATGCGGTCCAAGTCCAAGGGTGGGTCCAAGCAGGAGCAGGAGGCGGGCAGGGAGCAGAGGTGGTGCAGCCCCACGGTGGCCCTGGAGCATCAGGCAGCCCAGCCCTGGAGCCCAGCGGGAACGGCCGCACCTGAGAGGGCCGCACGGGGCCCGGACAAACGAGATCAAGATTTGTGAACAAACGAACGGCTGAATTAACTTTAGGAAAAAAACCTAATTCAGCAGAGGCAAAGAGACCCCTCACTCACCTGGAGTTTTTAGGGCGAGACACCTGCCAATGTGAACCTATTCCGAGAGCCGACAGCAACCTGGCTTCCCGGACGCGGCGGGGCGGGGTCCGGTCCCGGAACCGCTAACTCCTCAGGGGTCTGTCCCTCGAACATCCTGAACGCTGGCAGACTCAGCCTCGAAGCCTCGCCAAAGCCGTCCAGGCCTGGCTGCCACCGTCCCCAGCACAGAGGGACCCACGGATGCACCCCATCACGGCTGCTGGTGTCCCCCCGACACACAGCAGCTCGGAGATGCTGTCAGCAAACAGATGACCCTGGCCTCTGGGGTCAGCTGGTGGTGAGGACGTGGGCTGGGACGAGGAGCAGAGAGGGGCAAGGCCCGCCCACAGGTGGGTGTCTCTGGAAAGTGGTCCAGCCTTTCTCTTGGGGGAACCTGGCTTTGACTCGTTGCTACAACAGCCCCTGATCGGTTCTGAGTGAGAAATACCTGAAAACCTCTGTTACTTTTTCTAATTTTCATACATAGGACACACGATTGGTATGACATTATTTTCAAACAACACAGGAAATGATAGGGGCGCCTGGGGGCTCAGCTGGTTAAGTGTCTGACTTCAGCTCAGGACATGATCTCACGACTCATGAGTTCGAGCCCCAAGTCGGGCTCTGTGCTGACAGCTCAGAGCCTGGAGCCTGCTTCGGATTCTGGGTCTCCTGCTCTCTCTGCCCCTCCCCCACTCAAGCTCACTCTCTCACTCTCTCTCTGTCAAAAATAAATAAACATTAAAAACTTTTTTACAGGGGCGCCTGGGTGGCTCAGTCGGTTGGGCGGCCGACTTCGGCTCAGGTCATGATCTCACGGTCTGTGAGTTCGAGTCCCACATCAGGCTCTGTGCTGATGGCTCATCAGAGCCTGGAGCCTGCTTCGGATTCTGTGTCTCCCTCTCTCTCTGCCCTTCCCCTGCTCATGCTCTATCTCTATGTCTCTCAAAAATAAATAAACGTTAAAAAAAAAAATTAAAAACTTTTTTACAAGCAGAGGAAAGTAGAGAAAATAAGCACTATCGGTACCCCTCCCCACCGGGGAGCACGGGGTGGCATTCTGAGCCACGTCCTGAACAATTTTCCGGCACACACCACGTATTTTTAATAAAAATTGAGCCATACTTCCCACTGTTTCTTTTTTTTATGTTTATTTACTTATTTTTGAGAGTGCGCATGTGTGAGCAAGCAGGGGAGGGGCGCAGAGAGAGGGCGAGAGGGAATCCCAAGCAGGCACCGCTGACAGCGCAGAGCCCGACGCGGGGCTGGAAGCCGGAACCGTGGCCCTGAGCTGGGATCGGGAGTCGGCCGCTTCACCCACTGAGCCTCTCCGGGCACCCCGGGACCGGTCTGGTTTTTAATGCTCTCCTGCCAACAAAAGCCAGAGTGTTTAGGGTCAGCACAGCAGACCTGGACAGGAGTCCCCGACGTGCCCACCACGTGGCACGGCCCCAGATCTCACCTTGACTCGACCGGAAATGGCAGGGCCCGGGGGCCGGGCCAGGCCCGACGGGCTGCAGGCCCCCTGAGCTCGGCAGCAGTATGGTGCCCAGCAGTGCAGGCATTACCCGCCTGGGCGTCTTCAGCGCCCAGGGCCCTGACCTGGGAAGGGTCCAGCCCACCGTTGCGAGGGGACGGAGGGGGCGCCCACCAGCTGCAGTGAGCCCTCCCAGCAGGGACGAAGCCTCTGACCTCCTGCCTCCCTGAGGACTCCCTGCTCCGTCTTCCCCTCACAGACGAGAGCCAGGCTCGTGAAGGGGGGACCCTCCCTGAGCCCCCAGCCCGCGCTCACGGAGGAACCCCCCCCCCCGGCTCTTCGGGAAGGAGGAGTCACGACTGGGCTGTCGGAGGGTCTCGAGCTTGCAAAGGGGCTCTGGGGTCTCCCATGACGATGCGCGATGCACCCCCATGAACACCGTGTGGAGGGCGCCCCCCCCCCCCCGGCCGGAGCCAGCAGCGGATGGCCCTCCACTTGTGGCTGACCCCTCGTGTCTATTCCCCGCCCACCTCCAGGAGGCCACGCCCACCTAACCATGAGCTCCCAGCACACTGCCCTCCAACGACCCTGGAGCACCCGGTCTGTCCTGCAGAGCAGCCGCCCAGGGTCCAGGCCCGTCTGAATAGAAACTGCAGCCGCAGGCCTCTGGGGAGCTTACGAGCCCGTGGCCCGGCCGCCAGCCAGTTCTCGGTGCACCTGGCGGACACAGCCACCGTCCACTAGAGGGGAAGGGTGGACGTCTACACAGGATGCGGGGGCCCAGGGAAGGCTCTCTGATGGGGGGCAGCTGGGACTCCTCGGAGTAAGCAGGAAGAACAGCAAGGAGGGGCCTGGCCTCACGTCCTTGAACCTCCCCCCTCCCGGTCCTGTGAGCCCCCACCTCATTCATGCACTGACCCTCCCCTGTTACCCCTGGGGCTGCCCTCCCCCCTAAGCCTTCAAGTCAATTTGGCCTCCTCCCCAGTCTGCCCCCCTGGGCCCACCCCTCCCCCATGGCCCTCATCCTTCCCCCCCCTTCCCCAGCCTTGGGTCTCCCCCCACCATTTCTGTCTGCTTTCCTAATCCCTGCCCACCCCCTGGACCTGCCCCAGGCTCATGGGGGAGGGGCATGCTAGGATCTGGGTATTGGTCTAGGTGGGCTGGCCACCTTCAGAAGAATCCCCAGACTCAGGGAGCATGGGCAGCACTGGGTTCTGGCTGCTGTGCCAGAGTCCTGGGGCCGGAGGCTGCCCTCTCGGGTGGGCTGGCCCCCAAGGCCACGCTGACAGGGCTGCCGCAGCCCCGAGCACATGCATGGCCTCAGACCTGCCCAAGACAGGACCCGGGGGCTCTGGCTTCCCAGAGGTCAGAGGAAGGAGACCCCTCGGCCACCTCCAGGTCGGCACAGCTGGGCTCCCTGGGTCCGAGCTGTCCCCAGCAAGGCCCGTCCCTGGGGCACAGCTGAGATGGGATGTGTGAAGGTTAGGCCTCCCAGCGGCCCGCGGCCCCGGTGCAGGCCCCGCCTGCTTACGGCACAGGGCGTCTTCAAAGCGTGAGCGTAAATTTAAGACATCGAGACATAAAAACGGGCAATTAGGACCATATTAAACATGGATCCCATCAGGAGAGGCAAATTAGAAGCTTTTACAACGTACACTTCCCAATTAGCTCCTGAAGGTCACTCTTAGGTCTGCCCCGAGCACAACTACCCCGTGGGGAAAATCCTGCAGGCCAGGGACTCCGGTGTCAATGAGGCGGGCCTCGCAGCTGCTTGGACACCACAGTCCCGTGGCCACCCAAGACTGGAGGAGCGGCGGGGACTTAGCCCCAAGCCCTGAGACCCACCCAGCGGCCTCCTTCCCGCTTCCGCTCCCGGGACGATTTGAGTTTATTCAGAGAAAGAAACATGCTTCAGGAAACACACAACGCGGCGAGGCGGGACTGCGTTTGTCTGAAGGTCTCAGAGCTCCAGGCCCAGGGGTCCCACCCAGAGCAGCCCTCGGGGACGGGGACGGGGACAGGGACAGGGACCAGACCACCCAGACCCCACCACATACACACCCTGGTGGGAAGCAGAGAGCAGGGAGCTTGACACTTTCAACTCGAAACAGGAAGTGACCTATCTTGTGAAAATCTGCACTGAGGGCAAAGGAGGGGTCCTGCCAGGTGTCGGGGGGGGGGGGGGGGGAGGGAGAAACGCTCAACGCCCCACCCCCACTTCCGGCACTTGTGCTACAGTCTCCTTCTGGGGGTGAAGACCCCGGGAGGCCACTGAGTCCCTCCTTCGGGGACCCCAGTGCTCTCACACCGGCCCTGTCCCCTCCCTCAGACCATGGTCCCCGCCCCCTGGATCTACCCTGGCCCCCCGTGGTCTCGGTGGCCAGAGCCAGCCTCCACTCTCACCCACAGCCAGACGGGCCATTCTGGCCAGGGGCTGCCCACACTCCAGAGGTCTGGCCCCCGTGGGTCTGGAGCACCCAGGGTCCACCTGCATCTCACGTCTGCCTGGCCGGGTGAGGGAGGGCCAGCCTGAGGTCCCCCTGGCCCCACGGGCCCTCAGGCATGCTGCCCGATCTGTTCCAGGCCCGTGGTGTCCACTCCCATGGGGAACCTCAGCCACCAGAGCTCCACGGTCTCCTATGACCCCAAAGAAACTGCAGGCTGCTTCCCGCGACCCTCACGGGGCAGTGAGAAGACCCAGGTGCCTTCCGACAGATGGGAGGCAGCCGCCAAAGGCTTTGTGTGCCCTGGGGACGCCGGGCGCAGGCAGCCCCATGACGGACACACCATTTCCACATCTGGACTCTCTGGATTTCTCAGGGCATGAGTGCGGCTGGGAGCCCACCTCGGATACGTCTGTCCTGCGGGGGGGGGGGGGGGGGGATGCTCCAGCAGTTTGAACCACAGGTGACAAAGCCCTAAAGCGGGAGGGGGCACTGCAAGCACCAACCTGACGAGTCACCTGAGGTGACGCCACTCTGGCCCCGGATCGGCAAGGACACCCAGGGGCACCCTCCTCACTGACTGATGGGGGCCTCCTGCTGGGTGCCCAGCACCTCCCCTCCGGCCTCCGATCTGCACCCACCACGCTCAGCAGACCTTCTCCCCTCCCACCCACGAGGTGGTTGTGGTCGGCTGGACGGTGGCCCCCAGAGGGCAGGCCCACCTGGAACCCGCCACATGACCTTACGTGGCAAAGGGGTCTCTGTGGATGTGAGAGTAATGAGACGCCGGGTTATCCAGGCAGGCCCCAAATCCAGCGACAGGCGCCCCTACAGACACAGAAGGAGAGGTGCCTGGGGGGCTCAGTCGGTTAAGTGTCCAACTCTTAATTTCCGCTCAGAAAAATAAAAAAAGCCACAGAGAGGAAGGAAGACATAACATAAGAGACTCAAAGACTAAGAACAAACTGGGGGGGGCGGGGTGTGGTGTGGGAGGGGGGAGAGTGGGTGACGGGCACAGAGGACGGCACTTGTTGGGACGAGCACTGGGTGTTGTATGGAAACCAAATTGACAAGAAATTATTAAAAAAAAAAAAATTTCCGTTCAGGTCATGATCTCATAGTTCTTGGGATCGAGCCCCGTGTTGGGCTCTGCGCTGACAGCACGAAGCCGGCCTGGGATTTTCTCTCTCCCTCTCTCTGCTCCTCTCCCAACCATTCTCTCTCTCTCTCTCTCAAAATGAATACATTTAAAAAAAGTTAAAGACGAGAAGAGATGGAGGCCACGTGGTGGCTGAGGCAGCCACTGAGTGACGTGGCCGCCAGCCCAGGCTCACCGCAGCGGCCAGAGGCTCAGGACACAGGCCTGGGGCAGAGCCTCCGTCCGAGGCTCTGGGAGCAGCCAGGCCCTTGGACACCTCGATCCCGGACGGGCCTCCAGATGTGAGATTGTAAATGCCCCTGGCATGCAGTACTGTGTCGACGAGAGCCCAGCACACACACAGAGGCCACCATGGGGTTCCCTGTCAGCCGCTCCGTGGGGCGAGGGAGGAGGCGCGGAAAAGTCGGGGGCTCGGTTTTCCAGGAACTGAGAGGAGCTGGAAAAGCCGAGAAGCAGGGAACAGGCGGCTTTTCCAAAGTACACGCGCGGGCAAGCAGAGAGGGGGCGGGAGGAAGTACAAACACCGACACGCCGCCCCCGTCCCGCTCTGGCTCCCTCAAGTGTGAGCCTGTGTTACGATGAGCATCTAGCTATTGCCACGTCTTCGTGGCTGCTCTGGGGTTTGCAACACGCCTGGGCTCTGCAGCCCACGTCCACACGTGTCAGACGCATCCACGTGGTGCGAGACCCTCACACGTGGACAGCCCTGCTGTGGGCCCTTGCTGTCATCATCTGCTCCTATATATGTTACCATCCCCAAAACACACGGTACGATTTCAAATCAATTCTATCTTAGGAGGTCAATCATCATTTCTTCACTGTGGTGAAATAGATATATTACATAAAATTCACCATCTTAACGACTCTTCTGTGCGCGGCTCAGCGGCATTAGGCACATTCGCACCATCGTGTAAGCGTCCCCAACCTCCAGCCTTCATCTCCAGAACCTTCTCATCCTCCCAGACCGTCCCCACTAAACACCTCCTCCTGCCATTTCCGCCAAAGGGGAAACGGTCCCTGAGTCCTGCCTCCCCCTAGAGGGCTGGTCTCCTCAAGAACCCAGTCCACCTGTTGCCCCGCATATCAGTCCTCCGTGCCACAAGACACACCACCACCAGCCTGTGAGCAGCTCAGAGGGAGAACCCACTCTGTAGCTCTCAGTTCTGTGGCCAGACATCTGCTCAGGGGCAGGGGACCTCTCCACTCAGGGTCTCCGGAGGCTGGACTCCAGGTGGTGGCCTGAGGTCTAGAGAGCTCGGCCTCCTGGCTCAGCAGGGTGGGCAGATCCCATTCCCGTGGTTGCGGGGCTGAGGGCCCGTTTCCCGCAGGCTCCCGAGGCCATCCCCGTTCCCTGGCGCGTGGCCCCTCCAGCTTTGAGTGGTGACAGCACGTCGAATCACCCTGGTGGTTCACACTTCTGATGCCCTCTGCTGCCACCAGCCAGAGAAAGCCCCTGCCTCCAGGGGTGCTTCGCCTCAGGCAGGCCCACCGACACCGAGGGACAGAAACCACCGTCCTCACGGGGCCCGGGCTCCACCCGGCTCCATGAGCATCCTCCCGTCTCCCCCCACAGCCCCGTGCGGGGAGCTACGACCAGCCTCCTCCGGCAGGCCGAAGACCGAGGCGCAGAGAGGCCAGCCCTCTGGTCAAGGTCACACAGCCAGAGCGCAGCGCGGCAGGGTCAGGTGCAGGCCCCAGCACGCAGCCCCCGCCAGGCTGTCCACCTTCATCCCTCGCAAGTGTGCTGGGAGTGAGGAGTCAGCACAAACCTAAATCTAATCATTAGGTTGCTCCTCGTGCCCTTGAAGAGCTGCTCTCGGCAGATGGGGACGGGCGGGCGGCTGCCAGGCGCCGGGGCGAGGGCAAGGGGGATGACCGCTTCCCGGCTCGGGGGTCTCCTCTTCGGATGATGGGAGAGTCCTGGCACCAGAGAGGGGGTGTGGACGCACCACGCTGTGAACGCACCGGTGCGACTGAAGCGTTGGCTCCGACGCGGCTGACTGTATGCTTCCCGGTTTCACCTTGACTGAGGCCTAATAACACCGACGCCTGGGGGTAAACGGCAGCTCCCGGGGCTGGCCAGCCGGCCTGGCCCCACGAGGAACCGGACCCTTGACCGTTGTCCCTAAGGAAGCAGCGCTCAGCAATCACCTTCCGCCAGATCAAGATAAGTAAATCCTACAGTAGGAACGAAATGACCATGAAAAACAGGCCAGAAAATATAAACTAGGCGGGACTCGCAAGAAAAGTATACTGAGGCGGCTTTATTTTCTTTCCTCGAGGCTCCCCGTGTGTGGCTTGGGGAAGAGGATAAAGCCAGTGCTTATCAGCACATCGGGAACAAATTTACCCTTTCCGGTGGCCGCAGACAACAGCGGGGCCTGAGCAAGGACATCCCACGTACCTTGCTGCCCAGAGCCCCTTACGAGCGTCTCCAAGTACAACTAATTTCACGACTCACGATTCATCCCTTGTACCCTTCTCCCCTTCCCGTAACTCTTCACATAACTCAAAGGAAACGTTCTCAAGGGAAACATCATGCCCTCTGAATTCCTCGTCCACCCCCCGCCCGCCACCTCCTCCCAGACCCGACGTCTCGGCCCACCCCAGGTCCAGAAGCTCAGCTCTGCCTGTGTGCGCTCAGCAGCAATCAGGCATCGCACACCTTGGCTGTAAGGAATTTGCAGAAATGCAGATAAACTTGTCCGTGTGGGACCCGTCCTGGAGTTCCAAGAAAAGAGAAGGCGGTTATCCATTCCCAGATCCAAGCAAGACCAACGGTATCTTTTGCTCCTATCTTGGAAGGAAGCGAATTTGCAAAGCTCCTCCTCGAAGGACCAAAGGCTGTGTCCTCCTTGCCCCCAAGGACATCTCGTTAAGCATAAGAGCAGGTCGGTGGGTTTCACAGGTAGAGCCGCTGAATGCAGGCCGTCAGAAGGCAGCCTGGACCTTCTAGTCGCACCACACAGACCACCCCTCACTCCCCCTGCCCCTGTCCGCACGCGGCACCTGCCTTCCCCTTGTTTATACCAGAACAATCCAACTGTACGGGAAGCCTGCCTATGTCGCACGTAACACTACTGGCAACACTAATTTAAAACCCCCGACTGAGAATTCTCTGGAGGGAGGCAGGACCAGGAGATGGCCGTCCCTCCCCTGTCCAAACAAGTCCAATGGCTCAGTAGTTATTTTAAATGGTACCATGAGCACCCACGAGCCCACCACGCAACACGGAGAGCCCTGCCACAGCCCCCACCCACTCCCTGTGGCCCCCATCCACTCCCCACGGCCCCCAACCCCTCCCCACGGCCCCCATCCACTCCCCGTGGCCCCCATCCACTCCCCACAGCCCCCATCCGCTCCCCACAGCCCCCACCCACTCCCTGTGGCCCCCACCCACTCCCCATGGCCCCCATCCACTCCCCACGGCCCCCATCCACTCCCCACGGCCCCCATCCACTCCCCGTGGCCCCCATCCATTCACCATAACCTCCGTCGACTTGCCACGGCTCCCATCCACTCCCGTGGCCCCCAACCCCTCCCCCCCTCCCCACAAAGCTACCTGCGCCCTGGACCCTGCCTCATACGCCCCTTTAATGCAGCTTGGTTGCCATATGTGGTCCTAAATGTATTTTTGGTTGCTTTTAACTCTATAAAAAGGACGTCACGCACATGTGATATTTTGGGAACGGCTCCTGCTTTGTCACACCCTGCGTGCTCTGCCCTTCACCGAGCTGGTGTCTGCAGCTGCCCTTGTGCGCAGCCCCACGGTGCACCCGGCCACGCCCCGCGTGGGGCACCCGACTCTTCCAGGGTTTTGCTGTGTGGGCAGACCTCGCGTGCCCCCTGGTCGCGTGGACAGACCTTCACGAACGCCCTCGCGTGTCCCCTGGTCGCGTGGACATGCCCCCAGGAGGCGGGCCTTGCCTTCCCGTGGCTGCTGCAACAAATCACCACAAATTCAGTGGCTTCGAACAACGAAGTTCACGACTCTGCAGTTCTAGAAGACGGATTCCAGCGTGGGTGGCACTGGCTAAAGTCAAGGGGTCAGCAGGGCTGTTCCGTCGGCAGGGGCCGGGGAACAACCCGTTTCCCTGCCCTTCCCGGCTTCCAGCGGCCGCCCTTTCCTTGACCCACGTGTCCGTCTGCACCTCCAGAGCCGGCAGCGGTGCGTCTCTCAGACCTGCTGTGTTCACAGCTCCCTCTGACCCTCTGTGGCCCTGCCTCCCCCGTGAAGACCTGCTGTGTTCACAGCTCCCTCCGACCCTCTGTGGCCCTGCCTCCCCCGTGAAGACCTGCTGTGTTCACAGCTCCCTCCGACCCTCTGTGGCCCTGCCTCCCCTGTGAAGACCTGCTGTGTTCACAGCTCCCTCCGACCCTCTGTGGCCCTGCCTCCCCCGTGAAGACCTGCTGTGTTCACAGCTCCCTCCTACCCTCTGTGGCCCCGCCTCCCCCGTGAAGGACCCCTGTGGTTACCGTGGGCCTTCCGACCAACAGTCCGGAAACATCTTGCTACTTTAAAGTCAGCTTACTAGCAGCCTCAGCCCCACCTGCGACTTGCACTGTGCTCTCCGTGACCTAAGATCCCCAGGAGCTCCAGGGACCAGGAGCCACACGTGCTGACCTTCTCCTGCTCCTGGACCGGACAACACCTTCCTGTTACCAGCTAAACGGGACAAGGTGGCAGCTTGTTGTGACTTGAGTCACACCCCAGCACCCTCCGATTGCTGGGTTTCTCCTCACAAGGCGTTGACCACATGACAAGGGTCACGACCGTGCACGGGTCACGATGGCTCTGGCTCTGTGCACAGGAGCCCTGGACACATCGACACGGTCTAACAAGGGGAATTTTTCCAGCTCACACAGGGTCTGCAGTCCTGGGGACAGTCATGCGCTGGGGGCCACAGACATGGCCACACTGACTGCTTCAGGTCACAGATGTCCTGGCTCTGCCACAAAGTGGCACCGGCAGGCAGATGCGGTCCTCCGTTCTCCAGGGGACCCGGCTCGGCTCCGGGAGGCAGGAGGGCGGCACCGAGTAGGTGCCGTGCAGATAACCGGGCAGGAGTCAGGAAATCTCATCCGCGCCCAGGGCGAGGCCGCCCTTCAAGACCTCTCTGACCTTCCCACCGCAAAGCCAACTTTCTCACTCAGCCGGAGAGGCTCCCACCCCTGCGGTGGGCGCCGGCGAGCAGCCCCGAGCTCACGCATCGAGGGGCGCCGTGCCGGCACAGTGACTCAGCACCCTCTAGCCAGCCTGAAACCTCCAACCTCGGGGTGGCCGGTCCTGGCAAAGGCGCCCGCCTGCAGGCGCCGGACACTCTGCTTCCGGAGAGCGTGGCAGGCACACCCCCAGTCAGGAGGGAACCGCGAAGTCCAGGGTTTTCTTCCTTCCAGATGTGAAAGACTAGCGAGAGGAATCCACACACAGGACCTGAGGTTTCATGAAAGCCGCGGAGTCAGCCACACTGCACCCTTCCTGAGGGCGGGCGACAGGGCACAGGGAAGCCTGTTTTAGCTGCTTGAGCCCCTCCTCCATCACCTCCATCCCGGGTTAGCAAGCTCCAGACCCGTGGTCTGAGCAGGCCCCCCCACAGCCTCCTGGGGGATCCGAACCGCCTTCTCCAAGCACTCAGCCCTTCGGGGAGCGGGGGAGTGAGGGCGCACGGCTCTGGGGGGCGCTCACACTCGGGCCCGCTACCCCTTGCTGCAAGGCTCCCAAGACTCCCATCCCATCGCACTGGGCTGGAATCGAGAACGCCTCATTGCCTCCCTGGGGGGCAGGGAACAGAGGAGTTTCCTGAAGTTACTTCCTACCCCAGCTCGTCTGCAGCCAAGGTCACCAAGAACACAGGGCCGGAAGAGATGGGCAGACCCGACACCTCGGGGATGGCCTCTGACCACACCGCTGCCCCAGGGAGTAAACACACCCCTCGGGTAATAACCAGGGACCAGGGAATGGGTAGCGGGATGTGGGGAAGGACCCACAGCCCAGGGAGGACACAGCGGGGCTTCTCAACCCCAGCAGCGTTGGCATTTGGGGCCGGTAATTCCTTCTTAGAGGAGCTGCCCCGTCGCATGGTAGGGTGGTGGCGGCACGCTGGCCGCTCCCCACGAGATGCCAGAAGGACATCCCCCACCCAAGTTACGACAACCAAAAATGCCCTCACGCATTGCCAAATGTCCCCTGAAGGGACAGCAGTTTGAGAACCGCTGGATCAGAGAGAAAACAGGTGTCTCCCGTGAGGTGGAATCTCAAGGAACAGTTGAGGGGGAGAGCCGCCTGGCGCGCGGTCCCAAGGCGTTTGAGAAGCAGCCAGGAGCCCAGTGGGCTGGAGCAGGAGGGGCCCGGGGGAGTGGGAAGGAGTTCAGAGGGGGCACCTGACCCCAGAAAGCCTCAGGCTTTACTGAGATGGGGGTCACAGCGGGTTCTGGGCAGAGAGGCAACACGGAATTGTGTATTTAAAACCTGGGTCCAGGCGTGTTGAGAACAGCCTGGAGTGGGGTTGGGAGCAAGGACACAACAGGGAGACGCATTAGGGGCTCCGGCAGTAACGCAGAGAGGGATGGAGGCGGCCGGGAAAGAGGGAGGCATCAGAAACACTTTTTTTCTTCTTTTAAATCGTAGTAACCTGCACAGAACGTAAGCTCCGCCACCCTGACCGTCAACGCCACGCGCACAGCCCAGCGGTATTAACAGCTCGCGTTGTACCCTCTCCGCCGTCCATCCCAGAACTCATTCTTGGGAACCTGGACCTCTGTCCCCATTAAACACCAACCCCCGTTCCTGCCCCCCGGCGCCTACCGTCTGTCTCTACAATTCTGGCTACCCTGAGTACCTCCATAGGTGGCATCACGCAGAGATTTGCCCCTTTGCGACTGGTTCATTTCACCGAGCACAGAGTCCCCAAGGCTGACCATGTCCTAGCAGGTGTCAGAATGTCCTTCCTTCTTAAGGCGGAATCACATTCCGTCGTCTGTATGGGTACATTGTGTCTGCTCACGGTCTGCAGGTGAACGCTGGGCTGCTCCTTCTTGGCAATGGGAGTAATGCTGCCGCGAACGTGGGCGTGTCCTGCGAACACGCTGATGGCGTGTGACGGATGCACTGTCCGAGACCAGAACCGGGCTGACTTCGGGTGTGGCCTGAGCACGTGCAGGAACAGAGACGGGAAGGCCAGGAGAGGAGGCCGGGAGGCGAGGTATGGGCGAGGTGCTGAGTGAGCTGGGGTGTCAGGGAGGCCAGCGGCCTGGGCGGAGGTCAGGACACGCAGGGCTCAGGGCTGGAACCGGTGGGACAGGCGTGACGTAGCAGAGAAGGGCTGCGTGCGAGGACGCACCCCTGCATGGAGGGAGATGAACGAGCCGGGGAAGGACCCTAGGAGACAGGCCGGAAGCCAGGACGCGGTGTCACAGACACCTACGGAAGGAAGTGGTCGAACAGATGAGGACAGCAACCGCCCACAGGATGTGGCCCCCGGTGTGGTCTGGGCGGGCTGTTGGGGAGCCCCCGGTGTGGTCTGGGCGGGCTGTTGGGGAGCCCCCGGTGTGGTCTGGGCGGGCGGTTGGGGAGCCCCCGGTGTGGTCTGGGCGGGCGGTTGGGGAGCCCCCGGTGTGGTCTCGGTGGGCGGTTGGGGAAGCAGGGGGAGGAAGGATGGTGGGAGGGGAGCCACAGAGGGCACAGAGACAGCTCCATCAGGACTTCTGTGGAAGGGAGAGTGGGGGGGCTCAGGTCAAGAGGGCTGGTGACCTGGCTGCTGTGCAAGACACAGAGGAGTTCATGGCATGCTCTCCTCCAGGGGAATGATCTAGAAGGCAGAGAAGCCAGTACAGGAGGACCAAATAGATACAGGGAGTGAGGTCTAAAGCATGGGGGCAGGGGGAGACCCAGTGCACAGGGGGGGTGAGATCCAGTGCAGGGGGGAGGGGAGACCCAGTGACAGAGGGGAGGGGAGATCCAGTGCACGGGGAGGGGGGGAGACCCGGTGTAGGGGGGAGAGACCCAGTGCACAGGGGAGAGGGGAGACCCAGTGCAGGGGTGGGGGGAGGGGAGACAGTGCACGGGGGGGGGGGGCAAGGAGACCCAGTGCCCGGGGGGAGGGGAGACCCAATGCCGGGTTGGGGGGAGGCTGCCTGCAATAAAGCACTGCAGCACCCCTCCCCGTGCTCCAGGCCTCCCCTCCCATCTGGAGGTGGAGTCTCCCTCCAGTCCTCTGGGATCTGGGCTGGCCTGCGACCTGCTAAGACCAAGAAAAGGTAGCCAACATTCCCTGTGACTTCTGGGCTGGGGCTCGCCACCCTCTCGGACCACCGTCCCTCTGTCAGGCCCTCGCCGCGCCACAGAGAAGAGCCTAGCGTGGTCTGCTGAAAGGCGGGCACTGCGTGGAGACGGGGCCCGGCCGTCCCAGAGCGCAGGGCTCAGAAAATCCAGCTGCAAGGAAACCAAGCGGACAAGAAGATGCGACCTCCACTTGACCTGGGGCCTGGACCCAGGCGCTCGGAAACTCCGCACCCGCTTCCGGTCCTTGGAACATGCGCTCTGCCTGCCTCCCCTCTCCGAGGCCGCCCCCGGGACCCGGACTTGACAGAGTGACCTGCTGAGACCACCTGGACGGCGCAGGGACCCAGCCCACCCCAGGCCTCTCCGTAACCCTAAGATTCGGCGCACGAGCACAGAGATGTCCCTGCCTTGTGGCATCCGCGACCAGCCTGGGAGGAAGCTCCCTGCTGCCTAAGCCTGCCACCTGGCCACCTGGAGTGGCGGCCCGTCCTCAGCTTCTCCCTGCCCCCCACGAAGGGTGGCGGCTTTGGGAACCAACACCTGACGAGGCCGGGACTTGGACTCTCTCCCCAAAAGGAGCCTGCGCCCCTTCACGGCAGGAGCGAAACCACCCGACAACTGTCACGTCCACGCCGCCCTCTGTCTTTGGTCGGCTGGGGCTGCCCCACCGGAACCCCGCAGACCGGGGACGGCAGGCATTTCTTTCCCACGGACCTGGAGCTGAAGCCCAAGGCCAAGGTGCCGACACGGTCGGCTCCTGGGGGGGCCCGCCTCCTGGCTGGCACGCAGCCGCCTCTCACCGCACCCGCACGCGGCAGACACAGGACCTCCGGGCAGGTTTCCTCATAAGGATGCCAGTCCTACGGCGACAGGACCCGCCCTCCCGACGTCATTTAGCCGAGTCCCTGCCTGGAGGCCCCACCTCCAAATGCGGCCACACTGGGGGCTGGGACCCAACGTAGGGATGGGGGGCAGGACTCAGTGCACAGCACCCTCCTAAAGTATCGTCGGTCTGCTGACAGGACTTTCTAGAAGCTCCCATTGTTGTGCTTTGTGAGGCTCAGCAAGTCTGGGCTGGGCGTTTGGCCTTCCCCAGGGCAGGATTAGGTCCTCACAGCCATCCTTGGTTACGTGCCCTTCCTTTTTTAACAGAAAGTTTAAACTGATCTGTCATGACAGAAGGCAGACCGGCAGTAGCCTGGGGATGGGGGCAGGGGGAGGCCGGGAGGAACGAGGAGGGTGTCACAGAGGCGCTGAGGAAACGTTTGGGGATGGCGGAGAACAAACTGAGGTTACTGGGGGGTGCTGGGTGGGCGGATGGACACCTGTTGGGAGGAGCGCTGGGTGTACATGAGGCATGAACCGCTGGAGTCCGCTCCCGAAATCATTATCACGCTGTACGGAACTAACTTGGATCTAAGTTAGAAAAAGGTAAATAAATGAATGAATAAAAAACACTGTTTTAATTAAACTTTTAATTTCGACAGAACTGTGATCCATGCGTGGTCACAAGAAACAGTAGGGAGGGGTCTGTGTGCCCTTCACCTGGCTCCCCTCAACGGTAACATCTTACGAAACTGCAGAAAGACGCTGTAACCAGGACATCGACACGGACGCACTCCACACCCTGCTCCTCGGATTCTCCGGTTCCCACACCTGTGTGATCAGCGTGGGCGACTCAGGCCGCACGATCTTACCACGTGGGTGGGGTCACGATCCCCCACCACGGTCCAGACACAGCTGTCCATTCCCCGAGGGTCCCTCGTGTTGCCCTTTTAAAAAAAAAAAAAAACAAACAAAAACTGTTTTTTTTTAATTTTTTTAAGATTCTATTTATTTTTGAGAGAGAGAGACAGAGTGTGAGTTGGGGAAGGCAGAGAGAGAGAGGGAGACACAGAATCCGAAGCAGGCTCCAGGCTCCGAGCTGTCAGCACAGAGCCCGACGCGGGCACAGTTTAATGGTATTATGTACATTGTGCCTCATTAGAGCTTTTAAAAGTGTGAGCAGATCCCAACTCCGCCTCTAAGGGTCCTGAGTCACCACCCCTTTCCTGTCCCCTGCAGGAACCAGGAGACTACTGACTCCCGATCGGTCAACCCCCCCCCCCACCAAGGCCCTCCTTGGTCACCACCTGGTCCAGAAAGGTGGCTTCCTTCAAGGGTGAACCTGCAACGTCACACTGGCAAGGCGTCCGCGCGGGGTCACATACAGAGAGGGTTTGCGGTCGCTTCATCCGGACGCACGAGGTCCCTCGGCCCATGCCCCTCCTTCTGCTCTTCGGGACCGCGGGCCTGACCCCCTTGTTCACGTGTGTCCTGCAGGCCTGGGAAGCCCCACGGCACTCCGGGGGCACCTTCTTGGCAATTTCCAACCCCTGGGAGATGAAGCTGTCCGGACGGCACGCTGGGACCCCAGCAGGTGCTCCAGGAGGGGAACGCGCGGCTTTCGGGTCGCTCATGTCCGCCCCCCTCACGACTCTGACCATGCTGCCCTCTGAAACCACTGCTCTGGCCACTCACTCACTGGGCACGCGGTTCTATTCCTGAGACCGAGTCCCAGGTGAGGCTGGGGCCTCTCTTGTCTTCTTCTCTGCCAAGTCCCAAGCCCAATGCCTGGCACACAGTCCACACACGATGTCTGTTGAGTTAATAAACGATATTCTCTTAACTCTGCGCCACTCTGAGCCGGTCAGGAGGGACTCGCCACTTCCTTTCATCACGCCGATGCTTCCAGGGAAAGCCCACAAAAAAACCCCTGCCTCCCCCCGTCCCCAGCTCTCTCCGCAGTGAGACTCAGGTCCCGAGTGCATGTCTACACAGGAGATGGACAGGGAGGGTCCTGACGTGAAGCATCACACTGCATCTTCCCCCTGGATAGCTGGCGCCGGGGAAGGGACAGGCGAGGCCCCTACCAGGACAGGGCTCAGAGCAGGGCCCAAACTCAGCGGGGCATAAGCCACGCCCGGCTGGCTTCTCTGTCACTCACATCCAAGCTTCTTCAGCACGAGGCCAGCGGTGGCCCAGTAAGGCACACCATCCTCCTCCTTCTCCCTAGACAGGAGTCCCTGGGGACTGCTTGAGAGTGCCCTGGTCAGGGGCACAGGGGCATACACGCACCCCAGTACATGGGGCCGGACAGCACTCTGTTTTCCAGTTTAGTGCTGATAGTCTATGCACAGCGTCCTTCCCCAGGGAGGTCTCCGGAGCCTTTGGGGTTTTCTGGCCAGTCCGAGCAAGCATGGTAGGCCTTGCTGGCTCCTGTGTGGGCGCAGAGACCCTCCCTCCGGGTGGTCGTGCAGCCCTGTCCCTCCCCCCATGTGGGCACACGAGTGACCCTCCCTCCGGTGGTCACACAGCCCTGACCCTCCCTCCGTGTGGGCGCATGGGTGACCCTCCCTCCAGTGGTCACGCAGCCCTGTCCCAACCTCCGGGTGGGCGCACGGTGACCCTCCCTCCGGTGGGCACACAGCCCTGACCCTCCGTGACACCAAGAACCTGCAGCAGGTCCCCGCGAGCACCGGGGCGGGGAGCACTGCCGCACTGTTCCCTACTGACGGGCACCATGGCTTAGCGTTCACACGTTGTCGGTGCATCGCAGAACCCTTGGAAGTATCAAAAGACTTCCCTGACCTGTGTGATAAGACAACCCACAGAAAAATTCATCTCGTCACCCACTACGGGGCCGGCTGTGCGAAGGCAGGCACCGAGGAGCGGGGACTCTGCAGCACCCACAGCACCGAGGGAGCGAGCGTCGCGGAGGTCACCGGCCGTCCCCAGCTCTGCTGGAATGAGCGGGTCCAGAGCCAAGTATCAAAGCTACTGACCCTCAGTGACCGATTGACCGTGTCCACAAAGGAGAGAGGTGGCTGCCGTCACACGCACCCTGGGAACGCGACCGATGGCAGCACAGCAGGCACAGAAATGCAGGTGGCACAGCGGGGACACAGGCTGGGCCCAGCTCCAGTGTGATGGCCCGGGAGCCGGTGTGCGGTCACACGACCCCTGGGGTGACATCCTGAGCTCCAAATCTAACAGGGACTTCTCAGTGGGATTTCGTGGAAACCCAGCAGGGGACACACCATGGGTTAATGAAGACATTAGCCACTCTGTGGGGGTGCTGCCACAGTGGGCCTGGCTGTGGGGTCCGCAAGAGCACGTGTGGGTGGCGGGCTGGGCGGCACACCCACGGTGCCAGCCCAGGGCTCAGCGGATGCCGCTTCAGCCCCAAACAGGACCCCAACTGCGGAGCTCACCGGCGTGCTCTGGGCTCTGGGTGTGGGCAGATGCTGCTCCCTTGGCCACGGGCGGGCCAGCAGGACTGGAGGGGGAGCCTGCAGACCCCCGAGGGCTTTCTTCCCTGAGTCCCCAGGAGTGAGACGCGGGGGAGTGCCCGCCCCCACTACAGGGTCAAATCTCCTGCCTGTGGAGGGCGCCCTCCTGGCCAGAGCCCAGATGCGGAGCGAGGCATCTGCCCTCAGCTGAGGTCCTAGTCGGTTCAGTGTCCAAGAGCCCCCAGAGGCGGCCGCGGCCCGCAAAACCGTGCCGGGGTAGGCGGGGGCAATCGGCTCCCACCACCCGCCATGTGTCCTGGGTTCTGGCTTGGATGCTGGAGCCGGCTGCTGACAGGGGCCCAGGAGGGATCACGGCTCCCATGCAGGGGACCGCGCCCCTCCCCGGAGAGTGGGTTGTGGAAACAAGGGCCTGTGAGAAAGACACAATCCTTCAGAGGAGCGTCGGCGCCGCCATGCTGGTCCTCGGAGGGTTCACGGAGCGTGGCTCCCGGCGAGCCCGGGCAGGGGACCGGAGCCCTTGGAAGACCCACCCACACCTTCGATCTCAACAAGTTTGTTTTGGTTCCTAAGCAGGGACGCCCGTTGGGACACCCTGCTCACCAGGGCTGGGGCAGCCCCAAGGCATGGTACACAGGCTGGGCAGCTGTAGGGCCCCCATCTGGGCACCTCGTGGCCCACACAGGTCCCACCCTCCATTCGTCAAGAACCACGACAGGGAAAACAGCTCAGAGGTCCCCCAGAAAGTTAGACCGAAAGTTCCCGTGTGACCCCGAAATTCTGTTCCCGGCATCTACACGACAGAAGGCACACACGTGCCCGCAGGAAAACGCGGACATGAATGTCTATGGCCGACTTCTTCACCACGGCCCGGGAGAGGGCCCAGCCCAGAAGCCCGCAGACGGACAAACAGACAGACAGAAGGCAGTCCATCCATACAGTGGAACGTTATTCATCCTCCAAACAGAAATTCCGACACCTGCTGCAAGGTGGATGACGCCAGACGCCGGAGGCCCCATGTCGCACGGTCCCCTTTCTGCGAAACACCCTGGACAGAAACGCAGAGACGGACTGCAGGTAGAGGTCTCTGGAGCTGGAGAGGGAGCGTGGGGGCGACTGCACAGTGGACACAGCCCCTCGCACGCATTCTGGGTACACGAATGCCCCCGAGCCGTTCGTGGTAAGCGGTAGACCGCGTGTTACACGAATGTCACTAAGTTTTTAAGAAACGACACGTATAAGGGCGCCTGGGTGCACAGTCGGTTACGCATCCGACTCTCGACCTCTGCTCAGGTCTCGACCTCGCAGTCTGTGGGATGGAGCCCCAGGTGGGGGGGGGGGGACTCCGTGCGGACGGCACAGGGCCCGCTTGGGATTCTCTCCCTCTCTCGGCCCCTCCCCTGCTTGTTGTGCTCACACGCTTTCTCTCCCTAAACAAATAAATAAACTTTTAAAAAAGACAAAAAATACCTACAACAACAGAGCCACAATGGGCCTTGTCGCCGAGCTGGACGGGGCGCAAAAGCACATCCTGGGGCAACGCAGGCCCTGGGTCTGAGTCTGGGGGAGCAGCCGTGTGCCCCCCACCCTCTCATGCCATGCTGTGCACAGAACAGAACGCGAGTCACAGCTCACGTCTGACACCGCCCCTTGCCTTTCTGGCTTGTCCACGTGGTAAGGTGGGGCTTCCAACCCCACAGTCCCTGACTATTGTAGAGTAATCTGGGCACAATAACTGGACCAAGTCTGCGTAGACCAATCAGACTTCCTCAGAGTTCAGACACATCTACCCTGTGATCAGAGCATGGACGGGGCGCCGAGTGCGGTGGGGCACAGCCAGGCTGGCCCCTCCGGGACTGAGCTGTGACGCTGGGCGGCAGGCCAGCCTGACCCCGTGGTCTCGGTCAGAGGGCAGAAGCCAGCAGGCCAGGAGGGCCGTCCCTGAGGCCGCCGGGGCTTGAAGAGGAGGGGGCAGCCCGGCTGCTCGGCCGTCGCCTGCCCTCCACTCGGCCTCTCAGGTTCCCCCCCCCCCACACACACACACACAGCCTCGAGACGGCCACTTAATAGGGCTGCACGGATCTCGGGTCCAGCCATGACGCAGGGCTCACAGGGCGTGGGACAGAGGCTGCCAGGGACACGCTGCCCCCAGGCTCCTTTCCGGTTCTGAGCACCCCCACCCCAGCTCTTTTCCTGTCTGTGACAAGTGAGTTCGCAGCCCGCCCTTTGGCAGCCCCTCCTCAGCCTGGCAAACGCCTCCCTGGGGGTCCACGCTTTCTTGGCCCTCGCTGAGGCAGCTCACAGGCCCCGGTGCCCTCGGAGCCCTGTCCCCGGGGGCAAATGACAGAGGTGTGGACACAGCTGTCTGTGGGGCACTTGGGGCCAGGGATTCTCGGGGTGCCAGTTCCGTCCAGGAGCATTTGTCCCGGGAAAAACCACCCACCGCACACTGGCACCTGCAAGTGTCCTCAGCCAGCGATGCAGGGGGAGTGTGTGAGGGGCCAGCGACCAGGGTCCTGGAGCTGCACACCGACAGCTGGGCTCTCCGGAGCTCAGTCAGTCTGTCCCGCCCGGCCAGGTCCCAGGGCCCTCGGGGCGGCTGCCTGCAGGGGCAGGGAGCCAGCTCTTGTGTCTTCCCACGGCCTCTCCTCCAGCTAGAAGGGGAGGAGACCGGAGCCGGCCCGGCTGCCGAGCCCGAGTCCTCGGCTCGTCTGACTCAATCCTGAGCCGCTGCTGGGCTCTGGGGGGCGCCGGCTTCTCCCAACAGCAGAGAGGCTCCTCGGGGGCTCACGGGCACAGCCAGCAGGGGGTCCTGCACGGACAAGGCCACCGGGACCCAATCTGTCCCAGGACACGCGGCTGTCCATCGTTGCTTCCCCCCAGAGCTGAAACCAAGACCACAGAACGTTGACGGATACCCAGTGGGGCGGAATGTCCTAGGTGAAAGGCACCCTCCACCTTCGAGGGTCCTCTGGGGGGCTGCGTGCGACCACCCCTTCCTCTAACACAGGAGGCTTTCTGTGCACAACCTCAAACACAGGGAAATGACCCCAAAATCCACCTCCGATTACAGAAAGTAGACAGTCGACCTGACGAACACGTACTAAACAATGCCGGCTGCCAGGCCGGCCACGGCCCTTCTTCGAGCGGCTCTCAGTGTGAGAGAGGGTGGAGGGGTGGACACCAGCAGGAGGTAACTGAGGAAGACGGGGTGGGGGTGCTTTGTGACCCGCCCTGAAAGCTCGCCCCCGGGAACTGGTAGCCCCCAGCCGCC
The DNA here is from genome assembly GCA_030068075.1 of Paguma larvata. Taxonomy (NCBI): domain Eukaryota; kingdom Metazoa; phylum Chordata; class Mammalia; order Carnivora; family Viverridae; genus Paguma; species Paguma larvata. The sequence continues at coordinate 194,353,680 of CM057823.1, read as the reverse complement.
CCGGACTGCCCCAGCTGAGGACGGGCCCCTCCGTGGGCAGCCCTGACCAAGACCTGTCCCCAGCGGTGGAGAGGCCCCATGTCTCACCCAGCCCAAGGTCGCCCTGAAGGACCATCCCAGCTCGCAAGGCCTCGGGGGTCCACTGAGGCCTTTGCGGAGGCTGCGCCAAGACCTGCCCGTTCCCCGCCCCCCGCGGGTCTCCCCCGGAAATGCCTGCAGTCGGGCCTTCCTCTGAGAGACCCCCCAGCCCCCCGGGCTGGGACGAGGCAGGTCGAGGCTTGCCTCAAGCTGCCCGCGGCAGCCTATGCACCTGGAGCTGGCGGATTCCCTTCCTTGCCCTTGCGAATCGCCCGCGGAGCTTCTTCCGTGCCTCCCCCTCCAGCCCCGCCGCAGGGCGGCTCTGGGGGCACCCCGCGCCCACGGCACTCAGTCCAGCCCCGCCTCGGACCGGGGCTCGCCCGTTTGCGCTTACTGAGACTGCGATTACTTCCGCAGCTTCGGCGGCTTTTTCTTTACTGTGCTGGTGTTTGCTGCCCTCTCTCCCCGGCCCCTCCTCTCCTGCTGCGACTGGACTGTCTCCGTCATCTTCTCGATTCCCGCGTGTCCCTCCCGGGCTCTGGAGGTTCTCCGCCCTGTAGGCAGCAGGCCGGTGCTCACCCTGGGCTCGCACACATGCTTCCCTCGCGGTCTGCCGTCACCCTCCCCCTGCGCCTCCTCCGGAGCCACCGAGGGCCCCCCTCCCCACCGGGTGCTCCTGGCTCGTAGGTCCGATCCCCTGGTTCGGGGGTCACTCCTGCCCAAACCCCTGCTGCTTGTCGCTGCACAGGGCGCCGCCGCATCGATGTGCCGAGAGCTCCTGGCCGCCCACGCCCTCCTCTCACTCTGATTCGCCTTCTGGAATACACTCCCCGGTACTCGTGCAGCAAGGATGCGGGGGCAGCTACACTTCTGTCTCCCACTTCGTGCCCTGTGCCGATGCAGCCTAGCAAGCCCGGAGCTCCCCGGGGCCCCCCGCCCCGGCCTGGTTAGTTTTTCAGCTTTAAAACAATGACTCTCCCTCTCGTTCCTCAGAGCCCCACGGGCTCCGGGTTCCGGGGCGTTCCTTTCCCACACCTCGTTCTCGGGAGTGCCATGAGTTCCGCGTCAGAGGCAGGGCGGAGGGCCCCTCAGGACCGGTGAGCTTCACTCTGCCAGGCCCCTGGTGACAATGCGGGCTAGGGTTTTCCCAGCTGCCATCACCCGGGGCTCGGCTCCTGTGTGAACCCCTCTAACCCGCTCCGGCCCTGTCGCCACGCTTCCTGCCACCACCCCCCACACGCCTCAGCCCCAGGCACCACCAGGATGGTGTCTGCCCATCCCCAGGCACCAGCCTGCCCTGCACACGGCTAACCCTCCAGGGTGGTGCAAGAGATGCCCGTGACTTCAGGGCTAGGCCTCAGGAGACCCTGCCACTCCCGCTGGGGCACCAACGCCACCATGCAGACCCCCACCCTCGGCATCCTGGGGGATGGGAGGCCGCGTGGAGAGGGACCCGGCTGACAGAGGGCACGGAGGGGGGTGAGCCCCACCCACATGTGGCCCGGGTGACCCTTCTGGTCCTCAGGGTGATGCTCTCAGCCCTGGGGCCAGCTCAGTACTTGCAATTCTGTATTCCTGGACACCCGCGGTGGGAGTCCCCCATCCACGTGGACGTTCCACGGGCACCCCTAACGCCACGGTTCCCACCTGGGCCCCCAGGCCCCTCGCCCGCAGGCCCTCCCCTGCACCTTGGCGCCCAGCAAACAGCACCCCAACCTCCGCGCCAGGCCTCTCCATCCCAGAGCCCTGGCTGCCATCCCTTTACTTGAGGCTCCGCCAGGTCTGTCACCAGCCCCGGCTTCCAGTTCTCCCCCTGCAGGCCTGGAGGGACCCCCTGCACAGGGATCTGAGCCCATCGTGACTGTCACCGTGTGCAGTGACCTGCACCTGGTCCCCTCCCCTTCCGGCACCTCTCACACACACGTGAACACACACTCACACCCCCTCATACTCACACACACACACACACCCTGGCGGGGCTTCCCCACTCGCTCTGCTGACTCCATCTGTCCCTCGAATGCCAGCTCCTCTGGGGCCTGGCGCCCTGGCCGCCCTCCCTGACGGCCCTGGAGCTGCCCGCCGGCCGGCGCCCCCAGCCCGCTGCAAGGGCTGCATGTGACCAGGACGCGCTCTCCCCTGGGCAGCTCCAAGGGCTGCGGTTTGGTTTCAGAATCTGCACGCAGAATCCCTCACTGCTGTCTTCCGGAAACCCCAGAGCGGCGGGCCTACCTTCAGGGGCAGTGAGACCCGGGGCCAGGTGGCTCCGTCGGTGGGGGGCGGGCAGGGGGGCTTCAAAGAGCCTCAGGGGGCCAAACCTCTTGGGAGCCACATCCCTGAGTGCCCCTCGACCTTCCAGGAAAGGTCCCTTGATTATCTCAAAAAATGCTGCAGTTCTCAAAAACACTCTCAAAAACAACTGAATTCTTTTTTTCATTGAGGTGAAACTTCACCTCAGATAGGACTAACCATCTTAGTTATTAGGGCTGCACCACCGCCGCCGCTCTCCAGTTTGAAAACCTGTTCATTGCCCCAAAAGGAAACTCGGACCCTCTGGCTGTCACTCCCCCCTCCCCACCCCTGCCAGCCGCGACGTGCGTTCCGTGTCTGCAGACTTGCCTCCCCGGACAGCGGGGTAAGCGGAATCGCACGGTTTGCGTCCTTTTGGGTCTGGCCTCTCCACGTGTCACATGCTGATCTGAAGGCTCATCCACACTCTAACCTGAAGCTCCTCCCTCTCCCTGGTTGAATAATACTCCCCCGTGTGGCTGGGCCGTCACTGCTGGCAGACGCCTGGGCCGCTTCTAACTTCGGACTGTTACCGGTAACGTTGTGATACACATGGGAACACAATTCTTAAATGTGTCTGACCTTGCGGGCACCTGGGTGACTCAGTCCACTGAGCGTCGGACTTCGGCTCAGGGCATGATCTCCGGGTTCGTGAGTTCAAGCCCCTTGTCAGGCTCTCTGCTGTCGGCGCAGAGCGGGCTTCGGATCCTCTGTCCCCGTCTCTCTCTGCCCACCCCCCCAGCTCGCACTCTCTCTCTCTCTGTGTCTCAAAAAAACAACATATCCAATACTGAGGTAGTTGACCCCGCTTTTTTTTGTAATTACAATATCCCTAAAAATAATAGGAACCATTCTCAAAAACTAAACACCCAAAAAACAGCTGCCCCAAGGACACCACCCCCAGAGGCAGGTACGCTGCCCCCTTTTCCCCAAGCGGACAGGGTACAGCGGTGGCGGTCGTGGCGGAGGTCGGGGGTGGGGCGCATCGGCAAGCCCCGCAGGGCAGGGACTCGCAGAGCCCCCGTGCAGAGCTCCACGGAGCCCTCAGCCTCGAAGGGAGCCCCACTGGAAGTGCTCCCAACATTCCCCTGCCTCCACCCTGCACGAAACAAGGAGAAATGCAAGAGCTTCAGAACACTTACTGTAAGAGAAAGAAACCCTCCCATCCATCTCACCCAGCTACTCTACATAAATTACCATGACATGAAACGTTCGAGTCTACTTCTGCTCTCTCTATGCACATCGGTAAAAAAAAAAAAAACATTCATTTTTGTCTTCTTCCTGCAAACACTTAAATTGCCCATCGATATCGGAGTTTCTTTTCAATCCAACTGTGAAAAGTGCAAAAGCAATTGTTTCATCAAATGGGACTCCTGCAAACGCCGACGACAGCGTCGGTTCCTTCCTGCAGGAGACGCGCAGCTCGGGGCGGCCGCGCTGGTGAATCCGGCTCTGGGGCCCGCCAGCCCGGAGTTCAAATCCAGCTTTCCCTCCTCCGGGCCGCGGAGGCTCCAATGAGCCAACAGCTCGTCCCTGCAATCTGGCTGGTAAAGCAGGTACCTCGAACGCTCACGAGCACCCCCACAACCTCAGCGCCGACAGAGAGCTGTGCCCCTGGGCTGGCACCGATCCCCAGCCCCTCCGCCCTGGCCACCCCATGGCTCTGGAGTCCTCTGCTGGGTCCCGAGCCTCCGGTTGAGGAAGGGAGGGGGGAGGGGAGACACAGGACACAGGAGGATGGCCTGAGAGGCTGCGGGCCAGACCCGACACGGGGGAGCCCACCGACCCTGTCTGGCTGAAACTCGGCCCTGGGTTCTCGCTCGGGAGGCCCGGCCAGGGCAGCGGACGAACACCCGGCAGCCTCGCAGCCCAGGGAGGGCCCAGGAGGCCGCATCGTCCTTACCCTTCGTTGGCATTATTTGTAAAGCCTCAAGTACCCTGAGTCAGGGCCTTTCCCAGCAACCCAGTACCAGACGCACCACAGAACGGGGCTGGGGGAGGCAAGGTGCGCCTTTTAAGATACTCTCACTCTTGGGGCGCCTGGGGGGCTCAGGCGGTTGAGAGTCTGACTCTTGATCTCCGTTCAGGACATGAACTCACAGTTCGTGGGTTCGAGCCCCACATCAGGCTCCCTGCTGACAGCACGGAGTCTGCTTGGGATTCTCTCTCCCTCTCTCTCTGACGCTCCCTCGCTAGCACTCTCTCTCCCAAAAATAAATAAATGAACTTGAAAAAAAAAAAAGATACTTTCACTCTCGAAATGACCGGGAAGTAACTGGAAAGCCCGGTGATCGCCGAGACTCCACCGAGCGCTCCACACCTGTCCTCGTATCGAGTCCACGCTCAGGAGCACCGCTGACACTGAGGGCGGCCGTTGGTCGAGCCGCTCCTATGAGCTTCTGACAGAGGGGATCGAGTTCCACACGGCAGGTCCCGCCACCCCCACCTGACAAACAGGGAAACGGAGGCACAGGGCTGGGAGGGGAGGGGGCGGATTCCCCCCAGGCCCCGGTGCCTGCTGCCCTGTCGGCAGGCTCACCGCTATTACGCCAGAGCGGGCGGCGAAGACGGCCCAGGGAGACGGCAGAGAAACACGGAGCCCCAGAGCTTTCTGTGCGCCTGCTGGTCTTCCAGCTGGAACCTGCTCGCCGTCGCTCCCCTCTGCTGGGCACGTGGCGTGCCACTTAGGAGCCGTGGCTACCCAGTGCCGTCATCCCAAACGAGACAAAACCGTGGCTCTGCCGTCGAAAACCGCAGATGACCGCTGAGCCATTTATAGGCCCTTAGACGAGCATTTTCACACATTTAAAAGAAGCGTATCTTCTGTTCGGGGAATTCCCAGCAGCTTTCGGAGAGGCGCTAAAGCATCCTGAAATCACCCATCCTTCTTAAGGTAAATGAAATTACCGAACAGGCCTCCCGTTCCACGTGGGGGACAGTTCGCTGACCCCGGCTCCCTCCCCACCACGCGGCTGCCTGCGGGACTCGGGACTCGGAGACCAGAGATCAATTAGCAGAGCCCAAGACTCCTGGCCTGCGACGCGCCCGTTTAGCAGAAACCATGGCGGACGCTTCCCGTTAGCAGGCGGCCCTGGTTGTAAAGTGCAGACCCTAAGTGATGACATCAGAGTTGGCACAGAAACTGACACTCGCCGTCCGTTAGCCACTCAGCCTCTCCCCGCCGATGCCGGTGCCACGGGGCTGGGCGTGTGAGGCCGTGCACAGAAACACAGCAAAGCCTCCCACTGAGTCACTCCCCACCCAACCGGGTGGGCGCCATAAACCACCCTCAGGGACGGGGACCTCTACCTCTCGGGCCCTCCCATTGGCCCACGGCCTCCAAGTGCTGATGCCTCGGCAGGAAAGCTCCCGGGGAGGGGCCCGGTGCCTCCTGAATTCAGGGATGACAGAGAAGGGTGTGTGGGCCAGCCGAGCCTGCTGTGACTCAGCACTGCCGAGCATCCTTCCCAGGACTCCGCGAGCCCCCTCTGTGCCAGGCACCTGCTGGCAGAGGAGCTCGGCCCTGGCACAGCCCGTGTGGCCAGGCTTTCCGGAACACCGGCTTTCCAGCGGCTCACCTCAGAGAGGAATGTGTTCCTCCAAGGACGGCTTCGGCTGCAGCTGGGGACTCGAAGCTCATCAGCTGAAAACGCAGCCTGGCTACAAGTTCACACTGAAACCCCGAGCTCCTGAAACAGTGTCTACACCCGGCACCGGGGTCCAGCGAGCGCCGTAAGGTCGGCAGCGCGCTTCCCGGGCAGGCAGAGCGGGAAATCGAGGCATGTGCTGAGACTGCCCTCTCGGAGCCGGGGGCAGCAGGACGCAGGCTGAGGGAAGACGACCCACCTCGCTGGCCCCCACTGCGAGCCCCCCCACAGCCCTGGGGTCTGCCGGTGCCCGGCTGCATCTCTCCAGGTCTCCCCTCCGTAGGGGAGTTCCGGAAGCATGATGGGTTTTGCAACATCTCTGCACATCGGGGGCCATGCAGACACAACCCAGGCCCTTCCCGTGGCCCCGGGACCTGCTGGTTTAATACCTGAAGGGCTCCTACGCTTCCTGCCCCCTGCCAGGTGGCCGAGGAACAGAGGGCCAGCTCCGTGCCCATGACCAGGTGGCCTGGGACCCCGGAAACCAGGAGGGACCGTGGACAGGGTTCTAGACCCCCTGGCCCACTGAGGCTGGGTTACGCTGCAAACACCCTGTCTAGGGGTACACGCGGGTGGACTTCACAAAGCTCAAAGGTTCCTTCTCACAAAGAGCGTACACGCCCATCACGTTACCTGGGCTTCTGAGAAGGCCACTTCATCTCTGACCTGAACCCAGGATACCGACAGTTCCCAGAGACACATCAGTCACTAAAGCGCTGTATTTATAAGGAATGCTAGTGACCCGCCCCCCGGGAGTGGTTTGGGGGTACGCACGAGAGAGCGCTCTATGGGGCGCAGGGCTGAGCAGGGCGACCCCCATCCCGCCGGACAGTGTCACCCACCCACCCTTCAGTTCTTCCTCAAAGACGGAAAACCTGAATTCGACCTGTACTATCATTAGGATGCCCTTCACTGAGGGGTGAGCACCCTGGCTGGACCTGGTCGTCTGGGGCCCTCCTCCACCGTGCCAGGATCTCACCCTCCAGCACGGGCGACCAGGCGCCAACAGGAAAGCCATCACCTAGCAAGAAACACGAGTATTCATACTTGTGCTTCAAATGAAGATACCAACTATCCCAAAAGGCTTCCCCTTTTTAAAGTTCACTCTTTCTCGGAAGGACTTTCCCTAAACAAAAGCCAAAAAAGCGTGTCGCCAGCATCACAAAGGACAGGCTGACAGCTTCCCCACACCTTCCTTCCCCATCCCCACACCTTCCTTCCCCATCGGCCTTCGCAGCCCGGGTCATGCCGACCGTGCAGAAGAATCAGAGTGTTTGAAAGATGGCCTTGAAGAAAATAAATGGAAAGATGAGAGATGGCTCACGTCATTTTAATGTTAAACCACGATGTTGTACATCAAGGTTTTGTTTTTGTTTTTTTAACCCAACTGAGATCGGTATTACTGATTCAGATATCAAAACCTGTAAGTGTCAGAATGCTGGAAAGCGTTTCTGAATGCTCTTTAGAACAGCGAGAACAATGAGTATTTTTGGCTTCAGGATATTTTCCACTGCGCTGTAACGAGCAAGACGCTTGGCGTTCAGTTTTAGACCAAAGCAGGGATTAAATCAAGAATGCAGTTTGAATTGTGTATTTATCTAAATACAAAAGTGAAAAAAACAGTCGTGACGGCAGGCGACGGTCTCCCCCGGCCCCGTCCTGCCGCAGCTACCTCTCACGCCGCTGGTCCTCCAGCCCGGAATCTTCCCAGGACTGACTCTGGGCTCACTTGTCCCAAATGGATTCACTTAGATGGGCAAGGGAAACATAAAATTCAATTCATAATCCGAGACAAAAGTCTGAGCTTTGGTTTGAAAAATGAAAAGCTACTGGGTGACCTAATACACTCCAACCCTTCGAACAATCAAGATATTTAATTCCAAAGACAGATCTCAAACAAGAGACCGCCCAGGCTCGAGCTGACTGCAGGGCACCATGCCATGGCCAGACGCAAGATCTCAGATGGACACGTGTCTCAAGTCCAAGGGTCGGGGACAAATATCAGACATGACCTGAGTCGAAGCGCCGGCCCTCCCTTCTCCTACAGCGGACAGCTGCGGGCTGCACCGTAAGGACTGGTTAACAACCTGCTGTCCCCCCAGCCCTGGTCAGCCCCCGGAGCTTGCCCTGGAAGGGCGGCTGCCTGCCGGAGAGGGAAGCTTAGGGGCACCATTCTCCACTCCGGGCGCAACCTCAAGGGCAGTATTGTTTTCCACTTTGAAAGACTTTCCTCTAAACTGAAACTATGCAGTTATTAATGAAACAGAGAGCCTACCATTCCCCTTCCTCCGCTCCCAACAAGACAACAGAGTGAGGTGATCCTGGAAACAAGGCCGACGCCAGAGCCGAGGTCGGAACCTGGATTCCTGACAAAAGCGTTTTTGGAAATACCAGAAGGTTACCTGGCCTGCGATACACCCCCTGCCAGCCGCTGCCAGCATACACCTTGAAAACTGACGCTGCTGTCCACCCTAGATGTGACCTTTTGACGAGTGGACTTGATTTTTCCTTAACCAGAGACAAAAGTCACGCAAATGAAAAGCCATTCCTTGTACAGATATCCCATACAGTGGCCGCCACCGCCCCTTGGCAACTCCGGCAGGAGGACCTTGGCCTTGGGGGAGACTGCAGTGAGGAGCGGCTGGGTGGGAAGTGGCCAAGGACAGGGAGATCCCAAAGGACAGGGAGCCAGGAAGCACCAGGGTCGCAGGGAGCCACCACCACCTATAAGGAGCTGCTGCAGACAAGGAGGCTGGGAGCAGGAGAGGCTGCACCTGACTCGGAAGAACCCGAATCCTCAGAGAGAGGCCAAGGGGGAGCAAGGCGCACCACAGGCATCCTAACCCTTCAGCCCAACACTCTGGAGAACTCTCCGACCCCAAACACCACCAAGCACGAGCCCTTCAGGTCCCCGGGCTCGTCCCCCGGACCCCCAACATATCTGCTGCCTCCCCTGAACGGGCGCACCAGGAGGGCACGGATTTCAGGAAACCCACACCGAGAGACCACCCACGTGGGGGGGACGGAGGGGAAGCCGGATCCACAAAAGCGGTCAGCCTCACGGGGAGCAGTGGGTTCCCGGGTCGGTCAGTGACAGTGACACTGCGGCCTCGATGACCCCGCCCGAGCCGCATCGCCCTCAGCCAAGACCCCAGCGCCCCCACCGGCCCGCGGCTTGCAGCCCCGGGACCCCAAAGGCGCGCCCAGGACTCTGAGCCCCGCGCCGGCCACGGCAGACACGAGCCCGGGCCGCCGGCGGGGACGCAGCGCCCGCAGTGCGACTGGCGCAGCCGCCGAGACGCCGACCCCGCGGGCCAGGGGGCACCCGTCCTGGATCCGGGAGCACGCGGGTGGGCACGGGCCACGGACCCGGCCGAGGTGCGGGTCAGTGCTGGTTCGGGAAGGCAGGGCCGGGACCGAGCGAGGGGGATCCGCTCTGCACGCGGGGGAGGAGGGGTCAGCCCGGGGCCCAGGGAGAAGAAAGTGGGGTCCGCTCCAGAACCCGGGGGAGGCGGGGCGAGGGTCTCTCCGGAGCGCGGGGGGAGGCTGGGGTACAGTCCGGTGCAGGGAGCAGGGACGGAGAGGTCCTTCCGGTACTCGGGAGAAGTAGGAGGGGGTCGGCTTCGGGCTGCGCGTCGGGGACCCCGAGGCGCGAGCGCGGCGCCAAGCAGGACGGGGATGAGCGGGGAGCCGGGCGCGCCCCGGCCGCGGGCAGAGCTGGAAGCGCGCCGTGGCCCGAGCGCGGCGGCAGGAGGATCGGTCTTGGACCCGGCTTGGGAAGGGGTGGGGGAGGCGGACCCGCCGCGGCGGTCCGGGCCCCGTGCGCGCTGCCCGCCGAGCCGAGGGGGCCGTCGGCGGTCGACGAGAGAGGGGTCTGTCTGGGCAGGGAGGGACGGGCGCTCACCTTGGGTTTGTACAGCCACTTTCGGAACCTGTTCATCATCGCCGCGCCGGCCCGGCCCCGCGGCCCTCGCCTCCGCAGCGCTGCGCCCGGCCCGGCTGCGGCGCGGGGCGGACGCGGGGGCAGGGCCGGGCCGGGGCCCGCGCGGTCCCTGGGCGGCTGGCGCGAGCCGAGCCGGGCGCGCGGGGCGGGCGGAGGGCGGCGGACAGGTGCGCGGGGCAGGTGCGCGGCGGGAGCTGCTCCGCCAGCGGCGCGCAGGGCGGCCCCGCAGCCCGGCTGCAGGCGGACGGACGCACCGGCGGACGCGGGCACGGGGGCGCCGGCTCCTCGCGGCTCACTGACACCCCGCGCCTCGCCGGCCACGGCGCCGCGCGCCGCACATGCGCCGACGTGCCGCGAGCCCCCTGCCCGCCGCCAGCCGCCGAGGCCGCCCAATCCCACGGCGCCGTGCCGCGCCCCACCCGAGGCGCGCTCCCCGCCGGAGGGCGACCCGGCGCTCCCGGCGAGGGCGAAAAACTACAAGTCCCGACGGGCATTGGGAAGAGGCGGGGTCCTGGGCGCGGCGTCCTGTGCCGCACAGCGGGCGCTGTGCATTCTGGGGCTTGTAGTCTTCCCGCCTGGGGCGCCAGTGCGTGCAGCCGGTTGCTAGGTGACGGCGCCCAAACTGCACCCCTGCGCTAGCTCCCCCTGTTGCGGTGGCGGCAGAGGTCCTGGCTGAACAGACGTGAAGTAGGGAACCCGCTGCGATTCGCGAGACCCGCCGCGCCCGCTGGCCTTGGCGTCTGCTGTGGCGGCGGCTGGAGGTGGGCCGGAAGGTTTGGCGGCAGGAGCGCCCACGAAGCCAACCCACAGGTAGGAGGGGGAAGGGAGCAGGTGGGACCCGCCAGGGAGGAGGGCCAGCCACGTTCCCGCAGCATCAGCACCTCCAACAACTTCCCGTGGTCAGTCCTCGTCTCCCTTACTTACCATCTTCTGATTTTCGCTACTTTTGGTCATCCTCCCAGCTCCTTGATAAAAGTTAACGGTGCTTTTTTATTTTTAATCGCCACAGAAAAACGGTGCTTTTTAAAAAGATTTTCACCCATATTCATATTGCCCCCTAATTCGGCTCCATAAAGATAATCCCCAGACTCTAAGAACCTACTTATGCGGCAAGCGAAGAGCTAAAAACGTGTGTTGAATACAAAATACTTTAAATTCCCATTGACAGATGAAGAAACTGAGGCACCCAGAGGCTGCTGTGCTCTTGTCTGTGAGAAGGGGACCCAGATCCAGGACAGCCCTCCCCAACAGCTTGGTGCTTTCCCCTCCCCCCACCCACCACCACTTCTCTGGGTGCTCTGAAACGTGCAGATTTGGAGTGCAGGAAATGGAAGTAACTTCTCCTTCGGTAGAGAATTTATTCTCTGAGACTCGTGTCATCAGTGGCCCAGGGTCTGCGTGCTCAGATGGTTCTGGACTAGAGTGGTCCATGAGAGTCCATGTGAGTGTGGGCACAGGGCGCCTCGGAGATGTCCGTGTGTGCTGGTGACGGGCCGCGTTCATTTCTGGGTGCCTGGCTAATCTTCCCCACTCCCCTCTAGCTACCGCCCACTCTGCTGCCTTAAGTTGCCAGCACACACCCCCCCCCATTGCCTCTTATCTCCAATTCCTTTCTGCCTTTTCTCTCCTGAGCCCACTCTGATCAGGTTTTCACCCAACTCCTCCTCCCAAGTTCTTCATCAAATCACCCTTGACCCCGATGTTGTTAAGCCCAAGGATTGGAGCTCAGCCCCATCTCTTCCTCGAACTGTCAGCAGCAGGCACCCCAGCTGAGCCGGACACACCGTCGTTGACTGGAACGGGTCACACTCCCTGCCTCTCCTGAGGTTGCTCCTTCTTAGTCTTCTTGGCGGGGGCCTCCTCTGCTTCCCAAGCTCCTGATACTGAAGCCTGGGAACTCTGTCCTTGGAAACTCTTATTTTTTTTTTTAATGTTTATTTATGTGTGAGACACAGAGAGAGAGACAGAGCATGGGTGGCGAAGGGGCAGAGAGAGAGGGAGACACAGAATCACAGCAGGCTCCAGGCTCTGCTGTGAGCTGTCAGCACAGAGCCCTACGTGGGGCTCGAACCCATGAACCGTGAGATCATGACTTGATCAAGCTGCTTAACCGACGGAGCCCCCCAGACGCCCCAGTCCTTGGAAACTCTTCTATCCACTCCTGACCTTTCCAAACCTACATGCCCAGTCCGGACAGCGCCCTGGGGGTGCAGGCCCCGTTACCTGTTCTCTGCCAGTGGATGTCTGGCAAAGCCCCTCAAACTCAGTGTGTCCAAGTGAACTCTCCATCTTCCCACATGAGACTGCTCCTCCCCAGCCAGCGCTTCTAGCATGAGAACTCAGTGTAGACACTCAGTGGACTGTTCTCTACGGTTCTGTCCTTTGTCGGCTCCAGGGAGGGGGCTGTTCGGCTGTGCGGAGGCTTCCTTCCCATGCCTCCCAGTTTGAAACTGTGCGTGGGAGGAAGGCAGACCTCGGAGAGGTGGGTGTATCGGTTAGATTAAGTCCAGCTACACGTGATGAAAAATCCGAAGATCAGAGAGGCCCAAACAAGATTCCTTAGGTTTCCATAAAGGAGGTCAAGGGGAGCCGATCCTGGAAGGCATAACAGCCACAAAAAGTCATCAGGGACCCACACCCTTCTAGCTTCCTCTTCTGCCCCCTTTAACATGTTTCCTCACAGTCCAAGATGGCTGCCAACATTCCTGCCATCACTTCCCGAGTCCAGGCGGCAGGAAGGAAAAGGGAAAAAGAGTATAAGCCTCTCCCTTTCAGAGAGACTTTCCAGAGGCCTCTTACCCTTGCATTTCAGGGCCTACCTCGCTGCGGGGGAGGCTGGGAAATGTCATCTTTCTGTTCAGTGGCAATAAATCCAAGTAAAACTCTGTGTTTTGCTATTCAGGAGGAAAGGGAGGGTGGAGATTAAAAAGCAACCACCAAAACCTGCTGTGTGGGTCTATACGTTAAGCACAAGCCATCAAGAGCATGACTTGGCAAAAATCCTTCGGAGATTTTTACTCGGAATTCAGGCAAAGAATATATGTTAATATATGTTAATAACACATTTGGTATCAGTGTAAACTGAAGCCTCTCTAGTGGTTGAGGATGTTGAACTGGTTTGTGTCTGATGGAATTTCAATCTCCTGTAATCTCGTTCCTGTGTATAAAGGATTTGCTAAGAAAAGAGAAGCTTTGGTCCAGCCCACCTTTAAAGTTTCCTTCAATACGAGACAGTCAAGTCTTCATTAGTGGAGTTAAATCTTGGGAATCAAATACCACTTCCCACCTCCCTGGTTTTACCCCTTTGTCCTAAACAAAGCTGAGGTGCCCACAGCACGTGTCAGGGTCAGATGACTCCACTACCTGTCTCCTACCCGAAGACGCCACCCTCCCGCACAGCTGCTCTGTGCCAGGGGCGGGGGCGCACAGGAGGAGCCTTCCTCTGCCCCAGGGGCCCTCGGGCCTGGCAGTGAGCCAGACTGGCAGGGACTAATGGTTCAAGCCGGCTGGGCTCCCCAGAGACCCCCCTCCTCCCCGCAGCCCCCCACAGACTCCCCTCTGCACCCCCCACCCGGCTCTGCGGATCCTTGCCCTGAGTTTGTTCCGTCCAGGCCCGCTCTGCATTGGGGGCAGGGCTCGGCTGCCGCTCTGGCTCTTCTTGGACTTGCATCGTCACCAAAGAGCCTCAGAGCGTCCTTTCTTTGGAATGTTCCAGTGTCGGGACAGGAGGGAGGGCAGGGGAGTCTTTGTGCCTGGGGAGCGTCTCCCACTAAACGGGGCAGACGGCCCAGGCTCACCACCCACAGCGGGGGGCCGGAGGGAGCCCTTTTCCTGGCGACACCTGGTCCTCCAGGCAGAGCCGTGTTCTGGCAGATGCTGTAGGGTCAAGGGCTGCACCCCATCCCAGGGCGGCGCCCCCAAGTGTCCGTTGGGGAGAGGGGCAAAAAAAAATGCATCCTTCACATTGTTTCTATAAAACTTTTTAGAAAAAATGCATCCTTTACATTGTTTCTTTAAAACTATAGACGTTTGGGGCGCCTGGGGGGCTCAGTCGGTTGAGCAGCCGACTTCGGCTCAGGTCATGATCTCACAGTCTGTGAGTTCGAGCCCCGCATCGGGCTCTGTGCTGATGGCTCAGAGCCTGGAGCCTGCTTCAGTTCTGTGTCTGCCTCTCTCTCTGCCCCTCCCCTGCTCATTCTCTGTCTCTCTGTCTCTCAAAAATAAGTAAATGTTAAAAAAAAAAACAAAAAACTATAGACTTTTTACTTGCTGTGCTCATTTCCTCGTGATCTCCGGAACACGTAAGCGCTATTTTGCTTCACTGTGTCGACATGGTGCCTCTTTCACCCAGCGACGGCTCGTCCTGAGACGTTACTGGGAATCCGGCAGATCGGGTGTTTGGAGGACTCTAGAACCAGCCTGGGCGTCCGGCTCCCACGGGCAGGAGGTGCCCCTTCGGGATGGGGAGCCTGACCCCCCCACCTCAACCCCCAGCTCATCATGGGGCTCGTTCTGGTCCACATTCACTTGCTTAGTAAATGTCTTAGGAAATGCTTAGCAAATACCAGCTCTGTTGAACTTTAGGGTCTGTGGAAGCAAAGGTTTAAATTCAAAAAGCACTAATACAGGGACGCCTCGGGGGCTCCGTCGGCTGAGCGTCTGACTTCAGCTCAGGTCGTGATCTCACGGTTGGTGAGTTCGGGCCCCGTGTCAGGCTCTGCACTGACAGCGCAGAGCCTGCTTGGGATTCTTTTTGTCTCCCTCTCTCTGCCCCTCCCTTGCTCACACTCACGTCTCTTTCCCTCAAAATAAATAAACATTTAAAAAAAAATTTTTAAATAAATACATAAAACAGGGGTGTTGAACCTGGCGGCCTGAGGACTCTTCTCGCCCCCACCGTTTGGGATTAGGTCACCCACTCCTCTGGGCAAGGCCTGCTGTATAAACAGTCCGTCCTGCTGTGTGAACCCTCCCAGGGGTCCTCCCCACCCATGCGCAGTCTGGGGCTTGGGGCCACGTGGGGAAGCCTGGGAGCCTCCAGGATCCGTGGATGGGTGGGGGGCCGGGGGTGGGCCCCTCAGGGCCAGCCTGGACCCCGCGACGGCAGAGTGCTGCAGGGACAGTCCAGGAAGTGGCTCCGGACTGTCTCCCTCTCACACGCCTCCCGGGAGAGGCCCCAGCTATTGATAAAGGCCCTGTGGCTGCCTCGGCCACCTGCTGAGCTGATGGCCCAGAGGGTGCAACCTGTAGTCTTTGCTCTTAGGGTCCTGCCCCGGGAAGATGGCCTACTACGGGAAATGCATTGAAACCGTGATCGAGCAGCTGGACAAGTTCAAGGCCGAGAAGGGCAGCGCGGAGCAGTTCCTGGAGGCCGCGCCCACCGCCCTGCAGGTAGGATCCGAGTGCGGCGGGGCCCCTGGGACACCTGTCCCGTAGCAGTGACTTCCTGGGAAACGACAGCAAATCCATCCCCGACAGCCGCTCTCCGTCCTACCCGGGGAGAGGCCCTGGGCTCGGAGGCTGCATGTCCTCGGCCTCCCTCTGGGTCACGGTGGCGGCCGCGGTGTTTCCAGGGACCTTCAGGGACCCTCGAGAGGCCTCGCTGGCCTCCGGAATGTGCGTCCGACCACTCTGGTGAGACGAAACATTGGCACCGTGACTCAGGACGTGCCTGCGCGGTACCATCCAAAACTGAAAATAGAGAAGAGAGAGGGCTTGGATTGGCCTCCGTTAGGGCAGCCTCCTCCCCAGGGCAGCGAGTGAGCCAAGGGGCCTCCGACAGAGAGGCGGGGGCTGGCCGCGGCATCGAGGCCCACAGGAGCCCCCACCTCCTCCCTCCTGCAGCCCACACCTGGAAGAAATAAGGGACCTCCCCCCCCCACCGGCTACTCGTCTCTTGTCCCCTGTGCCCCCGTCCCTTTCTTCCCCAACTGCAGCCCCGCCCCCATCTCGAGCACAGACAGAGTCCACTGGGCTGACGTCCTGGGGTGGCTCAGGGCAGCCGTGGCACCACTGCCACTCAGCAGCCCTCGGAAGCCTCCCTGTGCGTCCGTCAGTCTGTCCACCAGGGGTGGGTCGGTGCCCTGGGAGCAGGAGCTTGCTTTGCAGGGGTCCTGCCTTTAGGACTTTGGGACAGGGGCCCAGTCCCCCCCGCCGGGGACATGCTCCGGGATTGCCACAGGGCCTGCTGCCCACCACTCACCACCCACCTGCGGGGAGAGCACCTGTGCTCGCTGGGAGGCGGGGCTGTTGTGGCAAACGCATTGATTATAGGACGTTTGTCCGTTTGTCCTTAATGGCCGGTTGGAATTGCTTCTCCTTAACCTGGCTCGTGTGAGCTGTTTACTGCACCCTCCCCGGTGGTGGGGGGGGGCGTGTGAGCTGTTTACTGCCCCTCCCCCAGTGGGGGGGGCAGCTGCGGCAGGCCTCACCCCAGCCCCCATGACCTGCTCGGGGGTGGGCACTGTGGGCCCCGGGCCACAGAGGGACTCCCTTTCCCCTGGGGTGTGGCGGGTACACTCTTCCTTCATCAGCTGCCGTGTGGTACTGCGGCCTGGAAACCCGAGGGGGGACGGGGCGGGCGGTCACTGCCCTGTAGAAGGGGCCGGGGCCCCGGGCAGTGCACACAAAGGCTAGAGGGTCCAGAAACCAGAGACTCTCCCACGGGACAAGGCTTGGGACCACCGGCCCCAACCCTGCTCCTCGGCTTCGTTCAGGAACCGATGCCTCGGGCAGCAGGGGCCGGGCAGGGCTGTGGGAGCACCCCCTGCACCCCTCCCTCGAGCTCTTCCCCGAGACCCCAACATTTTGGGGAAGTGATGAAAACGGCCAAGGGCCAGGCCCTACCACAGTCCTCTTCCCCACGCAGAGACGCCCTTCTCAGCTCAGCGCCCCCACCCCCACCCCACCCCACGCGGGCCTGGCCCTCCCTGGTGGCTGCTCCCTCTGTCCTACCCTCCACGGGTCTCTCCCATCAGCCACGACTGCTGTTGTTTGTCCCATCCTAAAAGAAAGGCCTCGCCCGAGGTTCTGTCCCCTTCCACTTCCGAGGAGGCCCCTCGGTGCCTCTGCTCTGCCCTCGGCTCCCCTGCTGCTCCCCCGCCCTCCAGAGCCTTCCCCCACCGCCCAGCAAAAGCAGCCGGGTCACCACGTTAGCTTCTCAGTAATACCCACCGCCCAGCGAAAGCAGCCGGGTCACCACGTTAGCTTCTCAGTAATACCCACCGCCCAGCGAAAGCAGCCGGGTCACCACGTTAGCTTCTCAGTAATACCCACCGCCCAGCGAAAGCAGCCGGGTCACCACGTTAGCTTCTCAGTAATACCCACCGCCCAGCGAAAGCAGCCGGGTCACCACGTTAGCTTCTCAGTAATACCCACCGCCCAGCGAAAGCAGCCGGGTCACCACGTTAGCTTCTCAGTAATACCCACCGCCCAGCGAAAGCAGCCGGGTTACCACGTTAGCTTCTCAGTAATACCCACCGCCCAGCGAAAGCAGCCAGGTTACCACGTTAGCTTCTCAGTAATACCCAGTCGGGGAGTTGGGTTTGTCACGACAGATTATCACTGGCAGTTGCGCCTGGCGGGCCACGGCACCGCGCCCCTGGGTGTGCGTTTCTGCGGGGAGCGAGGCCAGCAGGGGGCCTGTCCCTGTCCCTCTGGTCTGCCCCAGACCGGCCGCACGGGGTGCCAGCGGGCCGGCCGGCCGGTGGAGAGCCAGGCAATGCGTTTTCCTCCCGGCTCCTTCCGATGCCCGCCTCGAGTCTGCCCCAGCGGGGACAACACACTCTCGCGTCCAGAAAATAGAAGCGATCCACGGCTTTTGTTAGAGACTCGAGAGTGCCCCCTGGCAGAAAACGATGCCGCGCGGGAGCCGTCCGGAGCTGGAGACGGGCAGGGCTGCTGGTTACCTGCGAACGCGACCTTGTTTAGAAATGCGCCTTTGCAGATGCGATTAGGAATCCCGAGATAGGCGCATCCTTGCCTTAGGGTGAGCCCCAAGTCCTGTGCCTGGCGTCCTTGGGAAATCTGGGCACAGACACAGAGACACAAGGAAGAAGGCCGCGTGACCGCAGAGGCCGCGTTTGGGAAGATACACCCACGAGCTGTGGACGCCAGGATCCCACAACCACCTGCAGCTGGGGGGAAGCGCGGCGCGGACTCTCCCTGTGCTCTGACCTTGCGATGCCTCAATTGCGGAACTCCGTCCTCCAGAACTTTGAAAGGCTACATTCCTGTTGTTTTCAGCTGCCAAGTTTGTGGTGATTTGTGACAGCTGCCCCAGGACATTTGCATAGATAGGCAGCCTCCCGGGGGAGGCCAAGGATGGAGGGGTCAGGTTGGCACACTCAGGGTTGCTGCTGAGATGCTGGGCTCTGGGGACCAGGTGGAGAGGAGGGCACCTGAGGTGTTCACGTGAAGCCTGGGAAGGGTGGGGAAAGGTCCGGGGACTTGTGGCCGGGGGACAGGTGTGCCGACTTTCTCTCTGCAGACCGATGGTTAGATCAGAACGGGATCCATCATCACCACCGCGTGTGTAGGCGCTGAGACGTGGGGGTCAAGCCTCTCCAGATAACTGTCTCCAGAGCGGCCTGACGGTGGCACCGAGGACCTGGGTGGGGCCGGAGAAAGGAGGGAAGGACGGGGCGGGGGGGGGGGGGGGGGTGACGGCGATAGAACCAGCAAGCGGCCTGGGCAGGCCCGAAAGCCCGGGTTCTCCTGCGCCCCCTGGCCAGGCCCTCCGGGAGGGGCGGGAATCCTCGCTCGCCCCCCCAAGCTCTGCCCCCCCGCGGTTAATGTCGCTCTGGAACAAGTGTCATCATTAGAGTACCTCCATGGCGGACTTGAGAGTTTCCGATAGGGGAGGGGGTGCTGGTGGGCCTTCCTCCCCGGGCGCTGCCTTTGGCCACCTGTTCCCCTGCCCGCACTCCCAGAGCCCCACACGGCCGGCCAGCACGACAGCCGGGGCGGGGGAACTTCCAGAGAGCCGGCACGGGCCTGCAGGAGCAGGGTGGGGGCGTGCTGGGCACAGCAGGCAGCTTGGGGCGCCCACAAAGTCCATGAGGCCTGAGCAGACCTCAGGAGGGTCTGGCTTTGAGACAGTGAGGGGGGTGGGAGGTCCCGGAGGACAGGGATTGCCCCCTCCTCCCCAGGCAGAGGGACCCGCGTGAGCTGGGCACAGCAGAGTCCTGACCTGCGGCAGGCGCTACGTGGGCAGGGAGGCCAGGCGGACCCGAGTGCGCGAAACCTTGGGCCAAACCGCAGGCCAGGGCAGGCAGCAGGGGGGCTCTGAGCAGGGGAGTGGAAAGGCCAGCACCGGGCTGGTAGGAGAGGGGCTGGGCAGCGGGGCAGTCAGCACAGGGGTGAGGCCGGGACGAGGAGAGGCCCAGCTGAGCGCCCAGGGCGCCCCCCCAACTCCCCACCAGAGGGAAAGGGGGAAAGCAGGAGCTGGGGGCCGTGTCCTTGCCTGGAAGGTGGCCCAGCCCCGAACGCCTTGAACTTGCTCTCCTGGTCAGTAGATTCCTGGGCTCAGGAAACATTTTTTTTATTTTAATATTTTTAAGTGCCTCTTTATTGACATCAGAGATCCCAAATCCAGAAGGTTCGAGACGGTATCCAGTGGGGCTCGACCTCCCATCCTGGCCCTCCCAAGAGACAAGCAGACACTAGCGTCCTGTGGTCCCTTCCAGAAACTGTCCGGGCCCCGCTTGCATAGATATTAGATGTAGCAAAAATTATATCTAAATTGTATGTTTTATATGTGAAAACAGTACCATTAAAAAAATTTTTTTAATGCTTATTTATTTTTGAGACAGAGGCAAAGCATGAGCAGGGGAGGGGCAGAGAGAGAGGGAGACGCAGAATCTGAAGCAGGCTCCAGGCTCCGAGCTGTCAGCACAGAGCCCGACGCAGGGCTCGAACTCACAAACCGAGAGATCATGACCTGAGCTGAAGGCGAACACTCAACTGACTGAGCCCCCCAGGCTCCGCCGAACAGTATCATTTTTGTACAAAATTTTAAAAGTTTTTACAAAGCAGCAGTGCATTATAACCCAGTCCTGGACCTGGCTGCTTTCGTTCAAAGGACCTTGGGGATCATTCCACCTTCTTGTCTTAGAACCAAAAGCCTCCCATTGCCTGGCTGCGACCTAATCATCGTAACCTTCCCTGTCGGGGGGCTTGTGGGCCGTTTCCAGTCTTTCAGTATCAGAACCGCCGTGGGACTGACCGGTCTGCTTGTCCCTCTGCACCTGGGCAGGCGCACCTCGGGCCAAGTCCCGTAAAATGCAGCTTCTCCGTGGGAGGGGACCGGGCCCCATGATTTTCATAAGTCTTGCCAGCTGACCCTTGGGGGGTGTCTCTCGGGGGCGGGCAGGGAGTGTTTGTTTCCCTGGGGCCCTGCTCACATATTGTGCTAGCAACCGTTTTCGTCTCTGCCGATCAGATAGGTGGGAAAAGGCGCTCGGTGCAGATAATGCACATTTATTTCACTGCCCGAGTTTTGAAGCAATATGTATTTCTATCTCTGAACCATCTGCTCGGACCTGTATCTGTTAGGAACCAGTGTTTGACTGTGAGGATATCCAGAGAAGCAATGGCTTAAAGAAACCGGAGGTATCTTCACTCACGTAAGAAGCGGTCTGCAGCCAGGCAGTCTAGAGTGGGTTGGGGGGCTCCGTGGTGCCATTAGGAATGTATTTTCCTTCCCCTCTGTCGGCCATCCTTAGAACGTACCTTTGTCTCGCAGTCACAGAATGGCTGCCCTGCCTCCAGCATTGCATCCGTATCCCAGGTGAGAAAAGGAGAAAGACAAACAGCATAAAGGCACGGGCCCGGTGAATCTAACTTTCTAAGAGCTTTCTTGGAGGCTGCGCCTGGCAATTTGCCATTAAATCTCATTGATTAAAGCCATCTGCTACCTGGCTCCAGCAGCAAGGGCTTGGAAAAAGTTTTAGCTGAGTACACCCCCTTCCACAATGAGATAGCATTTTTCTGTTGGGCAGGATAAAAGGGAGACTGGATTGCTTAGCCCTCCGGCAGCCCGTCTCCTTTGCTCTTCCGACGGACTTCGGCCAACACGCCACTGCTCAGCGGGGGCCTCTCGGTGTTGTGACACGACTTATACATTCCGCGTTGTGATTTAATCTGCAACCCGGCCCCTTTTCTGCCCCGGCCCCGGTCTAGCCCGGCCCTAACTCTGCGGTGCCGGCAGACGAGCTGGGTCTGGGCTTCCGGCAGGAAGCGACTAGTGACGGTGGGAAGTCAGCAGGCTCTCAGGCCCAGCCCCCTCCCAGGACTGTCCGCGGAACTGCTACCCGCGGGCTTGCTGCCCGCCCTGGAGGTTGGCCAGGGTCTGTAGACTCCAGCGTCTTGAGCTTGACCAAGGCCCAGAATAGTATCACACCCTTGGGTGGCCTCAGCCCTCTGGGGTCTGTGACTGAGGCTGGTCTGGAATTAAGGGTCAGCTCTGGTACCAGGGCCTTCTCAGTGCAAGCTGACCCTCGCCCTACCTCCTCCCGGAGAAAGCCTGGCCAGCCCGCCCCAGCAGCCCTCTGCTGGCCCAGCCAGAAGGACTTGGTCACCGCCCCAGGCCTCAGTCTGCCCGCTATGACCAGCTGGGTTGACCTTCCCTGGTGGCCCATGGGCCAGGGCGTCACGTACTGCTTGGCTCCGCGTCCTCCGGGACCCCATGGCCCCACGCAGCCCCGCCTGACCTCCGTGCCTGGGGATGATGGCCTCGGGGCTGGCAGCCGCAGGCCCAAGGCTCTGACCGTATTAAAAATACAGACTCACGCTTCCCAAACGCAGACGTAATTAATGAGGAGCGGAGTCACTGTTGTCTGAGCCTCAGAAGCAGGGGAGTCTGGCGTCCTGCAGAGTCATGCAGCCTCCGCTCCAGGCCTGCTGACTCACCGCTTTCCGCCCCGCCTGCCTTTGACACAATGTACCCGGTGCGGGCATAGCCCGGGGGTCAGAGGAACGCGAGGCCAGAGCTGATCCTGGAAGGGACGCTGCCCTGGGCCTCGCCTGCACTGGGGGGGGGTGCATCCCTGGGTCCCCACAACTGCCCACGAAGCCAGGACATCCCGTTCCGTCTCTGGCTCTAGCATAAGGCTGTAGCAGGGCGGGGGGTCCACTGCCCGGGTGTGCTGCCAGGCGAGCGCGCGCGGTCAGGGACGCCTCCCGGGTCAGGGAGCATCTGGGCAAAGACCTGGGGGTGGCGAAGCAGCCAGTGTGCAGGGAAGAGTGTTTCAGGCGGAGTGAACAGAGAACCCGGAGGCCCCGAGGGAGGCCCGTGTGGCTGGAGTGGAGACAGGGTTGGGTAAGGGCTCAGAGGGAGCCAGACCAGTCCACGAGGGCCTCACTGGCCACTGTAAGAACTCCTTCCGGAAGGCTCTGAAGAAGAACAGACCTGATTCCATCGTAAAAGGACTACTTGGTGGCCCGGGGGAGAAACAGAGGAAGGTCAGAGGAGAAGCCGGAGGCGCCGGGTTGTCCCAGCCCACCTACGAGGCAGAGGCGGGGGAGGCATCGAAGACTGTCTGGGGTTGTGCTGAGATGGGGAGGCTGGGGAGGTTTGGGCAAAGCCCAGAGGCCAGACATCCAAGTTGGGGGGAGGGACAGGAGCAGACAGAGCTTTCTGGAGTCCGGGGAGGGCGGGCTGGGACGCCTGGTTGGAAGGCGTTTTCGGCGTCCACCCGGGGATGCGGGGCCCCAGGGGAGAGCCTGGGCTGGAGGCCCTCCCAAGGAGAGGAGAGCCTGGCCTGCCTCGGTAGGAGCCCAGTACCAGCACCGGAGGGAGCAAGGGTTTAATACCTCCAGGCGGGGCTCAAAGCCGTGGGGAGGGCTTCAGAACCCGAGTCCGATTCCGGGCAGCCCGCCGCACAGCTGTCACCTCTGCGGCAGGGGGGTCGTCTCCCTGCCCTCCGTCTCTCCTGTGAGGGCGTCTCATTAGCACAACCTAACTGAGCCAGAGCCGCCGAGGCAGAGCCACTGAAGAGCACGGCTCCAGCGCCTGCGGGTCAGGGGCACCTCGGAAAGGACGGGGGAATGACACCGTCTGGCAAGGCGACGTCCGCACTCATGCTGGTGGGGACGGAGGCTCTCCGAGGTCCTGGGGCTTGTCCAGGAGCCCTCAGGGCGTTTTCTTAGCATGGAAATAAGGGGGGCACCTGGGCAGCTCGGTTGGTGAGCATCTGACTTCCGTTCAGGCCCTGATCTCACGGGTTTGTGAGTTCGGGAGTTCCAGCCCTGCGCTGGACTCCCTGCTGCCAGCACAGAGCCGCTTCAGCCTCTGCCCCCCTCTGCCCTCCCGGCTCGCGCATGCCCTCTCACTTCATCTCAAAAATAAATAAACATTTAAAAAAGGACATAAGAGAAGAAATCACAAAGGAAAAGATAGATTTGACCTAAAAGGAAAAAAAAGTGAAACTTCTGTGTGCTCTATGCGCCCTGTATGCCGAAAAATACACAAAGTTAAAAGGCAAATTACAAACTCATGAAAATAACTATCATATTAATGACCATGTTAATTGCCTCCCTATATAAAGAATTAAGAAAATGATTAAGAAATCAATTAAGAAATTAATCAGTTAAGAAAATGATTACGAAAAATATCATCCCAATAGAAAACGTAGCCAAGAATATAAACTGATAATTCACAGAAGAGAAATACAAACAGGGGCGCCTGGGGGGCTCAGTCGGTTGAGTGTCTGACTTTGGCTCAGGTCATGATCTCGCGGTCTGTGAGTTCCGGCCCCACATCGGGCTCTGTGCTGACGGCTCAGAGCCTGGAGCCTGCTTCGGGTTCTGTCTCCCTCCTTGCACTCTGTCTCTCTCTCTGTCTTAAAAATAAATAAACATTAAAAAAGAAGAGAAATATAAATAAATGTCCAGCAAACGTATGAAAATTTCACCGATAATAAAAAATTCAAAACAAAACAATGAGATGCCAAAATTTATCTAATAGATTGGCAAAAAAAAATTTTTTTTTTGTTTTTATGACTCTACTGGCGAGTGCGTTTTGCTGTTTTGCGTCTGTGTGGGCAGAGGTCTGCATTTTGGTTTCGTGTCGCATTAACCGTCTTGTCCTCTCCTGGAAGTCTTGCAGGACTGACTCTAAAGACTGCCTTGCTCCCCGAGACAGGAGACCGCATCTGAGCCGGCCGCTCCCCACCCCCGACGCTTAGGTGGTTACCGTTTTCCTTTGCCCTGAACTTTTTTCTTTCTTTCTTTTTCTTTTCAGAAAGAATTAATTCATGTGTTGGGCATAAATACATTGCATATACACTGCAGATACAATTAGGTGTTACCTACAGTATAGTATTTGCAAAACCTATACACTCAAGTCGATACGGCAGTTTTAATACGATGTATATGAAATAGTCTAAAATTTACAATACACCATAGTCGGTCTCTGTGCTGAGCATGGAGCCTGCCTGGGATTCTCTCTCTCTCTCTCTCTCTCTCTCTCTCTCTTCCTCCGCCCCTCTCCCCACTTGGGCTCTCTCTCTGTCTCTAAAATAAAAAAATTAAAATAAAAATATAAAATTTACAGTGCAAGAAAACATACGAGGATTTCCCCCCCGCCCCGAAGTGAAAAGCTTGGCGTGTATGTGGAACCGCAGGGAGAGCCTCTGTCTTTCGGTGTAGAGAACCTCGCAGCGGTGACACTCAGAGACCCTCGGGGCCAGAAGCTGCCGACATCCCAAGCTGATTAAGAGCAAGGCAGACGATATGAAAAAAAAATTTTTTTATTTTTAATTTTTTTTAATGTTTCTTCTTAAATGCCCTGAACTTCTTGTACGCGGCTCTTTCCTGTGTTTTGGATGGTTTCCTCACATTCCCAGAAGTGTAATTACCAGATTAAAGGGTCCGGGAAGTAAAAGGTACTTGAAACATATGTCCAAATTGCTTTCAGGAAAGACCCGATGGCACCCGGCCCTGCCAGCCTCTCTCATGGCGTGCCGGCAACATGAGATGTTCTTTTTCACTCTTCTTATTTTCAAAAGCCTAATCACTTCTTTGAGGATGCAACCCGGTTTTCCAAGGGGCACACGGGGAGGAGTCAGACTCCCCGGCACAAGCCCGTGGAGAGAGTACAGCCCCCCCCCCCCGCCATTACTGGGAATTTCTGTCTGAAATTTGCAGGTTTTCCTTGCCATTTTTTTGAAGGGGGGATTATTATTTTTTTTAGTAATTCATCTTAAAACCTTGATAGGAGCTTGCTCTTTCTTTCTCTTACTGCGGTGAAACCCACGTGACGTAACATTTGCCGTCTTAACCGCTGCGAAGTGCAGAGCTCAGTGGCCTTAAGGACGTTCATGCTGTGGTGCGGCCGTCCCCACCCTCCATCCCAGAACTTTCTCCTCCTCCCCAACAGAAACCGTCCCCCTGAAACCCTAACCGCCCACTCCCCACCCCGGCCCGGCTCCCACCGTCCTACCCTCCGCCCTGGGAATCTGGCCTCATGCAAGTGAAATCACACCTTTTTAATGCCTGTTTCTTTCTTTCCACGTTCGTTTCTGTCTTTGCCCCCAGCCCACGGTCACTACCCAGGAGCACCCAAGGGACCACAGCCAGGGGTGGACCCCCTGGATCAGGGGGTCAGCGCGTCGGACTGCCCCAGCTCTGCCGACAGCTTGGGGAGGGGTGTGCTGGCCGAGTGCTTCCCCAGCGCGGAGGGGGCGCCTGGCCCTGACCCTCGGCCCCCTCCCGCCTTCCGGGCTGTTTCTTTCCTAGACCCTGAGCCCCCAGAAGCAGGCGTTCATTCTGGAGGTACTGTCTGGGTGCCTCGAGTACCGGAAACTGCTGGCCGTGGTGGTGGACGCCTTCTACGTGCGGGCCGGCCGCCTCTGCCCACGGGCCGACTACAGCCTCTTCGAGGGTAGGTGTCCCTGCGGGCCAGGCCTGCTGCCCTTGCCCCCCGCACGAGGGCACAGATTCACAACAGCGGTGATGACCCAGTGAGGGGCCGCAGACGGGTGCCCCTCAGGCCCGTGCTGGACGCCAGCTCCTGGCGTTTCTGCAGCGCGTCTGCTTTCCGGGGTCTCCCCTGACCCCTCACTCACTGGATCCTCACGGCCGCCACGAGGGACTGGACCAGGGTCTGCCTTGTCGCCAAGGAGACAGATTCCAGGCTCCCTAAAGGCCAGGCTGGGCCCCGAGGGAGGACGGCCTGCTTCAGAGACAATGACCCCAAGAGGCCAGCCTGGGTGAAATGACGAACCCGTATCATCGGCCAAGCTCCTGACCCCCCAATCTGGAGGACGTAGGGCAGGGCCAGCCTTGCAGCCACAGTCCGGACTGTCTAGCAGGGGATTAAATATGAGACGTCCCTGCCTGGTTTCCGCAAGCCTTGGACGGCCACTTGCTTCCGTGGCGTGTGGAGAACGCTGCGGGCAGAGTGGCCAGTGTCTCCGGTGGCGGTGGTGTTGGTTCTGCCCCCAGACCCCGCACTAGGCCTCGGAGCCCCTCTTCAGGAGGGGAAGGCGTGGGGACGGCAGGGCGTGGGGACGGCAGGGCGTGGGGACGGCAGGGCGCTGGGAGGCCGAGCCTGGCGGCCCGATGCCAGGCCAGACATGCTGCCCGTGCCCCCAATGCTCAGCTCAGGCGTCGCGGCCGGCAGTCCTCCCGGGCCCACACAGCGGCCGGGGTGACCAACAGCCCCTGCCCGGGGGACCCGCAGCTGCCCGGGGGACCCGCAGCTGCCCGGGTGTCTGTGTTTTGAGGCTCCTCTGTCTCTCAGAATTAACAAACGGAAATCCGAAGTGGTTTTCCTTTTACCTGCGGAACTTTCGGCATTTCTGAGAGCGTGTCGAATCGGTGAGCGTTCGGGAAGTGGGTGCTTGGACAGACGCTCCCCAGACGCTCGCCCCCGTGAGAGCCATCTCGTTCGCACGCCCTGTGGCCGCCCGCCCTGCCCGAGGCGGGCCTTCGGCTCCGGCTCCCTTGCGCCTGCGGGGCACCGGTCAGGCCCCGGGCTGACCCCCGAGATGGAATGCAAGGGGCTCCGGGGAGGACACCCCGGGGTCGGCGCCACGCTCACCGGGCCTGTTCCCTCAGTGATCTGCTACCTGGCCACGTTCCAGCTGGAGGAGCTGGGCTTTCAGCTCTTCTGTGACATCGTCAGGTCCCAGCCCCTGGACAAGATGCACAAGGTGAGCCGCGCTCCTCCTAAGCGCGGGGGGGGAAGGGGGGGTGCGTCCCATCCCGCCGACCTCCCGCCTCCCTGGCTCGTCGTGTGTTCAGGACAGACAGGGCCCTCTCACCGCCGCAGAGACCCTCTTCGTGTCCCCAGGGGTCCTGGTGGGTAGTGAGTCGGGCCGACTCTTTCCTTCTGACTTGTGACCAAACTCCTCCCTCCGAGAGAGGCTGTGCGGCTTGGGGGCCTGGGGGGCAGGCAAAGGGGCGGGTCCGAGTGGGCCCTGGGGACTGGCGCCCTATCAGGGGAGCCTGAGGCCCACCGTTCCTTAGTGGCCAGCCCCCAAGAAGCACTCGCCGTGGGCCAGGCTCCGTCTGTGGGCAGGTCTTGCTTCATCCTCACAATGACCCAGGGAGGTCGTCCCCTGAGGCCCTCATCCCCCAGTTGAGGGAACTGAGGCACAGAGAGGTTGGGTAACTCACCCAACACCACTCAGCAAGTGAGTAGCAGAGCCCGTTCTTGGACCAGGCTTTTCACCGCTGGCTTGCTCCTCCTCACTGGGCTTGGGGGGCCCGTCACCGGACCAGGACAGTGACTCCTGAAGGAGAGTGCCCTGGGGCCACTCAAGAGGAAGCAGCAGGCTCTGCAGAGACAGTTCGGCAGGAGCGGGGGTCAAGGCAGGGGAAGGGACGCCGCTAGGACCACAGCCCTCAGGGATACAGCAAGGCAGAGGCACACCGCACCTTGGCCACCTAACAAGGGAAAGAGACAGTGCTGGCCCGAGGCTTGGTTTGTGTTAATGATGGGATTTCCTGTCTACATGGAAACAAGCAATTCACGGGGATAAACATTCGCATAGTTATCTTAGACAAAATCTTCATCTTTCTATGAGAAAGAAGCAAAATTGTAGGCGTTTTCTGAGAGACGTCTGGAGGTGCCCAGGGCTGGCTTCCCAGGCTCAGGGGACCGGGCTCGGTTCAGGCTCTGCTGTCAGCCTGGGGATTCTTAATGGCCGTTGAACAAGGGGGCCGGTGTGTCATCGTGCACTGGGTCCCGCAGGGCAGGAGCCGCCCCACAGGGCAGAGCCAGCACAGGTGCACGGAGAGCTAGCCGCACGCCAGCCCAGTGCCCCCAGCGCGGGTGGCTGGGCGCGTACCCCCCTGGAGATTTTCCGGAAGAGATTCATGGAAACTGCCCACCCAAACTCCCGCGGGAGCTGGGGAGCTGCAGGGGTGGGGCGGCACCCTCTGCAGGGCCTTCTCTGCTCTGCCGGTGCCCCCCGTCCCATTGGGTCCACGCACCTCCAGCCTCTAGAGGAGAGGTCAGCCTCGGCCTTGAAGACAGGGCACAAGCTGCTGGGGACAGGATGGCTGCCCTGGGGCCTCTCTGGGGAAGCCCCCCACAGACCGCCGTGGTCAGCAGCGACGGGGCGATGGGGATCTCAGCGCGCCCAGGCTGGTTCTCGGGCAGCCCCGGCCGTGGTCTCCGCAGGACATGGTGCTGGGTGTGGCCGCAGCTGGCCTGTCACTGCCTCCAAAGACCCCCACTCGCATGCTGGAATCCTCCAGAGGGCCGGAGAACCCACCCCAGAACCCTGCCCCCACACCCGGTGAGAGTGGCGGCCTCATTCTCTGCCAGCCGCCGGCTGAGATGCTGAGCGGGAGGGCGGGGAGGGGGCGGGCGGCAGGGAGCACCTGCCAGGAGCCAGAGGAGCAGTGACCCCAGGGCAGGAGAGCAGGGGGCCAACTGCCCCTCAGGCAGGAAGCAGTAAAGGTTAAAGGTCGAAAGACAGCGATGGGATGGGGAGGGCAGGAGAGGTGGCGGGCAGGTGGGGGCCACCCTGGGGAGGCGGCGGCCGCAGCCCGGGGCCTGTCCATTCACTGCGGCTGGAGGGTTCCTGGGCACGGCGCCCACCGCGCACAGCACGCCGCAGCTAACACTGACTGCGGCCACCTTGAGCCGGGAGCCCCGGGAGTCAGGCTCCTCCAGCCCTCGGCAGGCAGCGGGCCCAGCTCCGTGGACGGTGCTGGGGTGGAGCCCAGAGGCCCACAGCAGGGACCACCTACTGACTCACGACTCCCTCCCCCGTAAACCCCCTGTTCCCAAGGCTCACAGCTCAAGGGTGTGCTTTTGGGGACCCGGATGGAGGCATCGCGTTTCTCGTGTGGACACAAAGTTCTCCTGGGGGACTCCAGCATGTGGCCTCCCCTTACTGCCGGTTTTCTGGGAGCCTGGTTCGATGGCGTGTGGTGGTCCCCTTGACCGGACAAGGCCCTGCAAGCCCGAGTGTGGTTTCGGCTGAGCGGACACCCTCTGCAGAGCAGCCCCCCAACGGGCCTCAGGCGTGGCTGCCCCTCGGATGAGGGCTGGGGGGGCTTCACCCCAGCTGTGCCGAAGGCCACATCACAGCCGGCCCGCTCCGTAGAAGCACGCCTCCCCCTCCCCAAGGCAGCTGGCCTCCGTGAGAAGCTAAGCTGTGCTGTGTCTTCTAGAACCAGACCTGACAGACTCGAGGGCCAGGGGTAGAAAACAGCCCGCAGCGGCCCAGGGCCACTGGAAGTTCCTGCCACGGCCAAGGGCACAGCGGGTCCCCCAGGGCAAACATCCTCAGTCCCCTGGAGGGGCTGGGCGGGCAGGTCGCGACTGGGGCCCGCCCACTGGCACCGCCCTGGGCAAGCAGGGGCAGGTTGCAGAAAAACGGTGTGCCTCCGTTCTGGGAATTCCGGAGCCCATGGGGTGGGGGTTGGGGAGGCAGGCCGCTGTCCGTCTGTCCCCACCGGGAACACTCCAGAAGCGAGGTGTGGGTCTTCCAGGTAGCTCAGGCACAGAGTCCCCCCTGGCAGGCGTGTGCCCTGCTGGGCCAGGACACGCCCCAGGACCCGAGCGGGCTGCCCTGAGTGCCCCGAAGCCCTGGGCAGAAGCCAGCTTGGCGAGGGGCCGCCCCCCAGCGCAGGGGCGGGCCAGCAGGGGAGGGAGGGCCTGTCCCAAGGGACTTCCTGCCCTGGTGTGGACAGTGGTCTCCTTGCCCCTGCCCCCTGGGCACCGGCTTTCCTGTGAGGGGCACCGGGGGCTTCGCCGGGGGGGGGGTCTGCACCCGAGCCCTCCCCAATGGTTTCTGCGTCTCCCTCAGTTCCTGGGGTTCTTCTTCAACCCCTTAAACCTGACCTCGTGGATCAAGGATGAGTGGGGCCTCATCTACGAGACGACCCACGTGCAGGAGAACTGGACCGACCCCCTGCTGAGGTGGGCCAGCCCGAGCCTCACTCCCCTGCTCCCCGGAGCCACCTCCTGTCCCCCACCCCATAACAGGCTGGGCCAAACACTGGCTCATGGGCGCAGGCCGGGACCCACGGGCAGAAGGACCAGCACGGTGGCCCCGCCCTGCCCTCGGCCTCCGCGGGAGACTGCTGGGGTCAGGGTGAAGCCGGCCCTGTTGTTTCCCTTCTCATAGGCCTGGGGAGCCGCCTGGTCTTCCTGGGGACGGACATGCAGACCACCTTAGGTAGCAGCTGCGTGCAGGAGACCCAGAGGCCGGGGGAGGAGCCGTTCGGTGGGAGAGAAAACCATGGCCCTGGGGTCACAGCATAGCCCTGGAGCTTCCCCTTCCCTGGAAGAAAGCCCTCAGTCCCAGCTAGGCTGGATTCACTGCCCGTCCACAGGGCTGCCACCAGGGCCGAGGCTCGCGGGGCCCAGAGAACTAGCTGTGGGTTCGGCCTGGTTCCGGGGTCCCACCACCCACCTCAGCACTGCCATATGAAGCCCCATCCCAGGCCAGCCCTGCCCCGCCTGGCCCTCCGGAAACCCCACTCCCCGTTGGCCTTCAGAAGTGCCCTTCCTCCCCCTCAGAAGTGCCATGGTCCCCGTGCTGGGGCAGGAGCTATACAAACCACACCGTCTGTCCTCAGGGCAGCCCCACCGGCCAGGCTGGTGACGGGGACTGGACTGTGGGGCACAGACCCCTGCTCCAGGGCACCCCCGCCCCAAGGCTCCTGTAGCCCCTTCCCCACCTGTCGCCAACAGTGCAGCTCCAGAACATTCCAGGTTCTCCGGGCCTCCTTCCCCTGGGCCTTCCGCTCGGGCCCAGATGAGCTCCGTGTCCCTCCTGCTGCTCCTCCTCAGGGCCCTGGGCTCCCGCAGCTGGGGCCTCTCTGTGCCCGTCCTCCTGACGCCCCACGCAGCAGCCGGCTTGCCACTGCGGTGCTGCTGGCCTCGTTTCCTCACCAGTCTGTGTGACTGGGGCGCCCACGGCGTGCTGGCCCTCAAGGGGGGAGCGGCTGTTGGTTCTGTTATCACCCCGCACCCGGAGGTGGACTCAGGGTGTCTCGGGTCCTTGGGCTCCCGAGGGCGGTCCTTCGGAAGTGGCCCTGAGTGGCTGCTTTCATCTTTGTCTTCAAGATGGCAGCCGGAGGTCCAGGAGCTGGTCAACCAGCTAGAGGAAGCGTTGGCCGATCAGTCCCCTCCTTCCAAGACCCAGGCCAAGGTCACAAAGCCCAAGGAGTTCAACCTGACTGTCCCCAGACCCCGCGCCATTCCAGTGCCCGAGCCAGTCCCTGTCGTGGCCAAGTCGAAACCAGTAAGTGCAGACATTGGTAGTGAGCACAGCCCGTCCAAGCTGGGAGAGCGGACTCTGTGAGCCGGGGACAGGCTGGGCTCTTCCCAGGTGCCCTGGACCAGACCAGGAGCGTTTGGTGACCCCGCACCTCTGTGGGGAAGCCCAGCCGACCTGGGACCTGCCCGGTGAGTTCCTGGGCTCCACATACCAAGGTCAGGTCAGCAGAGATGAAGCGAGGCTGTGGGGCCACGGGGCTCAGACCTGTCCGGACTCGGTATCTGGAAGGTGCTAGTAACCCGCTGCAGTGCAGCCTCCCTCCCTGTGAAACAGCACATGCATAGACCCCCGTGTGCTCTTCTGTACTATTCGGGCCGAAGGCAGGCGATCACGTCGGTCCGTGTGACCCCATCATGTGGACCTGTCTCCACCCCAGGGCCTTTGCACGCCTGTCCCATCTGCCTAGAGCCTCTTCCTCTCGTCCCTCTCTCTCCCCACCTTGCTGGTTTCTCCCGCCAGTCAGGATGCTTTGTGCTACAGGTAACAGAAAAAAGCAGCTCAAGCTGGTGTAGACCAAAGACGGCTGGCCGACTCTCGGCTGAGTGGGCCGGGCCCCGGGCCTAGTTCGGTCAGACTAGGGGTCTGTGGGTCACCTTTATCTTCGGGCAAACTTCCCTCCTCGGAGCGAACCACCCGGGCCTTCCCCATGCGCCAAACCATCCAAGGTGCGAGAGGACGTCTAGGGCCAAGAATCCCGAGAAAGCGCAGTGCGAGCGGCTCAGGCCGCAGGCCTCCCCTCGGGCTGATCGCCGTGACTGGGGGCGTGACGCTCTGACCGGTCGTGGTCTCTACCCCACGCACCCATGGTGGAGTCGGCTTCCAGATCCGATCTGGCTGCCTCACAGAATTAAGGACCGCACGGAGGGGGAGGGGGTGGCGCCGGGAGGTCCCGGGGTCCCAGCCCACCCGCGCCACCTTCGGGTCTCATCGCAACCTCCCTGCCCAGAGAGGCTTTCCAAGAGCCCCTCGCCCGCGTCAGGTCCCCGAGCAGAGGGCGAGGAGTTAGGGTCTGGGGCTCAGGGGTTTCCAGACTGTCCCTGCCCCACCCCCATGGATGCTGCTCCCTCCAGGCTGGTGAGGGTCCCCCTGACGGGACCCTACGGGTGGCTCTCAGGCCACCCCGGTCTCTGCAGCATTCATGCTGTGGCCCCTCCCGCTCCCTGGCACTCACTTTTCTGGGGTCCACGACACCTTCCCGGCCTCGCTTGCCCCTCCACGCCTCCCCTTTCATCCCCTGCCCGCTCAGTGGTCGTCCGCCTGTTTCCCCAGCGTCTGCTGGGCCTGGACCCTGTGCTTGGCCGCCTGCCTTCTTGCCGCTGGCCTGACGTCCGTCCTTTCCCTCCCCTGGATAACCACCAGCACCCAGAGGACCCCAGCCAGAGCTCGGCAGCCTCCCTCCCAGCCCTGCTTCTGCTGGCACGGGCACCACGGTTCACCCTCCTGTCCCCGGCACCACCCTCTCTTCATCCACGTCCCGCTGGCCGCCAGCCTGGCGCTCCTGCACACCCCAGAGACCGTAGCCGCTGACCACAGGCTGTGCCTCTGGCCGCCCCACCAGGTCCCCAGGAGCACCTACCAGCCGCCCAAGGAGCAGCAGCTGCTGGAGATGACCAAGAGATACAACCGCTGGAAGGCGGAGGTGAGGACCCGCACACGACCCCTGCCTTTCTAGGCCCCTCTGGGGGGTGTTCTGGGAGAAGGAGGTGGGGGGCGGGGGGTGGAGGAAGAGCGAGGATGCCGGGCGGTGGCCGGGGGGGCCAAGCCGTGTGCTGCCGCCTGCAGGAGCTGCTGCTCAGAGCCAACACGGAGGAGATGCAGTGCGCGGTGCCGCGGTCCCGGGGCGAGCCCCCCGCCCAGGTAACACCCGGCCCCCCGCGCCCGGTCGGTCTTCAGGGTGGCACTCCCTCACGATGCGGAAAAGTCCCTCCCTAGGCCCTCTCAGGGTGACGCGGTGAGCCCCTTCTTTAGCCTGCCCGGTCTGGGCTCCCCGAGCCGGGCTGAGCGCAGGCTGGGGGGCAGGCACGGACGGACCTCCAAATCCACGCGGGCGAGCGTCTGCATCCCTCTCTCTGGGCGCCCCCAGATTTCCCCCCTGAGCACTTACTGTTTCCATAAGAAAACACACAAAAACAGCCAAGGTAAGTCTGTCAATAAAGAAAAGGCAAAGGCTGCAGGACGAGGACGGGCCGCTCGTGGTGGACGCTCTGTCCAGAGGGGCCTGCCCTGCCCTCCCCACTGTGCGCCCCCCACCCCGTGGCGGCAGGGCGAGGCAGCGGTGCCCTGGCCCCCACGAGCGGTTGGGGCAGGCAGGGCATGGGCCGGAGGTGTGCTGGCTGAGTTCCATCGCTCCGCCCACTGGGACTCCAAGGCCCCTCCTGGGAGCACCCCAGAGCAGCAGCAGGCAGAGAGCATCTTGGGTAGCAGCCAGGAAAGGTCGTGGAAACCAGCGCCAAGGAGCCGCCGGTGGGGGCGGGGGAGGGGGCCTGAGCCCGGAGGTTCAAGCACCCCTGACCGGGAACTGTTGTCCCGAGGCCTGGCAGGCCCGACTCCACTCCCAGGAAAGGCTGGGGAGGGTACGAGAGACAGAGGTGTTGTCGCGGGACCGGTGAACAGGGGCGGGCTGGGAACACAGGGTGGGCAGCTGGAGTGAGGACTGGGGAGCATGCTGGCCCTCCCGGGGGCGCCGGGCCTACCGTTCCCCCGGGGCGCGTCCAAGGGCACCCAGTGGGCACAGGGGCCGGGCCTGATTTCCGCAGGGCGCCCAGAAGAGGCTGCAGCTCCGACTCATGCCCCAGATCCTTAAGTCTCCAAAGCTGACCTTCTACAAGGTGAGGGGTGCTCCCAACCGGCCAAGGGGGGCACGGGATGCCCGTTCTAGTCTCCGCTCCCTGGATGCTCGCCTCCTGGCCAGAGCTGGAGGCCCCACCCCAGGGGCCGGGGGGCAAGTGTGGGGGCAGGGGGGCACTTGCTGGCCTGGCTCTTCCCCACCGGCCACCCCTCCTCTCTCCTGCAGACCAACAGCGTCCCCGTGAAACTCAACACCGCAGCCATCCTACGGGAAGGATCTTTGTACCAGCGGCGGGTGGAGAAAGAGCTGGAGAGGTAGGGGGGCGGCTCCTCAGCCTCTTTCGGAGGAAGGGGTGCAGGGACGGCTCTTCTGGGAGAGGATGGGGGGCGGAGGCAGGGCCTGGTGGCTGTGGTGCTTCGGGGGTGCCGCCAGCAGGCCAGTGTTTGGGTCACGGCTGCATTCGAGGAAGACCATCCACTCAGTGAGGGAAACTGGGCAGAAGGAGGCCTAGCAGAACGCTGGCCCAGCCCAAAGCCCTCTCAGACCCCCCGAGGCCCCCGGCTGACCGCCAGCACCTCAGCCGCCCCTCCCCTCCCCCTGCTTACCCCATGACTCGGGCTGTGGGTGGGAGTTTGGGAGGCTGACCAGATGGATGAGAGGATGGACAGACGGACAGACGGGTGAGTAGACGAACAGCTGGCCGAAGGGTGGAGGCTCAGGCCAGGGACAGGCGACGGTGGCTGGTGGGCGGGTGCCGTGGCCAGTATGGGGTGAAGGGCTCCCTGTGCCTTGAGGCCGCCCCCGCCCAGGGAACCCGTGCGCCCCCACCCCCGTGGCCGGCACAGGCCCCCACTCTCGCCCCGTCTCCCAGGGTGGATAAGCTGGTGGACGGGGCCGGGGACTTCTCCGAGTTCCTCGAGTGGCAGAGGAAGGTGCAGGCCAAGGACCGGGAGGAGCGGCTGGCCGCAGGCGAGTGCCGCAGGCTGCGGGGGAAACTCAGCCACGAGGAGGCCGTCCTGGCCCGGCAGCAGCTGGTGCAGGGGAACAAGGAGAAGGCTGACCAGAAGAAGGAGGAGGTGACGAGCCTGGGGGGGCAGCCGGGGCGCCTGGGGGCCGGCTGGCGGGCCGCGGAGGGCCGTAGGCCTGGCGGCTCCCGTGGCCATGGCTTGCGGGCTGACCCCGGGTGATTTTCTCCCAAGATCCATGGAGTGGCTGTGGTTTCTCTCTCTGCACCTTCACAGGTGGGGGTTTGGAGGCTCTCTGAGTGGACAGTCTGGCCAGCACTTCTGGTCCAGACTGTCCCCTGCCCCCAGCAGCAGGGGCAGCGAGTCCACACATCCACTCGCAAAGGAGGGCGGGTGGCCTGGTGGGGGCGCCCCAGCTGTGTTTTCCTGAAAGCCTGTTCCTTGCAGTGACCCCCAAGTGGCCTGGGCTCCGCCAGCCTGGCCTCAGCTCTGCCTGTCCCCAGACGTGTGCCCCTGGGGACTTACGGTCCATGGGGGTGGGGGGGTGGGGGGCAGGCACACATGCTCAAAGTTCACTCGAATGCCCTTTGGATAACTTGTTTGTGTCTGTTTGAATTTGATGTTAGGATTTGCTTTTCCTTCCTTTTTAGTTTACTTTTTTTACAAATAGGAAGTCAAAGCGATCTGAAAAACAGACTCAGAGATGTGTCACTTTCTTGTAAGTCCCTTGCCGCACACCCACCTCAGTTCTTACTTTCATTAATCTCTCGGTCGTCTATCCTTCTAAGCGAACACGTACACTTGTGCACACATCCTTCTTCCCGCACTTTTCCCTTCCGTACAATGCCACACGCTGCTTCATCTGCGATGGGAAACGCTGGGCTCGTTTCCCGTGTTTGTGGAGAGAGGTTTTCAAGGAAGCTTCTAGAGGGGACATCACTAAGTCCCAAAGTAACCGAGATTGGGGCATGTGGTTTCGTCTCCTTCCCGGGGGCCCCGTGCGCCGGGCTGGAGCCCCGGGACCCCTGGCCGACTGTGCCGTGCTGAATTCAGAAATGTTCGCTCCTCTCGGAGGTGGGAAACGGAACCTCAGTGCAGTTCTGGTTTGCGTTTCATTGATTACGTGTTGCTGCATCATTAAGAGCCATTTCTGTATCTTCTTCTGTGGACGACCTCTGCGTGGCTTTGTCCCTTTGCTCGCAGCTCTACTGCGGCACGATTGACGAGCAAAACTCGTGTCCGTTGAAGGTCTGTGACAGGACGTTAGGGTACATGGCCCATCATGACGTGATCGTGGCAATGGAGCTAACTGCTGTCTCCGTCCCCTCCCTCGGCCACCTCCTCCACGTGTAGCGGGGACACCGGAGATCTCTCTTAGCAAATTTCACGTACACGTTCCTATGAACTGCGGAACGTACCCACCTTCTAACACACTTCGCACACTTGGCCTATGCCCGCAGCTCTGGTCTCTGCAACTGCGACCTTGTTGGAATCGGAGTCCACACGGCAACTGTCCTTCTGCACCTGCTCATTTCACGTAACGCGTTCCTGGTTTATCCGTGTTTTTGCAAATGGCAGGAACTTCCCTCTCTTTTAAGGCTACGGGGTATCCTCACTCATCCGTGAAGGGACACTTGGGTTGTCGCCACGTCTTGGCTGTTGTGAATGATGCCGCGGTGAACATGGGGGTGCAGACACCTCCTCAAATAGTGATTTTATTTCCTTTGAATCTGTACCAGAAGTGGGATCGCTTCTGGGTTCTAATTTTAAAACTGGTAGTTCCGGGGACACCTGGCTGGCTTAGCCGGTAGAGCATATGACTCTTGATTTGAAGGTCCCGAGTTTGAGCCCCACGTCGGGTGCCGAGATTACTTTAAAAAAAAAACGGTAAATCTGTGTTTTCCACAATGGCTGCCCCGATTTACATCCCTACCCCCCTGCCCTTTGCATGTCTCTGGAGGACTGAGGAGGTGGGTACCACAAAGACGCTGGCAAGGCCTGAGGTGGCAGAACTGGTCAGGGCGGGTGGCGCTCACAGTGGAGTGTGTCCCCCCCAAGCCTCGGCCTTCTCCTTCGTGCTGTGCTGCCCCCACACCCGCCCCCCGGTTCCGGGCACATTTACCGAGGGCCAGAAGAAGCTGCCTCTTCCCTTCCCTCCCTGCTGTCCCCGCCGTCCCTGAGCTGTGTCTGTGCTGTCCCCGCGGTGCGGCCGGGCAGGGGCCCTGGGACCCAGCAGGGCAGGCCTCCTCGCCCACGGAGGTGGTTTGTTCTTCTTTGCCGGCAGTCGGCTCCTTGCAGATTTTGGCCGCCCACCTCTTTTCACCTCATATTTCCACATAAGCATCTTCCCACTTCTTACTAAGTTTTCGAAAGTACTTTTAGCAATAAACCTTTTACTTCGGAACAGTTTAAAGAGTTACAGAAAAGTTGCAAAGCTGGTGCTGAGAGTTCCCATGCGGCTCCCACCCAGCCGCCTCTGCTGGTGACGCCTTGCTTCCCCACGCTGGCTCTGAACACCGCCACAGGGAGGCACCGCAGACCTGACCACAGCTGCGGAGGCCCCAGGTCCGAGGTCGAGGAGCTGGGCCATGCTCTCTGCTAAGCTCCCCAGGGAGGATTCCTCCTTGCCTCTTCTTCCAGCTTCTGGCGACCCCGGGAATTCCTTGTCTGTGGCAGCCCCAGCCCAGGCTCTGCCTCTGCCCTCACATGGCCGTGCGTCCGTGTCTCTCTGCGTTCTCTCCTCTTCTTACGGACACTCGTCATTGGATTTAGGGCCCGCTCTAAACCCAGGGTGATTTCCTCCTGAGATCTCCTCCTAACTGGACATGAGGTCACGTTCCGAGGTTCCAGCTAGACGTGAATTTGGAGGAGGCACCGGCCCGCCACACCACGGTGTACTCGTCACAGCTGAGCAGCCAACGCTGGCACAGGACTCTTACCCGAACCCCCCACTTGGCTTAGATTTCATCGCATTTTCTCCCCGCGATGGCCCTTTCCCTGTCCCCGGGCACCACACCACATTTAACCGTCACGCCCCAGACTCTTCTTGGCTGTGGCAGTTTCTCAGCCTTTCCATGTTTCTGATGACCCTGACGGTTTCGAGGAGAGCGGGTCAGGTATCCCGTCGGGCGCCCCTCAGCTGGGACGCATCTGACGTTCCTCTCGTGGCTGGACGGGGGTTGTGGGTTTGGGGAGGAGGACCATTACCCCCGGTCAAGGGCACCGCCGTCGACCAGCTCTTCACTGTGACGTTGACCTTGACCCCCGCCGGGGTCATGCGGCCAGACTTCCTGGCTGCCGTTATTTTCCCCTTTCTTGGGGAACGGGCTCTCTAGGCAAGGCCCGCAGCCAGGAGGGGGCAGCTACTGAGAATTCTGCCGCACAGAGCACTTCTCTCTTCTCCCCCACTTTCCTATTCGCTCCATCGCTTCTTTCAGCGTGGACCCACCCATGTTTATTTTACACTTTGTGCTATCAACAGTGTTACTTTGTTGCAAGCTTCGGCCTTTGGGAGCCCCCTTGAGGTTGACCTCCTGTGTGCCTCTGATTGCCCTCTGTCCCCCCTTACTTAGGGCACTGGAGAATGTGCCAGGCTCACCTGGCATTTTCCCTGGCCCCAGCCCTAAAACAAGCTATTTCCCCGAGGGCCCTGGTTCCCTTTCTCAGGACCTGGGGTAAAACTGTACAAATCGAAAGGAATGGTGAGAGGCATTTTTGATACACGCCTGCCAACTGTTTTACGAAAGGATTACTTCGTGCCCAGTGTCCGAAACTGAAGCCCGAGCTGTTGCAAGCCGATTCTCCACTTACGGCGCGGCTGAAGATGAGCCCCTGCCGCACGGATTGCCAGGGGCCGGCAGCTCCGTAGCCCCCGGTCGCCCCGGGCCAGCGGCAGGAGGTGTAAATCCCACACTGTGCGTTGTAGTAGCTGGAGGACTAAAACTGTTCCTCCGAATTGTTCACAATGGCGCCAAACTGGAAGCAGTCTGAACGTCCATCCATGGTAGAACAGGAGAAAGCGTTGTGATGTATTCCCCAAAACATACAGCCACAAAAACAAGCCACCTACAGTCCAGGCCATAACGCGTATGAGGCTAATGAACACAGCGCGGAGCCGCAGAGGCGAGGCGCAGCCGGATGCACCAGAGGATTCCGGTCACACGCGACAAAGCGGCAAAACCACACCCTGTCCCGTTGTTTAAGACTGACCTTCTGAAACAGCATGAGAAAGAAGAGAGTGGGGTGACCAGCAGGACGTGCCTGGGGGCTCACATGACAGGGACCCCGAGGCTGCCCAGGGGCCTGGCACGTCCTGGGCTCCACGGGGCTTCAAAGCACCGAGTGCCCTCCTCTCTCCCCTGCAGTCCAGGGGTGGGTGGGCTTCGGGGTGGACCCAGCGGCTCGGACCTGGTTTCCGCCAGACCACTGTGGAGGAAGGGGGGACACCAGGTGGAACTGCCCCGGTGGGCCTGCCCTCCAGGGGACTCCCGGGAGCTGCCGAGCTTGGATCCGGGCTCCAGGGTGGTGCAGGGTCGCCTCATGCTGCCGGGGCTGGGGCAGACCGGGGCCGCGGGCCTGCTCCGGGAGGGGGAGGGTGGGGGGGGGCCTGCAGCTCTGACCTCGCGCGGGGGGTTGTCTGAGCAGACGGCCAAGCTGCTGCAGCAGTGCGCGGAAAGGCGTCTCCAGGAGGAAAGGTCCATGAAGGAGCTGGTGCAGCAGGTGGCGGACGTGCAGAAGAGCGTGAAGCTGGCGCAGATGAGGCTCCTGAGGGGCCGGCAGCAGACAGGTACGGTGGGGCAGGGGCCAGGGGCCACGGGGCCGTGCCCGGCTCTGCTCCCCCCGGCTCAGGCCCCGGGCTGGGCTCCCGCCCCAAGCGAGCCGCTGTGGTTGCTGAGAGCCCAGTGCCCTGGAGGGGAGGCCGGGGTCGGGCAGGCCCCCCTGCGGCCCCTCGGCACTCCGCTTGCCCTCAAGTTCAGGAGGTGATAGAGGAGAGCCGGGAGCTGCTGCAGCGCAGCGCGGAGGCGGCCAAGGAGGAGCAGAGGCGGCGCTGTGAGCTCATCTCCCAGCTTCGAGCCCTGGAGACACAGCCGGTGCGCAAGGGCAAGCTTGTGGACCTGACCCAGGTGAGGACGCGGCCCGACCTGGGGAGGCCTCCGCGCTCCTTGCCGCACCTGGTGTCGCCATGGGAGGCCCTGTTCAGAATGGCCACCGGGACCAAAGGAGGTCTGGCCCCAAGCCGAGATCCAGGTGGCAGGAGTCGCGTGCCCGGCTGCGGACGCCACACCTGGCCCCGGGCTGGACCAAGTGTTCATAGTCAGGTCAGGGAGACCTCTGTGACCTCTGGGGGCAGGAGGCCAGGGTTCCTGGGAGGGGGCGAGGTAGGCTTCATGCTGCAGGAGGTCCCGGGACCCCCAGGCCCGGGTGGGAAGGGCAGTGTAGGGAGAGCGCAGGTGTGCCGAGGCCGGATAAGTGGAGGGCACTGGTGCCTGGAGGCCCCTGTGAGCAGCACCGTGAGAGGCCTGCCTGGCATCCGGTGAGGTGGGCGCAGGCCTGCAGGGCCCTGGGGGCTGGCGTGCGAGCCAGGCCCGATGTCAGGGAATGTGGCAAGTCCGCAGGGCATTCTGCACAGGCCCCCGGGGCCTGGCTCGGGGAGGCAGTGCTGAGCTCCATGTGGGCCCTACCTCAGCAGAGGGGCCTACAGGGCACCAGAGGGGGTCGAGGCTGGAGAGGCTGGATGGCAGGCACGTTGCACAGGTGCTACTGGGCAGGGGGAGGGCAGTCGCCTGGCCCAGGGGCCAGACCGATGGGACTTGGGGGAGGGGCACCGGCGCTGGCCCAGAGGACAGGTCAGGTCAGGGCACGGCAGATGGCCCGACGCCCGGCCTCGGGCCTCCCCATCGCCCCGCAGATCCCTGGGTATGGCCTGGAAGGGGAGATGTCTGTGGCGGAGCTTCGCGAGCGGCTGGCCCTGCTCAAGGAGACCCAGCAGCGCGAGGAGGAAGAGAAGCGAGACCGGATCATCCAGGGCAAGCGCGCCAGAAGCCAGGACCTGCGGAACGTGCTGGAGCAGATCTCGCTGTGCCGCGCGGCCATGGGGAGGTCTGTGGCCTCCAGGTGGGTGCCGTGGCCCGGGGCGGGGGGTGGGGGGGGCGACTTAGGCAGGAGCGAGGAGCGAGCCTGCCTCTGCGACCTCCCGGGTGGGTCTACTTGCAACAACATTCCACCTTCTGCCCAGGCCGTTCCCTCGCAGTAACTTCTCCCGCCTCGACTATTTTATTAAATAATCTGCAGACGTACAAAAACGGCAACACAGATCATGCAACGATGGCCTGGGTGCAAAATGACGGCACGTGGCTCGTGAGCATGGCCTTTGCCGTGTGTTTCATCTAGCTAGCTACTTACTGTGTCCGTGCAGAACCATCCGGAAGGAGTTGCAGGCATCAGACACTTCACTCCTAAACACTCTGGCGTGCATCTTCTGGGGGGGGGGGGGGGGAAGAAAAAGGCATCGTCCTACAAAACCACGGCACACTGACGCAACCAGAAAATTAAAAATTCCCATCATCTCAATATCCTGTCCGTATCCCTGTTTCTCTAGCATCCCAAGACTGTTCATTATAACTTTTTAAAAATTTTTAAAGTTTATTTACTTTGAGAGAGAGAGCACATGTGCATGTGCGAATGGGGTAGAGGCAGAGAGGGGAGCGAGAATCCCAAGCAGACTCCACTGTCCGCTATCAACACTGGGTCTGACGTGGGGCTCGAACTCACGAAGCATGAGATCACGACCAGAGCCAAACCCAGGAGTCAGACACTTAACCCACCGAGCCACCCAGGTGCCCCTGTTCACTATAACGTTTAAAAGATTGTTTGCTATAACTGTTTTTTTTTTTTTCCTTTTTCAACCAGAACCCGGCTGGGATTCACACATAGCATTTGACTGCCAAACTTGACTGCTCTCTTTCAATGAAGAGCGCGTGCATGGGTACAGATGTATGCGTGCATTCACTGTGGTGACCCTCCCAGCCCATGTGTCTGTCCTGTGGCCAGCCTTGGTCAGGCACAGGTTGGTGTCACTCGCCTGACCTGCCTGGTCAGGTTGGCCTCTGGGCCCTTGCATCCTGATGCCCTAGGGAGGCAAGGCTGCCCCAGGGAAGAAGGCACCCAGCCTGTCATAGCCCAGCCTGGTTCAGGGCCTGGCAGGGCTCCAGAGAAAGTGTGTAACTGGGGTGGGGTGGACAGAAGGACAGTCACAAAATTCATTACTATTGGGGTGCCTGGGCAGCTCACTCACTTGAGTGTCTGACTTGATTTTGGCTCATGTCATGATCCCTGGGGGGTGGGATCGAGCCCGGTGGTGTCGGCCTCTGGGCTGATCGTGCAGTCTGCTTGGGATTCTCTCTCTCTCTCTCTCTCTCTCTCTCTGCCCCTCTCCACTGCGCCAGCGCTCTCCTTTTTTTTTTAAAAATTTTTTTTAATGTTTATTTATTTTTGAGACAGAGAGACAGAGCATGAGCGGGGGAGGGGCAGAGAGAGAGCTCTCCCTCTTTCTTAAAAAAAAAAAAATCCATCACTATGGATCCTGAGTGCTGCTCTGGTTACGATTTGAGGAGGTCCTGTGTCGGCTGTAGGGGCTGCCCTGCTGAGGCTGGCTGGCCACGCAGCAGGTCCCCAAGGCCGCATGCACCCGGGGCATCTCACCACTTCCAGCTGCTAGACTCAGACTGACAGACCCCACACACAGTCCGGTTGGCACTGGGGAGCCTCCAAGGGTCCAAACCCACTAACGAGGCTCCCGGAGCCCTCTGCAGGCAGGCCGACCTGCTGGCATCAATCCCCCAGGACCATTTTAGTGGACAGTCTGACTGGAGCCAGCCAAGCAGGGACGGTGGCAGAGGGAACAGCACCTGCACATGCGGTGTGCCCCTAAACCAGAGCCATCGGGGCAACAATCTGTATAATGAGATCTCATTTTGGAAGGAAAAATGACCTAGTATGACAGAGATTTGCAGACATTAGCAGCGGCTCCCTCTAGGCAAGAGAGCGGCTGGGAGAGCGCAAGAGGAAAGAGGGTTTTCACTTTTTTGCTCCACATACCTACGTAGCCAACATACATGGGATACGTTTTTAAAACGTCAAGTACAAAGGGCAAGAACGTGGAGGCGCTGAGGGGACGTCACCCCAGAGGTCCTTGGAGAGCCTCCCCCCCTCCCCCGCACCTAAAACACTCCCATCGACCTATGGTTGGGGCCCCTCCTAAGTCCGCCCTGTCCACCGCCCAGGTGGGAGCAGAAGAAAGCCCGGGCGGCGGCCCCGGCGGCGCCCTCCCAGGACGAGCGCGTGCTCGAGCTGCAGCGCAAGGTCGAGGAGAAGGCGGCCGAGCGCCGCAGGCAGGCGGCCCTGCTGTCGGCTCCGGCGCCGCGGGCCGCGCGCCCCAAGCCGCGGGTGAGCCCCGGGAGCGGGCCGTGAGGCTGGGGGCGGGGCGTCCCGGGGCGGGGGGCGGGGCGGAGGGGGGCGGGAGGGGCGTGCCCGGCGCGCGCGCAGACCTCCCCGGGCGCCCGCCCGCAGGCGCAGCTGGAGGCGCAGCACTGGCTGGAGCTGGAGCAGAGCCGGGAGCGCCGGCTGCGGGCGCTGCAGCGGAGCGGCTCGGCCGGCGGGCACGCGCGCCGCCTGGAGGCCGCCTGAGCCCGGGGCGGGCG
The DNA here is from genome assembly GCA_030068075.1 of Paguma larvata. Taxonomy (NCBI): domain Eukaryota; kingdom Metazoa; phylum Chordata; class Mammalia; order Carnivora; family Viverridae; genus Paguma; species Paguma larvata. Next base: position 194,309,525 of record CM057823.1, on the reverse strand, counting down.
CGCCCCCGGAAGCCCCGCGAATCCCGCCCGAATAAAGCGTGCGGCCGGCGGTGTGCGCCTCCTCTTCCTGCGCCGCGTGCCCTCCACCCCTTCGCCCTGCTCCACGCCCTAGTTTGCCCCGGAGTCCGACTGCCCCAGATCAGAGGTGCCCGATAAAATGCAAGACGCGCAGTTATTGCGTAGGACAAACACGCACACACACACACACAAGTATCCGTTCTTTATCTGCAATTCAAATTTATCTGAGTGTCCCGTATTTTCTGTGCTCTATCTGGCCACCCTTAGATCTTAGCCCTTCCCTGGGGCCCCCGCGCCGAGGCATTACCCATGCCCCTCCCCTTCGCGAGCTCACCTCTGCATGTGAAAACTTGGAATGCCCACTCTGCCTGGAGTCGGGTGGCTTAACTTGTGTGGTTGCCTGTGTGCGTTTGGTTGGAGAAGTGTCTAGAATGCTCGAGCCACTGGGAAATGGCCTGTCTCATAATTTGTCTCAAGCAAACGTCACCGCGGCCGTGGGGGGAGGGGTCCCACAGGGGTGCAGGAACTGTCCCCTACCCCCATTCTGCTGATGAGGCCAGCAGTGCTCAAAGAGGTCAAGTAACCAACCCCAAAAGCCTTGACCCACAGCTAAGTCTGCATGACTTTAGAGCACCCCCCCCCCCCCCCCCCCGGGCTTCTCCAACATCAAGGGGACGTGGTTAGAGCCACTGGACCTCCGCCGGCACCAGGACTATTCATTCTCTTGGTTCCTCCGGACCCAGTGCCAGGCTGCAGGGGGCATGGCCTTGAGGACGGGCTGGCCGAGTGAGAGCCTGCTGGCGAAACACAGAATCCTGAATAAAGCACAATGTGCTGCTGCCCCCAGGAAAGACAGAGGGTGGGCGAGTCCGTGGTGGGGGGCGGTCAGGGAGTGGCTGGAGACAGCCCGGTAGGTAGATGTCCAAGAGAGAGGTCCTCCCACCCCGGATGTCCTCCTAGACCCCAGCACACATGCAGACTAGGAGGACAGGCATCCTGAAGTGACAAGGACACCAGAGTTCTCCCCGAATATTCTGAAGTGTCAGAACCCCAGGACCTTCTTTCCCATGTTGGTAAAATGAGAAATTTCCCACCTCCCTGTCAAAAAAGCTGAGGGGCAGATTAAATTTCGTTTAAAGAGATAAACACGGCATTTCTTCTATCCTGTGTGTGATCCAAACCCGTTTCCACACTGATGACGACCTGTCCAGAGAGGCCCTCGGGAGCTGCGAATTTCAAAGGATGGGTCATTAGCTCCCATAACTGGCAGTCCACGGCAGGGTGGGCCTCGGGATGTGCCTGAGGCGGGAGTTCTGTCTCCAGGCTGGGAGCAGTTCCAGCCTCGAGACGTACAGAGGAAGAAGGGTCATCTCTTCCGGGTGGCCAGCTCAGGACGGCTCTCTGTCCTTGGAGCCTCGTGTGAACCTCTGCTCCGGCCTCCCTGGCCTGAACTAACACGCGCTGCCCAGCTGGATCCCACAGTGGCGGAAGGTCCGTGTGGGTGCCCAAAGCAAGCGCTGTGGCAGGAGGGAGAATAGCCCCTCACCTAACAGACTGGGTTGGGGCAGAGGGAAGAGGTGCCAGCCCGACAAATTTGGGGCCCGACTGGCAGCGATGCTGGTTGGCAGTCCGCACCAAGATCCCCACCTGCCCTCTTGGACCCGGCAGCAGCTCAGAGCTGCCTTGAGAGTACATGGGACTTCAGCTCCATACGAACCTGGGGGAAACAGGCCTTGGGCCATCCCCTGAGGTTGTGGCTTGAGGGCAGGCCTCGTGTCATGGACTGATGGCACAATGTCTCCAGTGTCCGGGTTCCTTGCCTTGTGACCTCCCATCAAGAGGCACTATTTCCCTCGGCACCTGAGTCTGGGCTGACGCGCTTTGGCCGGCAGGGTGCAGCTGAAGCGGCTGTGCGCCAGCCTCGAGGCTGGGCCTCCAGTTCCAACCCCCCCACCCCCCCCCCCACCCCCCCACCCCCCGCTCCGAGCTCGCCCCTGCATGAGCGTGTCCAGGGCGGCCCGCTGGGACGAGACACTGTATGTGAACAGCCAGTTGTCCCAGCAGAAGCCATCTGCGCCCATCCTGCAAACCAGCAAACCAGCGGTGAGGCCAGCCGGGACCAGAACACTCCCCCTGCCCCCACTAACTTGTAGCTTCGTTAGCAACAATAAATGCCTATTTGTTCAAAGCACTGAGCTTTGGGGTTTGTTCAGAAGCATCAGCTGACTGACGGACCCTCCAGAGCCTGATGGCCTTCACTCACCGAGGCCTCCCCCACCTGCGTGGGCCCTTTGAGAGAGACCCGAACTGCCCCTGGAAAGAGGGCCAGCCAGGAGGGCTCAGGTCCAGCTGATGCTGAGAAAGCACTCTCTGGACCACCCAGGGAGCGGACATTCGGCCTGGCCTCAGTGTATTTTCCGCGTAAGTACAGCCAGAAGACCCTCGCCTGCAGTGCCTGAAACTCACTTGGGCAGGGGTTCTTCGGAGATGGTTAAGCAGACTCTCAGACCTCATGCACGGGGATTCGGGCTCTGGTGTGATACCCAGGAGTCTACATCTGGCCGTGTGGCACTTGGAAGCAACAAGGTCCCGATCTCTTTAAGCTGGAAATATTCAGGGCCAGGGGCATAACCTGTGAGGGAGCCAGGGATGTCCACACCACAAGTTCAGTGCCAAGTGAGGTTCGGAGAGAACTCGAAGGCAGCTTTTGAGCATGAAAAGTGGTATTTGTCGTGACTTTGTTTTTCAATATCACATCTTTTATTTTTTCTTAACTTTAAATTTTATTTTGATTTTTTTAAGTAGACTCTGCACCCAGCGTGGAGCTGAACACAGGGCTTGAACTCACGACCCTGAGGTCAAAACCTGAGCTGAGATCAAGAGTCGGACTCTTGGAATTTCAAAGGATGGGTCATTAGCTCAGGACCCATTAAGGTCAGGTCAGTCGATTAAGTGTCTAACTCTTGATTTTGGCTCGGGTCATAATCCCAGCGTAGTGGAATCAAGCTCCATGTCAGGCTCCACACTGAGAGCCTGCTTAATTAAGATTCTTGCTCTCTCCCTCTGCCCCTCTCCTCTGCATGTACTCTCTCGCTCTCTAAAGTCAAAAAAAAAAAAAATTTAAAGAGTCAAGGTGTTTAACTAACTGAGTCACCCGGGCACTCCAACTTTTTTATTTTTTAATTTTTTTTAAGTAGACTCCATGCTCAACGTGGGGTTTGAACTCATGACCCTGAGATTAAGAGTCACATGTTCTATTGACAGAGCCAGCCAGATGCCCTCAACATCGCACTAATGTACTGAAGTTACAAATAGAAAACCCTAGCTATCCTTTAGGCTCTGAAATTCAAATTACTAATCTTATCTATAAATCTATAACTAACATTTTGATTAGGTGTGTATGGTTGGTTTCATTCACAGGTTTAAATCCCCTTTAACATTTTAAATTGCATTTAAACGTGCAGAATCTAAACATTTTTTTAGCATTTTCGTTGTCTGCCTTATCAAGTATTTAAAAAGTCTAGGGCGCTTGGGTGGCTCAGTCTTAACATTAAGCGTCCAACTTCAGCTCAGGTCATGATGTCATGGTCTGCAGTTCGAGCCCCACATCAGGCTCTGTGCTGACAGTAAGGAGCCTGCTTTGGATCCTCTGTCTGCCTCTCTCACAGCCCCTCCCCCACTCATTCAGGCGCTCTCTTGCTCTCTCTTAAAAATAAATAATAAAAACATTTAAAAAGTGTAAAAATTCCTAAAGATACAGTAAAGGTCTAATTTATCTTAAATTTGTAAATTCTCTTTAATATTCCAATTATAATCACAAACTAAAGTCTTGTACCTTCCAACTTAAAATCACTATCAAAATCAGTGTTTCAAACTCAGCATGTTTCACACAGAATCGGATTTCTCGGATACCCTACCACACCAAATTCCTTCACAATTACGTAAGTGTCAAACACAGAGATTGACGGTAAACTCAACACAAAAGCATTAATGCTCTGGCTCTGATCCGCTTCGTCATTTCCATACATGACTCAATCTTCCGGGTAGAAGACCTCCCCCCACCCCAGTAAACTGTCCATCCCAGACATTTGGAGTGACTTCCTCATTGCCTGAGGGTGTCCAGGGACCACCCACGATGGCCACGACCTGGGTACTCTCAGAATGGGAAACACAAGCAGGGCTTTCTATTGCCAAATCCACGTCCAAGAGCAGTTCTGAAAGCTGAACTCAAGGAATCCACCGTCTGCTTTTCTCTCCGGGTTCTGATGTGCAACCCGCTCTCAGGGCCTGGCAGGCACCTGTGCGGGTCTGTGTGGAGCCCTCCAACCCTCCGTTTTCTTCCTGTGAGGCGGGTACTGTACAGTGACTACCCCCACAGAAGAGGCGAGGAGGCTGCTGAAACAAGCTGAAACCACGGAGCTAGGATTCAAACTCGGCAGCGAGGGTCCAGAGCCTGTACTCTCTTAATCCCTGGAGTTGCACCAGACGCCCAGGGAGTTCCAGGCCTCTGCCTGGGCCGCAGCCCCTTTCCCAGGACCGGACCTGGGCCAGAGAGCTGCTATGGGGATGCCACAGGAAAAGGAAAGCCCTTCCTTTCCTCGCACCCGCTGCCCTGGGGATAATCCAGACTTAACCTAGCATCTGGAGCCTCCATAGTCTCTTGCCTCCCCCACGGCCACCACTCCCTACCTCTGCTCCTTGTGCAAGGGGCCCCCTGCAGTCCTGGACATGCCAGCCTCTGTCTCCCCACCCAGGCTACCTCTTCTAAGAACTCTCTCCTCCCTTCTAGTCCTTTCAGTTCCCAGCTCCGAGGCGGCTTCCTCCAGGGAGCCCTCCCAGACGTCCTGGTTGAGTGCCTCCTCCGGGTTCCCGCAAGTGGGCCAGGCTGTGCTTCCCTCCAGTTTTCACCGCCAGCCTGGAAAATTGTCCGGGATCGCTGGGACCAGACGCCGGCCCAGGGCCTGGAACGTCGGGTCGCGAGCGCCCTGGAGTTCCTGCAGATCCGGGCCAGAGTTCGGGCCAACAGTAGACAGCCCTGGAGCGTTGACAGAAGAGAGAACTGAGGCCCGGAGGGGCGTGGGAGTGGGCCCGGGACGCAGGACGCGGGCCAGCTGGCCTGGACTGACGCCCAGCCCAGCCCCGCCCCGTCGGCCGGCCCCCTCCCGCAGACACCCGCCGCCACTCTGCAAACCACAACTCCCGAGAGGCCTTGCGCACCGAGGGGCGCAGGCCGCCCGTCTCGCGGGAAGGCGGGAGCTTGAGCTCGCGAGCGCGGGCGGAGCCGGAAAGAAGCGCTTTTCAAAGCGGTAATAGATGGTTTTCTTATCCAATAGAATTGAAAACATACCTCCTGCACCGGTAGACCACGGGAGTAGGAGGGGAGGCGGCCAATGGGAATGCACGGTGGGTGGAACGGAGGCCTCCGGAGCGGAAGCGGATCGCTGTTGAGGCGGCGGCGTTTTGCTGGAGGGTTTCTCCTCCGTGGTTTCCGGGGGTGCTTCTTCCCTGGACCGTGTCGGCGTTGGCCGTTGCCGGGCCAGACCGGCTCCAGGTAGGCCAGGATTCACGGAGAGAGGGCGGCCAGCCAGGGCCGGGCGGGTGTGGGGTTCGGCCGGCTTCGCGGCCTGCAGGCCTCGGCGCGGCGGCCCGTCGGAGCGCAGCCAACCCCTCTCGGGCCGGACGCCCGGCCGAGCCTCCCTCGAGCCCACGGGCCCGCTCGCCCACCCAGCTGTCCGCGTGGCTGCACGAGCCCGGCTCGGCGCGGGCGACGGACGTACGAACGCTTCGCTGAGAGCCTCCGCCGCCCCGGCGGGCCGCAGCGCTCAGTTGTACCGCAGCGGGAGAAACCGAGGCTGGGGAGCGGGACGGACGCGCCCAAGGTCACTCGGGGAGGCGGGCAGGGCGGCCGGGGCGGTTCGCGGGAGGCTCCGGCCGCCTTTTTGTTCCCCGCTGACGCCGCCTTCTTTGTGTGCTCGCGCCGCCGCCCCGCCATCGCGGGCCTGCCAGTCCTCCCGGGCCGCGTGGCGGAGCCTGATCGGCCTCGCGGGGCTGGGGACGGCGGGGGCTGGTCTTGGGACGGCCACCTGGGGCTGAGCTCGGCGGGTCCTCAGCTTCCGGTCGCTGGGGACCGCTGGAGTGCTGAGGCCTGCGGCCGGCCCCGCCCCTCGGGCGCCTGCACCCCCACCCGCATACCCGGCGCGCTGGTGGCCGGAGGGCCTGGAGAGTAATCCGGGTCTCGGTGAGGCCTGCGACCCGAAATGCGGTACTCCGTGTACACTGCTGTCCCCCTTTGACCCTCCGGGGAGAAGCCTGGACTTTCCCGCCCTAGCCGTTTTTGGAAGGTTTTGGCTTTTGTCTTATTCTGGTCCGTGCCCATCTGCATTCACAGTCGTGCCTTGGTTCTGCTTCAAGTTCTCGCAGCCCGACGTAGGGCCTCAGCTCTGCAGTCGTGCACTCCGCTTGCGCTGCCCGAGTGGTCGGGGAGGCTGAGGCGGTCCGCCCAAGGTCGTACAGCCGGCGAACGAGTCTGGAACCTCGTTTTCCTGGCTGCGGGACTGGCCTTTGAGTTCAGTGACCAGGAGTTTGGGGACCACGGTAATGACGGACAGAGACGTTGAAGGGAATCGTTTTGTTTTTCTGGTGGTGTGTTTTTTTTAACGGGTAGGGAGACATATTGGGTTCAGTTTTACTAGGAGCTTGAGGCCACACGGGAACATGCAAGTAGAAAGACGTGTTGCTGGTTTTTGCACTGCCTGAACTTGAGCTTCCAACTCAGATTTAAAATTCTTACTTTAATACAGTGTTTATCAACCTTTTTTTACAATGAATTCCTCCATCTTTTTAAGATACTCTTTTCTAGTCTCCACGAAATGTTAATGCTTTCTATGTCTTTATGTACCGTATGCATAACTTCTGCTTTGTACATAAAAAGAGAGTTTTTTCATCCCCCTTTGAGAATGCTTACTTTAAAATTCTAAGCACATTTTTGAGGCCTCCTGTGTGTCAGGCTTTCTGCTTGGGGGGTACAGCCCTTGGAGGGAGTGAGAAAAATTCCCTGAGGTTGAAATACAGACTGTACAAGAGACAGGACTGGAGAGGTGAGCGGGAACCAGCTTGCGAGAAGTCTTCGGTGCGCGCCAAGTTAAGGAATTCAGAATTTATGTTAAGACCAATTGGGAAAAATTACTAAACTAAGACCTAAGCAAGGAAGTAACATGGCTATATTTGCATTTTAGAAACAGCACTGTGCTGCGAGAAGGATGGCTTAGAAAGGGGGGCGAGACGAGCGGCCTCTGGACCCGTCAGGGAGAGGCCAGGTGGGGACTGGGAAGCAAGCGTGGTGCCCGTGATCGCCGGTCGTGGCACGTCTTCACTGGCTCTTTCCTTGAAAAGGCCGTCGTAAAGTTCATGTCCAGTAGTTTATAATCCCTCCGATTTCCAGAGAAAATTTGAGGTGCTGCTCGTTGCAAATACACGCACAAGGTGTTGGGTTTTATGCTGTATCAAAATGGCTTTGCAAGATTTGGACATGATTTACCTCCGCCTTTACTGTCCTCAGATTAGGACTGCAAAGGACAAGGTGGCTCCCGTCGATGTGACGGGGCTGACTCGGGTTTATTAAGACGTAGTGCACATGTGGGTTCTTCTGACTTCTCTTTCCTAAACAGCTCGCTTCTCAGCCGGGCTTTGGGAATCGGAGAGCAAGGCATTTTAGGGTCTCCTCTCTGAGGAGGCAGGCCCAGAGCACAGATGCCGCTGCTTCCCAAGGTCAGAGTTTAAGTGTGAGAAAGCTTGGGAGGTTAGGCTGGAGAATGTTACTGCAGAATTTCCTTCAGAAAGGTGGCTTTTTCCAGGCGTAAGTGAGAGCTGTAAGGTTTATTATTCCTACCACACCATGCAGAGTGGGTAAGGCCTAAAAATGTTTCAGAGTAAGGATTATCAGTAGCTTCTTTGTGTAAAAGAGAATTTGTGACCCTAAGGTTTCCCTGGAGTATTCTTTTTTTTTTTTTTAAGTTTATTTTATTTTTTTAATGGTTCGTACACCCAACATGGGGCTCGAACTCACGACGCTGAGATCTTTTTCTAGCCATTATGTTTGTAGAGATGTTCTTTCCTTTTCTCCCACGATGGTGATGTGTTTTTGAGTCTTCGTTTCCTGATGGTGACTATATTAAAAAAAAAATTTTAATGTTCATTTATTTTTGAGAGAGAGTGTGAGCAGGGGCAGGAGTGGGCAGAGAGAGAGACAGACGGAATCCGAAGCAGGCTCCAGGCCCTGAGCTGTCAGCACAGAGCCCGACGTGGGGCTTGAACCCACGAACCGTGAGATCATAACCTGAGCTGAAGTCGGACACTTAGTCTACCGAGCCACCGAGAGGCCCCGGTGACTGTATTTTTACTTGCAGTGTGAGACTCCATTTCCCCCATCTCAGAAACTCATCCTCTCTACACCTCAAAAGCACTCCTTGCCATCTCTCTCAAGTATCTAGTGAGCTTGATGGTTTAATTTCAGTGGAAGAAAGTCACAGTGTATTTCATCAGCCTGTTCATGGTAAGAGAAGGGGACGCTGCAGGTATTGGACTTGGGATCAGGTTGGCCGTGTTGAGTGCAGGAGAGGTGGTTAGGTTAGGACCAGGAGCACGGATCATGCTGCGGCACCGCTCTGCGGGGGAGCCTGCAGCGGGTGACCGACAGCCTGGGAACCGGAGCACGGTACCGCCACTTGTGCCTGTAACACTTGTTTGGAAGCGTGATGAGTTCCAACAGGATTGAAATCTCAGGGACCAGTCTGAACGTTATGGGGGTTTTGAGTTGATGTGTATAATTTCAGCTGTGAGAGATACTAGATGAACCCAGAAAATTGAACTGAGCCGGACCAAGTCAGAGACTGTAGCCAGTGCCCTCCGCAGACACCTACCAGCTCTCTCGATGACTGTGTTTTGAGTCACGCCCGTGCACATCTCATGTTTGAAAAATTTTGCCCCGGTTCCCAGGAGCTCACTGCGAACCTTGTAAGTACCATAGCCGTAGTGTACACGCATTTCCCAGCTGTGTAACGTGTGTGGCTGCGCTACCGTTTTTGTTAGGTTCTTAACTTGTGTGTGCGTGTAACATTGCAAAGTTTTTTAGTTGTACCTTTAATTTCATTTTTTTCTCCTAAGCCATGTGGTTTTTTGTTTTGTGTGGTATATTTTGGAAATACACACGTCCATAACTGCAGGTGAGGCCAGAAAGGTCAGTGGTGAGCTGGGGAAGGGAGGTCGGCTCTGTGGAGGCGATGGGTGTGACTGTTTGGGAACATTCGCAGTCTTCTCGGATCTTTTGGAGCCTGGTAGTTTTTTATTTTTGTTTGAAGCCTTTTAACTTCCTCCGACCCCTCTTCCGGCTCTATCAGAGCATGAGATCTATTAGTTGGTGCTCGCTGTTCTTTATGCGGCATCCCAGGGGCCACATTTGTCCTGCAGGCCAAGGACTGTTCACACCCTGCTTTGCTTCCTAGGGAGAGTGTTGAAGGGGAGCTGAGGAGGGTCCGGAATAGGGCTTCTCGGCTCATAAGCCCAGGCGTGGGGTCCCACTACCAAGATTAGTGTCTCTAGAGGATTGGGTTGGCTAGCCCTTTGGTGGCAGCCTGCATCCGTTCATTAGCAAACCCGCAGATGCGGAGGCCTTGGGTGGAAGGGAAGGACTTGTGCCAGGAGCCCGGGGAGGGCGGGGAGGGGAGCGCCACTCGAGGCCCACCTGTGTGTGCAGTAAGGGGGTTCCCTCCGTGGGCACTGCTCCTCTGCTCCCTGCTGTAGCTATAAGCCAAAGAAGCACATTTGTAAGCTTCTGACGACCCCCCCCCCTTCAGGGCCTGTGCCGTAGCCCTTTTTTTATTACTAGATTCGTTCCACACACACCCTCTCTACTCGACTGCATCTTAGCTTCAGGATTCAGTAGAAGCCTCTGAGGTTCCTAGCTGGCTTTTTCTGGCAGGCTCTGCTCAGGCACCATCCACACAGGCCTGGCATGCCTGCCTCTGTGAGCTTCGTAGCCACAGCGACGCCGACCCTGGGGCAGAGGGGGAAGGTGTTGATGGTCCTCTGCACCTGAGGTAGGTTTGCCCCACAGGCCTCTGGGGTCTTTTCAACCTCGGGAAGGGTGGATCCATAGATCCTTAGGTTTCCTGTTTCTTTTTCTCCAAGTTTGTGTATTTTGAGAGAGAGCACACTGCGAGCAGCGGAGGGGCAGAGAGACAGACTCCCCACCAGGCTCCACCGTACCGTCCGTGCAGAGCCGGACGTGGGGCTTGATCTCATGAACCCTGAGATCGTGACCTGAGCCACCCAGACACCCCTTAGGTTTCCTTTATTATGAACCCTTGCTCGTGGCCTCCAGGAATTGCCTTATCTGCGTCACCAGGCCACCGTGGCTTGACAGAAAATTAGATTAGGGGTGAGCTTGGAGAAGCTGCGCCCACCGCAAAGCGTTTCTGAGTGATTGACTAAACCCTGTCAACGTGTCTAGGAAAAGAGTATTAGGTAAAGTTTATTTTTAATTTCTTTGCTGTGGTGAGTGTGTGCTCTCTGACGTGAATTGTTTGGGCCCCTCTCAGGTGTTTGTCGGCGTCAGGTGCCCTCACACGGCTGTGCAACCGTCAGGCACCATCGTCTGCAGGACGCTCTCCCCTTCCCAGAGAGAAACTCGTGTGTTTAGTAAATAGCAACTTCCTGTTCCCCTCCCTCCCTGCCTTGGCAGTCTCCGCTCTGCTTCCTCTCTGCCGCCGATGGTCCCCAGCGCTCCAGAGACGGGGACTCGCACATCGTTTGGCCTCTCGCGCCTTCTTTTCCTGAGCATGTCCTCATTGCTCATCCGTGTTGGAGCCTGTGTCGGCATTTTATTTTTAAAGCTCAGTAATCTTTTTATTGATTTTTCAAAACACTGAGGTTCACTCTTAACTTTGGACCCTTGCGTCTGAAGGCCTGAATCACAGAAGTAGGCCATCTCTACGTTCAGACAGCTCTTCTTTTTGTCTAGTAGAAGAAAAGGCTGTCCTTGGGTCCCGTGTAGGAGAGAAGGAACGAAGTCCCCTCGGTGACATCACCGAGCATGTGTGATGGCCCTTGGTGCCAGCACTCCTTTCGGGCCTCTGCGACTTTGCTGACTGCTGGTGACGGCGCCATCAGGGCAGTGAAATACGTTTGGGGAAGGCCAGCCGCTGGGTCGCCAAGCCTCGTCTGGCGTTTCTCTTTCTGTCAAATCCTTTCATCGACTCCTGCAGAAACCCCCGGGGAGACCAGTGGCCGAGGCTGCTGCGCCTGCTTTAGGAGTACTTACCTGGGAGCGGCCTGCCCCGCTGCCTCTGTGCTGGCTCTTCTCCCTGCTCTACGCCTGAGCAGGAGTGACTAGCTACATCCTGCCAAGCCAGTCTTTTCTGGAAATGAAGTGGCCCTCGAGACCATGACCTGACCAAAACCAACAGTTGGACACTTAGCCAGCTGAGCCACCCAGGTGCCCCGAGGTGACTGTTTTTCTTAAGTATAGAGGGCAGATTGCCGATGTGATGGTGTCATCAAGGTCCCATTTAAAAAGTGCAGCAGGGGGTTGTTCCTGGATGACTCAGTGGGTAGGGCATGTGACTCTGGATCTCATGAGTCATAAGTTCAGGCCCCACATTGGGGGTAGAGCTCACTTAAATAGCAAGCTTTGAGGGGCGCCTGGGTGGCTCAGTCAGTTAAGTGTCCGACATCAGCTCAGGTCATGGTCTCACAGCTTGTGAGTCGGAGCCCCGGGTCGGGCTCCGTGCTGACAGCCCAGAGCCTGGAGCCTACTTCAGATTCTGGGTCTCCCTCTCTCTCTGCCCCGCCCCCCCGCTCACACTCTGTCTCTCTCTCTCAAGAATAAATATTAAACAAAATTAAAAAAAAAAAGCTTTGAAAAATGAAAGTTATTGGCAGTTTTTATTATTTTATTTTTAAGTTTATTTTTTTGAGAGAAGGAGGGAGCAGGGAGGGGCAGGGAGACAGGGAGACCATCCCAAGCAGGCTCCAGGCTGTTAGTGCTCAAACTCATGAACCGCAGGATCATGATCTGAGCTGAAGCCGAGAATCAGAGGCTTAACCTGCTGAGCCACCCAAGTGCCCCCGTTATCGGCAGCTTTCAGTGCTCAGGCGCGGTCCCCCGGGAGGGCAGGCCGTACTGGGCACTGGTACATTGCCAATGGCCTTGGGTATTTTTTACATTCTTTACAAAATTACAAAAGCTGTTGGTCAGTACACAATACTCCTGAAAATATTCTTGCTTTTTAACACATGTTCCATAGTTCTACTTTTGGAATTCCATTTAGGGGAATACTTAAAATACCATGCCAGTGATTATGTGTTTATGGTTTTAAAAGGGGAGTTGGGGAGTAGGCAGTTGGTACTAGCCAGGACCCGGTTAGTCACTGATAAACGGGCATTTCCCTGATGAAGTTCGGTAGGATTTCTGCTTCTGCTTTTACCACGCCAGCTCATTCGAACCCACAGGAGACTGCCCGTGTGTCTCAGAGTGGCCCTTTCTGAGGTGGCGGTGAGAACCGCTTGTAAGTGGCGCCCGGAATGAGGGACTCGATGCGTCTGCACGTCCTCTCCCCGTAGCAAACTGCACGAGCAGCCGTCCAGGACTCCAGACTGCCTGGCGATTGTGGCCCCCATGCAGTTAGGTCTCGGATGTCCTCGGGTGATTGCGCAGCCTCGGCCGCCCTGCGCGGTGTGCGGGAGGGCTCGCACACCCTGGGCCGCGCGAGGCTGCTCATCCGAGGTCTCCCCTGGGCGCCTCACAGACCTACACTTGGGTCTCCGGTGCACCGCTGGCCTGCCCCTTCTCTGCTGACCCTTTCCTGGCGTGGGAGACCGGCTCTGGTGTCACACTGCCTGCTTCCTGCCTGCCCAGCTGTTTCTGGCCGTTTCGTCTGTAGACGTATATCCTGTATGTGGTCGCATGTGTCACTCCCACTAGAGTGGGGGGGGGGGTGTCATTCTCTGAAGTGTCAGTAATGGCTTCATAGGAAAAAAAAATCCATCTTTAATAAGGACAGAATGATTTAGTAGAGCCTTCAGTCTGCACTGGCCTTGACAGCTCCGTCCCGTCAGGCAGTCCGGTCTCCCACCCACCACCTCCTGCCACGCAGCAGCTTTCTTCTCGCCTGGGTTCTTAAGTCTCCTTACCGCCTCGCCGTCTGCATTCCAGCGTGTGCAGCCTCCCATTGGCCCTCAGAGCACACGGGTGACTGTTGAAAAGCCTCGGTTGTCCTGCCCATGAGGTGCGGGCCTCCCTTAGGAGGCCAGTTATGATGAACCCATTCACCGTTGCGTCTTCTGTCCTCTCCTGCCACCCACACGGCCCCTGCCCCCGCCCAGCCGGGTGCTTCTTGAGTGACTCCTGTCACTTTGGGCCTCTGCTTGCTCGGTCACCAGTGAGCAGCTTCCTGTAGCCCGGCCTGTTAGCTGCTGCTTCCTCCCTGGAACGCAGCCTTTGCCTGACGCCTCTGGCTTCTCTTGAAGCTTCGTTTCTGACTTTTTATTCTGTTTCTAGGGTCTGGCTGTACCTGACTCCCCAGGTTTACCTCCACCTCCGCTCCCGTTCTCTCTCCTGAGTTCTCCAGCTGCCTTGGACCTTTCTGCCTGGACATCCCACATCCAGCACTTCTAAACCTAAAACTGTCTGCTGCCAACTCCTGTTTCTTTTCTCCCTTCTCTGGTTCAGTGTTATGGCATCACTCCTGCCAAGTAACCAGCTAGATACCTTGGTGTGTGTGCGTGGTCCTTACCCTCCCGCCAGAGCTTCAGGAATTACTGGCGTCTGGCCTTCCTGGCCAAGCCCAGTGTCGTGCTCTACCCTGGTCTTGTCTTCGTGTCAGGGACACCATTAACCACTCCACTTGGCCCAAGGGATTGAGCTGGGTACAGGGTAGACCGCGCCCTGCCCTCACAGCACTTAGTCGAGTGAGGGCGTGCGAATGACCACGTGACCTGCCTTGGGACCCGAAGGGCCGTGAGCCATCTGCTGACCGAGGTGCTGGTGTCGTTGGGAGGACTTTCTTCCAGGACCTCGTGAATTAGAAAACCTGGAGAACGTCATCCATTTTCCGGGTTGTTTCTAGAATTAAAGACCCCTGGTTCCGGCTTGGTATTTAATAGCGTGGGTTCTGGTGTCACACTGTCCGGGTTTAGATCCGGACCACTGGGTGGTAGCTGTGGACTTCGGGCCGGTGACTTAACCCCCGACCGTCCTGAGCTCGCGCGCGTGTTAAACGGTAACCTCAGTAGTGCCTTCCCCCTCGTCGGGTGGTGGGGCCGTTACCAAAACTGTGTGGAAAGCACAGCGGTTCGCACGTGGCAGAAGTAACGTCCGGGCTTCAGCTGTCGGTAGTCTCGCTTTAATAGGCCGCAGGATCCAGCACGCTTTGTAGGCTGTGAAGGCTACCTTCCTGCGAGCCCTGCCATCCCCGTCCAGACAGTACGCTTCCACACCCGCACTCCGGTCTGTTGGGTGCCCTCTGCTCCCCACCTCTGTTCTCTGGCGATACCCAGCCCCTTCCTTGGTGGATTTCCCGAAGGCCAGCCCTCCAACTCCCTGTGCCCTCTGAGCACTGATTCTTCCAGAGGAAGCAGACAGACTGGGAAGGAACCTCTGGACTGGCATGGGTGTAGAGATTGAGGGAGCTCGAGGAAAGTTCCCAGGCAAGCAGTGGTGGTCTTGCTGGGCTGGGGCTCCGGGAGGTGGTTTCAGAGAGTAGAGGGGGCGTGCAGGCCAGGGGGGTGGGGTGCCTTTGGGGAAGCCCGTAGGACAGGTCTTAACGGTCATCCTCGAAAGCCTAAAAAATAACCTAGTGGGAGGCAAGAGGCTTCTGGAATAGCCCTGGTGTGTGCGTTACACTGTCTGCCACCGCCCCAGAGGCCGATCTCCCTCTGTGTCCATCGGTGACATTTTTATCAAAGATTCTTCTCAGTTAATTCTCAGACACACCGTGAGGTCGACGGTGTCCCCCAAAGCAGCCGCATCATGGTGTGCACCCAAACGTCAGACAGTCCTCGGGATCCGAAACACGCAGATGTGTTAGAATCGAGAAAGCGCAGCCGTCTTGTGAGTCCTAAGAGGCCATCGGGGCGCCTCACCCGCTGCTCAGCCCAGGAGGGCGATCTTCCTCCCGGCTGGAGCCTCTGCCCTGAACGCAGTGTCAGCCGAAGTTTACCCGGCGGGGCGTTGCTTTGGGAAGCGTGGGGGCCCTTGGTGGGCGGGGGCCACCCGAGGGCCGTCAGGAGCGGTCGTCTCCCTGCAGAGTGACGGCGAGGAGGCTGTCCCTCTCCCCCAGCCGGGATCAGAGTGGGCAGCAGGTGCCTGGGGAGTGGACGCGGGCCGATGCAGACCACGAGGGAGTCGAGAAAGAGGCTCAGGCGGCTGGGCGGTCCCTCTGACGGGGCTTCTCTTGACAGAAGTCGGAGGAGGGGGCTTCTGAAAAACCTCCTCTGGTCTGTCCTTGTCCCGTGTTTCTTTACACCTGGCTCATATACCTCAGTTACACCCGAGCTGGCGCCAGTGCCAGCCCGCCCGCTCCCCCTCCGCTGGACTGGGAGTCGATGCCCAGGTCTGTTTGCTGCTGGTTCCCAGGGCAGGGGCCGTGCTCACCAGTGAACGAGGTGGGGAGACGTGGGGTAGATGGGGCCGGGGGTGGCGGGTGAGGCCTGTCAGCCCCTGGGATCCTCCAAGACCCGTTGTGGGAGGTGCTGCTCTGGTTCGTAGTTGAAGGAACAGGGCACAAAGTTTGGTGCTTTGCCCCAGGTAGAAGGGGGGCTTTGGAGGCACCTGACCCGTCCAGGCTGCTGGGTCCGGAGGTGTGCTCCCCACTGCTGCGGCCAGCCGTGCCTCTTAGAAGGAGGTGCTGGCGGGAGACCTGTTAGGAGCAGGTAGCAGCGGCGGGGTGGGAGGAGGATGGATTTGACAGTGGTCCTGTCGTTCCCGCTGACTCAGTGTCTCCACCGCAAGGCCCTTGTCCTCGTCCAGTGGTTCTTCTGGTGCGGCCTCTGGGGCAGCTCCGTTGAGCGTTGCCTCCGAACTTGGTAGGAATGCAAAATTTTGAGCCCCATCCCGGACCTGCTGAATCAGAGACTTTGGTTTCACAAGCCTTCCAGGTGAGGCAGGCACGGGCTCAAGTTTGAGGCCGCCTGTCCCTGTCGGGAGCGCTCCTGCCCAGTGTGGACCACCACAGAGCCTCCTCTTTGCTGGGATTCTCCCCGCATCCCTCAGCCTTGCCCTGAGCTCCGGGCTTCCCGCACTAGAAGCTGGCTTTGCCCCTTCAACCTTGATGCCTCGTGGCCTCAGACTCCGTGTTTCTGCTTCTCTTTGCTCCTTTGTCCACTGCGTCTCTGATGCTGACTTTACCGTGGGTGGCCGCCACCTCCCGGTGGAAGGGCCCTGGATGAAACCCTAGCAGCCTCTAGCAGCCTCTTCACTTGCCGTTTCTCTGCCCTTCCTGAAACCTCCCACTTAGCTTCCCAGCCCACGCTGTCTTGGTTCTTCCCCATTCAGCTGCTGGCAGTGACAGAAGTCTCCGCCAGGCACGCAGGGTGAATCAGGACAGGTGGCTCTCTGGCTCTCGTGACCTCAGCTAAACTTTCAGCGCCTCCAGAGGGCGACAGTGAAGTTGTGGAAAGAGCCAGAGGCTCTGGGAGCTCCGTGCCTTCCTGGTTGCAAGGAGTCCGTGAGGTCACGTGTGGCAGCTCTGGTTCTCTTTCCTTTTCCCAGAAGCCAGCACGGGACTCAGGAAGGGTTTCAGCAGGCAGGAAGAGAGCAGGCGGTGGCACCGTGGGTCTCACCTCAGACTTCGGGATGACGTAGCCCAGTACTCTACGAGAATCCTTCTTCCTCATGGAAGCGAGTCGGTTAAGCATCAGACTCTTGATTTCAGCTCTGGTCATGATCGCACGGTTCGTAGGATCAGAGCTCTAGGTCGGGCTCTGAGCCGACAGCAAAAAACTCGCTTGGTGTTCTCTCTCTCTCTCTCTCTCTCTGCCCCTCCCCACTTTTGCACGCTGGTGTGGGTTCTCTCTCTCCCTCTCAAAATAAACAAACATTAAAAACAAACAAAAAAAGAATGCCTGCTTCCTAAGAATGTGCAAGTAAGGAAATGAGTCGCAGGGAGTGCTTAGCGAAGTTCGGGGAAAGGGTCGAACTGAGCTTGCTGATGACGAGGTGGCAGCACTTACCACTTTGATATCTTTGATTTTTCAGGACCTGAAGCTATCGGAAGGCTATTTGGCTGCATATTGCCATGCTAGCCAGAGGATGAGTGACCAGTGGGTGTGAGAAGTTGTCGCCTCCCCGCCAGCTCCGCACGGGCCCCGTCCTCCTCTGGGGTGTGGAGTCGAAGGGCACCATGAGTACGGTGGGTTTTTCCACTCGTGAATTTTATTTTCAAGGCTGAGCAACTGCCTCATTCCTTAGGGCACGTTAATGAAAGTGCTGCAAAGGTGCCTGTGAGGAAGCCTCGCTCTCAGTGTGCGCACGACTGCCTGGCAGCTACGTGGCTTACTTGTCTTGGGGAGCCCGTTGTCTTGGGTGGCTGGGGTCCCGAGACTGGAGGCTAAGAAGTAACAGCGGGGGCCGGGGGGGTTGTGCGCCTCGGAGCAGCTCTCAGTGTTCTAGAAATACCAGGGCTCTGGTCTGTTTGATTGTTCACAACCCAGTTTTCCATTTCCCTTGTTTCCTTCCGCGGCGCAGTTCTCGGTCCAGCGCGGGCGTAATGGTAATGATCTTTGGTCATTTTCTTACTAGTGACCTAAGTTGGGAGGTCAGCTTTGCAGCTGTTCGTCAGACTCCGAGGCAGTGCTGGCGTAGTGTGAGCAGGGGTCACCCGGCGCCCTTGGAGCTATGGAGAAGATTCCCCAAAGGTCCCCCTTCGCAGTTCATGCCCTGCTGACAGAGCTGCTCATATGATCCAAACTCAACACCGCTGTTTGCTGAGATACTGAACTCGTATCAGGCGGACCAGCTGTGAAATGACAGCCTCGTATTCTCTTTCCGGGTTCCAGAGGTGCTGCGAATGTGGGGGCAGGATGAGACCACCACAGCTCCCAGGGCGGACAGTAGCAGAAATCCCGGAGAGTCCTCTCGCTGCCCCTCCCCGATGCCCGGCTCGTCCTGGCCACTCCCAGTCCGCAGCTGCCCCAAGCCCTGTCGATGCTTACACAGAGAAGGGCCTTTGTTTCCCTGGCCTGCCCTTCTGAAAGGCGATGGCTTCCCACCTAGGTATTCTGGGCCGCTAGGGAAGCCTGCAAACCCCGGGCTGTAGACCCAGCCGAGGCCGGGGTGTCGGCTCCCTCGGGGGCCAGAGCAGCTCCTCGCTGGAGAACCTTAGACTATTGTGGTGGCTTGTCTCTGGGGATGGGTCCCTGCTCCTCAGACCCGCTGAAAACCGCCAGACCCGAATGTGGCCTCCAGCGCTCCTCAAGCTGCCGTTTGCTCGCTGCTGAGGACTGTGGGAACCCGACAAGAGGCAGGCGTTTCCCCCGCCTCGCCAGTGAGCTTCGGGCCGAGGGACGGGCTCCCACAGGTCTTGTGCAGACCTCACCGACAGTGTCCGGTCCTTCCAGAGTTTCCAGGCACAGAGGCCTTAGTGAGGCACGTGAGGGGCTGGGGTGGTGTTGGCACCTGGTGTCTGTGCTCAACACTGTGCGTACTCTGCCGTCTACTCTGTGGGCCAGCTCGGCAAGGCTGGTACTGGGGAGGAAGTTGAGACTACCCCGGCTCACCCAGTTTGAAGCATGGTGGGCCCAGCGCCGCTAAGAACCCGAAACACGGGGAGCCAGGATTGGTTGGGGCCATGCAGGGTGGGAATCAAAAGTGATGGGGTCAGATGGAAGGTTCTGTCTCCTCTGAGGACGGCTGTGTAGGGCGTGTCCTCACCTGGTCTTTCAGGGCCAGCCAGGTCAGAGAGCCGGAGCTCATCTGTGGGCCAGCACTCAAGGCTGTGTGTGGGAAGAAGGCTGGTTCAGAGTCTGGACTGCAGCTCGGCCAGCGAAGAGCCTGAGCTTTCCGGAAGGCAGGGCTCTTGGGCAGCCACTGGGAACTTTGGCTCTAACCATACCGGATAGTACTCTGAAGGTTAAATATTTCTGAAAGAAAAGACCCACTTTCCACAGCAGATAGAACTGTGTGAAACTGAGGGCCTAGGGATGAAAAAGCAAAGGGCTCAATGGGGCCAAATACAAATCCAAGGAAGATAGGTTTGTAACTATTGGTTAAAAGGAGGCATTTCTGGCCAAGCCTTGACCTGGATCAGAGGCCTCTATAGAGTGGCGTGTCATGTACTTTGGAGAGACCAATGGTTTGATATGACAGAAGTTTAACTTTATAGAATTCATATTCATAGTATGTTTAGGATTATTTTTCTCTAAACATTCAGCGTTCTAGAATGTCAGGTTTTGAAAGGACCCCAACCTCAGGTTGGCTCACTGGCCTCTTACTCTTCCTGACGAGTTGAGCTGCTCCCATGTTGACCTTTTATTCTTGTTGTGGAGACCGTGTCAGCCAGAGCTCACGTGACTGTTTTCTTTCCCCTGGATACCCTCAGAGAAAGCGTCGCGGTGGGACAGTAAATTCTAGACAAGCCCAGAAGCGAACTCGGGAAGCAGCCTCCACCCCTGAGATGGCCTTGGAAGCAGAGCCCATAGAACTTGTGGAAACTGGTAAGATTGCCAGGGACGCTGTGACCCTGGGGCGCTGGCGTGGCACAGTGTGTGTGGGCGAGCCCAGCACTGCGGCCTCCCAGCTGTGGGGCCCCGTGTGAGCCACACCACCTGTGTGCCTCCATACCCCCTCTGAAATGGGGTGCTTCTGGGACCGCTGCATACAGTCATCTGTGAGGTCACTTAGATCAGTGCTTGTCAGAGGACCCTTGCTGTACCAGGGTCAGCTTTTGTCCATGTCTTTGTAAGACCTCCGCGACCCTGGACTCAGCCCCCCCCCAAAGCGGAAAGCACACTGGAGCAAGAACTGCCCTTTGCGGTACCCGACAGCCTCCACGGGTTCCGACAGCCACTCAGCGGGGCTAACCATTTAGCCTTCTGGGTCTGTGGCGGGCGGGGGAGACAGCCCCGGGCCCACCGTCTCTCTTTCTCTTTGAGACACAGAATTCCCCAAGAAGGCAGGTCCGTTGACAGCTGCCTGTGTTGGAGCAGGTTGCTGTAGGCAGAGGCCACATTGATTTTTGTCCCCCTTCTGCCTGCCGAGGGAGACGGCCAATGGGCTGAGTTGAGTCCCCGTGCTCCGCATGTGTTAAGATTGACTTCATGACTGCGAGGCCTGAAAACTGACATTTAAAGAGAAGCACCTTGTCTCGAGTTATATTTCAGGGGCCCTTCAGAGAAGTGAAGTTCTCAGTACCGTCTCTGTGGCTTCTGAGTTTCACTCCTGTGAATTCGTAAAAGCCTGGAGGCTGAGACCGTGGCCCCTCTGCCATCCCCTCCCCTCCCCTCCCCTCTGTCCCAGAGTCGTTGCCCTGCGTCTGAACTCTGCCAGATCAGGAGAGGCCAGTGCGGGAGGCTCCTCAGTCGGGACACTGAGCGCATGAATGGTCTCGGGATCTCCGGCCCGACTGCTGTCTGGCCCAGGCCTCCCCTCACCGCAGGCCTCCTCAGCATGTGCACGGGGGACGTGTGCACAGGCTACCCGTTGGAGCCCGGCTTCTATTTGTGAGAACCCTAGATCGTGTCCACCAGCACGGGAACGGCTCTGTGACCGAGCGGGTATCAGCATGTGGGCTCTTCTTTAAAAAGGAGGAGGTCAGGAGGAGGTCAGGGGCGCCTGGGGGCTCAGTCAGTTAAGCGTCCAGCTTTGGCTCAGGTCATGATCTCATGGTTCCTGAGATCGAGCCCCAAGCTGGGCTCTATGCTGACAAGTCAGAGCCTGGAGCCTGCTTCAAATTCACTGTCTCTCTCTCTCTCTCTCTCTCTCTCTCTCTGCCCCTCCCCTACTTGCCCTTTGTCTCTCTCTCTCTCTAAAAAATAAATAAATTTTTAAAAAAATTTTTTAGAAAGATCATTTTGTAAAAATTACATTGGACGTGACCATAATATAAGAAAATAAAGCAAGTTGGAATATACTAAATATACTTACAGGTTACTGTCCCCAAATTCTGCTTCTAAAAACCCCACTCCCATGCCTCTGAGTGCTCTGACAGTAGAAGCAAGAATGTTAGTTCATGTAGATGGAAGTTGTCCTCTGCCATTTGCTCTTTCCTGCTGCGCAGAAATGCCGATAACTGTCTGGCACGTGTCCTTCCCCGCTTTGACCTGTGCTCACGTGGACACTGCCGTGTGTCCTAGGGCTCAAAGGCAAGCTGCGGAGCGGGCCCAGCCTGTTTTGGTGTATTGGGGTGCTAGCAGATCAGGAAGTACCTCCCTTGTCCCACTTGAGAGCTAAATGGGATGACAGTGTAACCAATGGGGGCTGGAGCGGAGCCCGCTGAGCTCTGGGGGCGGGTCCGTCCCAAAGAGGAGGGCCTGGTGGTGAGCATGCCTGATCCTGTCCCCACTGCCCCCAGCACTCACAGGTAGGTCACCACCCCTCCCCTGCGCAGGGGCTAGTGGGGACGCAGAGGCCCAGTTGTGCGGCGGGGGGAGGCCCCAGGGATAAAGGGTGTGTGGGCACAGATGTCGCCCCTCCCCTTGGTGCAGTCGTAAAAACCCCCAGCGCCACTCAGCAACCTTCCGAAGGGCGCTCGTTAGCTGTCGCTCTGGAAGGGGTGGTCCTGGTGTGCATTCTGTCCTGCAGGGGCTGGTTCGGGGTAAGCCTGCCTCTGCGATCTCTCATGCTTAGGGCACACGCCTTTGCTGTTCTCCTAACGCTTGTTGAAATGCTTTATTTTGAAGCTGGAGATGAAATAGTGGACCTGACCTGTGAGTCCCTAGAGCCCGTGGTTGTGGACCTGACGCACAGCGACTCTGTCGTGGTAAGTGTTGCAGCGGAGAGTCGACTCTTCTGGCCGGGCCCCGGGCCAGCACCAGGTCCAGAAGGCCTCGGTCACAGGTGGTGGCTTGTGCCGACGAAGCTAATGCGCTCAGTGACGAGGGCCCAAGATCGAAGGTGTTTCTGGAAAATGGTTTATTGTGGCTTAGTTGCCTGTGGACAGTCACTGTGTGTGACTCCGGTCTTTCTGCAGCTGGCACAGAAGCCGTGTGGGGAGGGCTCTGAGACCCCACCTCTGTGGTCCCCCCCATTCTACACTTGACACCAGCCTCCTTCCCCCTGTGAGCGGTGACGTGGCCTCCGCGCCAGGACGGGCGCGTGTGTGTGTTTGGGTGGCTGCGTGTGGGAGGTGCCACACGTGGGTTTACACCCTCACAGCTGGCGGGAACGCGATCTCTGCCGTTACAGGAGGGCCACCTCGTGGGGTGCAGGCGCCGCTGCCTGCCGCCTCAGCTGCGTCGGGACTCCGGGGAAGGCGGCAAGCGGCTTGTACCCGCTTCCTGTGGCACCAGCCACGGACTCTGGCAAAGGGTGCGCTTGCCCCAAGTGGCCCTCGAGGAAGGAGACGTGGTTCTGGCAGCCGTCTCCACCGTGTGGGGGTGCACCGCTGCACGTGGGTCCAGGCGTCTGCTCCGCCCCGGGACCCGCGGCCTGAGGCTGCGCCTGCCTCTAGATAGGTAGCCCCGGAGTGAGCGGGAGGCGAGTGCTCCTGAGGACTGGGCTGGGTAGTGGCCGAGACTTCCCCCGGCCTCGGGGCCCGCTGATGCTGGGCTTGTTCGGACTGTGAAGAGGGTTGTGCTGAGAGCTTCGAGACTTCTTTAAAAGGGAAAGAAGGGCGATGATGGGGAGCCGTCTTGACAGATTTAGAGGTTTAGACTCTGGTCTTGATTTAAAACCTGTTCTGCGCGCACGCGAGCACCCCCCCCCCCCCATCCCAGAGGAGAGGCAGCTGTTCTCGCCGAGCTATTAAACTGCCTCCCCCAGGCCCTGGGTGAGTGTGCCGGCGGGACGTCGGCGTCCAGAAAGGAGCCCGCAGTTCCCTGGAGACCAGTTGGAACTTTCCGAGATAGGTGGGGAGTAGGTCTAGCTGTGGGTAGTCTCTGCCTCGGCCTGATTGGTGTGTTTTCTGAGATACGTACGCGTAGACAACTTTGCTGCTGGTCCTTCAGGCTCCCTGGGGTTCTGGAAAGTTAGCTTCTTTCGGTGCCTTGGCTAAAGCGTGCAGCCCCATTGCTGAAAGACGCTCCGAAGCAGTGCCAAGTCCTCCTCTCCTGTGAAGCCTGTTCCACACCTGCAGCATGCCAAGCCCTGGGGAGACAGCCAGGGTCCTGCTCGACCTTTGTGCCCTCAAGGAGACAGTGATCAGCTTCTAGTGGGTGGCACACCGACGTCGTGAAGTCCCCTTTCATGCCTTGGGTATGTTTTTTGGATGACCAGACTGCCCTCCCTACATGGGCTCCTTCCAAAGCTTGCCTGCCTTCTCCGTTTTTCCTTGGGCACGGAGAGTCCTCAGGAGACGTGGGACAGGATTGCTAGGGTTGGGGGAGCTGGCCTGGGAGTGGATTGCAGGCCGGAGGCCGGCGATGGGGAAAGGGGCGAGCTGGCCTGGGAGGCGGGAGTCCCGGTTTTCTGGTCCCGGATGTACTGGTCTCTACTTTCTCTTGTTTGTTTTAAGAAGTTCAAATGCCAGCTTTTAAATTTACAGTGAGAAGTACATGCGAGGCTGAAGTTCTTGCTCTAAGCTGATCTGCTGGGGAGATCTAATAGCATTAACTCAGGACAAGACGAATTGTAAGTTCAGGGTGACCCCTGGCCTCCCCTGAAGGAGAATGTGAATGGATAAATGTATCTGTTCTCGCATTGGGGTGATCTTACCAGTCCGACCAGAATCTGGGGACAGGCCAGGTATACCTGTTTGGCGCTGCTGGGAGTGGCTAGCTCCGTATCTGGAAGACCGGCGTCTCTGCTTACCTGGGTCCAGGCACGGCTTCAGAAGTTGGTGAGCCCTCTGATGAGAGATTTCCCAGAGACCGGATTTTTCCAACTCTAAAGCCCCCAAAGCCCTCAGTGAATTAAGAGAACTAAAAAATGCTGTAAGATGCAGTAAGGCTTAATACATCTCTGCTCCGGTATTTTTCTCTCCAAACTAACTTTTATTTGGGGTATTGCATACCAGAAAAGGCTGTCACCGCTGGGTCCCAGGGCGTGTGTAGCCTTGATGTGTATGACATTAGTGCCAGACTGGGTTTCCGAAGGGGCTGTGCTGGCTCCCACTCGGACCAGCGCTCCAGGTGCCTCCGTCCCGCCCGCTCGCCGCCGCTTTCCTTCCGGCCGGTCTGGTGGTTATCCGGGAGTTTCCCGTGTGGCTTTAACGTGTATGCTCTCGATTCTTCTTAGGGTTAAACACCTTTTCATGTTATTTGGTGGTCATTTTCTTCTTCCGTGAAGTGTTTGTGAAAATCTCTTTTTTACCCACACGTCGTATGTACAACTTTTACAATAGCCGGAGAAACCGATGTAGAACAAGCCACTCCTCGTCTTCTCCCCGCTCCTTCCCGCTGTTTGGTTGCCTGCCTCGTGGGGTTTTTAGACCTCGTGTGGTTTTTTTTGTTATTCTTGTTGGTGTTGTTTTAAGTAGGCCCTACCCCCAGTGTGGGGTTTGAACTCAAAACCTGGGGATCAAAAGGCACATACTCTGCCGATCAGGCCAGCCAGGCACACCTTTTCTGCCTCGTTTTGTTTTAGGAATTCTTTATAAGGGGCAAGTATGAGCTTGCTGTTGGTTAGGTTTTCTATCTTCCCAAAGGTTTGCCTTTCTGATTTATGTAAAGAGGTTCTTAATTTTAATAATTGAATTTATCAATTTATTGAAGAAAATTTCACATAAAAATGTGTTCCTGTGTTCTGACAGTTACTGTTTTGCCTTCTGCAAGTAGGTCTGTAACCCACGTGAATTGCCTTTCGCGTGTGGTTCGGAGGGGCGTCTTTAGCCCCTCTCAGTAAAGTCTTACAGTGGTCTTTGTAGTTTTGCAAGTCTTTTGTTAGAAAACTTATTCCTAGATACATGGTATTTTAGGAAGCTACTGAAAATGGTATTAAAAAGTTTCCCTTTCTTGTTATTTGCTAATATAAAGAAATGCAATTTATTTATCTGTTGACTTTTTTCAGTCTAACAATTCTAATCTGTAAATCTTTTGGAATTCTCTGTGCACAGAACAAAGTTTGGTTCTTTTTCTTACCTTAGCACCCTGACTAAAGGAAATTCAGCACTGGCTGAATAAAAATGGTGACAGTTCCAGACATTCTTGTCTCATCCCAAATCTGAAGGAATCCTTTCAGACTTCGGCTGTTAAATGAGACCTCTGCAGTAGGTTTTGTTGCTGCTGCCGTTCCTGTCCTTTACGGACTGGAGAAATCCCCTCTGTTCCTGTTGGTCTGCAAGTTTCGTCATGAATCAGTTACTGAGTTTTAACAGTTCACAGAAGGATAATTTTTCCCCTTTCATATGTTGAAGTGGAGAATTACATTGTTTTCTCCGTGCACCATCAGCAGAGAGCCCGATGCGGGGCTTGAACTCACGAACCATTGAGATCATGACCCGAGTCAAAACCGAGCTGGACACTTAACTGACTGAGCCACCCAGGTGCCCCATATTGGTTTTAATGTGAAACCAACTAAATATTGCGGTCATGACATTATCTTTTCATATATTGCCAGATTCTGTTTGCCAATATTTTATATATATGATTTTTGGACCTACTAAAAAAATTTTTCTTTTAATGTAGATTTTTTAGAGAGAAAGAGTAGGGGAGGGACAGAGAGAGGGAGACACAGAATCCGAAACAGGCTTCAGGTTCCCAGCTGTCAGCACAGAGCCGACGCGGGGCTTGACTTTATGAACCTCGAGATCATAATCTGAGCTAAAGTCGGACACTTAACCCACTGAACCACCCAGGCGCCCCTGCATCTATTTTTATGAGTAAGATTGGTTTGTCTATAACTTTTATCTTATACACATTCCTTGAAGGGTTTTGATATCCGAGTATTGGTATCTTTATAAAGTGAGTTGGGCACCCTTTTTTCTGTCCTGTAGAAGATTTTTTAATATTGGAGTTAGTTCTTTCTTGCAAGTTTGGTTGTACTCTACAGTGAAGGTACCTAACCTAAGTTTCTTCAAAATTTGTCGATCTGTCTAAAATTTTCACTTTTATTGGTGTAAATTTGTTTGTAATGTCTTACTGTTCTGTGGACTCTTTAGTGATGTCTCCTTTTCCATTTCTGATCTCGGTTATTTGTGCTTTCTGTCTCTTTAGACTAGTATCCCCAGAGGTTTATTATATCTTTCAGAGAACCAGCTTTTAGCTTTGTGGGTCCTTTCTCGTAAGTTTTTTTCATTCATGATTGCTTCTTTCTTTGAGTTTCTTTTGCTATCTAACTTAACTAATTTTCATCATTTCTTTTCCAGTAAATGCATTTAAGATTGTACTTTTTAAGCTATATCCTACAAATTTTGTTATTAGTATTTTACATTCAATTCAGCGTATTTATCAAATTTGTATTTTTAACTTTGAAACATTGAGGATTTTCTTTATTTCCTTTGTTGTTGTTACTGACTCTGAATTATTGCATTATTGGTCAGAAAATACATTCTGTGTGTCAGTTCTTTGGTGATTCCTAAGATTTGGTTTGAACCTGGCCGCACGAAGCCGCTGCCCTTCCCTCGGTAGCCCGCTCCCACAGGTCCCTCCTGGGCTTTGGTTTCCCTGTGAGGCTTTCAGATGCAGGCTTCAGTTTTTTTGTTTTTTATTTTTTAAATTAATGTTTTTTTATTTTTGAGAGAGAGAGACAGAGTGTGAGCCAGGGAGGGGCAGAGAGGGGAGGGAGACACAGAATCTGAAGCAGGTTCCAGGCTCTGAGCTGTCAGCCCAGAGTCCAAGGTAGGGCTTAAACTCACGAACCATGAGATTATGACCTGAGCCGAAGTCAGATGCTTAACTGACGGAGCCACCCAGGTGCTCCAGGCTTCAATTTTTCAAGAATCTTCTGTATTTTTTTTTCTTCTGGATTATTGTATTCCCTTCAGGTTGAACAAATAATTTTTTTGATACCTCTTTATTTAAAACTGTGCATGTTCTATCTTGTTTTGGTGGTTGTCAGGGGAAATTTGGTGGAAATACTAGCCTGCCGTTGGAAGCCTCTGCTCATATTTTCCATCCTTGTGCCTTTTTAGCTGGCGTGATAGGTGCGGTGAGGGTTTTCAGGACCCTTTCCATGAGCATTTGCAGCGTGTCACCTCTGCTCTGGCTGCAGGGCGTGACACCGTGATAGAAACGACTTGCTCCTCTAAGAGGCTGAATCCTTAAGGGGGAAGTTATCGAAAATGGTATTTGCTTGAATTGTTTTCCCGCATTGAATTTCAAAAGAGTGTTTCTTTTAAAGTCAAGGTTGGTTTCCCTGAGATCTCTTTTTGGTCTGTTCCATGGTGTGCCTGTGAGTCACACTGTGTTACGCTCCGAACCTGCCTATTTTCATCCAGGAGACTGGAAAGGATGTGGTAAACGGAAGCAAGGACAGAGTCCCGTCCGCCGCTGGGGGGCAGTCAAGGGCCCGAGGGGCACCTGGTGACTTCAGAATCGTGTGTGAAGAAAGGAGGACTGGTCACCGTGGCCAGGAACTGGGGAAACGGTCGTGCATGGCCCCGGAGGGGCTGTGTGATTGGGCCTCCCGGCAGGGCTGCTCTGACAGGAGTCCGTCACGGTGGGCTGCGTGCAGCGGTGGGACGTAAAGAGCAGCGCTTGCGTGCACAGCGGGTGCGGGTGCAGGTGGCTGTGTTTCCCAGTGCCGCCGCAGGCGATGCCAGCTGGGGAGGGTGCCTGAAGCCCGCGGCTTGCTGAGCTCTAGGCTGCATGAGCGTTCTTAGAAATGCCGGGGGCCCGCTTGCGCGCAGAGGCTCGGCCCTGTTATTTCACCCAGCGCACTCCCGCAGCCCCGGGAAGAGCCTCGGATGCCAGGGGCTTTGTCTGCTGGTAGAAGGAGGGCCTGACCGGGAGCCTGAGACGTGGGTGTCCGCTCTGGGGACGTGTTCTGAGTCTCCCCTGTGCTTCAGAAAGTCAGAGGGCCTTCGTGTGACCGGCCCCGAGTCCCGTGTGCCCCCGTGTGCCCCCGTGTGAAAGCAAGCGGCAGCGGCGGCCTGCTGTGGGTGGTTCATGCTCCGGACGCCTCACTCGTCTCTGCGCCCTGGTCTGTGCTTTATTCCACAGTCAGAAAGGAGGAACCAGACCCAAAGGTGAGGCGGGCTGTGCGAGGCCACTGGCCGCAGTACTGACTCAGCTGTTCAGGCCAGGGGCTTGGCGTTTCGTTTCTTTCAAAGGCCTCTCGGCCAGATGAGAGGCCTCAGAGCTGCCCCCCTGTCCCCACCAGGCAAGCGCTGTGCAATCTGCAGGGACACGGCCGTGAGGAAGGGCCATTCCAGGGTGTTGCAGACACCTTATGGGGGTTCTGGAATTTGGGGGGATTCAGCTGCTGGCTGGACCGAGGACCAGGCACGGTGTCTCCTGCCCCTCAGCCAGGCTGTGGTGCCGTTGTTTTCTGCTCTTTGGGCAAGAAGCTTCATCTCCAAGCTTTTCTGTCGAGGGTGGGGACAGAGTCATCGCCAACGAGGGGTATCTGGCCACCATGTGCTCACTTCCCCAGTTGTTCTGTAAGGAGCACCTGCCCTGAGCCTGGACCGGGCAGCGCCTGTACCTCCCCGGAGGCTCAGGTTTGGTCTGAGCTTGGCACTGCCCGGAAGTGAGCTGGGTCTGACTCACAAGAGCCTGTGGAGACCTGGATCCCACACACTGGTTTCTGGGGAGCCGGCGGCGCCACGTTCCTTCCAGGCATGTTCACACTTCATGGAGTGACCCCTCTCGGCAAAGGAGGCGAGGCGGTATTGGGGAGCTGGGGTCGCCCCCACCCGCGGCAGTTTCCTCCTGTTCCTGGCTGGGTTCCGAGCCCCCTTTCTGTAGACTTCATGGGACTGCACCTCCTGTGAGCCCAAGCGTTTTTCCTAGTCAATAGTCCAGTGACGAGATCGATGGCCTTCCACTTCCAAGTCCCACAGTCCAGCCTCCTCGGGGGGGGGGAGGCGGGGTGCTTTAGTCGTAGTGTGGTTATGTTCTCATCTGCTCAGACCTTCCTCCTTCCTGGGGTGGCCGCTTGTATCTGTCAGGGTTCAGGCTGGAAAACCGAATCCACTCTAGTTCTAAGGCATAAATGGATTTTAATTAGGAGGAGATGCTTCTTGGTGTTGAAAGGGGCTGGAGGAGCAGGTCTCTAGGAATAACTCCAGACATCTAGGCCTTGACCCACCATGGGACCGTTGCCTCCTCCCCGAGCAGAGGGGCAGGAGACGGGAGCCATCCCCTGCACCCGTCTCCTTGGGTTCGAGGAACCACTGCTGCAGCCCCTTGCCAGGGAGGAGGGGCCCGGGCCAAGGACACCGCGGCCTGGGCCAGGACCGCCTGTCGACGTCGCCGGCCGTGTCCGCCTCCAGCGGCTGCAGTTGGTGCTCTCTCACTGGCGGGACTTAGTTCATGTCCAGAATCCCTGCCACAGGGAGTCGGGGTGGAGAGAGCTGCTGGCTTCTGCAGGGCAGGACAGGACAGCGTGCCCTCTGTCATGGTGTCGGCCGAGGAGAGGTGGGCAGCAGGGCTTTCCTGAAGGAGGCGATGGCCCACGACGAACGAGAGGAAAAGGTGTGCCCCTGGTGACACCGTAGACAGACAGATAGGCGTAGAAGCTCAGCGAAGCCACGGGGCATGAAACTGTTGCAGGACAGTAATCCTAGTGTGAGTTCTGAGGAGTCCGATGGCGGCCTCAGGTTCTCAGCAACTTTCGTGTGGGCCTGGAGAACCTGGAGCCAGGGCGGTCTCGGTCCTTGGCGTGCCACTTGTCAGTCCCCGCACGCCCGCTCTGTGTAATCACTTGATCATATCCCATCATAAGCACTGCACACCCTCCTCCCAGTAAAGGCTCATGGAATAAGATGCTTGTCCTGGGCCCCGCCGGACTGGGAGAGCGCACGGACCTGGTCCTGGGTTCCGGGTCCACGGTGAGCCGGGGGCGCTGGCACCTCTGTTCTCCAGAAGAGGAAGCCCACGGCTCCCGCACGGTAAGCACCTTCCAGGTCATGAGGCTGGCGGCTCCGACTCACCGGGCATGTGGTGGACCGAAGCACACAGCGCATCCGCTGCCGGAGGCCGGGGCGCCCAGGCCGCACCTTACTGGAGAGAAGCGTCCAGACCTCTCGTCAGTGCCAGGCCGGGGCAGGCCCTCTCCCTGCACCTGTCCCATCCCCTGGGGTGGAGAGGCTTTACTGGCCCCTGAGGATTTTGCATTTGAAATAAGAAATGGTTCAGTTTTCTCACTTCAGATAAGTTTTTTAATGTACAGAGTATCTTATGTCACACTGATTTTCTTTTTCTCTTTTGTTTTCCTCCATTTCAATAGATTGTTGATGGTGAGTGGTTTCCTCTCTCTCTCATTGGGTTTGGATGCAGAACCGATGTGGGTGAGGGGCGTAATGCCGGAGGCCTTGCCAGGCCTGTGGGCGTCAGAACGCCGGGCGGGGAGACCCCTGTGGCCAGTGCTCTGTGCTCGCTGAGGAGACGGTACCCTAGTGCGGAGCTACGGTCTCACTGGAAGCCTTAGACTTCCCACAGCTCAGGCCCCTGCTCGTGGCAGAGACGGGGCTCCTCCCGGGACGGCGGGAGGGTGGCCTCCGCCTAGCCGGGCAGGACCTTCTGGGGGCGGCTGCTGTGCCTCTCGGGTCTGGGACTGGCCTTTCCCAGTGGGAAAGGGGTGGCGAGGCGGTGGGGCTGCGGCTGCCCTGCCCTGAGCGTGGACTCTCCTGTAGAAAGGAGGCGGCCGAGGAGGAACGCGCGGCGGCCGCGCCAGGACCACGCCGACAGCTGCGTGGTGAGCAGCGATGACGAGGAGCTGTCCCGGGACAGAGACGTGTACGTGACCACCCACACTTCCAGACACGCCAGGGAGGAGGCAGCCACAGGACTCCGGTACCAGCACCCCCACCGCCCTGCTTCCTCACCAGAAGCCTCTGGCCCTGTGGGTCCCCTTGTCACCTGGGGGGGGGGAGGATCCTCTTCCCCTGCCGCCTCCATTTCTCAGGGGATCGGGCATTGCAAATACTGGACCTTCCCCAAGTTCCGTGGGCCCGTGGCTCAGGAAGTCTTCTTGGAGCAGCTGCCCAGCCGCTGGGGACGGGTGGGGCCGGATACAGAGATGGTTCGGCTGTTCCTGGAGGGACAAGGGTGTGCCAGCACGGGCAGGGTGTGTGTGGACAGCCCTGGGCCAGGGCGGTGGCACCCTCCACCGTCTGCTGTGAAGGACGGACCCAGCGGCTCCTCAAGTCCTGCAGCAGGAATGCCTAGAGGGGCTGGGCACTGCCCCCGCCCCAGACGAGGAGGCAGAGAGGACAGGCGGGGGGGACAGGGCACTTCCTCTCGTTCCCCTCCCACCTCCGTGCTGCGCCCCCCGGGGCAGCTGGCCTTCCTGGAGGTCTCCCAGCCCTGCGCTGAGGGGGGATCCGGCCTGCTTCTGGGAAGCCGCGTTGAGTGATTGGATGTGGGGGGTCGCTGAGGAACTGACACGAAGCCCTGTGATTGTAGGCCCTCTGGCACCGTCAGCTGTCCGATCTGCATGGACGGGTACTCTGAGGTAAGCAGGCTCCGCCGTGTCTTCCTGGCTCCTGACGTCCACGCTGCTCCAGTGAAAGGACTAGATGGAGAGGACCTTCTTATTAAGTGGGATTTGACACCTCTACTCTGCAGTCAGGCGCGGCTGGCGCGTGGCCTGTCACACATCTGTGTGTGAGGGGAGAATGCGCCAGCCTCTCTTTGGGCCCTGCAGCCTTCAGCCCTGGCCGCCCGTGTGAGTGCACTGGTCCCATGTCTTTCCCGTCTGGCCTAAGCAGAAGCTTCCGGTGCTCACTGTGGCCCCCTCGCCCCGCAGCACCGCCCCGTATGTGCGCGCAGCAGCCCTGGGCCTCAGCAGGTCTGGGTTCAGGCACCCTTGGGTGACTGCTGCCGGGGGAGTGGCTCCCGCCTCTGCTCTCAGTCTTAGAGACCCCGTCGTTGTCGCCTGACACTGCAGAGCCACCTGTGGCCTTTCTTCCCCTCGTCGCGGCAGAAGGGGGGCTCTGCCGCCCTGGGACCGGGACCAGGGCACACGCGAAGTCTGTTCCTCCTTCTGTTTTCTAGATTGTACAGAACGGACGTCTCATCGTTTCTACAGAATGCGGCCACGTCTTTTGTAGCCAGTGCCTCCGTGACTCCCTTAAGAATGCTAACACTTGCCCAACTTGCAGGAAAAAGATCAACCACAAACGATATCACCCCATTTATATATGAAGTGTGGAGAGTGCTCAGGAGAGGCGGACGGACAGACAGCCGGGCTGGGTCCTCCACACAGCCTTACGCGGCTTCTCTGCTTCAGTTTCCTGGGCTCAGAAAGACTGTTTCAGAGCCAGCGTCTGATTCGTAAACTCTTCTGTTTCAAACCCGCTCTTAGACCCTTTCGTTACCTCCAGTTCACTGCGGTGGAGCCGGAGCCAGGGCCCAGGCGGGGGTCCCCAACTCTGCCCCTCTGGGCGGTCCGGTTCCAGGCTAGGAGAGAGGGAGTTAGGCACATCGGAATATTGAGAATCATGGCTCCAGCCTCTTTCTGGAACCTGCATGTTTGCCAAGAAATTTTCCCCATTTGGAAAGTCCGCCCCAGCTTCCTCCTGGCGGTGTCGCGAAGGGGCTGGCCCAGCTTTCCCGGGCGGGTTACGTCGCCCCGGCATCCGTCTGCCTCAGTGACTAAGGCAGACGAGGTCCATCCGGCCCGAGGATCGTAGGTGTGAGCACGGCCCCGGGAAGGCCCGCCACCGGGCATTTTTCTTCCCTTGCGCGTCCGAGGTCACCCGGGACTCCACCCGCACCTCAGCAGTGACGCGCGGGGTGCTGCAGGTCAGGAGGCTCTACAGGGCACCTCCCCGGCTCCTGAGAACGAAACGTGCAATAAAGCCTGTTCTTTGTCCACTTCTCAGCAGCACGGAGATGGAGCACTGTCAGCGTCCCCTCGGAGGCCTCGTGCTGCGCGTGGAGCAGTGCCTGTCCCATCCCGCCCCATCTGCCACCTGTTCTCAGGAACTTAGCCCGTGCCCCAGAGTGTTTCGCCTGGCGCAGGCCATGCGAGGTGTGCAGGGCAGGCGTGTGGCTGGGTGTCCTCTCTGTGCCCGCCACGTGCCCTCCGGTCCTCGGTTCCCACTGCCTGACGTCTACTCGAGCGTAAAGACCGAGAGCTGGTGGCGGTATCTGTGGCCTTACCAGCCACCTCTATCCCTGCCGTCGTCCAAGTCACGGCTGCCCTGAGTTTCAAAGAGTCTGGCCCACCCAGTACTAGCTGGGCTCTGCCTTGGCTTTCACCCACACCCCCACACCAGCTGACATTCATTTCAGAAGCTGCTCTTCTGGCCTTTCGGGCTTTTGACTGCTCCCGAGGTTCGGTCGGCAAAGTATGGTGGCCTCTCCTCTCCAAGGGACCCAGGTAACACGCTCTGCTCAGCTCCCTCAGTGTGGACATCTCAGTCCTCGAGGAGACAACAGTGTGGCCTGACTGCCCCTCACAGCACGGGGCCCGGGGGCGGCGCGCAGGGGAGAGGCCTTGCCGCGTGCCCGCCTCGGCCTCGGCACCCTCCCTAGAGGGCTTCTCGCCAGACCACCAGCCTCTTCGTGTGGAACAGCTGCAAGGTGGGAAGGGGCGCCTCCGGCTTTGCTAGCAATAACTGACCAGCTTTCCCTTCTGAAGGAGCAGGGACTCGGCACGGAATTCACTTTAAACGGGGCTGAAGGAGTGTCCCTCCTGTGTGTGAAAAGAAATTTGTTTTATTCTTCATTCTGACTTTTAACTATTTGGCTCACTTCCAGTTAATTTGGATGAAAGTAATAATTTTCTACTTGGAGTCGGGGAGGGCAGGACGTCGGTTCTCATCGGCCCGATGCCGGGCGTGTCTGCCTTCCGATCGGACGTCATGCCTTTAAGTCCCTCTGGGCTTCACGGAGACTCTTCTGTTCTGTTCCAGCAGTACCCAGACTTCAGAACCCAGGACGACCGTGCAGCCCAAAGCTCCTTTAAGTTTTGCGCTTGAGGACAAATGGTTGATCATTAGGTTGTATTCCTTTAATTCTAAATTAAATTGGGAAAAAATGTTTAGTTTCTATTCAGAAACTGCAAAATAGGTTGGTAAGAAAAAGAATCATTTTCCTTTCTGCATTGTACATAGTTCAGATCTTTCTTTGTTACATTTAAACTATATCCATGTACATCAGTCTGTTTTTGACTCCTCTGCTAGTGTTACAGATGGAAATAAAATCATTAATTTGAACCAAATCTCTTTAGTGCGTTCATTTGCTCTTTGGCATGGATTTTCTCTCCCTTTGCCTAAGATGTGTGATTCCTGTCTGCATCAAGTTTAGCCCCTTTTGTCCGAGTGGGGGGGAAAGTTGCTTGTGCGGCTACCGATCCAGAAACTGGCAGCCGGAGGTCGTTCCTGAGAGTGGAACCATGAGTCCCGGCCCTGGCGTCCTCGCTCAAGCAGGATTCATCTGCATCTCGGCCCTAAGGAGCGAGGCTGGCTGTGGGGCTGCCTGGCCGGCACAAGGGAAGAGCTCCGACCGTCCAGCGCCCCCACCCCCACCCCTGCCTTAACCACCCAGACACAGAATTGGCCTTCTGCACCTGGGCGGGGGCCCAGGAGAGCAGGGCCTGCTAGTCGGTGCCATCAGTGCGGGAAAGGTGGAACGAGGCAGTGAGTGGGCTTGGTGGTCCCCGGTAGTGGGTGGGGGCAGAACTCGCCTTTCTTCATGCCTCCCCAGGGGCCCCGGAGGTAGAGCTTAGAGGTACATGATGGTGCCAAATTTCAGAGGCCCACCCTCAGCTGGAGACGTCGGAGCAGAGGAAAGTGCAGCTATTCAAACCCTCCCTGCACGTTCGTCACGCCCCAGCATCGCACTTGGCTCTGGGGGGTGTGGAGAAACGCATGGATATTGCTGCTCTTCTGGGGTGTGTGTTCCTTGAGGGAGACTCGCCTCAAGCCAGTGCGGTGAAAAGTCAAAACCTGAGGTCGGGTACAGGAGTCCCTGGAGAGCAAGGAGGGACGCTGAGCTGCAGTCGTCAAGGTTCAGAAGCGCTCTAGGGAAAGGGGAGGTGACGTGTATTCCTTTTCAGTGTACACCAAGGTATACCAACCTTGCATTTCTTGGATAAGTCCATCTTGTTCGAGATGTTTTGTCTTTTTGTTTTGCCAATATTTGGTTTATAGTTTCTTAAAATCCGTGTTATGCGTTACAATGACCTGCCATTTCCTTACACTGTCTTTGCCAGGTTTTGGTTTCAAAGTAAGGTTAGTTCCTACAGAGAGACCACAGGGTATTCTCGGTACCCTGATGTTGGATTACTCCCGGACTGAAGCGGAGCACTCTGAACTGTGGTTTTCGCTGAGGAAAGATTTTAAAATACTGATGTGTTTTTCACATGTTTGAGAATTATTCACATTTTTGTCAGTTTTGTTAAGGTACAGGTTTCTGGGAGTTCATACATTTCATCACTACAAGTTTTTGGCATAAGGTCGTTCATAATATCCTTAGAAGCTAATTAATCTCTGCAGCCATCTTTTTGTCATTAGTATTTACACCTTCCCTTTTATTTTTAATCAGAGATTTGTCAGTTTTATATTATGCATGTTAATTCCAGTATCCAAAGTCTTTGTGGGTTTGGTTCTGAAGTCTTCTTACCGACTCTCACTAATGACTTCTTTGTGTGTCTCGTGAACTTTCTTTCCCTTATTTTGAGCCCATGTAGGTTGGTACACAGTCTGAAAATTCTTGGAGAACTGGATTGAAAGTGGGCTGCTCCAGAAAGTACTTGCCTTTGCTTTTATGAGGTATTTAAGGTCGTTAGCCAACACGAGGCCATTCTATTTATCTTTTATGCTGTGGAATATAGCACACAAAAAAGCACCCTTCACTCAGTTACCTCAAAAGCATAGCTCAGTGAATTACCGTAAGTCAGACGCCCGTGAAACAACCAACCACAAGAAACAATTTCGTCAGCACTTTAGAAGCCCCTACTTGCCCTTCCTTCCGGTCATGCACGCTGCCTCCTCTCCCGGGAGAATTGCTCTATTGACTTTGATGGCAAGGACTGCTTTGACTATAGTTATAGTTTAATTACCAAAACATGCATCCTTAATCACATAATTTTGTTTTACCTGTTCTTTGAGCTTCCGACAGCTGAAACTATTCAGTATGCACTGGGGCTGGGGGTTCCTGTTGCTCGGTGTCACACTTGTAAAATGTATTCGTGTCACATACGTTATTCGTTTCGTTTGCTGTGTCGTATTTCTGCGGACGAGCATGCCGCAGCTGAGCCATTCTGTATGCCTTTCTGTGCAGTTTTGCTCCCATACCTGTTGGGCATAGACTCAGAATTCCTGGCTTGTAGGATATGAACATTTCAGGAGTGCCCATAAAAAGTGGGAATTAAACTGCACACTTTTAAACAACCAGTGGGTCAAAGAAGAAATCTCGAAGGAGATTAGAACATACCTTGGGAAGAAAGAAAACGAGACCTTCAGGGATGAGTGAAAGCAGGGCCCGAGGGGGGGGCGGTGTTTATAGCTATAAATGTATACATTAAAATAGAAAGTCAAATCAGTAGCTTAATTGTGTGTTTTAAAGAACTAGGAAAAGAAGAGCAAACGAAACCCAAAGCTAATAGAAGAAAAGCAGTAACAAAGATTAAAGCAGAGTTAAAGGAACTTGACAGTAGAAGACAGCAAACCAAGGAGACCAGAAGTCTGTGAGAAGATCAATGACATTGGCAGGTGTTTAGTGACACAGAGCAAATCACTAGAATCGGCAATGGAAGGGAGGACATTACTGAACTTTACAGAACTAGGGAGGCTCATAAAAGACTACTGAGAACATCTATATGCCAACCCATTGGATAATGTAGATGAAATGGATAAATTCCTAGAAATGCAAACTACCAACACGGACTCCAGATAGAAGATAAGAGTGGGCCTGTGGAGCGTGAGTTCGAAGCGCGTTGAAAACCCCAGCAAAGAAAAACGCAAGATCAGATGGCTTCACTAGTAAATTCTGTCAAACACATAAAAGAGAATACTACTCTTTTTTTGGATTCTTCCAAATAATTCAAGGAGAGAATACCTCCTAACTCATTCTATGAGGTCAGTATTATCCTGATACCAAAGCTACACAAAGACACTGCAGGAAAAGAAAACTGCAGTGTAATATCTCTTATGAATATGGATGCAGAAATTTTTTTTGAGAGAGAGAGAGAGAGAGAGAAAGCACAGCTTGGGGAGGGGCAGAGAGAATCCCAAGCAGACTCCTCACCGTCAGTGCAGAACCTGGTGTGGGACTCGAACTCACAAAACCATGAGATCATGACCTGAGCAGAAACAAAGTCGGACGCTCAACTGACTGAGCCACCCAGGCGCCCCCGGATGCAGAAATCATAAACAGATGGCTGGCACGCTGAACTTAGGAGCACACTAAAAGCATTACACACCAGAACCAGGTGGGTCTTTACCCAGGAAGGCAAGAGTGGCTCAACCTATGAAATCAACGCGATTACTACGTTAACAGACTAGGAAAGAAGAGAGAACATATGAGCACCTCAACACCCTTTCATGATAAAAACACTCAAAAAACCAGGAACAGGAGGAAAGTTCCACAATAAAGTTCCGTAATAAAGGCCATTATGAAAAGCCCACAGCAAAGATACTCCACGATAAGGCCAAGCTTTTCCCCTAAGATCAGGAACAAGACGAGGATGCTTAATTTCATCACTTCTATCCAACACAGTGCTGGAAGTTCTAGCTAAAACAATTAGGCAAGCAAGAAAGAAAAGGCATCCACATTGGAAATGAAGAAGAAAAATACCTACATGGCATGACTGGAAAAACCGAAGAAATCACAATACACACAACTACATGAATTCAGCAAAGTTGTAGGTTATGAATTCACAAATCAGTGAATACACTGATCAATTGATCTGAAAAGGAAATTAAAACAATTCCATTTCATAGCATCAAAATGAATAAAATCCTTACAAATTAATAAGTAGGTACAAAATGTGTACACTGAAGCATCGTTGAAAGAAACCTAAGTAGAAACATACCATATGCTCGTGGGTTGGGAGACTTTAGATTGTTACGAGGCAATACTATCCAAAACAATACACAGAATCGATGCAATCCCTTTCAGACACCAATGGCATTTCTCATAGAA
Source organism: Paguma larvata (assembly GCA_030068075.1). Taxonomy (NCBI): domain Eukaryota; kingdom Metazoa; phylum Chordata; class Mammalia; order Carnivora; family Viverridae; genus Paguma; species Paguma larvata. Next base: position 194,271,161 of record CM057823.1, on the reverse strand, counting down.
ATGGAAAAATCCATCCTAGAATAAATATGGAATTTCATGGGACCCAAAATAGATAAAACAATCTTGAAAAAGAGCAGAGTTGGAAGACTTCCCAATTTGCAAACGTACGAAGGTAGAGGAATTAAAACAGTATGGTGCTGGCAGAAGGATAAATAAACAGATACATGGAATAAAATTGAGAGCCCAGGAACGATCCCTCACCTCTATGATCAAATGATCGTCAACAAGGGTTTCAAGACCATTCAGTGGAGAAAGGTCTCTAATAATTAGCGCTTGGAAAATTGGGTATTCACATAAATAAGCATGAAATTGGGTCTTTAAGTCGTATACAAAAATTAATACAAAATTGATCAAAGACCTGAATTTAAGAGATAAGATTATAAAATTCTTAGAAAAGGGGTGCCTGGCTGGCTCGGTAGAACATTTGACTCTTGATCCCTGGGTCATGAGTTCAAGCCCCACGTTGAGTATAGAACTTAACTTTTAAAAAAATTCTTGGGGCGCCTGGGTGGCTCGATCAGTTAAGCATCTGACTCTTGATTTTGGCTTAGGTCACGCTCTCACGGTTTGTGAGTACGAGCCCCAAGTCCAGCTCTGCACTGACAGCACAAAACCTGCTTGGGATTCTGTCTCCCTCTCTCTCTGCCTTCTCCCCAATCACATTCTCTCCCTCTCTCTCTCTGAAAAATAAACATTAAAAAAAATTCTTTGAAGAAAATAGAGAGGAAAGTTGAAAACAACTTGTACAATGTGTGCACTTGAAAAGGATTCGCGTGGGAAAAAAAGGATTCGATGGGTAAATTTTGTATTATATTTTTCTTGAATTTGCCAACGGTTTCTTAAATATCACACCCAAGGGGCGCCTGGGTGGCTCAGTCGGTTAAGCGTCCGGCTTCAACTCAGGTCATGATCTCGCGGTCTGTGAGTTCAAGCCCCGCCTCGGGCTCTGTGCTGACGGTTTGGGGCCTGGAGCCTGCTTCAGATTCTGTGTCTCCCTCTCTCTCTCTCTCTACCCCTCCCCTGCTCATGCTCTGTCTCTCTCTGTCTCAAAAATAAACATTGAAAAAATATATCACGCCCAAAAAGCAGGCGACAAAAGAAAAAATAGTCACATTTGACTTTTGTGCCCCAAAGGACACTAACAGTGAAAAGACAACCCACAGAAATGGGAGAAAATTGCAAGTCATCTATCTGATAAGACAATAACCAGAATATTTACAGTGCTCCTACAACTTAACAAGAACAAGAAATCAGACAACCCAATTTAAAAACTGGCAAAGTACTGCAATGTTTATTTCTCCACAGAAGAGAGACAAATGGCAAATAAGTGCCCAAAAGAAACTCAACATCATGAGTCACCAGTGAAAAGTAAATCAAAAACCACAGAGATCACACTTCACACCCATGAGAATGGCCATTATCAAAAAACACGGCATCAGCCAAGACGTGTAGAAATTAGACCCCTCGTGTGTTGCTGGTAGATATATAAAACGGGGAAGCTTCTCTGAAAAAGTTTGGTGGTTCCTCAAAAAGTTAAATATAGAATTACCGTATGACCCAGCAACTCCTCGGTAGATCCCCAAGAGAATCGAAAGCAGGGACTTAAACAGATCCCTGTCCATCGGTGTTCATACCAACATTAGTCATCACAGCCGAAAGACGGAAACAACCCAGAAGTCCGTCAGCAGATGAATGGGTAAAGAAAGTGTGGGTATGTCCATACAATAGAATATTATTCAGCCTTAAAAAATGAAATTCTGATATACACCTACAACATGGATGAGCCTTGATACCATTCTGCTAAGCGAAACAAGCGAGACATAAAAGTACAAGTACTGTATGATTCCTCCACTTACCTGAGGTACCAAGAATAGGCAAATTCACAGAGACAACCGGGGCTGGAGGTCGAGGGGAAGGGAGATATCGTTTAATGGGTACGGAGATTCTATTTGGGGTGATGAAACTTTCTGAAAATGGTGATGATTGTTCAACATTGCAAATGTAGCTAATGCCATTGAATTGTACACTTGAAAAGATTAAAATGGTAGGTTTTGGGTTTGTTTTTTTTTAATATTTTATTTTTGGAGGGGCGCCTGGGTGGCTCGGTTGAGGTCCGACTTCGGCTCAGGTCATCATCTCACGGTTCAGGAGTTCAAGCCCCATGTCGGGCTCACTGCTGTCAGCACAGAGCCTCTTCAGATCCCCTTCACAGACCCGCAGGTCCTCTGTCTCCCTCTCTCTCTGCCCCTCTCCTGCTCACACTCTCTCTCGAAAATACAACATTAAAAAAAAAGAGATTTTACTCTTTTAAGTAATCTCTACAACCAACATGGGGCTTGAATTTACAACCCCGAGATCAAGAGTCACATGCTCTACTGACTGAGCCAATCAGGCACCCCTAAAATGGTAATGTGTATGTATTTTTTCCCACAATTTTTAAGTTAAAAAAAAAGCTAGTATAGGGGCACCTGGGTGGCTCAGTTGGTAAGGGTCCGATTTTGGCTCAGGCATGATCTCGCGGTTCGTGAGTTCAAGCCCCACATCGGGCTCTATGCGGACAGCTCAGAGCCTGAAGCCTGCTTTAGATTCTGTGCCTCCTCTCTCTGAACCCCCCTCTCATGCTCTGTCTCTCTCTCTCTCTCTCAAAAATAAATAAATATTTTAAAAAGCTAGAGTAAAATAAAGCTATCTCTCAGATCTCTGTATTACATAGATATAGAATTCCATATATATGTCATTTCATATATGCCATTTATTATGGTCTTTATTCTTTTCCATTTCCATCTGGAATAATTTTCCTTACGCCCAATGAACTTCCTTTGTATTTCTTTTAGTGCATTCCTAATGGCAATAAATTCTATTTTTGTTAACCTGAAAATGCCATTATTTTACTTTCATTCTTGCATGATATATTTTTTTCTGAGTAAAAAATTATAAGTCGCTGTCTGATATGGTTGCCCTGAGCCACATGTGGTGTTGAGCACTTAGAACGTGGTGAATCCAAATGGAGAATGACAGGAAGTGTAATTCACACGTGGTTCTGAAGACTTAGCCTGAAAAAAAAAGTGTAAGATATCCTGTTAATAGTTTTTACATTGGTTACGTGTTTAGCTCATGACATTTTGAATATATTGCATTAAATAAAACAAGATTTTTTAAAAGTCTAAGCCAGTGGGGTTTTTTTGGTGTGTGTGTAATAATTAGGCTATTCAGGGGGGCCTGGGTGGCTCGGTCAGTTGGCTTGGGCATCTGATTCTTGATTTCAGCCTGGGCCACGATCTCTTGGTTTGTGCGATCAAGCCCCAAGTTGGGATTCCCTCTCTTTGGGATTCCCCCGCCCTCCTTCTCTCTGCCCCTCCCCCGCACATGTTTTTCTCTCAAGATAAATGGATAGGTCTTCCGTCTTCATTTCTGTTGCATCTAGCTGACACATGCCTTTGAAGAGAGGTGAAGATTTTCTCTTCAAACAGAAAAATTTTTTTAACTTAATTTTCTCTAAAATTTGTCTTTGTCTTTGTTTTCAGCAGTGTGACGATGACGTGCGTGGGTGTCAGGTTTGCTTGTTTTCATTGTGCCTGGGTTCCCAGGCCCTTTTGAAACTGGGTGGATGTCTGTTGTCAGCTTTGGAGAACTCGGCTTCCGTGGCGCTCTCTCTTGCCTTGTGGGACTCCAATTACACATTGTTAGACCTTCAACTGAATCTGACCTATTTCTTAGTCTTTTTTTCTGTTTTGTCCATTTTTTTTTCCCTCTGTCTGCTACTTAGGATGTTTTATATTGAATTATCTTCCAATTCATTAGTCCTCTTTTGCCGTGTCTAATCTGCTGTTAATCTATTCATAGTTTCAGTTATTTTTCAGTTGTAGCTAATATATTTTTTAATGTTTGTTTTGAGAGAGACAGGGAGAGAGCAGGGGGGTGGGGGGAGCAGAGAGAGAGCAAGAGAGATCATCTCAAGCAGGCTCTGCACTGTCAGTGGGAGCTCAGGGCTCGAACCCACAAACCAGGAGATCATGACCTGAGCCAAAATCAAGAGTCAGATTCTCAACCAACTCAGGCACCCCTGGTTTTGGCTAATATTCTTACAGATTTTAATCCCCAGATGAAACCCTCCATTATTTCCTCTGTTTTTAAACCTTTTTCTCTATTTTCTTGAGCACATTAATTGTAATTACTATACAGCCTTTGCCTACCAGCTCTAGTATGTGACTTACCTACAGGGTTTTTTAAATTGTCATCTGTGTTTTTATTTTTAGTCAAGGGCCCGGTGCCATGACATTTTTTTTTCCAGTTTGTTTGTGTTTTATTGATGCTTGTGCTCAGGCCTTGACCGCGTACTTCCGTACTTCCGCAGCGGTACAGCCGCTCCTGCTGCTGCTTCTTGGTCTTCAGGTTTTCCTCGTGCTTGTTTAGCCGGCGGCGCGTGGCACGTGTCTTTTTGGGCCGCAGATCCAGGGGCTTGTACTTCTTACCCTTGTAGAATTTCCTGAGGTTCTCTTTCTGCGTCTGGTTGATGACGGTGAGAACAGTTGATTTGCGAACAACCCGGATCTTGGAGAGCTTGGAGGCCGCCCCGCCTGTCACTTTGGCGACGCGCAGCTGGGACAGCTCCACCTTCAGGTCTTCCAGCTGTTTAAGCAGCTCCTGTTCTTGCCGCTAAGGTCTCGAGCCTTAATCTTGGCCATGTCTGCACAATCCTCCGCTGCTGCCGATGCGAAGAGGCCGAAAAAAAGAGGTCATGACATTTTTAAAATTCTTTTTGCAAGCAGGGGAGAGGGAAGAAAGAGGGAGGGAGGAGGGGGGGAGCGAGAGAATCCTAAGCAGGCTCCATGCAGAACCTGATGTGGGGCTTGATCCCACGACCCCAGGATCATGACCTGAGCCAAAATCGAGAGTTCGATGCTCAGCTGACTGAGCCACCCAGGCACCTCCAGGCCGCGACATTTTTTAACTGAAAGCTGACCTTGTGCGTAAGGAGTTGGAGGGGCGGCGGATACCTTCCTCTGCCAGGCAAATGGAGCAGGTGCCCGGCACCTGAGCCTGGCCGCACGGTAAGCTGTATTAAGGCTGCGCTGTCGCTCGCTGAGCTCTGTCTACTGGTCACTTCCAGGGTGCCGTGAGCGCTTCCCAGTGAGCACTCGGGCCCTCTCCCTGCTGATTAGTCCTGATCGAGACTCCTTTGTCTTTTCAGCCTGGTAAAATTGCCAACCCTCTACTCTGCTTTTCAGGGTCTTCATTCCAGAAGCTTTATGTCTTAGCTTCCTGTCTACAGGGTATGAGAATTTGGCAGTGTCTTGAGAGAAAAACTGTCAGATTCAGTGACTTACTCATCCCGTCTCCCTGGGATGGCAGCCCCAGGTCGGTTTTGTCTCTTCACCCCAGGAGACTTGCCAGGAGTCTTTTCAGACAAAGCCTTACTTCTCAGCCCAGTGTCCTAAGAACTGGAAAACACTCAGGGAAAACTGGAAAACACTCAGGCCTATGTCTTTAGGCCCTCTCCAATTTTTTAAACATCTGTGTTTTTCTTATATTTTGTGTATGTAAATATTTCCACAGATATGTTCTAATTAAATCCATAAGCAGGCGTGCATCATGGCAACTCTGTTGTTCCTGCATCAGATAGTGACTGGCGGGCTCGAGCATACCTGCCACGTATCCGACCTTCTACTTTAATTTCAGACATCAAATAACTTCAAATGTCAGGTGCTATTTTTCCTCACAGGCTTCCCTTGTCCTGTTCTAATTTGGGCTGGCTATTGTTTGTTTGTTTGTTGTTTTTTCAAAAAAATTTTATTTTCTAGGGAATAGTCCCACCTCCTCAACTGAACTTATAATTATCTTTTCTCTCCTATTTTCTTTCTTTGTTTCTTCTTCTTTCTTTTTTTTAGAACATGCGATGGGAGGGGAGGGGCAAAGGGGGGAGAGAGAAAGAGAGAGGGAGAGAGAGAGAGAATCTTAAGCAGGCTCTATGATCAGCCTGGAGACTGACCTGGAACTCAATCTCATGACCCTGGGATCATGACCTGAGCCAAAATCAAGAGTCAGACGCTCGACAGACCGAGCCACCCAGGCCCCCTCTCTCCTATTTTCCATCTGCCTTTTTCTGCTTTCTATATAATCTTAATTTTATCTCCCAACCCAACTGCTGGCTTCCTTTTACAGTTTTGGCTATACTTTTAATTTCCAAGCCCTTCTCCAGCATTCTCAAGATTGGGTGGCCCTTGAGGTCCCACGTCCCTTGAGGTCCCATGTCCGTTACTAGAGAGATACTTAACAGTCTCGGGCGTATGCGTGTGAGAACGAGACCTCGGGGCACACCGTATTTTATTGTGCTGCACTTCAGTGAGCCTCGCCCATGTTCTGTCTTTTACAGGTTGAAGGTCTGCAGCAGCCCTGTGCCAAGCAAGTCTGTCGGCCCCGCTTTTCCAGAATGTTTGCTCACTTTGTGTCTCAGTCACGTTTTGGTAATTCTCACAATATTTCCAACTTTGTCGTTACTATTTGTATTTGTTACGGTAATCTGTGATTACAGCTCATTAAAAGCTCAGATGATGGTTCACATTTTTTGGCAATAAAGCATTTTTAAATTAAGGTACGTGCTTTTTTTTTTTTTTTTGTAGACAAAATGCTATTGCACACTTAACAGACTATAGTGTAGTGCAAACATAACTCTTATGCTGGGAAACAAGAAATTTATTGGACGCATTTTGAGGACATCGCGCAGTGGTCTGGAACCCAACACCCCCTATCTCCCAGGTATGCCCGTACTGGTACTTTAGGGTTTGTTGTTATGTTATAGTCTGTTCACCTGAAAAATGTAGTTTGAATGTCCGAAATTATTGTCCGCATAATTCTACATTGTATGTGATTTTCAGAATTTTGAAATTCATGCTCCACTATTTAGCACCAAGTGTTGTTACTGCTAAGACATTTAGTGAGATACTTTCGCTTTTTTTTTTTTTAATTTTTTAATATTTATTTATTTTTGAGAGACACAGAGACAGAGCGTGAGCAGGGGAAGGGCAGAGAGAGAGGGAGACACAGAATCTGAAGCAGGCTCAGGCTCTGATGAGCCTTCAGCACAGAGCCCGACGTGGGGCTCGAACTCACAGATCGTGAGATCATGACCTGAGCCGAAGTCGGCCGCCCAACCGACTGAGCCACCCAGGCGCCCCTCGCTTTTTTTTTTTAATAGGACTTCCTCTTTTTCTTTCTGCATGTTTTAAGCCATTATATTTATCTCTGATTTTCTACAATTAGTCACAATGCTTGGTGGACTCTTTCAATCTGGACACGGAACTCAAGTCTTTATTTCTGGTAAATTGTATTATTGCTTTCAAAAGTTATTTCCGTGCACTTTTTTCCCTAGGACCCTTAGACAGTTGTTGGATCTCCTGGTTTGAACTTTTAGAAGTCTCATTTCTCTCCAAGAAACCTTTCCTGTATCTTTTTGTTCTACTTTCTGGATAATTCCCTGAACGTAATCTTGCGACCCTTCTGCTGAATTTCTTTTACAATTTTGGCCTATATTTTTAGTTTCCAAGACTCTTTTCCTAAATATCTTTCAGGATATTAGCAGCTTTTTGAAATTTTTTTGATTCCTTCCATTAACACTTCCTTTGCCTGCCCCTCGTGCATATACTTTTTTTTTTTAATCTGTGTCTGAACCATTAAAAAAATTTTTTTTAACATTTACTTATTTTTGAGAGAGACAGAGACAGAGTGTGAGCTGGGGAAGGGCAGAGAGAGAGACACAGAATCCAAAACAGGCTCCAGGCTCTGAGCTGTCGGCACAGCGCCCGACTCGAGACTCAAAGTCACTGACTGCGAGATCATGCCCTGAGCCGAAGTCGGCCGATTAACCGCCTGAGCCCCCAGGCGCCCCTGTGCTTGAGCCATGTCTTAAATGACTGGTGACCCTTGACTCTTTCTCATGTTTACAAGTGATGGGTTTAAAAGCTGATTAGAAGCTCCCCGTGGGTAGAGGTTATTGACCTACAGACTTCAAGTTTGGGTAAGCATCAAGAACGGCCTCATTATCTGGGACCCAAACAGTCCAGCACGTTCAGATCTGTCCTCACGGTGCTAAGTTTCTGCAGAGAATTCCCTGTGTCCTACCTGGGGGCAGCAGCTCGCTGCTGTGGTTCTGCTTGGGGCAAGGAAATGGCCCGAGCAGGGGGGTCCAGCAGTCCCTCTGCAGGCTTAATAAAGCCAGAAATTAGAAAAGGCGTTCATTGTTATGTAATGCTTGCTGGTTATGAATTGTGAAATCATAGACTTACCTCATTTTTTTGTTAAAAGTTGTCCTGTGTTGTTAGTGCATATTCATATCTTGGTCAACAATATTTATTGCATAATGAAAGTAATAAAACTTTACTTTCACAAAAAATGTCCAACATACGCTGCCTCTCCCTGCGAGGTGATTCTAAGAGGCTCCCAGTGTGCTGAGTGGCCCTCACCAAGCTTAAGTCCTCTCCAGCGGCACTGCCCACACTTCCCTGTGGCCACCCACACCCCTGCTGGACCGCGCCTCTCTCACGTCTAAGAGTGTGCGAGACCTTTCCTGGCCTTTGTCTTCTACATTCTCCCTCGTGATGGTTAATTTCATGTGTCAACCTGACTGGGCTCTGGGAGCCCAGACATCTGGTCAAGCGTGATTCTGGGTGGATTTGGGGAGATGAGATTAGGCTTCGGATCAGTAAACAGCAACGCAGACTGCCCTCCCCGGTGTCAACGGGATGCATCCGGTCAGTGGTGCCTGAAGAGAACAGAACAGAACTCCCGCTGCCCGAGTACCTCAGCTGGACCGCTGTCCCCTACCTTACGACTCAAACCCAAACATCAGCTCTTCCTGGGTCTCCAGCCAACAGGCTTTTGAACTAGAATTATACCATGGACCTCTTGGTTCTCAGGCCTCTGGACTTGAATTGGGTCTCCAGCTTCCTGCCTCCACACTCCAGGACCTTGCCAGCCTCTATCATCTTGTGAGCCAATTCCGTGTGATAAATCAACTTCCATCCCAACACACACACACACACGTACATACAGGTTGGTTCCGTTTCACTGGAGCATGCGAATACATCCCTCAAGCAGGTGAAGATGGATTCTCAGGGGAGAAACAAATTTTAGATACCACAATGGTCCGTGGCCCTCCAAAGCTTAGCCTTACCAGACACAATCTTATTCTTTAGTATTCGACTTTCTCCCCTTAATTTCTTATGCATTCTTCCTTAGGGGAAGCTAATGAAATACAAAGGTTGAGAACAGATGCTCCGACCTTTGCTTCATTACTTGCTTGCCAGAAGCACCCTCTGCACCCTACAAGGTTGTCAGGACGCTCCCGACATCCGTTCTCTACACAAAACATCCAGACTTCTCTCAAAAGTACACATCCTACCCTGACACTCTCTGTTCAGAACCCTCCATGGCTCCCAGTTGTATTTAGAACAGAACCCAACCTCCTTACGGATGCCCGCAGCTTCGGCCGGCTTTGCTTGCTCTAGCCACAGTGGCTTTTGTAGTTTCCTGGGACCTAGGGAGCTTTTCTCTGCCCCGGAGTCTTGCATTGCTGAAAGACCTTTTCTGTGAGTGACTGACTCTTGCTCACTTCGCCTCAGTGAGGCTTCCCCTGTCTGTGGCCCTCAGAGGAACTCCCAACTGGGTCACCCTGTGCTCAGCCGGAACCTAAAAGTCACAGCAGAGCCACGCCTGAGTTGGAATTCGGGCTCTGCCTCTGACTATCCGGATGACTTTGGACAAATCCCTTAGCATCTGTGAACTTGAGTTTCTCATCCATAATATAGGGCTAATGGTGCCCATCTCAAGAGTGGTTATGTGGGTTAGAGGAGATGATACAGCAGCAGGCAGGGTGGCTGGTACATAACTGTCTGACGAATGGTCATTATTATGTCATTCATTCATCCAGCAAATACTGGATCGATGTGTGCCCAGCCCTTGCTTGGCAGGACCTGGGATTCAGAGGTGCACGAGCCAGGCACTCCCATGCCCTCCCAGTCCCCTAAGACCTCTCCGGGGATACTGGTGAATCCCAGTCTAGTCCCTACGTGCTCTGCTAGAGGAAAGCACAGGGGCTGTGGGAGAAAGGAGTGTCTGACCCAGCCCCCGTGGGGTGGGGATCAGCCCACGACTCTGCTTACCTGGAGGAGTGTCAAAGGAGGCGGAGTACAAGGCAGGCGCCCCCCACCCGCTGTCAAACACCATCATCAGGGCAGGGTCGTCCAAAACCCTCTGGGAGGGGGCGGGGCCTTGGTTTTGCTGACAAGTAGAGTCCCCGAAGGGCTTTAAGCGGAGGGTTGATCTAGCTCATTCCGGTAGTGTCGTGAAGAATGGGTCAGAGGATTAGAAGGCTGCGGCTGCAGCCGGGGCAGGGGTGAGGTTAGGCAAAGCGATGCGGGCAGGCCCAGAGCTAACGGTATCTCGGCCCTGTAACCACCCACAGAACCCGAGGGCGGGTAAAGAGGTCTTCGGTGTCTCGGTTACTGTGATAAGCGGGGCGCTCAGGCACGCAGGGGCTAGGCAAGGGACCGCTCCCGTCCTGAGGGCAGAACTGTACCTGGGGCTTGCTGATGATGGGCAAGCGGCCCGGGGAGGAAGAGGGTCCAGGCGGAGAGCTTAGATCTCTGACCTGGGCGTCTGAGGCCCCGCGGGGCGGAGAGCACTGGAAGGCCTGGGACGGTCTGACCGAAGGCACGCCCTGTGAGGTGGGTGAATGCGAGGTCGCGAGAAATGTCGGCACCATCCGGGACCTTGCCCGGTCGCTAGGCACTAGAGCCCTGGACGGTGGCTTAACGCGGGTGCGGGGAGAGGGCGAGCTCGGGAAGGGCGTCTGCAGGCCCCGGAGCCTTACGCTAACCGACAGGTGTGCCCGGCCGGGCCTGGCACAGCCGCGGCTGCTCTGCACTGGCTGCTCCATCGCCTAGGGCGGACCCCGACCCGAGGCGCCCGGGCTCTCGGGGCAGCAGCTCCGCGCACCGCTGGGCCAGGCGCCCTCCGGAACCCCACCCAAACCCACGAGGCAGGTCGTACTCGTCCCCAGCGAGTCACCTGGGCTCTGGCTAGGGGACCGGCCCAAGGTCACAGAGCCAGCAAGTGGGGGAGGCGGACTTGCACCCAGAGCCGGACCAAGGTCACCGGGCCCCTCCCGGCGGGCCAGAGCCCGGCCGCCGGCCTGGTGCATCCCGGGGGCCGGGCCGGCCTGCGGCACTCGGGGGGCGGGGCGCGGGGCGCAGGACGCCCGGGCGTCTGCGCGCCTGTCAAAGAGGCGGAACTCCTTGCCTCCAGCCCTGTAGTTCGTCCACCGCGGGCGACCGAGCCTCGCGCCGGCACGGCCCTTCCCCCCAACTACAACTCCCAGAAGGCCAAGCGGCGCGGGCGTGGCCGGGCTGTGCGGACAGCGACGGTGACGTCACCGGCGCAGCCAGCTTCCCCCCAACCCCCGGCTCAGCCCCTCGCGGCGTCCGGGCGCTGGGCCGCGCGAGGCTTGACGGGAACCGTGGTCATTCCTCCGTGTGCCCTCGGCGGCGACGCGGGCGCGCGGACTCCCACTCCCGGCGTGCCCTGCGCGTCGGCGTTAGTTAACGGCGGGAGGGGGCGGGCGAGGCAGAGGGGGAGCGGCGCTCGGGAGGGCGGAGTAAGGCGTGGGGGGGGAGGGCGCCCACACCCCTCCCCCTCCCCGCCGCTCCTTCCCCCTCCCCCGACGTAAACTGGGATCCCTTTCCCCTTGTGTCCGCCATATTGGACTCTAACTCTGGTCAGCGGCGGCGCCGGGCCCGGTGGACTCGCTGTTCCTCCCGCCCAGCGGCCTCCCCGCAGCTCCCGCCCGCCCGGCCCTCCCCGCCCGGAGGCGACCCCGCGTAGCGCCCCCCCCCGCCCTCGGCCGGCCGGAGCGCCCCGCCGCCGCCTCAGCCTCCCCGCCTTCCCCGCCCTCCGCCGCCGCCCGCGGCCCCGCGCCCGCTCCGCGCCCTCTCCCCGCCCGCCCGCCATGAGCCCGGCCGACGCCAAGCGCGGGGCCAAGCGCCGGAAGAACAAGCGGGGCGGCGGCAGCGGCTCGGGCGGGGGCAACGGCGGCGCGGGCGGCGGCAAGGCCGGCCCGGCGGCGGTACTGCGCGGCTCCCAGGCCGCGGGCCTGGCGGCCCCGGGCGGCACGACGGCGGCCAACGGGCCCCTCGGCGCGGGCGCGGGCGGCGCCGCCCCCGGAGGCTACTTCGAGGTAAGCGGCGGCGGGGCGGGGGCGGGGTGGGCGGGCGGACGCGGGCGGGCCTCCCGCCGGGGGCCGGGCTCCGCGCGGGTAACGGGCGGGCCGGGGCGGGGGCGGCGGGCGGCTAGCGCGGTGACAGCCTCCCCGCGGGCTGCCGGCGCCAGGTGCCGGCATCTCCTGGGTGCGGCGCGCGGCGCTGCCTGTGCCTCTGCCCACCTGCGCGCCGCTGTCACGGACCCGGGGGTGGTGCCATCTCGCCCCGCGCGGAGCTCGTCCTTGAAATTGCTGGTGTGCAATTCCAGGAGAATTAGGAGTCAGGTGACAAGCGGGGCTTCCCTTCGTAGTTGAGAGTGCTTTCAAATGTTTCACGGCGCCTGCCTTCTCCATCCCTTGCAAGTGGTGACCGAGTAGCGCCTGCCTCGAAGTTTTCTTTTTCGGCTCCGATACGGTCATTTGAGAGCTACCTGACAGTCTTCCGGAGTCCCGGCTCTCCGTTTCTAGCTTTTTAAAAAGTTTTAAGGGTAATTGATGGTCTGGTTACTCAAACATCTGAACTTAAGGAATTTGAAAAGTGATTTGTTGCCCTGTGGTGTTGATGAAAGCAGCTGGCACACGGTGCCTCTCTGCCAGTTGTAGATGGCTGCACCTTTGTTCCACTCTCCGTCACAACACTTCCCAAGACACAATGGTAGTCGGAGGGTGTGCAGGTGACAGTCACTTCCAGTCGTTCACCTGGCTACTGAAAGATAACAGACTTTGCCAAAGTTGCATTTTTGGAACTGTTAACTTCAGTTCTTTTAAAGACATTTGCAATTTAAAAAAGCCTCATCAGGAGTATTTGTGTGCCAAATTATGAGACCAGTTGTTTTATGCAAGAGTCTAAGTTGTGTTGTGTTGGGAGGGTCTGTAGCCAGAGCAGATAAATGATTGCTGTTAAGCGAACATACAGTTATGCACGTGCACTTTCGTTTCAAAGTATTTTCGGTGTTCTCTGTAGTGTAAAAAGTGCAGTTGCTGGAGCTTTCTTTAGATGCTATTGTCACATACATTTGTTTGGAATCCTGGATCGTAGCCTCGGACCTCATTCTACACAGGTGACCCTTTTCCAACACCTTGGAGAGCAAAACAGGTATCATTGTTGGGATCAAGGATGAAGTTTGGGTATTTGGATCTTCGAGCTGTGAATTAAGGGTAGTGTTTGCTGCTGCCGGGGAGGTAAGGGTAGGAGGTCTGCCTATGCAAATCACCTACAAAACTGTTGATAATATTTGCTGTAGCTTGGTGTGAAATATACCACTTCCACCCATTCAGTAAAAACAAGTTGGTGGTACTATTGTTTCAGGTTTCAATAAATCCCATTTATTTTGCAATGTTTAGCTAAAACAGTCTTCTTTTAGTTTATTATTCCAATCACATTAGTTACACTCACGTATAACCATCTATCTAGTATTATTTTTTTTTCATGTTTTATTTTATGTTTGAGAGAGAGAGAGAGAGAGATGGAGCACAAGCAAGGGAGGGGCAGAGAGTGAGGGAGACACAGAATCGGAAGCAGGCTCCAGGCTCCGAGCTGTCAGCACAGAGCCTGATGCGGGGCTTGAACCCACGAACCGTGAGATCATGTCCTGAGCTGAAGTTGGACACTCAGCCGACTGAGCCACCCAGGCGCCCCTATCTCGTATTATTTTTGACAGGACTGCTTTACTCTGTTAAACTTATGAGTCAAGGTTTTTGACCATGGTCCCCAGTGAGAAATAAGATATATTAAGACCTGTAGTGCCTGCTTCCTCTTACACGACAGAAGTTTTACAAAATGATATTCTCTCTCTTTTTTTAAAAATTTTTTTATTTATTTTTGAGAAAGAGACAGAGCACAAGCAGGGAAGGGGCAGAGAGAGAGGGCGACACAGAATGCGAAGCAGGCTCCAGGCTCTGAGCTGTCAGCACAGAGCCTGATGTGGGGCTTGAACTCACACACGGTGAGATCACGACCTGAGCCAGTCAGACGCTTAAGTGATGAGCCACCCAGGCGCCCCTACAAAGTGATATTCTGATCTTTTTTGATCTTTTCTATTTCATTCCATTTCATTAATAAAATGGTTGTTGTACCCAAAATTACTTTATTGAGTACTATTGATTTGTGTTTTGCACTCTGAGAAACTTTTTCTTTAAAGTGGTTATCTTAAGTGTTTTCACTTACATGTAGAATTTGAGAAACTTAACAGGAGACCATAGGGGAAAGAGAAGGAAAAATGAGTTACAGAGAGGGAGGGAGGCAAACCATAGGAGACTCTTAAATACAGAGAACAAACTGAGGGTTGATGGGGGTGTGGGAGGGAAAACTGGGTGATGGGCACCGAGGAGGGCACTGTTGGGATGAGCACTGGGTGTTGTATGTAAGCAGTGAATCATGGGAATCTACCCCCGAAGCCAAGAGCACACTGTCTACACTGTATGTTAGCTAACTTGACAATACATTATTAAATAAATAAAACAAAGTTGTATCTTAATTTTTAAAATTTCTTCACAAATATTTTTGACGACAGTGTGTGAAAGATACCCATGCTGGCAGAGCTAAAAGTGTTCTTGACAGCTGATCACAAAAATTTTTACTGTAATTTTGAAGCTTGTGAATTGTTTCCCCATAGATGGTGAGCTCTTTGGGGGAATCTTTTCTGGTGCAGAAGAGGCACCCAAAGCAGTGCTTGTCAACAAACAACAGAGAGCAGGTACTGGCCTAGTACTTCCAGAAGAAGCTTCTGACTGATTCCAGGGTGGCGTCCTCTCCATTCTGTGTAGGGTCAGCAGGGCAGAAGGTGTCAGAGAGGAGTGGGAGTGGAGGGACCCCGCCCGGATTCCCGGGGGGGGGGGGTCTTGTGTTCTGGGCGCAGCACTGAGTGTCGGCCGAGGACCACCTCTGTCAGGGCAGCTGCTCAGGCACAGAGCCTGGCTTCTGCACGAGGTAAGGGCTGAGGGGTGAGTAGGAGAAAATGACGCAGCACAGAGCGTTTGGCCCACAGCAAAACTTGGGTATACGAACCCGATCGGCTCCGCGCCCTCCAGCCGGGTGTCAAACCTCGCGCTGCCTCAGTGTCCAGGTGATCTGGCACCAGCTCCTAGGGTTAGGGTGTGAACTAAATAAATACACAGTGTCTCGTGGACGCAGTGTTGTGTGTGTGCACAGTCATCATTTTCCAGGAGGCCGGGCTGGACTTTATTAGGGCCTTTGCCCCGGGATGCTGTCGATCAAGCTCTTTCCACCTGTGGGTCGGGAGAACAGTGGGCAGGGCTGGCTCTCGGACAAGCCCTGTTCTGATAGCCTCGTTTGGTGGTCTGCTCTGCTGCAACAGTGAAGGGTTGGCCCTGGAATGAGAGGTTGGTGGTGAAGGATATCATGAGTGTGTCTTATTGTTTTGCATTTCCATTTTACAATATAATTTTCATAATGTTCACGTTGTATTAAGTGAATAAGGAAGCTTATAAAACAGAAAACATTTGTAGCTCCTCGATAATTAAAAAAATATATATTTATTACTGAGAGAGAGAGTGTGAGCAGAGGAGGGTCAGAGAGAGAGGGAGACCCAGAATCTGAAGCAGGTTCCAGGCTCTGAGCTGTCAGCACAGAGCCCGACGCGGGGCTTGAACTCACTGGCTGTGGGATCATGACCTGAGCCGAAGTCAGAGGCTTAACCAACTGAGCCACCGAGGCGCCCCTCATCAATAATTTTTAAAGATCCTATTTTTTTTTTACTGTTTGTTTATTTTTGGAGAGAGAGCTCAAGTGGGGCAAGGGCAGAGAAGGAGGACAGAGGATCCGAAGCGGGCTCCGCACTGACAGCAGAGAGCCCGATGCAGGGCCCCAACTAACGAACTGCGAGATCATGACCTGAGCCCCTCAGGTGCCCAGGAGATTCTATTTTTAAGTAATCTCTACACACAGTGTGGGGCTCAAACCCACAACTCTGAGAGATCAAGACTCTCATGCCGTACCAGCTGAGCCAGCCAGGCTCCGCAAAATAGAAAACATTTGTAGTTTGAACCCACATTTGTAAAATACCTGTGTGTATATATTTGCATAGGAAAGTCTGATACCATATGCATCAAAATATTTTGTGGTCGGGGCACCTGCGTGGCTCAGTCGGTTAAGCGTTCTACTCTTGATTTCCGCTCAGGTCATGATCTCAGTCCTGGGATTAAGCCCCGCATAGGACTCTGCTCTGCGTGTGGAACCTGCTTGGGATTCTCTCTCCCCCTCTCTCTGCCCCTCTCATGTTCTCTCTCTCTCTCTTCCTCTCTCTGTTTAAATAAATAAATAAATAAATAGCATCAGAGAAACCTGTTGTAGTACAGGGGCACTTGTAATCACATAAATCCTTCTCCTTGCCGAAAAGGTGGCAGGAGGAACTGTTAGTAACGTCCAGAGGCCGTCCTGCAGCACGTGTGTCATCGTCAGGTGCTATGATTGTGGGTCTTGAGGTACGTTGGGTGTGTTGCAGAAATTGCTGCCGTGATGAAATGAGGTTCAGTCGTAGCCTTCTCTCTAGCTCACATGTGCCTTGGTGGCCTGAGGAAGTATGTCAGGTAAAGATGCAGGACCTTGTGCTTTCACTAAGGTTAGCAACTCGGGGCAGCTGTGGAGAGCACCGGTGTGATTCCGTATCTCAGGCCTGTGCGCCCCGTGCAGCCAGTGTGCCCAGACATGGAGTACGGAGACTGTTCCCTGTGTTCCCCTCTGGCGCCCTCCCCACCGCCGCTCCCCTGCATTCTGGGGGTGTTTGAGTTTCCTGTGAAGGCGCTCTGCCCGTGCTCTCTGGCTCAGTGTTGAGGCGCACCTTTGTTGTTGATCTAGCAACTCTTCATTTTTTCTCTTTTTTTTTAAATGTATTTGTTTAAATGTTTATTTATTTTGGGAGAGGGAGAGCACAAGCAGGGGGTGGTGCAGAGAGAGAGAGAGACAGAGAGAGAGAATCCCAAGCAGGCTCTGCACTGTCAGCTCAGAACCCTCTGTGGGGCTTGAACTTGCAAACTGCGAGATCGTGACCTGAGCTGAAATCAAAAGTTGGATCCTTAATCAACTGAGCCACCCAGGCGCCCCAAAAGTTGGATCCTTAATCAACTGAGCCACCCAGGCACCCCATCATTTTCATGGCATACATCTTTTTCCATTGTGCGAATATACCACAGATCATCCATTCTAATATTGATGGACATTTAGGTTATTTTATTTACTTTTATTTTTTTTTAAGTAGGCTCCATATGCAACATGGGGCTTGAACTAGCGACCCTGAGATCGAGTCGTGTACTCTTCTTTTCTTTTTTTAAATTTTTTTAATGCTTATTTATTTTTGAAAGACACAGAGTGTGAGCCCGGGAGGGGCAGAGAGAGGGAGACACAGAATCGGAAGCAGGCTCCAGGCTCTGAGCTGTCAGCACACGGCCTGATGCGGGGCTCAAACTCACAAACTGTGAGATCATGACCCGAGTTGAACCGACTGAGCCTCTCACGTGCCCCTGAGTCGTGTACTCTTCTGACTGATCCGTCCAGGCCTCCCAAAGTTATTTTGTTTTGTGGCTGATATGCACATTCCTGTACATGTCTCTTGATGGACACGAGTACTCATTTCAGTCGAGTACATATCCGTATATGTATCTGGAGTGGAGTCACTAAGTTTACGTGTGGTTTGACTTTAGTAGGTATTGCCAGGCAGTTTTTCTAAGTGGTTTCGTTGTATGCTAATTAAATTAACATGTAGTAAAATTGATATTTTAAAACGCACAGGACTTTGGGTTAACACATATGTATACGTCAGTACAACCACTACCCCCGTTAGGATACAGAACACTTTCATTACTCACACAGGCTCCCTTGTGCAATCCCTGTGAGATCACACTCTCCCGCCCCCTAAACTCTTGGCAGCCAGTACTTTGTTACTATGATGGTGTCTTTCGGAGGAATCATATAAATGGAATCATATAGTATGTAACTTTTGAGGCTGGTTTATTTCACTCAGGGTAATCACTTTGAGATTGATCCCAGTTGCGTATACCAATAATAGATTTCTCCTTTTTACTGCCGAGTAGTTTTCCATTGTATGGATATACCACAGTTTATCCATTTTCCCAATGGTGGACATTGAGGTTCTTCCCAGGTTTTGGTAAAAAATGAATACATAGCTGCTATAAAAACATTTGTGTACAAGTTGTGTGTACTTCTGTATGGAAGTAAATTTTCATCTTTCTATAGTAAACACTAAGGAGTGGGAGCTGGGTCATATGGGAACATTGTAGGAAACTGCCAGACTATTTTTCAGAGTGGCCGTATCTTTTTTTTTTTTTTAATGTTTTTATTATTGAGAGAAAGAGACAGTGTGAGCGGGGGAGGGGCAGAGAAAGAGGGAGACACAGAATCCGAAGGAGGTCCAGGTTCTGAGCTGTCAGCACAGAGCCCAACGCAGGGCTCCAACTCACAACTTGTGACATCACGACCTGAGCCGAAGTCGAATGCTTACCGACTGAGCCACCCATGAGCACCAGTGGCCGTACCCTTTTGACTTTCTACCAGCAATGTTGAGAGTTCCAGTGATTCTGCATCCTTGCTAGCACTACTTGTCTGTAGTTTTTATCTTAACCATTTTAATAGGTGTGGTATGGGGTGGTTTCAATTTGCATTTCCGTAATGACTACTGATATCGGACACTTTTCATGTGTTTGCCATTCTTGTATCCTCTCTGGTGAAGTGTTTATTCAAGACGTTGACTATTTTTAATTGGGTTGTTTATTTTCTAGCTTTTGAGTTTTGAGAGTTATGTATAATTCTGGATAGGAGTCTTCTTGGATATGTAATTTGCAAACATTTTCTTACAGTCTATAGCTTGTCTTTTTCTTCTTTTTGCAAAGAAAAAAATTTAATTTTGATGAAGTTCAGGTTACCAGATTGTTCTTTTATGAATCATACTTTTTGCTGTCCTATCTGTGAACTGTATGTTTTACAAAACCTCAGGTTGTAAAGATTTTTTCCCTATGCTTCTAGAAGTTTCATAGTTTTACATTTAGATCTGTGATTCATTTTGAGTTAGTTTATATATATGTGTGTATATCTGTGTGTACCTATATAGTATATAGAGCATATATATGTGTGTCTGTATGTAGTTTATATATATATATGTATATTCATATTTTTTTATATGGATGTCAGGTTGTTCCAAACCCATTGGTTGAAAGGATATCCTTTCTCCATTGAATTTGCTTTTCACCTTTGTGAGAAATCAGTTGACCTTATTCAAGCGTGGTTATTTCTGTACTCTCCGTTCTGTTCCAATGATTTATGGGTCTATTTCATTGCCTATACCATGTCTTAATTACTGCAGGTCTTAAAATCGAGCAAGGTGATTTCTCCAACTGTAAAGAAAAAAATATTTTGGCTATTTAGTTTTGCTTTTCCGCACATTTTAGAATAAGCTTGCCTATATTTACAAATAATTCTTCTGGGATTTGAATGGAATAGTCTTAAATCTATAGATTGATTTGGTGGGAAATTGACACATTTACTATGTTGAGTTTTCCGATTCATGAACATAGTATGCATCTCTATTTGGTCATCTTTGATTTTTTTTAAAAAGTTTTTTAATGTTTATTTATTTTTGAGATAGAGAGACAGAGCATGAGTGGGGAAGGGGCAGAGAGAGAGGGAGACACAGAATCCAAAGCAGGCTCCAGGCTCTGAGCTGTTAGCACAGAGCCCAACATGGGGCTTGAGCCCACGGACCGCGAGATCATGACCTGAGCCGAAGTCGGACACTCAACCGACTGAGCCACCCAGGCGGCCCTGATTTTTTTTTTAATTGAGTTATAATTGACCTATAATTCATGTTTGGTTTCTTTCATTGGTGTTTTATAGTTTTCAGCAGATGGATTCTGTACTTGTTTTGCTAGATTTATACGTAAGTACTTAATTTTTTTAACCTCTGTAAATGGTGTTTTTTAAAAATTTCAGTTTCATTTATTCATTGCTAGTATATAGAAATGTAATTAAATTTTGTGTGTTTATCTTCTATCCTTTGATCTTGCTAATAAAATCATATTCTGGGAGTTTTTGGTGGATTCATTGGTATTTTCTGTGTAGACAGTCATTATGTCTGAGTAGTTTTTTTTTTTTTCCTTGTTTTCTGTTATGTATGCCTTTTCTTTCTTTTTCTTTTTTCATTGCATGGCCAAGACTTTTAGTACAATTTCCTTGTTCCTGATTTTAGGGCAAAGCATTCAGTATTTCACCATAAAGTATGAAGTCTTCTGTAGATTTTTGTAGGTGCACATTATTAGGTTGAGGAAATTCCTTTCTACTTCTAGTTTGCCAGGAGTTTTATTAATAAATGTTGAATTTTGTCAAATGCTTTTTTGAATCAAATTGATACAATTATGTATTTCTCTTCTGTAGACTGTTGCTGTGGTAGATAACAGTATTTTGTAATTACTGATTTTGAGAGGAGAGAGCTGAAATCAAGAGTCGGACACTTAACTGAGCCACCCAGGCACGCCCCTTGATTTTATTTTTTAAGTGATCCCTACACCCAGCATGGGAGTCGAACTCACGAACCCCAAGATCAAGAGTTGCTTGCCCCATCAGCCGAGCCAGCCGGGTGCCCCTGTAGCATTCCTTTATTATCCTTTTAATATGTCTGTGAGGGTCTGCAGTGATGTCCCTTTTTCATTCTTGATATTGATAATTCTTTCTTTTTTTTTCTGCCAGTCTTGCTAGAGACTCCTCAAGTTTTTCATCTTTTTGAAGAACCAGCTCTTTTGTTTGATTTTTATCCTCCCTGTTTTTCTGTTTTGGATTTTGAATTTTTTTTGACTCTGCTTTATTACTCTGCTTTTGGGCTAATTTTGATTTTTCTTTTTCTAATTCCTTAAGATACAAGCTTAGATTACTGATTTGAGACCATTCTTCTTTTCTCTAATACATGTATTTAGTGCTATAAACTTCCCTGTAAGCCTTGTTTTTGCTGTAACCTCCTCGACTCACAGGTTATTTGGAAGTATGTTTAATTTCCTGTTACCATTCTGTTACTGAGTTCTAGTTTCATTCCAGTATGGTCAGAAAACATGCTTTGTATGATTGTAATTCTTTTTTTTTTTTAAGTTTATTTATTTTGTGAGAGAGAGAGAGGGAGGATGACCACATGTGGGGACGGGGCAGAGAGAGAGAGGGAGAGAGAGAGAGAATACCTCAAGCAGGCTCTGTAGCCATAGGGCTTGAACCCATGAACCGTGAGATCATGACCTGAGCCGAAGTTGGACACTCAACTGACTGAGCCACCCAGGCACGCCTGTATGATTTTAATTCTTAAAAAATTTTAAGGTTGTATGGTCTTGGTGAATACTACTTATGTATATAAAATATATATTCTGCTATTATTGAGTCGAGTGTTCTCTAAATGTTATTTAGATCCAGGTGGTGATGATTTTTTGAATTCTTTTATATTCTTGTTCATTTTTTGATACTAACATAGCCACTCCAGCTTTTTTTTCATTAATATTTGCATGGTATATTTTCCTATTTCTTTACTTTTAATTTACCTGTATAATTAGGTTTGAAGCGTGTTTCTTTATAGACAGTTACTTGATTAATTTTCATTCATTATTTATATTCATATTTTTATTTTAACTATAACGTATATGTAAAATATACTTATTAACTTGAGGCCTTTTTTTCTGGGCCTGATTACTAGTTGAATATCTATTTGGTGCTAGTATGGGTTGCTTCTGTGCATTGTATAGCTTTCTTTATTGGACTCTTTTTTTTTTTTTTAATCTTTATTTTTGAGAGAGAGCGAGTCAGGGAGGAACAGAGAGAGGGAGACACAGAATCTGAAGAAGGCTCCAGGCTCCAAGCTGTCAGCACAGAGTCCGACGCGGGGCTCGAACTCAGGAATCGCAAGATCATGACCTGAGCTGAAGTCATGTGCTTAACTGACTGAGTCACCCAGGTGCCCCTTTCTTGGACTCTTTTGACCCTATAGGTTTCCTGAACTAATTTGCTGGAATACACTAACATGGAGACGCAAGCTGTCTTTAGAGGGCCTTTGATCAGTATGAGTTGGGATCAAATAATTTGTATCTCATGGGCCTACAAAGCATTTATTTATTTTTTTACCATAGAAATCAACTTTAGTTTCTAAAATGTCTTAGAGTAATTCCAGTAATACATGTGGCATTGGATTATCCCATTTCCTGTGGAAATCGACTTCTCCTTTTTAAGATTTTTAAGTAATCTCTGCACCTAGTGTGGGGCTCCCCACGATCAGGAGTTGGTGCTCTACCAGTGCCAGCCAGGCGCCCTGACATTTTTCTCTTAAATATTTTGAGTACAATATAAGTTACATCTGGAAACTGAGTGAGAAGTTGGGGAATTTAACTTATTTTGGCCCAGTAGTTTTTTAATGGCCTTTTTATTTTAGGGGCACCTGGGGGGCTCAGTTGGTTAAGCATTCGATCTAATGGTTCATGAGATGGAGCCCCGAATTGGGCTCTGTGCTGGCAGTGCAGAGCCTGCTTGGGATTCTTTCTCTCCCTTTCTCTCTGCCCCTCCCCTATTCATATGTGCATGCACACATGCTCTCTCTCTCAAAATAGATAAATAAACATTAAAAAAAACCTTTTTATTTTAGAATAATTTTAGACTTGCAGGAAAGTTGCCAGGTGAATATAGAGAGTTCCCATATTCCCTTCAGCCAACTTTTTCTAATGTTGACATCGTATATAACCTTAATATATTTGTCAAACCAAGAAATTAAAATTGGTACAATATTCAAAAATATTTTTTAATGTTCATTTACACTTGAGAGAGAGACAGAGACAGTGCTTGAGCAGGGGAAGGCAGAGAGAGAGATGGAAACAAAATCTGAAGCAGGCTTCAGGCTCTGAGCTGTCAGCACAGAACCCCATGTGGGGCTTGAACTCACGAGCTGTGAGATCATGACCTGAGCTGAAGTTGGACACTCAATGGACTGAGCTACCCAGGCGCCCCATAAAGTTGGTACAATATTATTGACCACAGATTTTATTTTCATTTCACCAATTTTTCTACTAATACTCTGTTTCTATTCCAGGACTCAGTTTAGGACATCACATTGCATTTAGTGGCCCAGAATTTTAATTTTAATTATTTTTAGTAGCCTCATCTCTGGAATGGGAAGATTAATTTTTATTTTTCTGAAGGAAGTCCTACAAAAAGCTGAATATATTTATATTTATTTATTTATTTTATTTTATTTTATTTTTGAGAGACATAGAGACAGAGAGTGAGCAAGGGAAGGGCAGAGAGAGAAACACAGAATCCGAGGCAGGCTCCAGGCTCTGAGCCATCAGCAAAGAGCCCGACACGGGGCTTGAACCCACAGACCATGAGATCATGACCTGAGCTGAAGTTGGCCGCTCAACTGACTGAGCCACCCAGGCGCCCCTATTTATATTTAAAGTATGATAGTAATTTTATATTAATGCCAAAATTCAGTGAAATTATTAATAGTTTGCTGCAATCGAATTTTTTCTAATTATTTTCTTTCTTCTGTTAATGCTTGGTAGTCATTCCACTGTTGAAATGAAAGTAGCCCAGCGGTGTAAACATTGTCTACAAGTTCATGTTGAGAGGTTAGTCCCCTCCTGAGAGGGAGTGAAGGGAGGTGAGGACGTGTCCCTGCAGGTGCGTCCCTGGTCGATCGGTACAGCTTAGAGAAGAGAGTTGCCAGCCCCTCACCCAGGCTGTTTGGTTGCCTTGGAGAAAGAAATCCCGCAAATGAATTCTTGACCATGCTTATGATGTTGTTGTTGCTTGCTGTTTTCAGAAGCATAAAAAGCAGCATCATGTATTAACTGGCTTAAATTGCAGCTACCGTCAGTATTCTCCTTTCTTTTAGAAGAATAATCGGTCTGTTATATCTCAATTTAAAAAAGGTTATTAGGAAAGTTGGTCTGTCAAGCATTCATTACAGTTAAACGCCTCTCCACAAACCGCGGGTTGAACTGTCCTTTTATGTTTGCACGTGTTGTAGGTGCCCACGCCAGTGTCGCGGTTGGAATGCTAGGACCGGCAGATCGTAGACTCGTAGAACTGGAGAACTGGAGAGGCAACCGCACAACACGTGTTTTTGCCGAGATCGTGTTTGCTGGCTGAGGAAGCTGGCCCCAAAGAGCTGAGTTGGGAAAATCCCTCTAATTGTCCTAGTCAGCCTCCCCTCTTGCACCTTTCAACTCCCGGTGGTGGGTGGTGGTCATCACTTACCAGTGATCATGCGCGATGCAGAAACCGCCCGTTACTCTTGTCTTTCTCACTCTCATCCCTGTCGTTAGGTTTTCCGTAAGCTCGTCTTTGGGAGCGTGCTCCGCACTACAACCTCTACCCCTTCCGCACGTAACTCTGCCTGCCTGCCTGCCTGCCTGAGCGTTTGGGAGTCCTCGCTTTCCTTGGGTGACACCTGAACTTGCTCTCCCATGCCTTGCCTGACAGACTCTCTGGCCGAATGGAGAAGACCTCATCCTGGCTCCTGCTTCCTCCATCTTGTTGTCCTGCTGCTGTCACCAGCTGCGTCTGACCCGGTAGCCGTCACACTGTTCTGCTTGTGTGATGTGGCCCCGTCCTCGCCTCTGTGCCTTTGTTGGTGCTGGTTTCGCACAGTGTTTCTTTCCCTTCTTTGCCCGGTTGACTGGGCTGTCCCTGTGGGAAGTGCACCTCCTTCATCCTGGGCCAGGCTGTCACCGCCCTTCTGGGTTCCCTTGGTGTCTGTCCTTAGCTCTGTCACAACATGTAGACTGGATTGTAACCCCTAGTTTATTGGAATGTTTTCTCCCGAGCCCCGCGCTGTGGCTTCCGCGGCACATAGTGCATGCCCGGAAGGTGCTGCTCTGCAGTCCAGTCCGGTTGGTGTGAGCTCCTGTGATTCCTCCCTCTTGCCCTTTTTTTCTTTTTTCTTTTTTCTTTTTTCTTTTCTTTTTTTTTTAAATTTTTAAACGTTTATTTATTTTTAAGAGACAGAGTGTGAGCAGGAGGGGGGCAGAGAGAGGAGACACAGAATCTGAAGCAGGCTCCAGGCTCTGAGCTGTCAGCACAGAGCCTGACGTGGGGCTTGAACTCACTAACTGCGAAATCATGACCTGAGCCAAAGTCAGATGCTTAACCGACTGAGCCACCCAGGCGCCTCTTTTCCCTTTTTTTCCCTGAAATGTATTGTCTTCTTTGTCTAATTTGGAAGAAAGCATTGTCCTCTTTTTCCAAAGTTAATCTTATATTCCAGAGGTTCTTAACTGATAGATTTTAGTGAATCCGTTAACCCATGGAAACTCACTGTAAAATTTATGTGAGGACATTTCTCGAAGTCTCTTCAAAACCTCTCTGTTCTTTCTCTCCTGGGTCTGGAATCTTTGGTCCTTTATTTTCCTCAGCATTCAGATTTTGAATTTCCCATCTTCCCTCCCCTTAGTCCTTCTCTTGACCTCACTTAACCACTTCAGATACCCTTCACTCTGACCTCGACCTGCCTGTTGCCACCAAATAACTTGAGATACTGGGGAGTAATATTGGCTGCTTCTGCTGTCTTTATCCTCAGTTCCTAATTTACTCCCTCACTCAGACTTCCCAGAGGTCGTTAAGTGGTCATAGTGCCACCAGATCCTGTCGTCGTTCTGTCGTCGTTCACTTTGGCGTCCTTCCAGCTTGCTGCATTTGATCTTGCGTATATGCCCCTTTCCGGACGTCTCTCTCGCCGTCTTTAAATGGCACTGTCCTGGCTCCTCACCGTACCCTTGGCCTTCGTTGTGCTCCCTTATTCCTACTCTTAAGACTCTCACCTTGGTGCAGGCGGTTCTGTGTTCAGTTCTTCCTCTCAAGTTCATTCTTACACCTGATAGTTTTAGCATTTGGTAGAGATTTCCGATAATAGCAGCTGGTTGATCAGTCCGTCTGTAACATTGGGACTGTGTGGACTTGCTGACTGAGTGATGGTTGAGGCCTTTTCCCCTCATCTCTGGCAAGTGAACTCAATCTGTCCATGTTTAGACTAAATTTTTCACTACTATTACAGAATAGTAGTTTGGTTACTAGATAATTTATCACCTTTTTTAATTAAAATTTTTTTATTTTATTTTTAAAATATTTATTTATTTTTGAGAGAGTGCAGGTGGAGGAGGGACTGAGAGAGGGGGACAGAGGACTCGAAGCAGGCTCTGCACTGACAGGCTCACAGGAGTGAGCCCGATGCGGGGCTCGAACTCGTGAACCGAGAGATCGTGACCTGAGCTGAAGTCGGATGCTCAACTGACTGAGCCCCCCCAGGTGCCCCATCAAGAAAGTTTCTTTTAAATATTTTTTTCTATTTTTATGAATGTATATATATATGTGTGTGTGTAGTTTTTCAATGTTTATTTTTGAGAGAGAGAGAGAGGTATTATGAGCGGGGGAGGGGCAGAGAGAGAGGGAGACACACAGAATCTGAAGCAGGCTCCAGGCTCCAAGCTGTCAGCACAGAGCCCAACATGGGACTCGAACTCAACCACCCCGAGATTAAGAGTCAAAATGCTCCACTAAGCCAGCCAGGCACCCCTCAAAATAAGTTTTTGCCTAAAGATGTATGTGGTTGTGCTTCGGATGCAGTTTCTGTATCTGTCAGATAAGGCTGTGCTAGGCAATCTTCAAAATCTTTTCCAACTTTGTTATTTTTTGGTTGTCAGTCCTTTGGTCACACACTTTCAGAGATTGCCCATCGCCTACTGAGGGGTCTCTTAAGTGAGGTGTGCTCGAGGGGCACGCTAGGAGTAGATAAGGTGCTCCCTGCTGCTGCGGGAGGAGCTCGTGAGTCCTCCCGTTTCCCGGTAAGGTATCATGCTTAACAGACCCTTGGTACGCGGACTGAGGTTGGCGTCCTCACCTCCTCCGTACCTGAGTCCTGAGCCTTGCATCATTGCTGAGGGGTCCTGACGGAAGAGAGGAGGGTCGTGCACTCACAGTGTGTTGACGCCTGTGGCAGTTAGCAGGTGCTCACTAAGTCTGTTCATGAATTCTGCTGTCTAATTTGAATTAAACTGGTCCTCACAAAATAGGTGGTCTTCAAAGAAACCCTGGATTGAAGACAATGCCGATAATGAAAGCACATGGAACAATCAGGAAATCGATGGCACCGCTGTGCTTCCTGCACAGGCTCGTTATTAGCCGCATAATGAAGTTAGGAAAATGATCTAAGCAGAGCTGAGAACCGACTCTCCAAGATGAGTTGAAATGTGGAGTCACATGGCGGTTTTATTAATGGCGAGCCGTGGCCGGAGTGGTTCTCTTGTCTTGAAATGTTAGCGAAGGAAAGTAGCGAGCCTTTATAGTCAGCAAAACGTTTACAGACCAAGTGGGAAACAGCTGTAAATTTTGTAGCAGTGTTTAAAGTTCCGCCGCACCCCGTCTAGTACTTTATAAAATATCACAAAGCTCAAGGACGAGTTCCTGAGGCCTTACGTTTCTGAAAGGTTCAGTTGCAGAGGCAGCTCTCGCCGACTGCACAGACAGACACGTAACCCAGAGAATTAGGGGCACACGACATTACGGGAACGACAGATGGGACAGGTCTCTGGGCTGGGCTCCCAAGAATGACTTCCAGAACAAAAGTACAGCATTCAGCTGTGGGGTCGGTCAGGCCGGTCTGCAGCACCCGCCGCACTTACCCAGCGCTCGGAGACAGAGTGGCCACCTAACACTGGGGGGAGCTTGTTCTCCAGCAGGGGGGGAGTGGGGAGGCAAGAAGGCTGAAATAGTTCATAGAAACAAGATGGCACCAAAACAAATACATTATTTTGTCAGCAAATACTTTTGGAGTATTCATAGAAAGTATTGCAGAAGGTTTGAAAAATTAGAATAAATTAAGATCAACACATAATAGGGGTTTGCTCTGGGATGATGGAAACACATGCTTTTTTTTTAAAGTTCATTTATTTGTTTTAAGAGAGAGAGAACGTGCAAATAGAGGAGGGGCAGAGAGAGAGAGAGAGAGAGAGAGAATCCCAAGCAGGTTCTGCATTGTCAGTGTGGAGCCCAACATGGGGCTCAAGTTCACAAACTGTGAGATCATGACCTGAGCCGAAATCGAGAGCCGGATGCTTAGCTGACTGAGCCGCCCAGGTGCCCCAACACATATGCTTCTAAACAGGTTTTGTGGTAGGGTTCCCTCCCTAAGGAGAGAGGAGAAGGAAAAGAGAACATTTCAAGTTAATCTGGCTATGCACTATATGACGACATCCCTCATGACCTTGTAGACTGAGACCACTTAATCAGACTGCGTGTTTGTGTGTGTTACCGTATACGGGAGACAAAGACAAAATGTCTAAAAGAACTATGCCACATGACGTTTGATGCTCGGTTCTTTGGGTCCGAACCCAGCTGAGCAGTGCCGGCACGAATAAAGTTATTTCCTGGAAATTGAAAAGCCTCGGTGTCACGACTCTCTGTGTGAGAATCCTGCTGCAGTCAAGTTCTGCTTTCTGTAGACTCAGGTTGAGGACTTTTGTGTAGTGTGCGTGTAGACTCAGGTTGAGGACTTTTGTGTAGTGTGCGTGTAGACTCAGGTTGAGGACTTTTGTGTAGTGTGCGTGTGACCCCGAATATCCTAGAGCATGTGTATTCTGAAGTGATTTTTTAAAAAGTTTTCTTTCAGTAATCTCTGCACACAGTGTTGGGCTCGAACTCACAACCCTGACATCCAGAGTCGTATGCTCTACCAACTGAGCCAGCCAGGTGCCCTGAAATGATTTCTTTAATAATGGGTTTGTGGAAAAATAAGATATAACCAGTGATGGAGCAGCCACTGTAATTTATTAGAAAAATTTTTTAGGGGGGTAGGGTGGGATGGCAGAAAGAGCAGCACGTGTGAAATTTATTCATCACGTGATGCGTGAGTCCTTACCGCCGTGAATTGAAGCCAGGATCCTATAAGGGGTCAGCCTGAGGCCTCCTCAAAAGTTGTAAATCTTTACAGTGTTTGTAATGAGATGGAGAATAACCGTGAGAGTACTTGGCAAGACACAGACAGCTTTGCTGGTTGTCTTGTGGCAAAATCCAGAGCACTCCCTGTTCCGAAGGTGAATCGGGTGTGGTTTTTTGTTGTTTTTTTTTTTACACAAAGACAAGTGGTCTAAATTTGCTGATCTTTTCTGTAATAATAAGTGGCTTTCAGTAGAAAGCTACTTGGCAAATTCAGTATTTTTGAGAAAATAAACACTTAATCTGCCCCCACAAGGTAAAGGTGACATTTTAACAATGAGTAGAGAATTGCTTTTTGAAAGGAACTCTTGCTGTAGAGAGCGTCTTGAAGATGGATGTTTAGAGTTGTCGCCACTATGTTTTGTTTTGTTTTGTTGCTAAAAATAATATAAATAGTCCTCTTACTGCACTCTTAAACTGGGAAATGAAATTGTTATACTCTATAGAAGCTTTTTGTAAAGTTTATGTTTGCGCTTATTAAAAATGCAAAAATAGGATACCTTCTGATTACTGTGAAAACAGAGAACTGTGAGGAAGGTAAAATTAACTAGCTGAGGGGCACCTGAGTGGCTCACTCAAGTCAGTCAGGGTCCGACTTTGGCTCAGGTCATGATCTCATGGTTCGGGAGCCGGAACCCTGCATCGGGCTCTCCGTTGTCAGCCCAGAGCCCCTGGAGCCTGCTTCAGATACTCTGTCCCCAGGCTCAGCCCCTCCCCAGCCTGTGCTCGCTCTCTCAAAAATAAACAAACATTTAAAAAATTTGACTTGCTGAATTTCAGCAAATTTTTTGTGTAATTAATTGATTGATGGGATTGAGAATCGATGAGCATGATTTAGTAAGTGCAAATAATACATAGTATTTCTTCCATTGAGATCTGTGTGCATTTAAAGGAGAGGGACCTTTTTCAGTAAAGACTGCTGGTAAAACCAGCTTTCTAAGTAATTGAATTTATAGTGCTCCAATGATCTGGTTTTAACACAAAGTATTATAGCAAGATTTTGAAAAATAATAATACATTCCGTCACACTGCTTCCTTAAATTTTCTTCTCATGATTCTTTGTGATACAAAATGTTTTTGAGTATTGCTAATAAGTATGCAAAAATGATTTCATTTTAAAAAAAATGTTTATTTTTGAGGGGGCGAGGAGACAGTGGCTATGAAGCAGGCTCTGTGCTGACAGCAGGAGGCCTGTTGCCGGGTTCAGACTCACCAACTCTCAGATCAGAACCTGAGCTGAATCCAACTGAGCCGAATCATTTATTTTTGAGAGAGAGCCACCCAGGTACCCCAAAAATGATTTCAGTTTTTATCTTATTGTATGTTTTTTATTTTGTGTATTTTTTATTGTATGTGAATTACATTCATTAGCGCATCTGAATGCTTTCTGTGTTACGGGTAAGAGATAGGGGCTGATCTCAAAGCCATGTCCTCGTGCCGTGCCTGGATGTACAGTCTGTTATGGGGGGGGGAGGGGTGGTCGTGTGCACTCAGGTCTTCCTGACTGAGAGTGCTTCCGGAGGAGTCCACCTGCCGGTGAGCGAGGAGGACCGCCGTCCAGCGGGCGCCGCTCCTCCTCTCCCCCTTCACCTCGTATTTTCTCATTCGTCGCGTCTGGGCCTTGCCTCCCTGTCTCTGCTCTCCGGGAAGGTTTTTTCTCCACATCCTCTTTTTCTTTTCCCACTCCCCTTTCCTTCCTTCTGGTTCTGCCTCCTGAGACTCCTACTTTTGTTATTCCGAGCCTGGATCGGGTCTGCCTTCTGCGCCCGGCTCACCCGGATTCCCTGCCAGCTATGGCGGTTACCTCGAATGATACCGAGGACAGTCGTGTTTACTTATGCATTTAGGGCCTTTTACTGGGTTAGAAGTGTATCGAATGGAGAAAGATTTAAAGCATAGTACCTTGTTCAGAGCTAATAAGTGTTTGTTGAATGAATCAAATGAGATGTAGAATGAGAACCTTTTTAAAAGTTGTTTAAAAACTTCACTGTAACATTTGATATGTAAAAATTTTCTACCATGTGAATTTAGATGGAGTCTGGGTAATTTAATTTAGTCCAGATTTTCAAACATACTAGATTAAAAGGCTTAGTGAAACATTCTAGGCCAATATTTCCCACAGCAAGGTGTGCATGCTGTTACCAGGTTACCACAGTGTAAGGGAAGAACAAGAGGGGCGTTACTGTGAAAAAGGAGGGGTGATTATTGGGGGGAATTGGGACTTTGGTCTTAGAAGGTAACTGGCTGGATAACGTTTTCTTGCGTACAAAGTCGATTCCAGATTTTAATTGGGAAGATAACATTGTCGTTCCTTTCTTGTGGCATGGAAACTCTTGATTGGGTAGGGTTAAGTCTTTAGACCACTCTGGGACTTGAACACAGTTTGTTTCAATATTGTCCGAGTTACTTATTGAAACACTCATGGGCTTACTCATCCAGACTCTTGTAAAGAGCCAAATGATCAGAAAGAAATTCAAGTGTAGGGCTGAGAAATTGTAATAGAAATTTTGTCCCTAACAGTGTGGTGGACTGTAACTTTCTAAAAACTGAATTTTATTTAGTGGTAATAGGAAAGCAGTTCAAGGTGGGTTTATTCAGTCATGCTAAAACAAACTGTTTAGTGAGCTTAGTGCTATTTGTCAATTTTCTTTATTAAAAAAAACATATTTTTAATGTTTATTGTATTTTTGAGGGAGAGCGAGCGAGCGAACATGAGCAGGGGAGGAGCAGAGAGGGAAACAGAATCCGGAATAGGCTCCAGGCTCCGAGCTGTCAGCACAGAGCCCAACGGGGGCTCGAACCCATGAACTGTGAGATCCTGACCTGAGCTGAAGTTGGACGCTTAACTGACTGAGCCACCCGGACGCCCCCTATTTGTCAGTTTTAATAGTGAGAATTCTGGTGTTTGACATCCTGAAATGCTTTTTTTTTTTAAATGTTTGTTTATTTTTGAGAGAGAGACAAAGTATGAGCAGGGGAGGGGCAGAGAGGGAGACACAGAAATTGAAGCAGGCTCCAGGCTCTAAGCTGTCAGCACAGAGCCCCATGCAGGGCTCGAACTCACAAGCCAGGAGTTCATGACCTGAGCCGCCCAGGCGCTCCACATCTTGAAATGCTCTTGAGAGCTGTGAGGAAGACTCAGGCATGCCTGAGGTCTGTCTTCCTTCATCACGTATTTAGAACATCTGTTATGTCAGGAGTTGTTCTTGGCTCTGAGGATACATCAGTGCACAGAGCTCTCCCTGCCCCTTTTCATGGGAAGAGAGAGTAAATTAATGAAGTGGTAGGATGGTGACCGGCGAGGTCGGGTCTGTGGACGTGATGCCTCCAGGGTTAAGTGGGGGGATCGGGGAAGGCCTGCCGAGCAGAGACCCAACAAGGCCATGAGGGAGCAGAGCTGTCAACATCTGGATGAGAGTGTTGTAGACAAAGGCAACGGCAGGTGTCAAGGCCCTGTGACTCCCCTTTACAATTTTAGCTAATTCCACTAAAGTAAAAGATGCTTTCATAATCAGGTGGACTGAAATACTACCTAGAATCTAGTCACAAAGTCACAGATGTCCGGATGGTCCTATTCATATATTCATCCTTAGAATTGTAGGACTGGCATATTGTCATGTGAGCATAATTTGATTTCATCTCAGTCAGATGCTCTTGAAAGTGGGGCCGTATTCTTAGGGTCGGATGCTGGATAACTTACATGTATCTGGAGGTTTTCACACCTCATATTAAATAACAGACGCTTAAAGCACAGCTTCTAATCTTCACTTTGAATGTCTTCTGAAACCGTGGCGGACTGCTGAATAGCCCAGCACTCGTTCCCGTCGGCAGTCGTGAGCGGAGTCTCCGGGTGCCGCGTGCTGATTCTAGGGGCGCTTCTCGGACACAGCACCTGCCTTGGATTCCTACCTGCAGGGCTGAGTCGTGTCCAGGTCTCCCGTTTGTAAGAAAGCGGTACATTCTGTCGGCCGTTGCACACTTGGTCCTTTTAAGTTCAGAGAGTAATCCTGAGCTGAAGCAGTGACTCCGAATCTCTTAGAGGAGTTTTGATGATGCGCTCTAATCCAAACCTCCGTGTTTTCCCCATGTGTTTCAGTTAATGCTCTATGCTGTAAACATTTCTAAATATTCCATGAACTGCGTGAGAATAGTAGGACTCTCGGTCTCCTCTGTTACTCCTCCTTGCAGGGGTCATGGCATAGTCTCTTGTGTGTGACATCTCAGTAGAGGCCCTCCACGCCTGTCTCTTGACTGGAGTAATTGAAATCTTTTCTTCCCTTCATGACTCAAGCCCCCTGGTGATGGAAGAGATACCCCTCCCCACGTCTGGATGTAAGGCAGTGTGCAGTTGGGAAGAAGGTATGAGAAATACCCCGTGGGTGAGGGACTTGGGGGGCCCCTTCCTAGAGCAGGACTTGGCCAGAGGGGCCCTGGCTCGATTTTAGTCCTCCCTGTCTGGGCTGGGAGCTTGCCTTCTAGCCAGGTCGCACACTCAGGTGGGCCGCATCTGGTCCGGTTTCCCAGATCCAGGTGGAGCACTCTGAGGGTCACAGAGTCTCTTCCTCTCCCTGCTGCCCCTTCCCTCCCTGTCCTGCTCTCTGTTGTAGTCAGGGTTTTTCAGATGCCAGGAAGCAGAAGGCCTCTCAGTTTAACTTTGATCACGGCCATGCATGGGCGGCTCTCACACCCTGCCTGTACCATTGCTCCGTCTCTGTGCGAGCTGGCTTCGCCGAGCCCCTCTTCTGGCGGGCCTACCCTATCTCTGGGGCCTGCTCTTCGGTGATTCTGCCTGCAGTGGCCCGAGTTCTTCCTTTTGGCAGCCTCTAGTGATTTCTGGCTGATTTCACTTTGTATTTTGATTCACATTTCTCAGAAGTGGACCAGAACATGTTTTTATGCTCGGTGTCGTCTTGGGTCCCTGGGCACGCCGGGGTGGGCTGTCTCTCCTCCTTACCTCCCACCCCTCCGTAGACAGGAAGGAGAGGGCAGCATCTGGGCTACTAAGCAGGGGGAGACTGTGAGGGCACTTTCCCTGATGAGAGCCACCCTGCAGACAAGCCTGGAGTCACACCTGTTAGTTCTATGTAAAAAAGTAGGAGTTTGGAAGGGAGTGGCTTCTGAGATAGAAAAGTTAATTTTGTTTACAGGTGTCTTGGGAGAGGAGGGTTTCGAGTGATACACGTGCACAGTGAAGTTCTAGACCAGAATTTTTTATTTATCTCTTTCTAAATTTTGCTCAGGATATCAAAACCGATTATAAAGACTGGATTACAACTAAAAAGTAAGCCCAAAGTAACATTTCAAGCTTTCTTTTTAATCCGCTTTCTTCCTAAATGAAGGCCTTCGTGGTGCCTAAAGGAAACCAGGTTGTGGAAGAATGTGGCCTCACAGCAAGGGCTGGACTGGGGACCTGGGCGTTTTTCCACCGTTGCCAGGAATTCACCGTGTGACCCGGAGAGAGTCTCTTGTCCTTCTCTGGTTTGTGAAACGAGAGAGTTAGGTAAGGTTAAAGGTTGCAGCTAGCAGGCCTGGCTGCTGCTTGTGGGTGGGAGCTGTCAGTGGGCCAGGTTGGAGGGAACCTGTGCCACGCCCAGCCCTGTTGGGGAACTGGGGCCCGGGGCCTGGAGGAGGAGCCGTGGGAAGCGCCCTTGTGCGACTTTGAGTAGTGGGAGCCAGACTTTGGGCAGATGGAAACAGGTAAGGGCTTTGAGAAGCAGAGCAGACATCCCCCACTGCAGTGAGGGCCATGGTTTGCGAAGGTAACAGTGGGCACAGGGAGGCCGGGGAGAGGCGAGGTGGTAGTGCAGATGGACAGAAGGACCTGCATCTGAGCCACACGGGAGAGTGAGGCGGGTTGAATGTCGAAGGTCAGAGCAGATTCTTAGGAGTCTGACTTAAGGCATGATTTCCCCCTGAGATAGGAAATTCCCCAGAAGGGCGGGCTTGGGGCAGGTCTCATGCTGTGTTAGTTGCACGGGTGTAGGACCGCCTACTCCCTGGACCACAGCATAGGCCCAGCATCAGGGAGGTGTCAGTGACCTTTTTCCTTCTTCCCTGTTTGCCCTGCTTCATTTTATGCTCATTCCTCTCCTCCGACTTCTTAACCTGCCCGAGTCTAACGGGTTGGATGATGGGGATAGGTATGACTCTGTTTTCAGAGACTGCACGTACTCACTGCCAAGCAGCGTGAGGCAAAAGTCCTGCTCTCGCATCTTCACGCAGCTCCGTGCCAGATCCTCTGTTGACACCTGCGTGTCACGTTTGTCCATCCGTCACATGAGCGTCTCCTGAGTGCCGATTGTCAGGCTCTGGACAGACATGGAGGGCCTTGTCTGACACCCCGACACTGGTTTTAACCTGGTAAAGGCGGGAACGTGGGAGGGGCTTGAGCAGAAGAGGATGCACTGTGACTCACGTGGGTGTAAGGGACCAGAGGCCCGGTGTCCGGCGTGGGGTGGGCCTTTGACGGGGGGCTGGGGTGCTCCCCCGTGATTTCTGCTTATGGGATGGGGGCGCAGGCGTCTTATCAGGAGCACAGATGTCTTGTGCACGGGCAGGCTGTCCCCCCCTGCTGAGCTTGCCCCACCTACTCTCCTCCTGTTTTCTTTGCATTGGATGATGCCTGGGTTCTCTCGTTCGCTGCCGCCACCATGTACGTTTGGTTTTGGACATGTTGAGCTCTAGGCCTTGAGACGTCCAAGGCAGATGTGGATTAGGCCGTTGTGCCACTGACATCTGACTTTCACCCTTCTCCGTGCCACCGGTTCCCTTCCCACCGCGGACGATGGTGCGTTTTGCTCCCAAGCCGGCTCTTCACCCTTCCTGCCTTCTTTGGTATGGCCTCTTCTCTTCCACTAGTGGTGGAGTTCGTTCTGCCAGTCTTCGGCTCGTTTTCTGGGTTATGTACGCTGATGTGAGTGTTACCTAGTTGCATCTGTGGAACAAAGTGAGCTTCAGGTCCTCCTGCTCCACCGCCTTCCCAGCCCTCTGCACCATTGGCATCTGAGCCCCAAACCAACTTCTGGGGTCGCATGTGCCTCAAGGGTGTGGATGTGGCTGGTAGAGGGGGAGCATTGGTGAGGAGGGGCCAGGGACGGGCCCTTGGCGTTCTGTAACGCTCAGAAGCTGTGACCCCTGTTGCATTATTAATTCTTACATCTAGCTGCCTGAAATAGACTTTGAACAAAGGAATTTTCAATAAATATTACATGCATAGCTTTTTTTTATTACATGCATTAATCATTTGGCATTAATTAAAAAATGAACATTAAAATCACAAACAGCATTAATTTATCAGTTAATTCTGGTTACCAAAGAATTTTGGGTACAGGTAGTAGGCCTCTGCCTACTAGTATTGCAAAGCTGAATGAAATAAAAACCTACTTAGAATAAAAGGTTCCCACCCTTTTGGGTTCATGAGCCTCCTCTGGGAGAGGAAGCCTCACGTCCCTCCGCCTCTGTCTGCTGGTCCACACTCCTCTGACTGACTCCCTTCCGAACACTGGACTTGCTCCTGGCCCAGGCCCTGGGTTAGGGCGAGTGCTGACCTCCCATCCAGGGGAGTGGGAGAGAGTGGGGACGGCGCATCGTCCGTGTGGAGGGCTCGGAGGGTTCCCCCAGTGAGAGGAGTCAGGGTTGGTGCCCAGCGAGTGAGCAGAATCTGGTCAGTGGCAGTGAGTGCGAAGGTGTGGTGACGAGGGCAGGACTCACCAGGGGGCGTCAGGGCCTTGGACTTCAAGTTGAAATAGTTGAGAGAATGCAGATTTATTCATTGAGCAAACGTTTATTGAAGTTTTTGAGTATGTCTTGATACCTGGGTTGGAACATCGGAAGGACATCCACGGTTCTTGTCGTGTGTTGCCTGGCATGGTCGGAAAGTGTCCCATGGAGTGGTTTTTGCTCTCAGCAGGCTGACGTTTTCGGTGAGTCGGACAGCAGTGAGACACTCACAGCAGCAGGTGCAGAGCTGGAGTGGAAGAGGGGTCAGGGGTTAGTTCATGTGGTTCTGGCGGCGTCACCTGACGGTGTAAGCAGTGGGCCCGAGTGGCCCCGCCACAGGCTGACAATATGTATCCACGTCAGCCGGCACTTTCCACCTCAGGCGCTGTGTGCTGTCCCTGTGTGTGTCTCCCTTCTGTCCTCACAGGGACCCGAAGCTCCGGCGCGCTGGTCCCCAGTTTATGTTGAGGAAGCAGGCCCAGAAAGGCTAAGGGCTTGTTCAAGGCCAGCTGCACAACTAGGAGGAGCAAGGGGCCGGGGCCAGGCAGCACCTGCCCTTTTGGATTTAGGGGGCTGGGGAGGTACTGCGACAGGTATAGGGCCACCTCAGATGGTGACACGCTGATTCTCTGACCAGTCTTTGTGGTTCAGACAGTAATTTCCCGACAGCATTTTTGAGGATTTAATGTGGTCTAGTGGGTTTTACTGGACTTTGTGCAGGTGTTGACCTCAAAGTTCGTGACCTCAGGTTTTTAATTGACATGAGGACTGAAATACCTCAGCATTTTGAGAATATTTTGGAATCCATGCAGTATTTATTTCAGATGTTCATTATTTTTTAATGTATCTAATTATTGCCATTCTAATGTCAATTTTGTGAAGGCATGAATTTGAAAAGGGGGAGTCTTGAAGCTCCTGATTCTGTGTGGAAATCACGTAGCTGCTGGCTGTCCCCCCCATCATTCATTTCGGCTGCACCGTGGTCTTCCTGACGGGCTCCTGAGAGCAATACGCTGATGTCCATAATGCAGGGTATGCTTCGAGGCAGAACTTATTTTAATTTTATGTTTCTTAAAGGTCGGATGAGGTCACTTAAATGCCCTAGTGATTTGTTATGGCAGGTGTCCTCGAAGGTCCTCATGTGTCCTCGTGTCCTTGAGAACATCAGGAGTCTGCTGAAGAAAATAACACGGACGCAAGGACCTCCCTCTATGGTGGGATGGTGGTAGGAATTGATTGAAAACCACGGCTCTGGGGAACGTGTGGGCGGTTTGAGGTAGGCGACAGAGTGAGAGTTTTAGTAGGACCCCATGAATGTAGTTGTTACCATGTGCTTTTCGTGATTCTGAGGTGTTTCTGGTGTTGAGGACTGAATCTTTAACCCTGAAAAGTATGCACATTGTTAGTGTTAGGGAATATTGTGTTTCTTAAAGGGTAATCACCCATTAAATTTTCTAGGTCATTCTCTCTTATTTTTTTTTTCCTTCAGTATCCACCCCCCTTAAATTTGCCCTTTTCAAGAAAAATGTATTTTTCAAAATTGGTAAAAACATATATATCATAAAATGTGCCATTTAAACCACTTTTAAGCATACAATTCAGAGACATTTGTCACGTTTTAACTACTTATTGTTAACAATTTTCTAAGTCATTAACTTTTCATAGTTATTAATAATTTGTTCCTATTTGGGGGAAAGTGGCTTTCTGAATTGATTTCTAATCATGAGCCAAATATTTATTTTTTTCTTCCTTTGAAATAATACTGGTCGTTAAACTATGAACTTAACTTTAAATACAGCTTTGGCCAGACACCTAAAGTTTTAATATATAGTGTCCTCAGTTTTGTGTTTTTCCATCTTTACTCAGCAGACTTTCAGTTAGTACGTATTATGTTCTAGTTACTACGGTAAGTACTGGGAATTTACTGATGATCCATGTCCTGTAGTATTAAATATTGTGAGGCTGTAATTACAAATTTATGTCTTCATTAAAGTACTTGAGAGAGAACTTTGAATATTGAAGTGAGTTGGATTTTGAAATGTGTGGTTTCTGCTTTTATAAGTCTTACATTCCAGTTGTTTTTTTGTGTTTAGGTGAGATGGCCTATACAGCGTGTGTCTTTTGGAGTATGGCTTTCTGTTTGTTTTTTGGTAGCCTATTTGATCAGCTTTCTAAATGTCACATGGAGTTTAACACAAGAAGTATTCAGTGGAGTTTAAATCTTGACATAAATCCAACAATTAAACCTTATTTAAATTTGTCATTTAAGTTTTTGTCTGCTTAGTTTGTTATAGATTGATCATGGCCTGTTTGACCGTTGGTAACATCTGTTAATTTTTACCTTGAGACTTTACTGGCTTTGCATTATATATTTTTACATGTTTATTTTATTTTATTTTTTTTTTAATTTTTTTTTTTAATGTTTATTTACTTTTGAAAGACAGAGCGTGAGCAGGGAAAGGACAGAGAGAGAGAGAGGCAGATGCAGAATCTGAAGCAGGCTCCAGGCTCTGAGCCGTCAGCACAGAGCCCGACGCGGGGCTCGAACTCACAGACCGCGAGATCATGACCTGAGCTGAAGTCAGCCGCTTAACCGACTGAGCCACCCAGGCGCCCCTACATGTTTATTTTTATATTGAGTTGTGACTTTCACGTCTTTATTGAAAGTATACTTCCTATTAACAGAGTAACCTTGTTACTTGTAATGTTTATTTTTTCTTTAAAACTTTATTTTTAAGTAATCTCTTCACCCAGTGTGGGGCTCAAATTTATAACCCCAAGATGAGGAGTCACATGCTCCACTGACCGAGCCAGCCAGGGGGCCCCACTTAGGTTTTTCTGATTTTAAATCGCTACCAATGCATTTATTTTATTTGCATTTGCTTGCTTTATTTTGCCCATTTAAAATATTCTGTCATTTTAATGGTGATAATAGCTGCCACTTTGACTTAATGATTACTATGTCCTCGACTGTTCAGCACTTCACGTGTCTATCTCACTTGATTCTGTGGCAGTCCTCTGAGTGGATTTTTTTAATCCTCTGTTTGCAAATAAGGAGACTGAGACTTGGAGGGTTGATGACTTGCCTAAGGATAAACAGTGTGGAGTTTTCAACCACAGTTGTACAGTATTTTAAGTGTATA
Organism: Paguma larvata; assembly: GCA_030068075.1. Taxonomy (NCBI): domain Eukaryota; kingdom Metazoa; phylum Chordata; class Mammalia; order Carnivora; family Viverridae; genus Paguma; species Paguma larvata. The sequence continues at coordinate 194,231,071 of CM057823.1, read as the reverse complement.
TTTTCTAAACAGCCACAGGGTTCAGTGTTGCTTTAAAAAAAAACAATTTTTTTTTTTGAGAGAGAGAAGGAGAGAGAGCTGGGGAGGGACAGAGAGAGAGAGGGTGACAAAGGATCCAAAGCAGGCTCTGCGCTGTCAGCCTGATGTAGGACTGGAACTCAGGAACCGTGAGATCATGACCTGAGCCAAAATCAGAAGTCAGAGGCCAACTGACTGAGTTGCCGGTGCCCCTAATGTTGCTGTTCTCGCAGGAGGCGTCAGCATTCTAGAAGGAAGTTTAATGTAGAGATACATATTTTTTAAAGACATACTTTTTGGGATTCAGCACCTTGTCTCATGTGTCTCTTTATCTGTGACCATCACAGTCTCCAGTCGGTGTTTGTTGTTGTTGTTGAACTTGTCGGTTCAGAGGTATGATGAGTCCAGGTGGTCAGACTAGCTTCTTATGTACTGAAACTGTTAACACCTGGTTCAAGTTTTCAACTCTTGGCTACTAAGAGCTGTAACCTGAATGGAGTTGTAGGGATGGGAAGGAAACATTTTCTGGATTGGTCGTTAGGTGTAAGTGAGAGATGCTACTTGCATCTGGACCCTTCTTTCCTGGAGAAGCAGCATCATCTCTTGGGCATCTGTGCAGAATATATACAGCTACATCTGAGGGGATGGCACTCTATCCCCAAAGGTCTCCCATTTACTGTGAGTCCCCAGTAGGCCATTTCACCACTCTCCACAGCCGTCTGTTTCGGGTGGTGGGGTATGTGACAAGATGAGTGAGTCCTATGGCTGTGGGTCATAGCAGTGGAAAGGTGTACAGTAAGTCCAGAAGGGTGACATGGGAGAGCTGGGTGTGTCAGTCTGGGTCCAAACAGGAAACAAACCATACAGTAATTTAAACAAGGGAAATTTAATGTATTAAGAAATTAGTAAGCTCTGAATAGAGTAATTGTAAACTGGAGAGGAAACTCCAAACTATACTCCAGGGCTGAGGGATAGCACCCCCATGGAAGACACATTTGGAAGGGGGGCTGCACCTGAGGCCGGGGTCTATACCTTGCAGCACACGTAGCTGCAGCTGGGTTGCCTGGGCCAGAGCTCGTCCACAGTCACTGGGCAGGCGGGATCAGGTCTGGGGTGCGTCCTGTCTGTGTTGGGAGGGCCATGGGAGACATGCCTCTCGGGTTCAGATGAGCCAGCGTCGGTGGGCAGACGTGTAGGAGTCCACGAAGCACCTCCAGAGCCCCTTTTGTCAGGCACTCACACGTTTCTGTGTATCACGTGGGCCAGAGCGGCTCTAGGCCACTACGTGGGACAAGGTTGGGCAGTAGGCTCACTAGATAGCCAGCCCTGCAGGACCCTCACCTGTGCTGAGGCATGGAGGCTGAGGAGAGGGTGTGGGGGCCGTAACTGAGACTGGGGCACAAGTCCGGGCTCTCTGGGCACCCAGCTGTGTTGCTGCTTGCTGAGCGAGTCCAGTGCGAAAGAAAGCACGAAATGCCAAATACCAGACGAGCTATGCCCTGCAGATACCCGGCCCTGGAGAACCCGGGTCGTCCTCAGTGGAAGTTCGTGTCACCGAGCAAATTCGTCACTCCCATCGTTGCTGCCATGAGCGTATTTGAAAAAGGGTCGGGGAAAGCGGCGCAGAGACGTCATGGCGCAGCTCATCTTGTGCACTGAGTTTGAGAGCTGCTTTTGCAGTGGAGGTCCCTGCCGAGCATTCGCGTAGGACACAGAGGTCCTTGCATTCCAAGACCCTCCTCACACCCCTTCTCTGGAGCCCTTTGCCACCAGTTACCCTTCTTGTTCTTTCCAAATCCCTGACTGTCCAGCCAAACGTTAGCTTGTCAGTGAACTGGCGTAGATCTGCATCTCTGGCCATTTCTCCTTCCTGGCAGAGGGTACGTCCAAGCATACTTCTCAGACCTGCGCCACTGGGCCTTCAGGACCGTGTCTGAGTACAGTGTCGTGTTCCAGCCATCCACTGCTGGCTGGTGCTAACTCATCGTTTAAACTATTTGTAAACAGACTCAGCATTTTCTTCCGTTATCGTTAGTCTCAGGGAGCTCCCCAAGAGGCCGTGGGGGTACCCTGTTTTTGAAGTGGCAGTGCAGGAACTCGATGTTGCATCGTGCATGTGATTTCAGGATCTTCTAACACAAGTTACCCCGATGGACAGCTCAGCTTCCGTGTCAGGCGGTCAGCCCTTCCTATCTGCTGCCATCACTCTGAAAATCACTGGAGAGCCTTCTGCTCGTTCATTTAGTGCACGCTAGCCGCCCTGGGAGTGTGTTTGGAAAGGTGTTAACAGAAACAGTGTGATTGGGACAATGTCTCCGGTCTCAATGAGCTCGTGGTCAGTTTCTTGGGAGAGAGGTGAGTGCCTGTGGTCGAGAAGTGCTGCGGGAGCAGGAAGGCACCGAGACTGGGTGAGGGGTAGGGGCGATCAGCTTTGAAAGAGAAGATGATGATGATGGAGCCACAGTGCACTATGAGAGGCACTTCCCAGGAGGCTGATGGAGGAGGAGCCTCCCCCGACCCCTCCCAGAAGGCTAATGGAGGAGGAGCCTCTCCGGACCCCTCCCAGGAGGCTGATGGAGGAGGAGCCTCCCCCGACCCCTCCCAGAAGGCTGATGGAGAAGGAGCCTCCCCCGACCCCTCCCAGAAGGCTAATGGAGGAGGAGCCTCTCCGGACCCCTCCCAGGAGGCTGATGGAGGAGGAGCCTCCCCCGACCCCTCCCAGAAGGCTGATGGAGGAGGAGCCTCCCCCGACCCCTCCCAGGAGGCTAATGGAGGAGGAGCCTCTCCGGACCCCTCCCAGGAGGCTGATGGAGGATGAGCCTCCCCCCGACCCCTCCCAGAAGGCTAATGGAGGAGGAGCCTCTCCGGACCCCTCCCAGGAGGCTGATGGAGGAGGAGCCTCCCCCGACCCCTCCCAGAAGGCTGATGGAGGAGGAGCCTCCCCCGACCCCTCCCAGGAGGCTAATGGAGGAGGAGCCTCTCCGGACCCCTCCCAGGAGGCTGATGGAGCAGGAGCCTCCCCCGACCCCTCCCAGGCAGGTATACTGGCAGAGAAGCAGTCCATTGTCGTGTAGTGAGTGCAGGTGTGGGATTCAGACTGCCTGGGTTTGAATCCTAGCTCTGTGATGTTAGATGAGGTTCCCTGATGGTTCTGTTCCTTAGATGTCACAGCTTTAAAAATGAGACAATAGTGCCTACTTCGGAGTCATTGTAAGAGTCAGAGGAGGAAGTACCAGTATGGCATAATGCCTGGCACTTGGCTCTTGGCTTTGTAGCCTGGTGTGAGTCATTTCCTCTCCTCGGGGCTTTTGTAGTAACATGCACACCTTTTTATACTAATGCTCTTTCTCTCATTATGTTGGAACAGTTCGCTCCTGTGGCATTTTCTCAAGAGCCAGAGTATATACGTGGTCTTTGGATCCATCTCCAGCACCTTGTAGGTCTTCCATACATACCGACTGAACCATATAAAAGTAGGAATATAGGTGGAATGGACTATTCTCTAACTATGAGGTTTGTTTCTGTCAATTTATTTCTGGTAATACGTTTTTTGTTCTAAGTTTGTTTATTTTGAAAGAGAAAGAGAGCAGGGGAGGGGGAGACGGAGAGAGGGGGAGAGAGGGAAAATCCCAAACAGGCTCCATGCCTATGGCGCTGAGCCTGATGTGGGGCCTGATCCCACGAGCCGTGAGATGAAGACCTGAGTCAAAACCAAGAGTCAGACGCTTCGCCAAGTGAGCCCCCCTGGCGGCCCTCTGCTAGTGTGTTTTATTTGCACTGAACCTTTCTTTGCACTCAGCGTAGACCCCCAGGTAAGAACAGGCACTTCGCGGGGTGATTACTTGTCCGCTTCTCTTGCACCACTGCAGTCGGTCTTCAGCATGGGTCTCAGTGGGTGGTGCTTGGTCCTGGGTCCCCGCAGCCCCTGTACAGATGCATCTGGAAGAGACAGCTTCTCCAAGAGGAGGCTTCCAGAGCTTTCAGCTCATGATCACTTAGTTTCTTCTCACTTAAAATTCATTAACAACTCTAAAAAACATGATAGACCAAATATTTTTAAAACTAAAATGTGGGGCGCCTGGGTGGCTCAGTCAGTTAAGCATCCGACTTCAGCTCAGATCATGGTCTCCTGGCTTGAGGGTTTGAGCCCCACGTCAGGCTCTGTGCTGACAGCTCAGAACCTGGAGCCTGCTTTGGGTTCTTTGTGTGTGTATCTCTCTCTGCCCCTCCTCTGCTTGCACTCTGTCTCTCTCTGTCTCTCTTAAATATAAACAAACATTAAAAAAATAAGAATAAAAAATTAAATGTAACTTAGCTCGAGGGGCACCTGGGTGACTCATTTGGTTAAGCATCCGACTCTCTGTTTCAGCTCGGGTCTTGATCTCATGGTTTGTGGGATCTGGACCTGTGTGGGGCTCTGATGTGCTGACAGCAAAGAGCCTGCTTGGAATTCTCTCTCCTCTCTCTGCCCATCCCCCCCCCCAAGAAATAATCTTAAAATGTATCTTAACTTGAAAAACAGAGTAATTAAAAAATATATCTTGAGATAGTAAGAATATAGTGCACAGGCGGAATGCTTTTGATCTATCCTGTCCACAATGATTTTTGAAAATTCAGTCTTTGAGTCTTTTTTTCTTTTTATGTTTATTTATTTATGAGAGAAAGATATAGAGAGCAAGCAGGGGAGGAGCAGAGAGAGAGGGAGACAGAATCCCAAACCGGCTGCAGAACCTGACGCGGGGGTCAAAATCACAAACTGTGACATCACGACCTGAGCCAAAACCAAGCTCAGGATGCTTAACTGATGAGCCACCCGGCGCCCCTCAGTCTTTGAGTCTTTAGTGAAGATGACATTCATTCAACTGGAGCAGAAATGGTGTCCTCTCCCTCAAGGAGCCGCCATATGTGGTCCTAGGTGAAAACGTGGGTCATTCTTGGTTAATCATAATGCCGGCCAGCACTGGGTGGTAACTGCACACCAGTCCGTGGCTTCTCACGGCAGGCCCGTGAGGCTGGCGTTTGAGGACAGAGAGACGATAAGTGACACCTGTGCCAGCATGCTTATAGTACGTGAGACGCGGCAGTCCGGCCATGACCAGGTATTAGTTATTTCAGTAGAGTTGCTTTTCCTTTAACTTTTTATTCTTTATTTTGAAAAATAAACTTTGTTGAGTTATAATTTGCATACAGGATGCACCCATTTTTTTTCCAAGTTTCTTTATTTTTAGAGAGAGAGAGTTCATGGGAGGTGGGGAGAGAGAAAGTCCCAAGCAGGCTCTGCATTGTCAGCACAGAGCCTGATGTGAGGCTTGAACCCATGAAGCGTAAGATCATCACCTGAGCCGAAACCAAGAGTAGGAGACTTAACCGACTGAGCCACCCAGGCACCCCAGGACATACTCATTTTAAACATACAGTTTTCTGGGGCTCCTGGGTGGCTCATTCGGTTGAGTGTCCGACTTTGGCTCAGGTCATGATCTTGCGGTCTGTGAGTTCGAGCCCCGCGTTGGTCTCTGTGCTGACAGCTCAGAGCCTGGAGCCTGCTTCACATTCTGTGTCTCCCTCTCTCTCTGCCCCTCCCCCACTCGTGCTTTGTCTCTGTCTCAAAAGTAAATCAACATTAAAAAAAATTAAAAAAAAACCAAAACAAAACAACATACAGTTTTCTGAGTATTGATGAGTGTTTACTACCCCAGACTTAGGAAATGTCAGGGGCTCCTGGGTGGCTCAGTCGGTTAAGTCTCCAGCTCATGGTTTTGTCTCAGGTCATGATCTCTTGGTTCGTGAGTTCCCGCCCTGCGTCTGGCTCTGCACTGACAGAACACAGCCTGCTTGGGATTCTCATTCCTTCCCTCTTTATCTCTGCTCCTCCTCTGTTTGCACTCTTTCTCTCTCAAAATGAACAAGCTTAAAAAAAAAAAACACCAAACCCCACAACTTAGGAGTGCCCATCACCCTACCCGGGGCCCTCCTGCCCCTTCCCCAGGCTGTCCTCTCCTCTCGCCCCAGGCAGCCGTCTCCTCCGGCTGTCTCTCCTGCTGCTCTCTTGTGTCCCACTGATGTTGGAGGTTTCTGAGGGCAGTGGACAGGTACTAGGCGTGATACTCTAACCCGTCAGCGTGAAGCTCGGTGTTCTTTCTTCTGTTAGGGGCTCTTTGCTGGACGTAACCTCTGGATGTTCCGGGAGGCTCAGTGTCTGGTGTGTGTGTGCTTGGGTCTTGTTTGCTACTCACCACAGACTGTCTGCCATCTCACGTCATCCCATGTGAGACTGGGTCTTGAGGACCTGCTTGTGTGTTTGCTGGTGTAGTGACTCCATGTCCCCAGCCCTGGCCAGGTCCGGTCCTGTCTTTACGGTGGACATTTTAAAGTCGTGCAGAGTCTACCTTCAGATGATACTGTACCGCTTCGTAGTGCAGCACAGGCACACAGGCTGTAAGCTGTGCCACACAGATACTATGCTTTTTTTACAAATGGGAGGTTTTTTATTGGTGCCATCTTTCCAAAAGCATTTACTCCCTTTGTCCTAGTTTGGTAATTCTCGCAGTATTTCAGATTTTTTCGTCATTATTATGTTTGTTATGGTGATGTGTGATCATTGAGCTTTGACGTCACTCTTTTTTTTTTTTAATTTTTTTTTCTTTTTAATGTTTATTTATTCTTGAGAGACATAGAGACAGAGCGTGAGCAGGGGAGGGGCAGAGAGAGAGGGAGACACAGAATCCGAAGCAGGCTCCAGGCTCTGAGACACCAGCACAGAGCCCGACGCGGGGCTCGAACCCACGGACCTCGAGATCATGACCTGAGCCGAAGTCGGAGGCTTAACCGACTGAGCCCCCCAGGCGCCCCTGACGTCACTCTTGAACTTGTTTTGGGGCACCATGAACTGTGCCCATTAACACGGTGGACTTAATTGATAAATGTGTGTGTTCTGACTGCCGGGTGGAAGGTCAGTCGCCACCCCACACCCCCCGCCCTCCTCGGGCCTCCCCGGCCCCTGAGACACAGCAATGCTGAAATGAGGCCAGGTAACAACCGACCCCGCAGTGGCTCTCAGTGCTCCCGTGAAAGGAAGGGTCGCACGTCTCCCGCTCGAAATCGAAGGCTAGCTGTGGGTACGCTGAGTGAGGGAGGGTGTCGAAAGCCAAGACAGGCTGAAAGGTGGGCCTCTTGTACCAGACAGCCGAGTGGCAAATGCAGAGGAAAAGTTCTGAAGGAGATGAGCGCGACTCCAGTGACACGTGAATGAGAAAGGGGAACGGCCTCCCTGCTGGTGGGGAGAACGTTTTAGTGGTCTGTTTTGTTTTTTTTTGTTGTTTTCTAAAAATTTTTAAATGTTTATTTTTTTGAGAGAGAGAGAGAGAGACAGAGTGTGAGTGGGGGAGAGGCAGAGAAAGGGAGGGAGACACAGAATCTGAAGCAGGCTCCAGGCTCCGAGCTGTCAGCACAGAGCCTGACACGGGGCTCGACCTCAGAATGGTGTGATCACGACCTGAGCCGAAGTCAGATGCCTAACCGACTGAGCCACCCAGGCGCCCCCGGTGGTCTGGATGATGGAAGATCAAACCAGCCACAGTTTTCCCTGAAGCCAAAGCCTCTTCCAGAGCAAGGCCCTGACTCTCTTCAATTCCGTGAGGGCTGGGGGAGGGGAGCAAGCCGCAGAAGGAAAGTCTGAAGCCTTTAGAGGTTGGTTCATGAGATTTAAGGAAAGACGCCGTCTCCATAACACAAGTGCAGAGTGAGGCAGCAGGTGCTGACGTAGAAGCTGCAGCAAGTTCTCCGGAAGATTAGCTAGCATCATCCATGACGGAGGCCACACTGAACAACAGATCGTCAGTGTCTGAAACAGCCCTATTTTGGGAGAAGATGCCCTCTAGGACTGTCGTAGCTAGAGAGGAGAAGTCTGTGCCTGGCTTCAGAGTTTGAAGGGACGGCTGAGTCCTGGTTAGGGGCTGCTGCAGCCGGTGACGTGAAGTGGAGCCAGTGCTCATTTACCGTCCCGAGACTCCTAGGCCCCCGCGGAACCGTGCCAGACCTACTCGGCCTGTGCTCTGCAGATGGCCCCACAAAGCCGGGACGACGGCACGTCTGTTTCTGACGTGGCGCACTGGGTATTTAAGTGCACCCTTGAGACCTACTGCTTAGGAAAAAGGTTCCTTTCAAAGTGTTACTGCCCTTTACATTGTGCCAGATCTCCCAAGAGCTCCGATGGCGTGCGGCGAGGTTGATGTTGTTTTCCTGCCTGTTGTATCAGCCCACGGAGCAAGGAATAATTTTGACTTCGAAGTCTTATTATTTAAGAAGCACATTTCATAACGTTGTAGATGCCATAAAAAGCGATTCCTCTGGTGGATCTGGGCAAAGGAAGTAGAAAATCTTCTGGAAACAATTCACCATTCTGGATGCCATTACGAAAACGTTCCTTCCCGTGGCTCATGGGAAGAGATCAAGATCCCAATGTTAACAGGGGTTTGGGAGACGTGGGTTCCAGCCCCCTTGGAGGACTTTGAGGGGCTCAAGACCCAGTGGAGGAAGTCACGGCAGATGGGGTGGAAACAGCAAGAGAACGACGATCGGGCTGAATTGCTGCGATCTCATGATAACGCTTGAGCGGGTGAGGAGTGCTTCCTGTGAAGGAGCAAAGAGTGTGGTTTCTCGAGATGGATTCTGCTCCCGGTGACGATGGCGTGAAGATGGTTGGAATGACGACAGGGATTTGGAACATGGCATAAAGCGAGTTGACAAAGAGCGGCGGAGTCTGAAGGGACCGACTCCAGCTTTGAAAGAAGTCCTGCCGTGGGTAGAAAGCAGGCCATCGGACGGCATCACATGCTGCAGAGACGTCACTTGGGAAGGAAGGGCCAGCAAACGCATTCTCTTGTTTAGGAAACCGCCACAGACACCCCGGCCTTCAGCAACCACCGCCCTGACCGGCCAGCAGCAGTCTGCATCGAGGCAAGACCCTCTGCCAACTTAAAGATTGCAACTGGCTGAAAGCTCAGATGATGGTTAGCATTTTTAATAGATATTGTATTTATAGTAATTTTAAAATAAGGTAATTTAAAATTCAGGATGTACATAATTTTTATGCTATTGCACACTAACAGGCTACAGTATAGTAGTGTACTGGGAAAAGAAGTTCATTTGAGTGGCTCTGTTTGCAGCAGTGGTCTGGAATTGAACCCACAGTCTCTAAGGTATGCCTGCAGAGGGCCCTGCACAGTATACTCCCAGTTCTTCTTTGTGCTGTTGATGCTATTTGTTTTGCATTTATATATGCTGTTAACACCTAGTACGTGCTATTTTTGCTTTTGAAAGTCAGTCATCTTTTAGTGCAATTTTTTGAAAAAGAGAAAAGATTGATTTTATTTTACTCCTGTTATGTTTTTAGGGCTCTCCATTTCTTTTTGTAGATCCAAGTTTCAGTCATATTCAGATTCTTTCTTATCTTACATTTCTTGTAGGTTAAGTCTCCTGGCAATGAATTTCTTCAGTATTCGTTTCTGAGAGAATCTTTCTCCATTATTTTTAGAAAGGTATCTTTGCTGGGTATAGAATTTTGAATTAACAGGTGGTGGTTGTTGCTTTTCCCTTTCAGTACTTAAAAAAAAGAAATCGCTGTCTGGTTTTCGTGTCACCCCCCCATGCCTCCCCTCACGCTCCCCCCCCACCTCTGCCCATGGGAAACCTGCTGTAATTCTTGTTTTTGTTCCTCTTTGTCTCATGTCTCTTATCTCTGGCTGCCTTATCTCTGTTTTCTCTTTTTTGTTAGCATTTTGGAAGTGATATTATGAGGCAGATTTCTTTCGTTTGTTTTTATTTATCCTAATTGATATGCTCTATTCTTCTCGGATCTATGGCTTGGTGTCTCATTAATTTTGAAAAGTTCTCAACCATTGTTTCTTCTGCTCCGTTCACGTCTTGCTAGGATTCCGATTACCTCTATATGAGAATGTTTCCTATTGTTTCACACTCTTTGGTTGTTCCCCGCCCCCTCCCTGCCACCTTTTCTTTTTATGTTTTAGTTTGGGTGAGTTTATCTACCTTCAAGCTCATTGATTCTGTAGGGTTCATTTCCCTGCTGAAATTGCCTATCTGATGTAGTATGTTGTCTATCTTTTCTGTTAGTAGTCTTTAACATATTAATTAATATATGTTATATAATTCGCTGTTAGATAGTTCCAACACCTGCTTCATGTCTGAATCTTGTTTTGATGATTGCTGTCTCTTGGGTGTGTGGTGTTTTTTTTTTTTTTTTCCCATGCCTCTTATATGCTTCATAATTGTTTTTCAAAGCCAGACATACTGTATAGGACAGTAGAAGCTGTAGTAAATCGTTTTTATGCCTGGGAATGGGCACAGCTTTCTTTCTACTTGGTGTTTAGTGCCGTAGTTTGTATTACTTTTGTTAAAAGTCGACCTAGGTTTAGGATTTGTTGTTGCTGTGGTTATTGTCAATGCACCACAGCTGTCAAATTTCTGTAGCGATGGCTTATGTCTAGTGTGAGGGTGGATTACCAGAACTCTGTAATTCCTAGTTTTAAGTCTTCCCTATTTGTAGTACTTCACACAGTATATCTTTGTACACTCTTACTCCTCTCCTGTCCTCCTAGTAGTTGGCTTCAGTTGGTGGTTATTTGAAGCTTTTTTATTTAGACATGTTTGGTGGTAGCATGGTACTGTCTCCATTATTCTGAGTGAGACTCAGTGTTAGGCACATATGGCAACCCTGAGTCTTGGGGTGTGGCCGTCTTGGTTCTCCTGTCCCTTCCTTGACTAAGGCTATGGGCTCATTTTACTGTAATCCTGCCCCTTCTCCAGGAGTAAATGCCACCACTCCTCTATTCCCTTCCACGTGTTGTAATGAGTGTTCACCAAAGCCCTCCCTGTACAGATTAAGTGTTTGTTCCTTAGTGGGGATGGAAGGGAAGGACCTGGGTGGAATTTCTTGGCCCTGCCACATGGCTGCTGCTCCCCTGCCCAGTTCTGTACTGCCATCAGTGCTTAGGGCTTTTTCAGATCTTTTCAGTGACCATTCAGCAGGTTTCGTAGACAGGTTGCAAAGGGATACAGACTTCCTCAGTTTCTGTGACCCCATGAATTGTCCCGACAGCTTGCAGTCTTCACAATTTGTCATCTCTTCGCAGCACAGTCTTCTTACCAGGGTCACACTGCATCCACCGCGGGTGGGTGTATGCGCTTTCCTTGCAGGCACTTAGAGTTCGAGCCAATTTGCTCTGTGACCTCAGTTCCCTGGTAGGTTCAAAAAAAGTCATAGACTTGGGGTTAGTTTTCATTGTAAGTGTGGGAACAGTGCTCACTTACTTACCTCCATCCTGGGCAGAGCCAGAAGCAACCTTTGTATCGAGGAACAGAAAGGTTTTATTAAGCTCGATGCGGTCCAATTCATCAGTTTTTTTCTTTTATCATTAGTGCTTTTTAGGATTCTAAGAAATCTCTCTCTACCCCAAGGTTGAAATCTTCTAAGTAGAAATTTTTTGTCTACTCTGAGGTTGGGAAGACTTTTTTACTTTGTTTTCTTATTAAAATTTTATAATTTTAGCTTTTTTTTTTAAGATTCTATTTTTTTAAGTAATCTCTGTACCTAACGAGGGGCTTGAACTCATGACGCTGAGATTAAGAGTCACACGCTCTCCTGATTGAGCCAGCCAGTGCCTCTATAATTTTAGCTTTTATGCACAGGTGTGTTATCCATTTCCCGTTCATCGTTATAGTGGTGTTAGGTAAGGCTGGAGGTGTTCTCCTCACGTGGATTTCCAGTTGTGTATCACTTATTGAGAAGCCTCTTCCTTACCAACTGAATTAACTTGTTCTTTTGTCAAACATTTATTTCTTTTTTTCAAAACCTTTTTTATTGTTAAATACTGTAAAAGAGCATAAAATGAATATATAGCTCTCCAAATTATTTGAATTTGGCCTCTAGTGTGAGTACCAGTCAGATAAAGGAATAGAACATTCTGGGGACTCTAAAAGCCCACTAAAGGTTGTATCTTGGTTACAGTTTTTCTTTTCTTTCCCTTTGTAGGTAACCACTAACCATATACCTAAACACTATAGTTTTGCCTGTTTTTGAATGTTATATAAATGGAAGCATACTATCTACAGTCTTTGGTATATGACTTTTTTCATGCAATAATTTTTAAAAAAAATATTTATTTAAGTTTTGAGAGACAGAGCATGAGCGGGGGAGGAGCAGAGAGGGAGATACAGAATCTGAAGCAGCCTGCAGGCTCTGAGGTGTCAGCACAGAGCCCGACGCAGGGCTCGAACCCACGAACTGTGAGATCATGACCTGAGCTGAAGTCGGATGTTTAACCGAATGAGCCGCCCAGGCGCCCCTCATGCAATAATATTTTTAAGATTTGTTTTGAACCGAGCTACAATTTGAACATTTTAATTGCTGAGTAGTGTTTCACTATATGAATAGACTACAGTATATTTATCCATTCTACAGTTGACGGGCATCTGGGCTATTTCCAGTTTGGAACTGGTTTGAATAATCTTGTACATGTATCTTGGTGCCTACAAAACTTAATATCAGGAAAGATACGTATTTAGAAGAGAAACTACTTGGTCATAATATATTGTGTTTTCGAAGTCTCAATATAGTATGTGCCCCCAGCCTGGTTATAACTATCTCCACTCTGCCAGCAGTGCACAAGGGTTCCCCTAGTTTGGTTTTTTTTTTTGCCTAAATTGTCACATTTTTTATTTTAGCTACTCTGCTTGGTATTTTACTGTGATTTTAATTTATATTCTTTGCCTGCGAAGTTATCTTTTCTATGTTAATTGACCATTTGGATATCCTTTTTTGTGAAAAGCCTGTTCAAGTCTTTTGCTCATTTATTTTCTATTGAGTTTTATATCTTTTTCTTTTTTTTTTCTTAATGTTGTCTTTTGTCTAGAAGTTTATTTTTAAATAGTTAGATCTATTCATTCCTTTATGCTTTAGTTCTTTTGATGTCTTGCTTAAAAATGTTTTCCTTCACTGGAGATCATGAAGATACCAATGTTATCTTTCACATTTAGGTCTATAATTCTGAAATTGATTTTGTGTATGGTGTGATGTAGGGATCCTGTTTTATTTTTCCTTCATTTGGGTATATAGTTGTCCTAATACCATTAAAAAGAATGTTCTTTCCACAGTGCTGTGGAGTGCCATCTCCGTTAAAATTCAGAGTCCACAAATATCTGATTCTGTGTTCTTCCTTTGTCAGTCTGTCCTTGGGTCAATACCATCCTCCCTCAGTTAGTGCAGCTGTTTTTTTTTTTTAACGTTTGTTTATTTTTGAGAGAGAGAGAGCATGAGCAGGGGAGGGGCAGAGAGAGAGAGAGAGAGAGGGAGAGAGAGTGTATCCCAAGCAGGCTCCACGCTGTCAGCACAGAGCCCGACACAGGCTCAGTCCCACGAACCATGAGATCATGACCTGAGCTGAATTCAAGACCTAGACATTTAACCGACTGCGCCTTGCCCCGCCGAGGTGTGTTTTAATAAGTCTTAGTAGTCCTTCGTGTTCTTCAGGAGCATTTTACTTATTCTTGGTTCCCTTGTCTTTTTATATAAATTCTAGACCTTCTCAATTTCCGTATACAGATTTGTTTGTGTTTTGATTCAAATTCCATTGAATATATAGATCAGTCTGAGGAATGTTGACATTGTCACCTCGAGTTTTGCATCTTTGAACATGATATTTTCCCCATTTATTTGAGTATCTGTACTTTTTTCAATAAAAATGTATATAGTTTTCTCTAACTTTGAATTTTCATCGGTGAGCATGCAATTTCCATTTACTTTGGGTGTCTTTACTTTGGTCAGTAAAGATTTCTAGCCTTCTCTTTAGGTACAGTTTGTATGGTTTTCCTCTTGCTTTAGATTTATTCTTTGGCACTTAATAATTTCTAAAATCACTTAACTTAGAAACAATTTTCGAATTTATAGAAAAGTACAAAAATATTACCAAATTTCTATATTCTCTTGATCCAGAGTCCCCAACTTTTGACATTTTAGCACAGTTCTCTTATCATTATGCCTCTCCCTTCCTCTCTCTTCCCCTTCTTCTCTCTCTACACACATGTTCATGTTTTACGATTTTTCTCTGGCCTCCCTTGGAGAAAAATTATAAACATAATGCCCATTACCCTTAGTATGAATGCATATTTTTCTAAAAACTGGAACATTCTTCTTCATATAAATTGTATACCTGTCAAATCAGAAAATTGTTACACTATTAACATCTCACTCACAGGCTCTTTCAAATTTCACCATTTGTCCCCAAAGTGTTTTTTTTTTTAATGTTTATTTATTTGGGGAATGGTGCACTGAGAGAGAGGGATAGAAAGAGTCCCAAGGAGGCTCCGTGCTGTCCGTGCAGAGCCCGACTCAGGGTTTGATGTCACAAACCATATGATCATGACCTGAGCCTAAATCAAGAGTCTGATGCTTAGTCGACTGAGCCACCCAGGCACCTCCCTGCCCCGCAAAGTGTTCTTAATAGCAAAAACGAACAAAAGAACTTTTCTCCCCTTTCCTTTATGGTCCAGAATACATTTCAAGATCACTCACTGCATTCAGTTGCCATATTTGGAGTTTCTCAGTCTTGTCTTTCATGACCTTGACGTTTTAAAAAAAGATTTCATTTTTGAATAATCTCTACATCTAATGTGAGGGCTTGAACTTACAACCCCAAGATCAAGAGTCACATGCTCCACCAACTGAGCCAGCCAGGCACCCTGACCTTGACATTTTTTATGAGAGACTACATACTTGGTAGAATGACCCTAATTTCGATGTATCCGAAGTTTCCCCGATTAGACTCAGGTTTTGCATTTGAGCAGGAATTTCTTAGAAGTGACGCTGTGTTCTTTGCAGCACAGTGTCTCGGGAGTGTGTGGCGTTGATCGTTCCGCTGTGGGTGGTGGCGACTGTCACCTAATGGGTAAGATGTTACCTGCTTGATTTCTTCACTATAAAGCTATAACAATCTTGTATTTACTAGTGATAATTAGGTAATATGTCTTTTGTAGGGAAATACTTTGAAGTCACTGTAAGTGTCCTGTTTCTCATCAGACCTTCCAGATAACAGAAAAAGTACACACCAAATATTAACCATAATCTATGACATTTTAACCATAGTTCCATGTTTTGGCATCTGTTGGGGATTCTTAATTGAGTCCGGTAATTCTGTGGCAGCCAAATAACGGTCTTTTCGTGTCATTCCTTGAGCGTTTATTGACACTCTGCAGTAAGCTAGGACTCTCCTTTCTTGTTATGTGTGTACCCTATAGAAATACGAACTTTCGGGTTTCTATGTTATGCATTGTATCAAATATAGCTAGTCAGAGCCCCTTCGTGCTGGCTGCTGAATCCTTTAGACATATCTTCATTGTTCTTCGAATAGTTCTTTACTGTATAGTACCAGAAGTTCCATTCTTATCTTGGGTTCTTTTCTGCCACAGCCCTGAAATCAGCCATTATCCTAAGAAGCCTTGGTTTCTTTTAATAGTGGTATTTACAAATCAAAATTTGGATGCTAGATGTTCTCACAGCCAACAGAGGTAGGAAATAAATGTACGTATGTCTACTCATACACCTGTTTCGGGTTTCGTAATCTATTAAAACCAGGAGTTTGCCCCAGATCTTTTCAATTCCGGTCCACCATTTGGAGTTTATTATGGCCTTCTTCCATTCTGTGTTTGCACCTCTCTAATCCCACAGTGAGAAAACCTAGCTGCATCGTCTTCAGTATATTTACTTATTTACTCCGTCCTGGTATGTGGAGTTAGTCTCCACTGCCAGCCACGGTCCTCAGGCCTGCCAGCCACGGTCCTCAGGTCCTCCACTGACTTCGTGCTGCCCCTGCTCACCGCGTCCTCCGCACCAGCCATGCTGGCCGGCTTCCAGGGCGCAGGTGTAGTACCTGACGGGGTTTTTTGGTAGATGTTATAAGTGGTACCTTAATAATTTTTGTTAAAAAATGTTTGTTGTTGGTATATGGGAATATATAATAAATTTAAAAATTTTTGTTTTCGACATTTGAAAATATTCTACTTATTTGTTTTCACAACCCTTTGGGTTTTCTCTGTGTACAGTTGTATCATCTATAAATAATGACATTTCTTATTCTCTTTTCTAATCATCAGTCCTTTTTTTTTTCTTTCCTTACTATTCTGGCTGGGCTCTCTAGGATAAAGTTGAATAGAAATGATGGTTGCAGGTACCTTCAATCTCATTCCTGGTCCCAAAGGGAAAACTTGGCACTGTTTTGTTTTTATGTTTTTTTGTTAATAAAGTTTTTTTTTTTTAAGATAGCCTTTATCAGTTTAAGAAAGTAATCTTGTATTCCCGGCTTATTAGGAGTGCTTTAATTAATGAACAGATGCTCAGTTTTATCAAAAGCCTTTTCTGGCATCTGTTTAATTATATGGTACTGGTGGTGTCTGGTTCTGTAATGTGATAAAGTAATTAGGAAATCAGCTCAGTGTTAAACTATGAATTCTTGGGTACAAACCCTCTTTGTAGTATCCTTTTCTGTCTATTGCCAGATTCAGTTTGCTCATACATTTATTTAGAATTTTTTGCATTTATTTTCATGAATGAGAGTAACTTGCAATTTTCTTTTATCTGTTGGGTTTCTGGATATAGATTATGGTTAAGATTTGGTGTGTGCTTTTTCTGTTATCTGGAAGAGTTTGTCTAAAACTAGACTTATTCTTAAACTTTTTTTTTTTTTTTGGAATGTTTATTTTTGAAGGAGCGAGAGACCGAGGGTGAGCAGGGGAGGAGCAGAGAGAGAAGGAGACAAAGAATCCGAAGCAGACTCCAGCCTCTGAGCTGTCAGCACAAAACCCAACTTGGGGCTCAGACTAATGAGCCGGGAGAGCATGACCTGAGCCGAAGTCGGAGGCTTAACTGACTGAGCCCCCCCAGGCATCCCTAGACTTATCACGTATTAAATTTTGGTAGAAGCCATCTCAGCCTAGAATTGCATTTGGTTGAGTTTATTTAATAATTAGAGTATTGCTCCGTTTCTATTTATCTGTTTTGGCAAATTATATTTTCTAGGAATTCTTTGAACATTTCATCAAATTTTCACCAAAAGTTTGACCTCAAATGTTGATATTATTTTATTGTTATTTATTATTATTTTAAGTGGCAGTTTGATGTAACAGTGTTTTCATTTTTGAGGTTGGTGTTTTGTATTTTCTCCTTCCTCAGTTGAGTCCTACATTCTCTGTCCGTGGTTTTGGTCCTCTGAAGAAGCAGCTTTTGGCTTTGTTGGTCTCTGCTAATGCATGTGTGTTTTGGTTTTGACGCTCCATCTCTCCTCCACCTCCCTGCGCTGGCCGGGGTATCCATGTCCCAGTGGGTGGGAGCCTCAGGGCTCACAGCTGCATTTTGGGAAGGGTGCCTTCATCTGAGAAGCTGCCTTGCCCAGGAGGTGACTCCGGCACATCTCCCAGTGGCCTGGAGCCAGCTTGCCTAGATTTGAATCCTTATTCTGATTCTTATTAGCGTGGACAAGTTTCTTAAGCACAGCACTTTAATTTTCTCTTCAGCGAAGTGAGGATGGTAATTGGACTCACCATATACGGCTGTTGGGATGATTAGAAGCTTCTGTACACATTTATGAAATTAGCCTACTGCCTCTGTGTCACAGATATTTGTCTAAGTTGGCATTAAAAAAAAACTTTATGCTTTACAGAAGTTTTAAATTTCTGTGTTAAAAAACTCGGGGTTTAAAATGATTAAGGTATTTAGAGCTATTGTCAGCTATACTCCTATTCTGATTTTCTAGCTGTTCTTTTTCTTATTTGTAAGTTATTCCCTGTGGCTTCATTTCCTTCTGCTTGGGTTTGGATATTTATTCTTTATTAGTTCATAGAAGATGGGAAAAGGGAGGAATAGTGACTTTCCAGCCCAGTATACTCAAGAGAAATGGAATGTAAGCCACATGTATAATTGTAAAATTGTTAGTAACCAGGGGCGCCTGGGTGGCTCAGTTGGTTAAGTGTCTGACTCTTGATCTCAGCTCAGGTCCTGATCCCAGAGTCGTGGGACTGAGCCCCGCGTCAGGCTCCGCGCGGAGTGTAGAGCCTGCTTGAGATATTCTCTCTCTCCCTCTCTCTCTCTCCCCCCTCCCTACCCTCCCCCCTCCTTTCCTCCCTCCCTCTTACTCCTTCACTCTCCGTCTGCCCCTCCCCTGCTGGCTCTCTCTCTCAAATAAAAAAGAAAGTGGGGAGGTAGAAGGAGTAGATGAAATGTAATTGTTGAAGCTGAGTGATGGTGCATGACGAGTTCACTATACTGTTCTTTCCTCTGTGTGCGTGTTGGGATATTTCCATAATAATGTCTTGAAAGTGTGCTGAGGGGGTGCCTGGCTGGAGCTTGTGACCCTTGATCTCAGTTTGAGTCTCATGTAGGATGTAGAAATTACTTTAAAAAAGGGGGGGGGGGAGCGGTTTGCCTGGGCTGCTCAGTCGGTTAAGCTCAGTCTGACTCTTGATCTCAGCTTAGGTCTTGATCTCAGAGCCTCGCCTTGGGCTCCATACTGGGTGTGGAGCCTACCTGAAAAAAAATTTTTTTTAGTAAGCACATATTCTAAAGGGAAAAAGAAACAGATATAATCAATTTTACCTAGTATCTTTTACTGAACCCTAAGTAACCAGCCACAATATTATTTCAGCATGGAATCAATATAAAAATTACTACTGAAATATTTGCATTCCTTTTTCATACAGGTCTTTGAAATCTGGTGGGGGGGATTTTATACTTTGGCACATTTCCGTTTGGGTTGGTCACATTTCAGGTGCTCGGTAGCCACATTTGGACAGTGGCTTCCAAGTTGGAACTCGTGTTAATTTAGGGATTAGCTTGAAGCTGTCTAAACTTGGTTTTGACTTTGCTCTTAAATTTTTTTCTAATGAGGCATGAAATACTGGCATTGTGTTAGGCACAGGTGTGTAACGTAAGGAGACTGGGTTTGTACACACACAGTCTCCACAGTAAGTCTGGTACCTGTCCCCACACACAGTTGCAGACTCTTTCCTTAGGAGGAGAACTGTTCAGATCTGTTCTCTTAGCAGCTTTCAGGTGTGCAGTGCGTTACTGTCACCTGTCGTCGCCGTGATGCACAGAATGATGTCCCTAGGACTGACCGACTTCCTAACTGGGAGCGCGTACCTTTTGACCCCCTTCACCCATCTCACTCATCCTCCAGCCCTGCCTCTGGCACTGCAGCCGGTTCTGTCGGAGCTTAGTATTTGTTGTTGTTTTTTAGATTCCACATATAAGTGAAACAATATGGGATTTGATCTTTTCTGACTTACTTCACCTTAGCATAAGCCCTTGAGATCCGTCCATGTTGTTGCAAATGGCAAGATTTTGTTCTTTTTTTTGTGTGACTGTGTAATACTCCATTGTGTTTCATTCGTTCTTCCATTAATGGACTCTTGGGCTGCTTCCATGCCTTGGCTTTTGTAGATAATACTGTAGTGAACATGGGGGTGCAGATATGTTTTTGAATTACTGGTTTCATTTTCATTGGATACATGTCCAGAAGTGGAATTGCTGGATCGTACCGTAGTTCTGTCTCTGAGTTTTTGAGGAACCCCCATCCTGTTTTCCACAGCAGCTGCACCGATCCACAGTCCCGCCAGCAGTGCGCGAGGGTCCCTTTTTCTCCGCATCCTCGCCAACACCTGTTGTTTCTGGTCTTTTCAAGGATAGCCATTGTAGCATGTGCGAGGTGAAGACTGCTCTTTTTGAATTAAGCTATTACTTGTAATTGAGGTGTGATTGTCAGCATTAAAAATACAGATTTCAAAAGCTCTTTGGAGTCAGTTTTTATTCAGCCATATATTGTTTTCTATCTGGTATTGACCACTGTATCTCACAGATACAATATTATATATAATCACATGTATCTCCTGCTTAATGCCAGAAAAAATGCTTACACAGATACTTAAAGAATAGACAGGGGCGCCTGGGTGGCTCAGTGGGTTAAGCATCCAAGTTCAGCTCAGGTCATGATCTCCTAGTTTGTGGGTTTGAGCTCCATGTCAGGCTTGCTCTCTCTCTCTCTCTGTCTCTCGCTCGCTCGCTCTCTCTCAAAAGTAAACATTTTAAAAAGTTGAAAAGAAAGAATATATAGTCGTTTTTTCATTGAAATATGAGATTCTAGTTATTAAAATACTGAAAGTGAAATATAGTACTTTTTTAGAAATTCTGATAGTGTGGTTAAATGCCTTTCATTATAAATGCAAAATTTTCTGTACTTGAGACATCAAATAAAGGTACAGTGAATCTTCTTGCTTCTGGGTAGGTCAGTTTCCCATTCCTTACTTGACGTCTGTCACCAGTTTTTGTCTCTTGGTAAAGTTACCGAAGTTTGTCCCCAGAGCCTTGGAGCAGCAGACACAGATCATCTGTGTGTCCCTGTCAGCAATGGAGGATGCTGTTCTTGTCCCTAATTGGAATCCACACGGGCTGGGGTTGTGCTAGCAGGAGGGAGGGGCCTTGGGCTCAGGTTGGGGTCTGTCACCTGCGGGTAGAATGCGATCATCTGGGGACTGGACTCTCTGCTGGCCCCTCCAGTCCACCAGTGCCCGGTGGGGTAGTCAGCAGCCAGACAGGCCACCGAGGCAACAGAGGAGATGGCGTCTGTGGTCCTAACTGAGCAAGGGTAAAGACAGCCCAGACCTGAATGCCTTCTGCCAGGAGAGCACTGAACCCGAGGGCTCCTTCTCATCACCAGTTGGCCTACCCTTTCAGCTTCCAGAAATCTTTTTAGGAAAGTGTGCTTTTCTCATGGTAGAAGTGACACATGCTTCTTGAGACGTAGCTAGGAGCCGATTGCAAGTGCGCGTTATTCTGCCCAGTCTTCCTGCACTTCCTTCTGTGTCACTGAAATCTGGCTGCCCAACTTCTGAGTCCCCATCCCCATTTATAGGGCCATCCAGGACTTGAGGTAAAGGCATCTTATTCTACTCCTCTTCCTTGAAAGCTCCCAGGAAGAAAAAAGATCTGTTCTCTGAAATGAGGAATGTGCTAGAGGCCTGAGGCACAAACTGTGAAGACAGAGCAAAGGAGGAGGTTGGGAATTGAACCTAAAGTTAGGAGTCCTCGTCTAGAGGAATGCGTGGAGCCATCTTTGCCTAGAGTCGTGACATCTGGGGTTGAAGTGGGTTCTCAGAAGCATCGAGAGGGTGCGATGACCAGCAGGCCAGTGGAAGAAAGGCTTACCCAGCAGGAGAGAGTGAGCCCCTGTGCCGTACGCTGGTGGATCCAGTGTCATGCTGGAGGACTTGTGGGGAGCGAGAGCCCCACTGGAAGGAGAGGGTTGGAGAGTGAGCATAGCCCTGCACCTCTTAGGACGACGTACCTGGCCGTGGGTGGCCGTAGAGCACCTGAGACGGAGTCTAAGTGTGCACCCTGCATATTGAAGGCTCAGTAGGAGAAAAGAATATGAAATGTCTCATTAATAGTTTATATTGATTACCTTTGATGTAATATTGTGGATGTTATTGAGTTAAATATTATGTTATTAGAATTCACCTGTGGGGTTTTTTTTTTTTTTTTTTTTTTGGAGCGAGGGTTTAATAGACTTCATTTTTTGGAGGAATTTTAGGTTCACAGAAAAATTGAGCAGGAAGTGCAGGGAGTTCCCATGTACCCCCTTCCCTGTCCCCACACACACACACACACACACACACACACACACACGCTCACACACACGCACACACACGCTCCCACAGGGAGTTCCCATGTACCCCCTTCCCTGTCCCCCCCCCCACACACACCGCTCTCTCTCTCTCTCTCTCTCTCTCTCTCTCCCCCCACACACACACAGTCAGCATCCCCCACCAGAGTGGGGCCTTTGCGACAGTTGGGAAGCCTCCACTGACACATCACCGTCAGCTCAGAGTCCGTAGTTTTTGTTGGGGGTCATTTGGTGTTGGACAAATGTCTGATGCCAGGTGTCCATGTTATGGTACCACTGCCCTAAAAACTCCCCTGTGCTCCCCCTGCGCCTCCCTTCCTTCCCCAACCCTGGCAACCACTGATTTTTTTTTTTTTTTTACTGTCTCTATGTCTTTGCCTTTTCGCCTTTTCCAGAATGTCCTGTACATGAAATCATACAGTATGTAGCCTTTCCACGTTGGCTTCTTTCCCGCAGTCGTGTGCACTTAAAGTCGCTCCGTGTCTTCTCCTGGCTCGATAGCTCATTTCCTTTTAGCATAGTGTTTCACTGTCTGGATGGATCATAGTGTATCCATTCACGTTCTGAAGGACATCTTGGTGGCTTCCAAGTTTTGGAAATTTTGAATAAAGGTGCTATAAACATTCATATGCAAGTTTTTGTGTGGATCAAAGATTTCAGCTCCTTTGGGTAAATACCAAGGAGCATTATTGCTGGATCGTGTATGGTAAGAGTATGTTTAGTTTTGAAAGAGACTGCCAAACTGTCTTCCGGAGTGGCTGTACCATTTTGCGTTCCCATCAGCCATGAACGAGAGTTCTGTTGCTCCTCTTCCTCACCAGTGTGTCTTGGACTTTGGCCTTTCTGATAGGTGTGAAGTGATATCTTGTTTTCATCATAGTTGTTTGTGTGTGCGTGTGTGTTTTTATTTACTACATTGCTCACATTTGTGGCTTGCATTTAATTTCTCTTAGAAAGAGCTGGGGTGCATAGCTCTGAAGGAGTTGAGAAGGACGGAAAAGAGGTTCTTCGGTGGAGGTGGAAGTGTGGTCCTGAGGAGGGTGCTTTGTGTCTTCAGCCTAGTAGTAACAGTGTGCTCGTATCCTCACGGAAATGATGCCGGAAAGAAGGAAGGATTGATGACCCGAAGAATGGAGGGGAGAATCCACAGCACAGAGTCCTCAAGCAGTGACGGGGCCTGGTGCGTGAGCAGAGGTCTCACCTGGGCGAGGAGGCGTGTGGTGGGTAAGCGTGCCGAGGGGCGCAGCTTCAGGTAGACGGCTTGGCGCCTCTGGAAACAAACCACTGATGGGTTTTCAAACAGGTTGTTAGGCGTCACACCACCGGCGTCAGGATGTGGGTATATCCGTGCCCCTCATTCCTCGGCACGGAGTGTTGTCGTAGTCTTTACGTGTTCGCAGTTTTAGCAGGTCTGTGCCCTTCCCCTCGTCGTGAGACCCACGGAGGCCAGATGCCCTGACCGCTGCTGCTCACCTGGCCAGGGCGCCCTGTCGGGGCTCCACATCCGGGGTGGCCCGGCTCCTGCTGCTGCCTGCCTGCACGTGCGCGCGCGGCTCACACGCACAGCTCTGCTCTGCTCTGCCTCCCCTTGGCTTGCTCTCCACACCTCTCCCTTTCTTCCGCAGCTCCTGCCGAGAGGCACCCCTCCCTGTTCCTTCATACTCTTAGCCGTCCAGTGAAAGTTTCTGTGCCTCCTCTCTCTGCCTCATGTATTTCTTGGACGATAACAATGTTAGTAACAATCCTGGAGGCCAACTCAGTGTTGTCACATTCTGCATTATGGGAAGTTGAGGATTCTGTAAAAGGCAAGAAGTTTTTGTGGCTATTATTTTAGGTCACTGGCTAGTCTTTGGTGTGGCCGTCGTGGGGCCAGGTGCCTCCCTGTGGCCAGGTGAGCGGTGGTGACGGGTGTGGGGTGGACGGAGGGGCCTCCCCCTGGCCCGGGTGCCTGGGTCAGCAGGGCCATGTTGGTAATGAGCTTGCCAAGTGTGTGGAGTGGCTACCTTTGGAATTTCCTCAGGTCACTCAGTTTTCGGATGTTGCCTATCCCACTTACGGTTTCTGACTCAGAGCTTTTCCCGGCTTCTGTTCTAGTTACGGGGTTTTTTCTTCCCTTCTGGTGATATCTGGGTATTGCCGTGAAGACGGTTAGCACCCGATACTAAATGACTGGTTACTGGGATTTTCAGATTTTAAAGGAGGTGCAAACTATAGCCAGAGAAGTTAGTATATTTTGATACCAACCTGTCATTTGATCCCAGTAGATTACTTATATTTTCAAGATTGGTGAAAAGGAATGTAAGAAATACATATTTCCAGGGCCGTAAATCTTTCTTAACTGCCTGATTTGCTGCTATTAATAAATTCAAGTCCTCTCTCTCTTTTGCCATATGGAGCTTAAATGCAGGGACCTGAAGTTTTCTGTAAATATTTGAATGTGCGAATCGCCGTGTGCCAGATGACGAGCAGCGGTGCTAAACCCGCCCGGGCGTCCTGACTTGTTCTGAGGCTGCTTGGACACTTACCTTCTTCCAGAGAAGCAGAGTCAAAACAAACAGTCATCGCATTGTTTACGAGGCTTGTTCTACAGGACTCCGTCTGTGTAGAAACACCATATTAAGAACAGTCACATGCTTAAAACCATTTTAGATAACTGTACTCGTGGCAGAGAGCAGGTACCACTGTGCCTTCGGTAGTGCCCTAGCCACCCCGTTGACTTCTGTGAACCACTGGGCACTCATAGGTGGGCCCACTCCGAAGGTTGACCTGCAGATATAAGAAACAACGGTTGCAGATTTTTTTAGGCTTTGTCTACTTTTTAAAATATGTAAACTGAAATTGAAGTAAATCCTAAAAAAAAAAACCACCTCACTTCCACATTAGCTATAAAAAGAAGGCTATAATAAGAAGGCTATAATAATGTAGTAATAGGGAGTCAATAATTAATGTTTATTGACTTTTTAGGAAGGACCTTTGAAATCTTTAAATTGCTAAATATAGTTTACTCTGTGCGATTATATAAATTACATGTTCCAAAACATTAAATATTTAAATAATTTTTCACCTAACTCCTGATTCTGTTTGTAATTTTATGGTAACTAATTGGAAGAGAACTTACATATTAATGTCAGTAATTATTTCCCAAGGAGTACCACTTGCTTACCAAACTCGCATGTGCTTTGGGAAAGCTGAGTTCAGGAAGGAAGCAG
Organism: Paguma larvata; assembly: GCA_030068075.1. Taxonomy (NCBI): domain Eukaryota; kingdom Metazoa; phylum Chordata; class Mammalia; order Carnivora; family Viverridae; genus Paguma; species Paguma larvata. Next base: position 194,206,104 of record CM057823.1, on the reverse strand, counting down.
AAAAGACTGTAGATATTTTAGTGACCACACAGCAGTCATCCCTGGACACAGGTAGCTCACGAAAGATTGCAAACTAAGCAAGGAGAGCTGTGGTCAGACTAGGGGACAGAGCAAGGAAAGTTGTGGTTGGAGGAGGGACACAAAAGGTGCATTACTGACGTGAAGTAGTCGCTTCGTTTCCTCCGGTGAGCATCGCCGGATGCCCATTGGATGCTCGGCGCCTCGTGGGACTTGAGAATCCGTGAGTGTCTCGTGAGAAGATGGACATTGGAAAGCCTGCGGCAGTCTGCGTCGAGTGCAGAGGGGTGCAGGAGTCGGGGTAATTAGGGGCGGGAGCGAGTTGGGAGACAGCACAATTCACAGAAGAAGAATGGCAGCCCAGTGAGGTTTGTGCGGGTGCCTGACAGCTGCCTGGGAAGGGACGGGAGGCTGGGGTTGCAGGGTGGGAAACAGCACGTCCTAAGGTCCCCAGTTGAATGGGGCAGGGGTTTGGAATTTTAAGGAGTTTCAACTGGGTAATTCTGCAGCGACTAAATGACAAGGGCCTTGAGTGTCATGCTTGATCCTTTTAGGCAGGGGACCTGTTGAAGAGTTCAAAACAGAGGAATATTCTGGTCACATGTGCAGTACGAGAGACCATCCTGGCAGGAGGTGGAGGGTGTATGGAAAGCAGACAGACGTGTGGGGTGAGGACCCATCAGGAAGAGACAGGTGGGTAGGGTTTGAGGCAGGAGGTGTTAATGGAACAAAAACAGGCATGTCTGCTGTGTGTGTTTGTGTATACGAGAATCCTGGCTTTAGCCTTCACCGGGCTGTGTGACCTGAGGTGTGCCATTATTACCTGACCACCTGCCGTGTTTTTACGCCCCAGGATGCCCTGTTCTCTTTGGGTCTATAATCTTACCTGTAAAGTCTTTATTTATTTATTCTTAAATGTTTATTTATTTTGAGAGAGAGAGAAAAAGAAAGAGAGAGAGAACACGTGCAGGGAAGGGACAGAGAGAGAGAGAGAAAGAGAAAGAGAGAGAGGGAGAGAGGGAGAGAATCCCAAGCAGGCTCCACATTGTCAGCATGGACCTTGATGTGGGGCTTGAACTCACAAACCGAGATCATGACCTGAGCTGAAATCAAGAGTCAGACACTTAACCAACTGACCCACCCTACCAGTAAAGTCTTTAAATAGGAAGTCTGAGTTTTTCATGTTGCATTTGGATTTTCTTTTTTGGAAATTACTTTTAAAACTAGAGTGTAAGCCTAGCAGAAAAATAAATTTGGTATCTTTTATTACAGGTACACATTGGCCACAAATGATGGCTGTACCACAGACTAGAAAATTCGTTTACTGGGAAAGTATCTTCCATCATAGGTACAGAACTCAGTTGTCAGTGGCATTCTCAAGTGTTTTCAGCAATAGTGCCAATTTAGGAATAAATACATTCTTTTATGGAAAAATGTCTGGGTTACAACATAGGATCTTAAGTAAGTAAATCAATAAAATGCCTTTATATAAATATATTTTATCTATGTGTGTGTAGGATTTGGGGGATGACACTTATTTAGTGTTTATTCTTGAACATTTATCTTTAAAGAATATTAATATAACCAGACTGGATTTATCCACCTCCTTAAGCCACTTACATGAAGGACAGAGTATCTTGAACAGCAGTTGGGCAGCAGGCAGTGCAGGCCAGCGATCCCTGGGAGACAAATAAACTAAACGAGCTGAGGACTGGCCACTCTTCTGCCTCGAGAGCATCCGCTCAGGAAGAAAGGAGGCAGTAGCCCAGAGAGAACCCGGTGGTTTCCTTGAGTTGAGGAGACTAAGCGGAGAACTCGGGGAGCCAAAGTAACTTTGCAGGGCAGAGTACCAGAGAAGAGAGGGCTGCAAAGAGAAAAAGAGAGTTTTGGAGAGCCACACGGGATTCTCCGTGGACATTCAGCTGTGTACTGATGAGCACATGCCTGTGTGGAAACTGCGTGTCAGGGAAGGAACCCCGGAGGGGAATAGTGGAACAGTCCTTGGAGCTCATGCAGGCCCCCAGTTTGTGCCCCCCCCCCAGCCAGAGGGGGAAAGTCTTGTAACTCGGAGATAGCGCACCCAAAGGGAGTCGTCCAGTAACGGGGCAGGTGAAAGGTGCTTCGATCCTGGGAGCGCCTCTCTACCTGCCGGATAGGATGTTGCCTGATGCGCGAATCACTTAATAAAGCCAATTAGATCTTGAGGGGGGGGAGGGGAAAGGTGTTCTGACCCCACCCCCCAAATCTTACAAGCAAGCCTTGGAAGGACCAGACTCTTCCCAAATAACCTAACTGTGGCCCAGAACAAAGCTCAGAAATATTTGAAGGAGTAAAACAATACCCATCACCTAACACTGTCAAACCTACAGTGTCTAGACTTTCTAGTCCAAAATCGGAGGCATGCAGAGACAGAAGGGAGCAAACACAGTCCATAATGAGGTGCAAAATAAAAAGTAGAAACAGACTCAGAAACGACACGTGTGACAGGATTATATTAGCTAGATGTTAACACAGTTGTTATCTCTGTATTCTGCACTTTCCAGAGGATAGGGGAAGGCGTGAGCATGTTAAAAAGAAACACAGAATAAAAGAAAACCCAAATGAACTTCTAGAGTTTCATGCTGTAGTGTCTGAGATGAAAACTACATTACATGAGGATTAGTAACAGATTGGACACCACAGAAGAGAAGATGAAGGAACTTGGAGACAGCAATAGAAAGTATCCAAAAAGAACCAGGAAGGAGAAGCCCGCGGGCGGGGCGGGGCGGGGCGGGGCAGAGCAGGGTGAGCTTCGAAACTGCGTCATGCGTGTCCACTGTGTGTGGACGCGGCAGCGGAGTCCCTGAGAGAAAGAATGGGAATGAGGAATATGAAAAAGCATTTGAAGGAATAATGTCTGAAAAGTGTTCAATTTGTTGAAAACTATAAACCCACAAACCCAAGAAGCTCAGTGAGCCTCAAGCACAAGAAAGATGAAGAAAATTACACCAGCACACATCATCATTGTATCACTGAAAACAGTGGTTAAAAGAAAAATGCAATCAGAAAAAAAGATGCATTGGGGGCGCTGGGTGGCTCAGTCAAGTGTGCGACTTCAGCCAGGTCATGATCTCACAGTTCATGGGTTCGAGTCCCACGTTGGGCTCTGCGCTGGCAGCTCAGAGCCTGGAGCCTGTTTCAGATTCTGTGTTTCCCCCTCCCCCTCCCCCTCCCTCTCCCCCTCCCCCACTCGTGCTCTGTCTCTCTCAAAAATAAATAAACATTAAGAAAAAAAATTTTTAAAATGATGCATTATGCATTGAACAAAGGTAAAGATGCCCGACTTCTCATGAGAAACAGTGGGGAGCTAGAAGGTGGAGAAAGAACAGCTTTAAAGTACAGAAAGGAAAAAGCTTGACCTGGAATTCTAAACCGGCAAAAATATCTGTTAAAAGTGAAGATGAGATCAACATTGTTCAGACATAAAATCCCAGAAGAATTCATGGCCAGTGGGTCTTCATCACAAGATCCGGTAAAGGAAGTTCCGAGGCAGAGAACCAATGACACCAGATGGGAGTCTGAGTCTACATGAGAAATAAAGAACCCTGCAAATTGTATGCAGAAAATACTTTTTAAATTACTTTAAAGTACAATTGTGTTTTTTTTTTAATGTTTATTTTTGAGAGAGAGCGAGTGGCATAGGGGCCCCAAGCAGGCTCTGTGCTGACAGCAGAGAGCCCGACATGGGGCTTGAACTCAGGAACTGTGAGACCCTGACCTGAGCCGAAGTCAGACACTCAACCGACTCAGCCACCCGGGTGCCCCTGCAATTGTCTATTTAAAAGAAAAACAGTGGTGCACCTGGCTGGCTCAGTCAGTGGAGCGTGCGACTGACTCTTTCTCGGTCATGAGTTCAGGCCCCAGGCCCTATGTTGGGGGTAGAGATTACTTAAAAATAAAATCTTAAGAAAAAAAAAAGCAAAAGCAACAACAAACCATGAGACTTACATGTAGAAAGAAAATGTCTGACAACAGTAACATGAAGGCCAAGAGAGGGGAACGTAGGATTCTTGTATGTTTAGCGGTAAAGTCTTACTTGATGACTATGGTAAGTTAAAATGTACACCCTGACACTAAAGTGACCACTTCAAACAGAAAATTGTAGCTCACAGTTCAACAAAAGAGATAGAATATCATAAAAAATACTCAGTTTTTTAAAAGCTGAAAAAGAGGAAAAGGAAACAACAAATGAGTCACTAGAAAAATAATTCGATGATAAATTTAATAAACTTAACCCTATCCACAATTGTATTTAATGTAAGTGGTCTAAACATGCCAATTTTAAGGTAAAAATATTTTTTTTAATTGTAATATTTATTTATTTTTGAGAGGGAGACAAACAGAGCTCGAACAGGGGAGGGGCAGAGAGAGAGGGAGACACAGAATCTGAAGCAGGCTCCAGGCTCCGAGCTGTCAGCACAGAGCCCAAGGTGGGACTTGAACCCATGAGGAGTGAGATCATGACCTGGGCCAAAGTTGGACGTTTAACCAACTGAACCACCCAGGTGCCCAAACACGCCAATTTTAAAAGATTGTGAGATAGGGAAAACATCAAGACCCAACTATATGCTTCCTGCTGTCACGCGTTTTAAACATGGAGAAGCGAACAGTAACGTTCTGGGGAAAGCTGTGCCTTGCTTATGTGCGTGGGAAGCTGTGGAGTGGCTCTTTAAGTACCAAAAAAATAGATACCAGAGCAGAGCGTAATTTCATAGTGATATAGGGGTCAGTTTATCAAGAGGACATAACAGTCCTAAATGTCTTTGCACTTAATAACAAAGCGTCAAAGTGTATGGGTGAAAAGCCGGTAGAACGTCAAGGAAGAACATTGCTGGATCATAGGTAGTCCTGTTTAGTTTCTCGAGGAACCTCCACACCGTTCTCCAGAATGGTGGCATCAGTTTGCATTCCCGTCAACAGTGCGAGAGGGTTCCCCTTTCTCCACGTCCTTGCCAACACCTGTCGTTTCTTGTGTTGTTAATGGTAGCCATTCTGACAGGTCTGAGGTGGTATCTCACGGTGGTTTTGATTTGCATTTCCCTGATGATGAGTGATGATGAGCATCTCTTCATGTGTCTGTTGGCCATCTGGACGTCCTCTTTGGAAAAGTGTCTATGCATGTCTTCTGCCCATTTCTTCATTGTGTTGTGTGTTTTTTGGGTGTGGAGTTTGATAAGTTCTCTATAGATTTTAGATACTAACTTTTTGTCAGATAAGTCATTTGCAGATATCTTCTCCTATTCCATAGGCTGCCTTTTAGTTTCGTTGATTGTTTTCTTTGCCTTTGCAGAAGCTTTTTATCTTGATGAGGTCCCAGTAGTTCATGTTCGCTTTTGTTTCCCTTGCCTTCCGCAACATGTCTAATAAGAAGTTGCTCTGGCCAAGGTCAAAGAGATTGCTGCTTTTGTTCTCCTCTAGGATTTTGATGGTTTCCTGTCTCACATTTAGGTCTTTGATTCATTTTGAATTTATTTTTGGGTGTGGTATAAGAAAGTGGTCCAGGTTCATTCTTCTTTGCACGTCACCCTCCAGTTTTACCAACCCCCCATTCGTTACAGACGGTCTGTTTTCCATTGGATACTCTTTCCTGCTTTGTTGAAGATATTGACCTTATAGTCGTGAGTCCATTTCTGGGTTTTCTCTTCTGTTTCATTGATCTACGTGTCTTCTTGTGCCACTACCATACTGTCTTGATGATACAGCTTTGTAATATAGCTTGAAATCCAGACTTATGATGCCTCCAGTTTTCTTTTTCAGAATTGCTTTGGTTATTTGGGGGTCTTTTGTGGTTCCATACAAATGTTAGGGTTGTTTGTTCTAGCTCTGAAAAATGCTGAAAAATGTTAAGTGAAATAAGTCAGAGAAAGACAAATACCGTATGATTTCACTCGTATGTGGAATTTAAGAAACAAAACAGATGAACACATGGGAAGTGGGGAGAAAGAAAGAAGAGAGGGAAACAAACCACAAGAGACTCTTAACCATAGAGAACAAACTGAGGGTTGATAGAGGAAAGTGGGGGGGATGGGCTTAGATGGGTGATGGGTACTAAGGAGGGTACCTGTTGTGATGAGCACTGGACGTTGTATGTAAGTGATGAGTCACTGAATTCTACTCCTGAAACCAATATTGTATCATATGTTAACTAACTAAAATTTAAATAAAAAAAAAAAGAATTTCAAGGAAAAATAAATACAAAATTATGGTTGGAGATTTTAACACCTCTCAGTAATTGAACAAGTAAACAGAAAATCACTAAGGTTATAGAAGACTTGAATGACATTGTTAGCCAACCTGACCTGACAAATGTTTATAGAAAACTCTGCCCAACAATAGCAGCAGACTTAAACACATTCTTTTAAGTGAATGTGAAGCATTTACCAAATAGACTATATTCTGGCCCATTAAAAGTCATTTTTTTAAATGTTTATTCATTTTGAGAGTGAGAGAGTACGCACGAGCTAGGGAGGGGCAGAGAGAGAGAAAAAGAGAGAGAGAGAGAGAGAGAGAGAGAGAGAATCCCAAGCAGGCTCCATACTGTCAGCACAGAGTCCGATGCAGGGCTCAAACTTACGAACCATGAAATCATGACCTAAGCCGAAATCAAGAGTTAGACGCTTAACCGACTGAGCCACCCAGGCACCTCAAAGAAGTCTTGGTAAATTTGGAAGAATTCAAATTGTACCAAGCAGCTTCTCTGACTACATGGAATTATATTAGAAATTATAAATGGAAGACACTTGGCTACACGTACAAGGAATAAACAGCCCATGAGCCAAAGGAGAAGTCAAGAGATAATCAGAAAGTATTTTGGACCTAATGAAACTGGAAACACCACATACCAAAATTTCTAAATCACTGTCAAAGCACTGCTCATAGGGACATTAGAGCACTAACCACCTCTTTGTGCAGGTGAAAGGGCTCAATGCCTTGTTCTCTCACCACAAGAAAGCAGATCAAAGAGCCAGTTACACCCAAAGTAACCCAAAACAAGGAAATAACAACGTAAAGGAAAAATTAACAAAACAAAAATTTTTTAAATACGGAAAATCCACAAAAGCAAAAGCTGATTCTTTTAAGAGTAAAAAACTTGATAAACCTTGAGTCAGGCCAAAGATTTGAATAAATACTGCATAAGCCTGTGAACAAATATTTAACATAATTAATGCTTAAGGAAAACCACAGTGAGACAGTGCTACACAGTCATTACGATGGCTACAGTGAAAACAGCTCACCACATGGATGAGGGATGTGGGTTACTGGAACTCTACAGCACTGCTTTTTGGGAGTAATTTAGCAATTTTCTTAAAAGTTAGACATGCACCTACCATATGACCCAGTTATTCTATTCCTTGGTATTTAGCCAAGAAAAACAAAAGCCTGTGTCCACCAAGATTGTACATGAATGTTCACAGCAGCTACTATTTGTAACAGCCAGAAACCGGAAATAACTCAGATGTCTCTGAATGGGAGGGTGGAAAAACAAGGTGTGGCTTACCCACGTAATGGAGTACTACTCAGTGATTGAAAGAAACAAAGTCCTGATACATACCTGGGAATCATCTCCAAATACTGGTACTTGACAGAAGAAGCCAGACAAAAAGACATTACGGTGTGATACAACTTCTGCACAATTCTAGAATTTGTATAGTAATCAGTAGAGACAGAGCTCAGTGAATGGGGGTAGGAGAGGGACTTCAGGAGGAAGGGGGTATGGGGCACAAGGAAACTCGGGGGTTCTGGTAAATGCTCATTGCCTTGATCACCAGGGTTTCACTGGTGTGCACACATGTCGGAAGTGTTCCGATCGCACGCCTCACGTAGCTTCAGCTCATCGTTCCTGGGTTAGACTTCAGTACAGCAGAACGTGCTCTCCGAGAATCAGTGGAGTTTATACTTGTGCCTTACATTTGGTCTCAGATAGTCAGGAGCACAATCATGTGGCAAGGCAGTAGCGTTTGGTTAATTTGAATTTTAACCCCGTGTTGTAGCAGACACACGTGTGTATCTTGTAGTCTCTCTTACTCACTTTGTCTGAAAAAGGTGTGGAGAGGAGAGGTAGGCACCCTTTCGAGCACGTTGGTCAAGCGTTGAGAAATTTTGACTTTGGTTCAGGATGTTGTCTTCCCTCTCTCCGTGGATCATCTGGCCTGGCCTCATGGCTTTATGCGCCCCACGCGCTGGTGATCCCGAATTACATGTCTGATCGCAGTCTAGTCCCTGAGTATCTCACTTGTGCAAAACAAACTCGCTGCGTCATCCAGATATTTAACACGAAGTTCGTATGTAACAATGGCTAAAGTAAACCTTTGGTTCTTGCTGTGGTCCCAGCTGTGTGTGGCAGCCCTGTTGTTGGCACAACCGCTGCCTGGGCGGTCCGACCCACCGACCCATCCTCGTCACGTCCTTGGGTTCATCGGCAAGTCCTGTGACTGCCTTCAGTGCTCCTGAGTCAGACTGCTCTGCTCCTCTGTGGCTCCTGCCTGTGCCCGGAACTGCCTGGAACGGCATTCATGCGCACTGGGGCATACCATGTCCTTCTGAGAAACCTTCAGCCTCTTCCCGCAGCCCACAGCCCGCATGGGCAGCTCCGCCTGCCCCCTTGTCTGGCAGTGCCCCTGGCCTTCGTCCTGCCCCCCCCCCCCCACGCCTGAACGTGCTGCCCCTCCCCGCCTGCAGTGCTGGTCTCCCAAGGAAGCAGCTGTGTGTGTTTCTGTGTTGCCTTAGCATCGGGCCTTCGCTCACTTCGCCTGTGTTAGTGACGTTCTCCTGGTAGCCCTGCGCCCTCCTGACTTTGTCTTCTTCGTGGAGGAGTGCTTCCCGCCGTCGGATGGCAGGCGCTGATGTCTGAGCTCGCCTGTCTGCTGTCGCTCTGGAGGCAGCAGGCCCTCCAGGCTATTTGCAGGTGCACCTGTGATCTAAGCTGTCAGGATGCTGGCACATTGTGTATTTCAATGTGTATGGAAGAGGCCTTCCTCACCTCAGAGCCCTCCCCTGCGCTCAGGCCAAGGAAGACTGGTTTCTGCCTTTCCACCTCTGCTCGTCCTCAGTGTCGGGTTCCTCAGCAGTGTCGTCGCTCCCCTTCAGGGTGGATTTCACCGCCGCCTTACTCCGAGAGCACACACAGCTGCTTCCGGATCCCTGCTCCCGTCTCGTCTCTTGCCCGCATACAGCCTCATTGCCCTGCTGGAACATCTCCTGCCCCCCCTCCGCTCCCCGGGCACCCCCCCCCCCCCGCCGTCTCCTCCCGTGGCCTTCTGCCCCAGGGCCTTTGTGCTCACTCTCAGGAACGGCCCTCTCCCAGGTATCTGTGTGGCTGCCACCAGCCCTGGACATCAGGTGTGTCCTTGAGGAGATTCTTACTGATGGGAGGCATCGTCCCCAACCCCAGACACTCCTGTCTGCCGTTTTCCTCCTTCTCAGCGATCACTGTCTAATGTTCTGTATTTCTTCCTTTTCTGTCTTATTTGCAGTCTTTGTCTTTGACAATGATATTACATTAGCTCACTGTGGGCAGGGAACTGTGTTTTAGTTACTGCTGTGTCCCAGTGCCTGGACGAGTGCCTTGACCCATGGTGGCTTCCAGTAAATACTGGACGGACCGGCTGACTGGCGGGTTCATGGACAGATGATCTGGGGCTGAAGCGGTTACCCTCGAGTCAGTTCTGGCTCTCCCGCTACAGTCTCTGGCTTGCAGATCATGTAACCTTGGAGCCCAGCACCTCCTTCTCCGAATAAAAAGCTGGCCTAGAAGGATCTGAAGGCTGAGGCTGTTCAGTTAGTGATGGGTTTTTCCATAGACCTGGGGTGAGAAGGGTTTTGAATCAGTGTGATTTTTGAAATTGTCGTAATTTCTGCATCTTGGATCTGTTGGGACAGAGAAAGACATCTGCTCCCATGGTGTTCTGTGGTTAGAGTAGTCTGGAACTTTCTAGAATACGACTCATTGGGATACAGTAGTCACTTCCTTCCCCTCGCAGCCCAGAAAGTCACATCGCTGCTGAGCTGGGTTTGGTTAAATCTGTGGAACCTGCAGATGTGACAGATGTAAACAGTTTTGGTCACTGAATTGTAAAGGCAGGTAAGAGTATACGTGCACGTCTTCTGTGTCTTAGTGGTACTGTCATTCATTCATTCATTCATGCATTCATTCATTCAGCCCCCCCGTTGAGGCACCCGACACCTGCTGGCCCTCCTGGGCTTTAGGGATGGAGCCTGCAGCCTTCCGAGAGTTCTCATTCAGCCATGGAGCCGGTCATGTAAACGCACACTTGTAGTCGGCTAACAAGCAGAGCCAAAGACACATGTGAGCCTGAGAGATCCGTGGACTGAGAGGAGCTGGGCTGCCGGCTGGGCAGGGCTGGGGAAACCATCGGGAGGAGCCTCTGGGTGGAACTGGAGACTTCGTAAAATACCCCGAAGTTCCAGCCCGAATACCCTTGGCCTGGGTCCCTGTCCACCTTCCCACCCAGGGAGGCCCGTGGCAGAGGATGGCAGCAGAGGCCTGGGGGGTTTCTGTCACCTTGCTCCCACATGTGCGCTGGCTTGGAACCTTGGCACGCCCGTCCTGCCTCTGGAAGGCCACCTGTCCCCAGGTCCGCCTCTCTTAACCTCACAGGATTCGCAGGATTCGCGCGACGGTTTCTCCATGGTACAGATGACCAGTCTTGGGCTCACATTCATTTGGGTTAAAATCTCGGCCCCTGCTTGCTGAACTTGTGACTGTGGGCGTCTTTTAAGTCTGTGGAGCTTGTTTGTGTAGTTTTAAGGCTAATTTTTCTTTTCTTATAGGGTGGTTGATATCTTTTGGAGAGAATTTAGAGCAATGATCTTGCGTCTTACCTATTTGAAAAAGCAGACGTTGAAATCAGGGAGCCGGAGATGCACTGAGCATAAGTGCTGCTGAGCGGGAAGGGAGGCGGGCTCCGGGACGCGTGCGCCCTCAGGCTGCTGTGGTTCACCTGCCTCTGCAACGGAAACACCACCACCCCACACACACACAGGCCGGAAGTACTCCCTCGGGTGTGAGCCCTCGTGCGCACACACCTCTGGAAGTGTGGCTTTAAACTCTGCTGATGTTCAAGAGTCCTGGTGTCCTCCGTGTGGAAATTGAGACACACGCTTTTCAGCACGTGGGGAGAGTAATAATGGATGTCTGGGAGAAGGGGCTAAGTGGACAGTTTTCCAGCTCCTTCTAAGGTGGCCTTTATGGTGTTACTGTTTATTTGAAGTACGGTGAATTTCCAGAACACTAGGCACAGTTTTATCCAACAGATTACCTATTAATGCTCATATAAACATGCACGTACTTTGTAATTTTAAAACTATGTAGTATTTTTAAATGATCTTGGCTTTGTGGATCATGTTTTGAAAATAGAAATTTTTTTTCTATTTCAGACTCCTTTTAACTTTGGCATGAATCATAGAACACCGCCCTACCCCGCTGGGGATTACTGTCTTCTGTGCAGAAGTGAGCGGAAGGACTCTTCATTCTTAGAGAGTGGAATTAAAACTGCGAGCAAACTGGCCCTCTCCATGGCCCCCAAGGGCAACAGCGTGCTGCACCTGCCACTGTGGGTGTGCCCCGACTGCCGGCGGACCGTGGAGAAGGAGGAGAGGCACGGCGGCCTGGACCAGCCGTCGGTGAGTGTCCAGCATGGGCAGTGGGGGCTCCTCAGCTTTCTTACCCCGTGGGCTAATTGCGCAGGGAGATCATTAATTCGGGGCAGCTTTCTGGAAGGAAACCTCTCTTCTGCCATCTTCTGGTCCTTTGCTCTACCCTCTGGGGCCATCCTCCTGGTCTTCCGTCCATACCTGCAGCAGGTGGGAGGTGGGGGAGACCCGCCCTCCTTGGTTGCACAACTCGGTCAGCAAGCTCGGGGAGGAGACCAAAGGATGCGTTTGGGCTTTTATAGTCTGGTCTCAGGATTTCTCGAGCAAGGCAGTTTGCTGAAAAGCTCAAAGACTCTTCGTGTGTTTGGTTCTAGCCAGTTTCGTGTGCTGGTAACTCATCTAAAATTTTTTCCCAGACGCGGTTCTTAACTGTGCCCTCCGCCCCCCACCCCCGGTTTTTCCTTGATTTCCTTCCGCAGCTGAATGGAGACATTCTTGAGGACTTCAGGCTTACATGGGAAGGCCACAGCCTTGGTCTGCTCTTCGGCCCAGATGTGTGTTGGCGGCTCTGGTCCTGAAAGGGCTTTCTCGTCTACTCTTTGGGTTCGGGCACCACTTGGCTTCTGCAGCCACATGAGGCCCCCCGTTCTAGGACTCCACTCCTCCTCTTATTTCTGTCCGTAGGCAGCTGCCTGTTTTCTGAGCTGTTGTCTGCTAATGCCTCACTTCATGCAGCCTCCAGCCCCAACATCCGCCACCGCGCGTCCTCACCGGGCCCCGCTTCCCAGGTCGCGGGTGCCAGGTGGTGAATTAACGTCCTGCTGCCGCGCAGTGTGACTCTTCTCCCCGTCCAGCCTCCCCGGCCTCCGTCCGCCTGCGGCTGGGCCAGCGACTTCTGCTCTAGAGGCTCCTCGAAGACAGCGCCCCGCTCAGGTGCCAGTCCCTGCGCTGCGGTCAGAACAGCTCAAGCCCTCCTTGTTTATCAGAATAAAAACTGGCGTCCCTCTCCTGCTTCCCTCGCACGCCCCTTCTCCTGTGCACTCTCTTCAACGCTCCTTCATTGTCTTTTTCTTTTTTCTTTTTTTAGTTATTATTGTTCTTTTAAGTTTATTTACTTATTTTGAGGGAGAGACAGAGAGGGAGAGCAGGGAAGGGGCAGAGAGAAAGTCCCAGGCAGGCTCTGTGCTGTCAGCATAGAGCCTAGCACGGGGCTCGAACTCCTGAACCGTGGGATCACGACCTGACCCGGAGCCCCTCCTCGGCACCTCCTCCTAACACGTGCGCATCCGACGCCTTCCTTGGGGTGTGCGCCGCACGAGGGCACCTCTTTTTGTGGACCCTCTGACCGGAACAGTGCCTCGCCTGGCACCTTCGGGCACCCAGATACTCGAGTTAGTGAGTGAGCGAGTGCACATGGACGTGAATAAAGGAGTAAGCGTGGAGCCCCTCGGTGGGATTCGAGAGAGGGCGTGGCCAGTCGTAAGGGTTTCACCCTCCGCTCGTCTTGCTTTCTCATTTTATTACTTCACTTTGTGTCCTTTGTGTGTCCTCTTAAAGTCTGTGACCGTTTCCCCGTTTCTTCCATGGGAAGCAACTGTGTGGTGGTGATGTTGGCAGCCAGCTCTGCCCCTGCTGGCTTCTGCTTCCCACCGGAGCACTCCCGTGCTCCCCCGGCTCCCCGCCCTCTGTCCCCTCTGTCCCCTCTGTCCCCTCTGTCCGCAGGCCTGCTCTCCTGCCGCAGCCTGGCTGTGCCTTTGGAAGGAGGGCTTGGAGACCAGGGGAAATAGCCGATTTCCCAGAAGTTGTCCTGCCGCGGTGACAGTCTCATTTCCTAACCCCACTGTCCTGGACGGTAGTTGTCAAATGAGGCTCTCTCTTGTCACAAAAGTGACCCTGGGCACCACAGAGGAAATGTTGTCTTATGTTTGTAGACTTAGACCTTCTGTTGCTTTTGTAAAGTGGGCCTCTTTGTTCAAGCTGGATAAAATTGCTGGCCTTTTTTAAAAAATGAGATATAGGGGCACCTGGGTGGCTCAGTTGGTTAAGTGTCCAACTTTGGCTCAAGTCATGATCTCGCAGTTCGTGAGTTCCAACCCCATGTGGGGCTCTGTGCTGACAGCTCAGAGCCTGGACTCTGCTTTGGATTCTCTGTCTCCCTCCCTTTCTCTCTCTCTCCCTCTCCCTCTCCCTCCCCCCCCAAAAGTAATATTAAAAAATTTTTAAATAAAAAAATGAGATATAAATTATATCTAGTAAAATTCACCCTTTGAAAGTGTATGTTCTAGTTCAGTGAGTTTTGACAAATTTATAGTGTGTAACCACCACTACTGCAGCTGAGATCTAGAACATTTCTGTCGCCCTGATTTTTGTCCCCATGCTGCTTCGTCTAATGTCACATAGCCTCCTTCAGCTTGGCATAATGCTTTTGAGAGTCATGCCTCAGTAGTTTGGTCTTCTGATGGGTGACACACTGTAGCGCTGTGCTACCCTGTTTATCCAGTCTCCACTGACGAACGCTCGGCTCGCCTCCGGAACGGGACTGTCACGCACAGCTGTGTGAAGCTCGTACAGGTCTTCCTGTGGGCATTCCTTCTGCACGTTGCTGGGGTGAGGGCCTTTCTTTCGTCTGTGCTCGTGAAGGATGGCTGCCCCAAGTCTTGTCTTAATGTCCCCAGGGCCTCCTAGGAGGGGTCGAGGTGTGCTGCTGCTTCCTCTCTTTTCTGGAAGAGGTTGCGTAGGATCGGTATTCTTGCTTCCCTAAGTGTCGTTCGTTCTTGTTTTCTGTTTCTCCCAGACCGTTTGGTCCGATACCAGGCAATGTGTGTAAGAGACCGCGGGACTGAGGGTGCGTTGACTCAGCGGTCACCCTCCCGTGCTCCGGGGGCTCGGGTCAGTCCGCTCAGCCCTGGAGCTGGCCTGCCTCTGCTCTGGTTACCCACACAGTCCTTTCTGGAACGGCGCGCACTGCGCCCTGACTGTGTGTGGGCCAGGGAGGGGTCTCCCTTCACGTTCTGACCCCCTCGTGTGGTAGCGGGCTGCCCTTGCTTTCCTTTCAGCACAAGTCTCCCACCATGGCATTTTGTCTGTCCATCCTCTCCCTCCCATTCATCCTAAAGCCTCCAGCAGCCCTGTGCCTGGGGCATTGAGGGCAGCTCTCCCACGGATCCTGCCCCTGCCCCTGCCCCGTGGCATAAGCCAAACTCTGCCTGTATCTGTAGGGGTCTTGGGTGGGACAGACGCCCGTGCCTCTGCAGGGTGGCTGACCTGTGCCCGTGTCCGTGTGGGTCCTAGGCCTTTCTCTCACGGCACAGAGCTCGGTGCCCTCCTCCCAGTGGGTAAGGCCTGGGCCCTGGGTGGAGGGCACCGGCCGCCCCCACAGCAAAGTTTTCTCCCCCCGAGAGAGGGGCAGGCCCGGCACAGCCACACTGGCCACACTCGGCCTTTAAGAACTCACTACAAGTATCGTTTTCTTCTAACCCACATTAAAGGCTGCACTTCTTCCTCTGCCGAAGGTGAAGCAGCACGTGTGTCCCCTTGTCCTCAGAGGGGCGCAGTGCCCAGTTCATGTGGTCCCTTCAGCCCTCTCGTGACCCGGAGGTGTGAGTCCTCGCTGTCAGTGTGAGAGGGCTGACTTAGCAGGTGGGAGCAGACCTGCGTTGTTCTCCTCCAGGTGAGCACCCCCCCTGCAGGCCACGGGAGGACACCAGTAAAAATTTCGCCCCGACCGCTGCCTTACAGTCTGCGCTGTAGACGTCCACCCTTCCCAGACCTTGTGTCCAGAACCCCCAGAAGTCTTCCCTTCAGACGTCCCCTTCACACTGGCACGTCCTGGTCCTGCTTGTTTTCTTTGTTTTTGTTTTGTTTTGTTTTATTTTGTTTTGAGGGGGCTTTGGTTGCAGGTCCTTCTGACCGCACTGTTCTCCTAGAACAGCCGAGTTCCGTGACTCAGCGGTGCCATCACTCCCTTGCAAAGCCCCCTGAGCCCTTTGCCTGGGACCTGGCTCCACACTGCCCCACCCTCCACCTGGTGGGGACTTGCTGGAGAAAACCGTGGCCTCGGCTCCCTCCCTCGGCTCTCGGCTCAGCCTTGACCCCGTGGTTCGGGGCTGTGGACGGACCTCTGGTGTGTTGCTCTGGCTTCATTACCTTCCCCCAAAAAGGTGTGAGCCTTTGTCCGTCTCCTGTCTTCCCAAACCCACCACGCCCTCTGCCCTACTCCAAGCTGACCCCAGGCCCTGGCGCACCTGCCACCCCAACGGGCTCGGACTCTGGGTGCCCCTCCCTTCTCATCCTCTCCGAGGCTTTGTTGCTTCCGCTAGTCTTTTCTTCTGTCCTGGCTCATGCCCAGGACGGCGCAGATGCTCTAGAATTGTCCATCTTTCACATAACCCGCCTCTGAGCTCGCAGTCCCTCCCAGCTGTCCCCGCCTCTCCGCAGCCGTGTGCGCCTCAGGGGAAGTGACAAACTTCTCGTTCAGGTTCTTTAGTGCGTAAGAGGCTGTCCATTTCTTTTCCAGGTAGTTTGGGTGAATTATATTCTGAGAAACTGTTAAGAGTTACCGGTATGAAAGCGTGTGGAGGCGGACCCTTCCCTTCTCACCATGTCTGCACATACAAGTGTTTATTCCTTATTTGTGCTGTCTCTTTCTCTCACAGTCTTGCTAGAACTCTGTCAGTTTTGTCTTTTCAAAGAAGAACTTTTTAGCTAAAAAAAAATCTCTCTCCTTTCGATTTGATTAACGCCGCTGCTGTGTTGGTGTTGTCAGTGCCGTGGCGTAGCCGGAAGCAGGGCTGATCGGCCCCTCGGCCTCGTCTCCTCCTCGGCCTCCGTCTTCCAGAGGCTCCCACCGCGCACAGATTCGTGTCTGTTCCTCCAAGATGTTCTTTCTGGTCTGTGTGTCAGAAGGTGGTGGTGGTGGACGCCACGGTGGCCTGCCTCGAGACATCCGTCAGGAAGTGGAGCCATGGGTTTCTCTCACTCTCTTGTCCTTGGTAGAGGGGTACGGAGGCCATGGCAAAGGTGGGGTACTGTCCATTCCTAAGCCTCTTCTGAGGGCCGTTGACACGTGTCTGGAGCTTGGGCGCCAGCTGCTTCGGGGAGCTGCGTTTTCCTCGCTGATCTTACCTGGGGGCCTGTGGACACCTGAGCCCACTTGGCCAGCCTGCTCGGGGGCCGGCGGGGAGACAGCCCTGTCCCACTTTCTGGCTTCCAGGGGAGGAGCGCTGGGCCATCACTCAGCTCCTGCTGCTCGTGACCCCAGATCAGTTTTTCTTCTTCCTCCGTGGCTGCTCTTCTGCCTTCCTGAGCTCACCCACTGGCTTTTCTTGTTCTGCTCTGGTAGTGCTGGAAACCCCTAATTCCTGTACCAGATTCTGAAATGGTAGTTTATTGGCTCAATTTTAAGTATGATCCAATTTTTATTATTTGTCTCTAAAACCGTGAATTGTTTAGAAGTATTTGTAAATACCTGAGCATAGGTCTTTTGGGTGACTTAATCATTGACTTTTAATTTAATGCCGTTGAATGTCATAGTCTCCATTGTAACGGTTCCTTTCCCATCAGTTACACTAACGCATGTTAAGTTTTCCTGAATGTCCCGTGTGTCCTTGGAACTGCGTTCCCAGGGTTCAGAGGGCTCTGCGTTCACCCCTTAGACCAAGCCTTTGTTAATTGTGCTCTTCGTTCTTTCTGTGTTTTTACTGATTTTGTGTGCCATGAATCTGCTGGTTTCTGAGTAAGGTCAGTTAGACTCCTCTTTTCCTCAGAAGTAGGTGCATCTTTGCCCTGCATTTTAAAGCTGCACAGGTGACTACGATTTAAAATGACTCAGTCTTGGTGTGTTGTCCCCTCACTGCACAGAAGCCGTGTATGGCTCCTCCCGAAGGCCTGGTTCGTTTGCCATCTGCAGAGCCGTGCGAGCCCCCTCCTCCTCTCCTCTCCTGTCCTGTGCTGCTGGCGGTGGCGTGTTTGAGGTAGTCTTGTGCAGTCAGCATAAAGGCAGACTTACTTTGGTCTCCGTGCCGAGATGGCGGTCCCTGTCTGTGGTCGCTGACCTGTTGGGGTTTACTTCTCCCTCCGTGCTGGTCCTGACTCCAGCATCGCCCTCGCCCCCCTCTTGTGCTTCCTCCCGTGCTCCCCGCGTCCTCGGAGTTTGCTCCCTCCCTCCTGCTCCTGGTCGTTACTCCTGGCGCCTGCATGCCTCTGCACCTGCTCACTGCTGTCAGCTTTCATGGGATTTTGAACTGTATAAAAATGCCATCCCGTACGCATCATTTTGTGCCTGATTTATTTTGTTCATTGTTACATTTGAGATTCGTAAATGTTGTAGTTTCTTCATTTTCATTTCTATCCACTGTTCGCCTTTTTCGAATACACTGTGCTTATTTCCAGATTTTGCTTCAGTGAGCGATACTCTTGGAGCACACGCTCACACGTTCTGTTGTACGCATGCGTGCAAAGAAATTACTGAGCCCTAGAGAGTTTGTAAAATTAACTCAAGATTAATGGCATATTTTTAAATAAAAACTCTTTTCCCAAACAAAATTCATTTCATGAGTAGAGTAGCATTGTTTTGTTTGGGTAGTATAAGATAGCTGGATTCTCATACCTGTGTCTGTGTTCAGTCTGATGTTAGAGGTTATTTTGATTGAAGTATATGAAGACGGTACTTTCATAGCTTTTTCAAGTAATTGTGAATGTTCTTTTTCGATACTGCTCCAAACCAGGACAAGTAATAGTTTCTCAATGGTTAGTTGCGATGTAAAATCTGAAATAGTCATTAAATTTGTTGCTGTCACCACTGTCGTCGACAGAAGGGTCTCTCAAGTGGAGGAGCCCTGGAGCCCACAGTGCTGGGTACAGGTTTTCCAGACTTCTGAGTTTTGCGTGAAATTTCAGATTTTGATTGGCCACAAATAACATCAGCTGTTTTCCTTGAAGTGACAGGCCCGCTTCACTCATTGTTGAGGAGACCGCCACTCTCCGAGTCCGAATAGCCATAGTTTCCCGATGCCTCATGGGGGAAGGGGCTCATTCAGCTCGCAGCGCACGGTGCTTCTCTTGGGAACATTGCTAGAATGCTTTCTGCCTACATCATGTTTCATCACATAGGATATTCCAAAGACATGTGCTTGAGGGTCGAGATGGAATACAGTTAATGATTTCAGTGCATCAAGAGCGTTCTTTAGTGGAACTGGCCTTTTTTTTTTTTAACTAATTTCTTTTTTATTATTAAAATTTTTTAAATGTTTATTTATGAGAGAGAGAGCGCACGCACCCATGTGAGCGGAGGAGGGGTAGAGAGGGAGACACAGAATCTGAAGCAGGCTCCAGGCTCGGAGCTGTCAGCACAGAGCCTGATGTGGGGCTTGAACCCACGAATCCATGAGATCATAACCTGAGCCGAAGTCAGACACTTAACCAACTGAGCCACCCAGGTGCCCCAGTTTATTTATTTTTATTATGTTTGTTTATTTTGAGAGAGAGAGAGAGAGAGAGAGAGAGCGCGCACCTGCACAAGTGGGGGAGGGGCAGAGAGGAGAAAGAATCCTAAGCGGACTTCTCAGTATCAGCACAGAGCCCAGTGCGGGGCTTGAACTCACAAACCATGAGATCATGACCCGAGACGAGGTCCAGAGTCAGACACTTAACCGACTGTGTCATCCAGGCGCCCTGGTGGAACTGGCTGTTTTTAAACTAAGTGCATTGACGTGAAGAACGGTGGCCACAGGACACTTTATTGTGCGACTTCCGTTCTTGCCAAGGGGCTGCGCCGGTTCATGCCCGCCAGTGCAGATGTCAACACAGGAGAAAGGCAGATACCACCTGGATACTGACGTGAAAATAGCCTTCACTAGTGAACTAGCCGAAAGCGTGTTCGGGACTGCCAGGGGTCCATGGACCACGTTCAAAGAAGAGTGGAGTGGAGTCCAGTGGTCCCCGTCCGTGGTTCCCTTTTCCGTGGTCTCAGTTCCCACAGGTGGCCAGTCTGGAAGCAGGTGATCCTCCTCCCGAGGTGTGGTCAGGAGGTCAGCGGTGGCCTGATGCTGGGTCGTCCCAGCGCCCACGTCACTCGGCTCACTTCGTGTCCACACGCGGGCACTTCATCGTCCCACATCGTCCCAGGAAGGGCGAGTGCAGGACAGTAAGACGTTTTGAGAGAGAGAGAAAGACCACGATCACGTAACTTTTATTACAGTGTGTTGTTGCGCTTGCTCTGGTTCGTTACCAGTTTTTGTTAATCTGTTGCTGTGCTTCATTCATAAATTAAACTTTATCATAGGTATGAAAGTGTAGGAAAAAACACAGTATAGATAGAGTATATTCATGGATTTAGGCTTCCACTGGCAGCCATGTAACGTCTCCCTTGCTGATCAGGGGAATGACTATATTTGTCTTTTTCTTATGGATATATGGGACTTTTTTAAAGTTTATTTATTTTGAACGAGAGCACAAGCAGAGGAGGGGCAGAGAGAGAGAGGGAGAGAGAATCCCAAGCAGGCTCCACACTATCAACACAGAGCCTGACGAGGGGTTGATCCCATGAACCTGATCACGACCTGAGCTGAAATCAAGAGTTGGACGCTTAACCGACTGAGCCACCCAGGCGCCCCCTTATGGGACTTCTTTATGTGTGTTGAATATGAGCCCTTTGTTGGTTTTATGCATTGCAGATGCCAGGTTCCTCTTCTGCTTCCCTTTTCACTGTTTATAGTGTCTTTTGATGAACACAAGTTCATTTTTAATCCAGTCAGATTTCTTAAAATTTTCCTTAGTAGTTACTGCTTTGTTTCGTCCTGTTCATTAATGGTTTTTCTTATCATGAAGTCATGAACGTATTTTTAGTATGTTTTTTCTATTAGTACTGTCTAAAGAAATATGTGAATGACAATGCAAGCCACCATGTGAGTAATTTTAATATTTTAGTAGCCACATGCCATATTTTTTCTCTCAGTGGATCCAAACTATCATTTTAACCTGTACCCAATATAAGAAATATAGATGAGATATTTTCAATCTGTTGCATCCTGAACGTTCAGAATCTTCGTGTGTTTCACACGTCCAGCCCGCGCCACCCCGGACGCTCACTTTCACAGGCTCAGGAGGCACAACGTGACCAGGGGCTGCCGGACTGAACAGCACAGTCCCGTACTTTTATTGTTTTGCCTTTCATGTT
Organism: Paguma larvata; assembly: GCA_030068075.1. Lineage (NCBI taxonomy): Eukaryota > Metazoa > Chordata > Mammalia > Carnivora > Viverridae > Paguma > Paguma larvata. The sequence goes on along the minus strand of CM057823.1, from coordinate 194,185,259 downwards.
TCGACCTGCAACCCTCGTGGAATTGAAATTAAATTTTTATACGGTGCGAGGTAAAGGTCAAGTTAGGGTTACTTCTGTGTGGAAATTCAGTTCCCGAATAGCATTATTGAAATGACTGTTGCCCCTCCTCTCTGCCGCCACTTTTTAGCACTGCCTTTGTTGTAACTCAAGCATCCGTGTGTGTGTGTGTGTGTGTGTGTGTGTGTATTTCTGGTCTCTGTTCTTCCATTACTTGTTTGTCCCTATGCCAGCAGCACATTGTAGCTAATTACTGTAGCTTTGTAATAAAGCTCATTTGCAGAAAGTCCTCTTACCTTGTGCTCTTCAGAAATGTCTTATTCTTTGTTCTTTGCATTTCTATATAATTGAAAATTTTCTTGTCAACTTCCACACACACACACAGACAAAAATACCCTCTTAGAATTTGGCTGGGATTGCACTGAGTCTGTAAATCAGTAGTAGGAAAATTAGTTTCTTTCTAATATTTTCAGTAATCTAATAATCCCATTGAATATGGAATTTTTTCCAATTATAAGTGTTTTATATTTTTCTGTGTTACACCATTGCTTTTTTTAAAAAAAAGGTTTACCCTAGGTATTTGACTTTTGCTTATTCTATTTTATTTTTTTAAAGTTTTTATTTATTTATTTTAGAGAGATTGAGCACATGCACACAAGCAGGAGAGGGGCGGGGGGGGGGGCAGAGGATCTGAAGCGAGTTGAGAGAGCAGAGAGCCTGATGCAGGGCTTGAACCCAGGAGAACCATGAGACCTGAGCCGAAGGCAGATGCTGAACTGACTGAGCCACGCGGGCGCCCCTGCTTGTTCTGTTTTAAATGATGCCTTCTACATTCTTCCTTGTCTAACTTCGTCAGTGTGGATGTAATTGACTTACCTTTGTAAGTTGCTAATTGAATGGACATTGCAAGACCCCTGTGTTATGACTCCGGTCTTTGATCTTACTTTTTTCAACTGGAATCCCAGTTTTTTTTTTGAAGAGTTGCAATTTTAAGTTACAGTCAGTTTGTCTCAGATGTTTTTCCGTATTGCTGGGTAGTTCTGCAACACTCCTTAAAAGACTCCACACTGATGACTTTTACTCACCTTCTCAACCTTGGTTACTGGCACAACACCCAAGACTGTGGGCTGAGTGAGAAGTGGAATATTACGGAGGTAGTTCTAGAGAACACCGACATTTGAGACAGAGATGACTGTAAAGCAGACCTCAGAGGAATAGAAAAGCAAGCAAGTATGATAACCAGAACTGAGTGAAGATAGTCGTTTTAATGTTTATTTAGTTATTTTGAGAGAGAGGCCAAGCACATGTGCATGAGCAGGGGAGGGGCAGAGAGAGAGAGAGAGAGAGAATGAATCTCAAGCAGCCTCTACACTGTCAGCAGAGGGCTCAATCTCAGGAACTGGAGCTTCAGGAACCAGGAGATCATGGCCTGAGCTAAAATGAAGAGTTGATGCTTAATCAGCTGAGCCACCCGGGCGCCCAGTGAAGGTAGTCATTTGAAGGATGGTATGGTCAGTAGTTGTCGGGCCTGGGATTTGATTTTTTGCCCTATTTGAAGGTGGTAAGGTACTTTGTTTCTATCTCATGGGTGGGTGTTGGCAGGGGACGCGAGACTCCTGGGTCAGAGACTGCGGACTTCATTGCTCCCGGCACAGCAGCCATCACGAGCACGACCGTGTCCACCGCCTTGTTCTCGCCCCTTCCCCAAATCCGTGTCTGTGAAGTGGAGAGGCCTACACACATGCCGTGGGCACAGTGAGTTTACGTTGGTCAGGGTTCAGCAACCCTGAGTTTGGGGACCTGTCATTTTTAAAGTGGGCAGTAAGCGCGCCTGCACTTTGTCTCAAGGTTACCTGCTGCGCAAACGCTGAGAGATGGCCCGGTGGGGAGGGACGGGAGAGAATAGGTAGAGTCTTACAGCCTGGGTAGATCCGTCAAGACTGTCTCCAACTGTCCTCCTAACAGACGTTTTAAAAAGTTATCCAAGAAAAGATATGAGGTGTTGAATGTAGCAGCAAGGAGATTGTATCTGACCTTTGCTAGATTCATGTTAGTGGAAGTGTGGGAGTAGAAGCCAGACTGAGCTGTGTGAAGAATAAGGTATTGGTGAGGAAGCTGAGAAAGTCAACCTAAGGTGCTGACTTTGAAGATGCTTGACTGTGAAGGCAGGGAGGGCAGATCCAGAGGGAGAGGGGAGCTGGGGGGCGGGGGGGCTGGGAGCATTTAAATATGGAAGGAAAGAGCTGGTGGTCAGGGAGAGGCGTGCCCCCCCCCACTTAAATTTCATTTTTTGTGAGGAAGTGTTTGAAAGAGCTTCTATACGACTGTGTGTAACAAGCATGTCATGAAGGATAGTAAAATGAACACCAGCCAGCATGAAACCCAGGCCCTTCCTGACACTTGGGCGCCTTTCTGTGTTCTGCCTTCCGCCTCTTCCCGCCTCCCCTTCTGAGGTAGTCCCCCTCTTGAATTTTATATTTATCATTCCCTTATTTAAAAATTCCCTTAAAAATTATATTACCTATATGCATATCTCTAAAAAGTTGTTTAATTTTGTTTGTTTCTGATCTTTCTGAAAATGGTGTATTTATGTTGTCTCTGTAAGATTAATTTAATCTCATAAGATTCCTCATGCTGTCTGGGTAGCTGCATTTATTCACAGATGTAATTCACCCACGATTCACATATAATTCAGTATGTCACTGTATATAATTTATTCATCAATAATTTTGTTGAAAGACACACAGTTTTGCTTTTTTGTTTGTTTTTTAGTTATCAGTGATTGTTAAAAATGTCGTCAGGGCATTTTTATACCTGTCTCCGGTTACTCATTTGTAAGGCTTTTGTTAGAGTGTGTGTTGGTCAAGATTCTCCAGAGAAAGAGAACCAATAGGGAAGAGAGGGATTGAGGAGTCGGGGGAGAGAGGTAGAGATAGGGAAGGAGAAAAAGAAGGAAGGAGAAAGGGGAAGGAAGGAAGGAGAGAGAAGGAGATTTATTACAGGGATTGGCTCATGTGGCTATGGAGGCCGAGAAGTCCCACGATCTGCTATCTGCAGGCTGGAGACCCAGGACGGCAGACCCAGGAAAGCTGGTGGTGTCAGTCTGGGTCCAGAGGCCTGAGAACCCGGGACCGGTGGCGTGAGTCTTGGTCCCAGGGCAGGTGTCCCAGCGGAGGCAGGGAGGCTCAGGACGATACCCACCCACCCTCACTGGCGAGGGGATCATCTTTACTCAGTCTACAGATGCAAACGCTCCTCTTTTCCAGACACACCCGGAAATAACGTTTTACCGGCTGTCTGTTTACCTCTTAGCCCAGTCAAGTTGACATGTAAAATTACTTGTGAGGGTGTTTATTTATGCAGTAGAATTGCTGGGTTGTAGGTAATTCAGATGCTTATTACATTTATAAGATAATAGCAGTTTTCCGAGGGGTCATTTCAGTTTCTATCTCTGCCAGTAATGTTTGAGTTCCGCTTACCCGTATTCTCGCCCCCACTTAGCATGGGGTCGGCAGACTTCGAAGTTGTTTGGGGTGGAAAGGAGTCAGGTAGGGAAATGGTGGTGTCCATGGGGTCCCACTAGAATAGGAGAGCAGGGATCTCTTTCTAGAAGAATTATCCTTCTGTTGAGATGGGATTCTCAGGCAGGGCTACGTTGGGGGGCAAGTAAGGTGGGGTGGGGAGTGTGGAAGGTGAGAAAATTGCTGCCAGAAGTCTTTCTTAGAAAATGTTTTTTGAGAAGGAGAGTGGATTTCGCGAGATGGGAAGGAACTGGGAAGTGGGTAAGGTTTCACATGGTCTCCCTGAGAAATGAGAACAGTGAGCCGTCAGAGCGTCCAGGTTGGGGCTAGCCTGAGTCCCTCTTGAAGGTGCAGACCTTGCTGTGCAGTGGCCTTGACTTCCCCCTCAGCAGCATCCCCTGTGTTGGACCATGAGAGCAAGGTGGCAGGGCTGATTGGGAAGGGTCAGGGTGACTGCACAGGCTCAGCGGAAGCTGGGCCTCTGGGGGTATCTACTTGGCTCACTCCCTCCCAGTGGCATGCACTGTTCTTTCCACTGGACAGTGCATGCATCCACCCCAGACACAGCCACTTTGTCCTGGCTCCTGGCTCCTGGCTCCACCCCCCCACTCCCCAACTCAGGGTGTCTGCACAATCTTAGCACAGAATAGGCACCTAGGGATGGTTTTGAATGAAAGGAACAAGCCTACCTTTATATCCAAAGGTAATGTTTTAGGACCTCAAAACATTTACAAATACTCCTTCTGCCCAGTAGAGTTCACACAATATTTTGTTTGTATTCTGATAATGGGAGAGGACAGGTTCAGACCATTGGAGGGCCTGCTGTGTATCGGAGGGCTTTGTTCCTGCTTTCTGTGGCCTGGTGGGCCCGGGCGCCCTGCTTGTCAAGGCTACTGAGGAAGGAACAGAGGTTATCTTAACATTTAACGTTCTTTGCCGAGGCCAAGCAGAGACCCACAGAAGGTATGGCCTGCTCTGTGCAGGAGAAATTCAGACAGGCAGAGAGATGGGACGGTCAAGGTGTTTTGTAGAAAGAGACCTGCGGGGATACAGGCCTAACTCCAAAGAGTCTGCTTCTTAGTAGTCAGAATCAGGCCTGTGTTGAATTAGCAATTTGGTTTCCGTTAATCATTCATCTGTCTCTTTATTTTTATTAATTTTTAATTTTTTATTGCTTAAAATTTTTTGTTTATTTTTGAGAGAGAGCGAGAAGAGCGAGGGAGACAGAGAATCCGAAGCAGGCTCCAGGCTCTGAGCCGTCAGCACAGAGTCCAACTTGGGGCTCAAACTCGTGAACCGTGAGATCATGACCTGAGCCAAAGTTAGTCACTCAACAGACTGAGCCACCTAAGTACCCCCATCTGTCTCTTTAAAATAATGTTAATTGAATAATTTTTAGGTTTTAAATTTTTTAAGTTGTAGACCAGCTTGGGTTTTTATAAACACACAGAGGCTTAAAAAGTGTAAGTTATGTTGCATTTTACATTTGTGTATGTTTAATGAAAATAATTTTAGTCTGGTCTGTGGGGGGTAGGAGATGGCACTTGAGATAATTGTTTTGTTTTTTGGGGTTTTTTAATTTTTTTTAGCATTTATTTTTGAGAGAGAGGAGCAGAGTGTGAGTAGGGGAGGGGCAGAAAGAGAGGGAGACACAGAATCCCAAGCAGTCTCCAGGCTCCGCACTGTCAGCACAGAGCCCCATGTGGGGCTCAAACCCACAAACTGCAAGATCATGACCTGAGCTGAAGTCAGACCCTCAGTGGACAGAGCCACTCAGGCGCCCCAAAAACTTTTCTTTGAAGAGGTCTGTAGCGTTCAGGCATCCTGCTACAAGGAAGACTACTTGGCAAATTAATATTCTGTTTTTTTGTTTCCAAGTTTGATTATTTTATTTTTATTTATTTATTGAGAGAGAGTGCAGGAGCGAGCAAGGGAGGGGCAGAGAGAGAGAGAGAGAGAGAGAGAGAGAAAATCCCAAGCAGGCTCCACACTGTCAGCGTGGGAGCCTGATGCGTGGCTGGAACCCATGAACCGTGAGATTATGATGTGAGCCGAAGTCACGAGCTGGATACTCAACTGACTGAGCCACCCAGGCACCCTAAAGGCTGATTATTCTAAAGGCTTCCTTTTGATTCTGGACATTAGCAATTGTGTCTGTGTTCTCAAATATATCATTAAAATGTAAGTCTTGCATTTCATACTAAGGAGCCTGGTTCTCCAACAGTTATGTGCCTGCAAGTCTTTTCAAGGCATATAGTCTCGATTTAAACCAACCATTCAAGAGGTTGCTAGTATTTGTTTGTATCTTGAATGCTTGCCCTGTTGGGTCTTGGTTCCTAATACAAACATGTAAAGTTCCTTTACGATGAGCATCATGAAGCTGGTTGTCACTGCCACTCCGAGCTGTCAGGTTGGGCAGACAGAACCGAGTCAGCCTCGCAGATAGATCGTCCCGGTGGTGGTCTTTGGTTTTTCTTGCTTAATGTAATGCTTTTGAGACTCCTGTCTGTGGTTTCATGTATCCATAGTTAATTCTTTTTATTTCTGAGTAGTATTCCTTACCCATTCACCAATAAAAGTACATTTATTTTTTTTTGGTTTTGGCTATTAACATCACAGCACTGGTAACATTTGAGTACAAGTCTTCCGTGGACATAGTTCATTTCTCCTTGTTAAATGCCGAGGAGTGGAATTGCCAGGTATAGTTAACATTTTAAGCAACTGTCTTGGAATTTTTCAAAGTGCTTATACTATTTTCCAGCCATGTATGAGAGTTCCTGTTAATCTGTGTCCTCACCAAGGCTGGATATATTGACAGTCCTTAATTGTAGCTATTCTAGTGGCTTATAGTGTGCATCTCATGGTTTTAACTGGCATTTTCTTAAGGACGTGATGAGCATCTTTTCTTGTACTTATTTTCCGTCTGTGTCGCTTTGAGGATGTGGCTCTTCAAATCTTTGCCTATTTTTAATTAGGTTATTTGTCTTATTATTATTGAATCGTGACAGATCTCTATAGTATATTCCGAATACAAGCCTTTCGTCAGGTATGTTTTTCAAATATTTTCTCCTAGCGTGTGCCTTGCCTTCTCATTACATAACACTATTCTTTGAAGAGCAAAATTTAAAATTTTTATCAAGTCCAGTATCAATGTTTTTAAAATATTTGAGAGAGGGGGAGAGAGAGAGAGAGCGCGTGTGCACACATGCGCTTGTGCACGTCCAAGTGAGGGAGGGGCAGAGAGAGAGAGAGAGAGAGAGAGAGAAGAGAGAATCCTAAGCAGGCTCTGTGCTCAGTGTGGAGCCCGACGTGGGGCCTGATCCCACCACCACAGATCATGACCTGAGCCGAAATCAAGGTTTGGTTGCTTAACTGACTGAGCCAGGCACCCCCAGTTTACCAGTTTTTAAGTGATTTGGGCTTTTTGTGTTCTATGTAAGTAATCTTTGCTACCCAAGGTTAGAAAGATTTTTTTGCCCCGTGTTTTTTTCTAAATGTCGTATGTTTTGAGCCCATATATTTGATCTCTGATGCTTTTTTTTTTTAAGTTTATTTTTGAGAGAGAGAGAGAGAGAGGTCGTTAGCAGGAGAGGGGCAGAGAGAGAAGGAGACACAGAACTCGAGGCGGGCTCCAGGCTCTGCACTGTCAGCACAGAGCCTGACATGGGGCTCAAATTCATGAACTGTGAGATCATGACCTGAGCCAAAGTTGCATGCGTAACCCACTGAGCCCCCCAGGTGCCCCAATCTGTGATCCTTTTTGAGTCAAGTTTTGTATCTCTTGTAAAGTAAGGTTGAGGTTCATCCTTTTTGCATGTGGATGTGCTCTTGTTTCAGAACTGCTTGCTGAAAATACTGTGTTTCCTTGTGCAATTACTTTGGCATCATTGCAAAAAATCGGCTGATACTGAATGCGTGGGTCTGCTTCTGGACTCTGTCTTCCACTTTACATATAGTGCTCATCCTTTTGTTAGTACCACACACTCTTGATTCCTTCAGCTTCTTAGAGTAAGTCCTGAAATGACAGAGAAGTTCTCCGGCTTTGTTCTTTTTCAGCAAGTTTTGGCTATTCTAGTTCCTTTGTGTTCCCATATAAAATTTTGAATCATCTTCCAGTTTCTACAGAAAGGTCTGCTGAGATTTTAACTGACATTGTGTTGAGTCTATAGACCAATTTGGGGGGAGAATTAGTGTCTTAATAATATTGAGTCTTTGAATCCATGAATGTAGTATGACTTGTCATGTAGTTAGGTCTTTTAAATTTATTCTTAAAATAGTTTGTAGTCTTTAACATACAGGCTCATAGTGTATTGAAAAATTTCCAAGGTATTTAGCATTTTCTTGCTATTTTAGATGGTACTTCTAAAAAAAAATTTTTAACATCTAATCGTTTATTGCTACTATATAGAAATACAGGGTTTTTTTTTTTTTAATTGACCTTATATTCTGTGAAGACTCATTTACTATAGTAGTTATTTGGTTGATTCCTCAAGATTTTCTTTAATTTTTAAAAATTATTTGAGAGAGAGAGAGAGCAAGAGGGGCAGAGAGAGGGAGAAAGAGAGAATCCTAAGCAGGCTCCATACTCAGTCCAGAGCCCAATGTTGGGTTCAATCCCACAACCCTGGGATCATGACCGAACTGAAAGCAAGAGTCAGACCTAACCACCTAAGCCACCCAGGCGCTCCAGTTCCTCAAGGTTTTCTACACAGATGATCATATCATCTAAAAATAATGTATTTTTTTAACCCAATCTGTATGTCTTTTTTTTTTTTCTCCTTGTGTTGCTCTGTTGGCTAGGCCCTGCAGTGTGATGCTGAATAGGAGTGACATGAGCAGAGACACCCTTCTCTGGTTTCCAGTCTTAGGGGGAAAGCATTTAGTCTTTCACGATTAAGTATGGTGTTACCTGTAGGATTTTGTAGATGAGGTGGGAAAAATCTACTTCTCTTTTTAGTTGGCTGAGAGTTATCATGAATGGATATTTACTTTGGTCAAATTCTTTTTTTATTCAGATGATCATAGAGTTTTTCTTTTTTCGTTAACGAAATTATGGTGATTTTTAAAATGTTAAATCAACCTTATATTCCTGTGATAATCGCACTTGATTGTGATGTATTATTATCCTTTCCATAGGTTGCTGTGTTGGCTTTGCTGATATTTTGTTAAGAACTATTAATCTGTATTCATGAAGGATAATAGTCTGTAAGTTTCTGGTCTCATAATAACTTTGTATGGTTTTGTTGTCAGGATAATGCTTTGTGGAATGAACTAGGAAGTATTCTCTCTTCTTTAGTTTCTGGAAAAGTTTGTGTACAGGTGGTATTATTTCTACCCTAAATGTTTGGTAGAATTCACCAGTGAAGCTATCTTGACCTGGAGTTGCCTTCCTGGGATGGTTTTGATTTTTAAGTTCAATATAAGGTTATCTATTTCTTCCAGTGTTTTGTTAATTTTTGTCTTTAAAGAAATATAGGTAGTCATTTTATAGTGTATGTAAGTCAAGTCACGATGCTGTACACCTGTATACAATTATTTAGTATTGCATGTTATATCTCAGCAAAACTGGGAAAAAAGGAATTTGCCCATTTTATGTCAAATGTATTGGCATCAGGTTGCTCAGAATATTCCCTTACCTATCTTTTTAATTTCCATGGGATCTGTAGTGACTGCTCCTACCACTTTATTCCCGATGTTGGTTGCTTGAGTTTTGTTTTCCCTGATAGCCTAGCTAGAGGTTTGTCATTTTTATTAATCTAAGAACCACATTTTGTGTGAATTGATTTTCCATTTTCTGTTTCGTTAATTTTTGTTCTTAGGTTTATTATGTCTTTCAACTTCACAGTTAATTTCATAAAATTCTATTTAAGCATTTCTTTAGCTGCATCTTACAAATTTTAATATGTTTTGTTTTTCATTATATTCAAAATATTTTGTAATTACCCTTATGATTTATTCTTCGACTCATGGATTATTTAGAATTGTGGTTTTAGGGGGCACCTGGTTGGCTCAGTTGGTTAAGTGTCCGACTTCAGCTCAGGTCATGATGTCACGGTTCATGGGTTCAAGCCTCTGCATCCGGCTCTGTGCTGACAGCTCAGAGCCTGGACCCTGCTTTGGATTCTGTGTCTCCCTCTCTTTCTGTACACACCCCTCCCCCAGCAATCTGTCTCTGTCTCTCCCCAAAATAAACAAACGTTAACAAAATTAGAATTGTGGTTTTAATTTGTTTTTTTAATATTTACTTATTTTTGAGAGACAGAGCATGAGCAGGGGAAGGGCAGAGAGAGAGAGAGGCAGACGCAGAATCCGAAGCAGGCTCCAGGCTCTGAGCCATCAGCATAGAGCCCGACATAGGGCTCGAACTCACAGACCGTGAGATCATGACCTGAGCCGAAGTCGGCCGCTTAACCGACTGAGCCACCCAGGCGCCCCTAGAATTGTGGTTTTAAATTTCCAAATACTTTGGTGTATTTCCCAGATATCTTTTTTTAATGTCCATTTATTTATTTTTGAGAGAGAGAGAGAGAGAGAAGTAGAGAGAGAATCTCATGCAGGCTCGCACTGTCAGCATAGAGCCTGATGAGGGGCTCGAACTCTCGAACTGTGAGATTATGACCTGAGTTGAAGTCAGATGCTTAACCAACTAAGCCACCCAGGTGTCCCTCCAGGTATCTTTTTTTTTTTTTTTTTTTAATTGAGGTATAATTGACACAACATTATATGATTTAGTATAACATAATGATTAGGTATTTGCGTATATTATAAAATAACCTCCGCAGTAAGTCTCTAGTTAACATCTGTCACCGTACATAGTTACAAAAAGAGGTTTTTTTGTTTCTGTTTTAATGAGGACTTTAAGGATCTATTCTTAGCAACTTTCAAACTTGGCAGTACAGTATTAACTACAGTCACTATACATTACATTTCCATGACTTAGTTTATACTGGAATTTTGTACATTTTGACCACCTTTAGTTGTTATTAGCTTAATTCTTTGGTAATCAGAGAACATACTTAATATATGATTTAAGTTTTAGAAACGTGTTGATTTGTTTTATGGCTAGTCTTGGTTAATGGTCCTTGTGCATTGGAAAGAATTTGTATTCTGTCATTGGGAAAGAGCATACTATGAATGTTATTTCAAATTGGTCATTGGTGTGTTCTCATCTTCTGCATCCTTTCTGGTGTTTTTATCTAGTTTAGTTACAGAAAGGACTGTTGAAATTCCAGATGTGACTGTAGGCTTGCGCATTTCTCCTTTTATTTCCATGTATCTTGAGCTCTGTTATTGGCGTGCTTACTTACTTACCCTGTTACTGCTTCTTGTTAAAAATCAGTCATGTTGTCATTATTATTATTAATTTCGTCTTCATCATTATCATCTTCTTCATCCATTGCTGCTAACATCCCTCGTGCTAAAGCCAGCTTTTGCTGATATTCATAGAGCCGCCCAGTCTTTTTTGGTTAGTATCTGCATTCAGCGCGTCTCCCAACTTTTATTTTTAACTGATTTGTTTCTTTATGATCTGCTGTAGAAAGCATAGTGGCTCTTGCTTTTTAATCCAATCTGACTGTCTTCTAACAGTTGGAATATTTCACTGTTTCTATTCATGTCCTTATACAATGATATAAATGATATCACAATGAAACGGTATAAATCTACCATCTTTTGTTTGTTTGTTTTTTCCCCTTCTCTTGTTGGCTGCTCTTTCCTTCCTTTTCTTTTGGATTAGTTGAATATTTTTTATGCTTATATTTTATCTCCTCTTGGCTTATTACCTATTACTTTGTTTCATTATTTTTAGTGGTTCTAGAATTCACAATATATATCTTCAACTTTTTTTTAATTCATTTTTTAAAATTTACCTCCAAGTTAGTTAGCATATAGTGCAACAGTGATTTCAGGAGTAGATTCCTTAACCCCCCCTCACACATTTAGCCCATCCCCCTCCCACAACCCCCCCAGAAACCCTCTGTTCTCCATATTTAAAAGTCTCTTATGTTTTGTCCCCCTTCCTGTTTTTATATTATTTTTGCTTCCCTTCCCTTATGTTCATCTGTTTTGTATCTTAGAGTCCTCATATAAATGAAGTCATATGATATTTGTCTTTGTCTGACCCATTTTGCTCAGCATGGTACCCTCTAGTTCCATCCACGTCATTGCAATGGCAAGATTTCATTCTTTTTGATCGCTGAGTAATACTCCATTGTGTCTATACACCACATCTTCTCTATCCATTCGTCAGATAGTGGACATTTGGGCTCTTTCCATACTTCGGCTGTTGTTGATAGCGCTGCTGTAAACGTTGGGGTGCAGGTGCCCCTTCGAATCAGCACACCTGTATCCCTTGGATAAGTACCTAGTAGTGCAGTTGCTGGGTCCTAGGGTAGTTCTATTTTTAATTTTTGAGGAGCCTCCACACTCTGTTCCAGAGCGGCTGCACCAGTTTGCATTCTCATCTACAGCTTTTCAACCTCTGCTTTCAAAGAATGTCACAGACTTAACACGTAGCGTTAGAGCCTTAAAATGTTGTGCGCTGAGCTCCACCAGCGTTTGTGTGATCATCTGTTCTTCTTGTACAGAGTTTACCGTACGTTTTTATTATTTTAGCTTTGAATAGTTAATTATCTTTTTAAAAGACTTTATGGATGAGAAACGTCCTTGCCCTACTCCCCTGTATAAGGTTGGTGTTCTTCACACCATTCACCTGCGCCGTTCTGCCCCGGGACTGCCTTTAACATTTCCAGCAGTGCAGGGGAGCTGCTGTTTGTGTGAAAGCTTTTCCTTTGCCTTCATCATAAAAAGTTCTTTTTGTTAAGAATTCTAGGTTGTTGGCCATTTCTTTGCTGGCTTCCCTAATTTCTGTTGGAAGCATGTTGTCATTCTTGTCTTTGCTCCTGTGTGTAGAGGGATGTTTTCCTCTGCCTGCTTCTCAGATTTGCACTCCGTCCTTGCTTGTCGACACTGTCACTCTGACGTGCCTGGGTTTGCTTTCCATGTACTGTGCTTAGGATTAGATGAGCTTTTAAGATAGGCCAGTTTCTAGTCTCCTCGAATGTGGGAGATTTTCACCTTTTTCTTTTATTCTGGGACGTCATTACCTGCGTGTTAGACATCTTGACTTTTGTCTTAGAAATGCTGTTTTGTTGGGGTTTTTTTTCCTGTACCTCATTGCTGTACCTCATTTTGGATTATTTTTATTTGGATTTATTGATACTCTGCTGTAAGATATCTTTTATTTTTCATTTATAGAAGTTCCGTTTGCTTATTTTTTACATTTTCATTTGTTCGCCTCGTGTTTATGTTTTCTTCTACTTTTTGCAGAGTTTATAATCACCAGTTTCAGATTCTTGTCTGTTGGTCACATTATTTTTGTTACTTTGGGGTCTTTCTATTGTTGGTTTCCCTCATGATTGTGAGTCATATTTTCTTTCTTCTTGGTTTTGTTCCTGATGCCGCACGTCATGTGTTTTGCCTTGTGGAGTGCTGGGTTTTGCTGTGTTAGACCTGTTGGACCTGGGCAGAGCGTACTAACGGGCGTTAGATCTGTGTGAGATGAGGACTATAAGGCGGCACATTTAAGGGTGTACTATACAGTCACGCGCTGTTTTACAAGGCCTCATTTCGTCCCTTGTCACCAGGAAATGTTACTTTCCAGGTTCTTGGTTGCTGTCCTGAGTCTGTCCTGTGTGTCAGGCAGCATCGTTGGTGCTAGTGCACAGCGGAGAGCAGGACAGAGAGGGTCCCGCTCTTGTGGAGCTGATCTCCCAGTGATGAAGACAGGTAAAAAACAAAACCACCACCAAAACCAGAAAACAAGGGAGGCACCAGGATTTCAAACCGCAGTTTGTGGTATAAGAGACTAGTGGGGGCGATCCAGGTCCGGAGATGGGCACCCACACCGGCACTTTGAACAAGGGCACTTTTGCACGGAGGACCAGGCAGTAACTAGCAACAGATCAACTACCCGCATCTGGGAAGGGAAGGCGACAGAAGCCAGCCGGGGCACATCTAGGGAGCGGCCGCTACCACGCAGCCGAGGGAGAGGACTCCAGGCAGGACCCCCTTGGGAGAGGCTTTCCGGAGGGCGCAGCAGCAGCTGAGGAGCTGCAGGACGTGGGGGAGCCGGCAGCACTCAGTCCACCTCGCTCCTCTGAGGGGCCGTGTCCGGCGAGAAGAGCCCCTGTCTCCGCAGTGTCCCTCGGGCGCCCTCTGCCGGCAAGGCTCCGCTCGGCGCCGGCGGCAGGGGAGGCGTGTTCGCTGGGGCCGCTCCACACAGAGCCCGGCAGCAAGGGTGCATTTGGAGCCCAGAGGCAAAAGGTGGACCCCTGCCTCCACCGTCTCTCTGCTGAGGCGTGGCCGGCAGACCTCTGTCCGTCTGTCAGGCCGTTCACAGGGCGAGTGGGTTCGCGCTCCAGGCCAAGAACAAGTGCAGTGGCAGGAAGGCAACAGCGTGCCCTGGGAAAGCTCGAGGACTGTGATAAGGAAGTGAAGAGTCTGTTCCTAGCTGGTATGGAAGGTTCTGTGCAGGGCCGTGATGGGTCTCTCTTGCTTCAGCCACCAGCCTGGCTGCTACTTGCAGAGGAGCCATGGGCATGGGTGGAGACGGTGCCCCTGCAGGCGGCAGGCGCAGGTGACAGTGGCTTGCCCTGGTTGGGAGCGGATCGTGCACCTGTTGAGGCTCGGAGTCGCACAGCAGCAGCCTTGCTGTCGGAGTCAGTGGGGACGGAGGATCGAGGAGACCTCCTTCGGGAGGCTCACAGACCGGCTGCCCTTGGGGGCTGGCCTGCTTCCACCAGCACTGCCTGCAGACCGCGGAGCCTTCGCAGGCCTTTCCAGTCGCTGTGGTGTTAGAATGGCCTCAGTTTCAGCTGCTCCGCCCTTTGCTGGGCTGTCCGTGGTTCTCCTTGGTGACAGACACCCCCCTAGGCCGCGGTTGGGACTTGGCACCTGGACCGTGTGCCGGGGACTCTGTGAGACACCCCACAGTCCCGCTTGTCCCCGCCCTCAGAGCTGGCCCGCCTCTGGCTCCTGCTGCGCCCCGCGCCCGCCGGTGCGCCCGATCTCCAGGGGCCACACCGCAGCCAGTAGCAAGCCCAGGCGGTGCCGCACGGGTCTGCCCACCCTGAGCCGGAGCCCAAGCCCGGCCGACGCCGCAGCACGGCCTCTGAGGGCGCGTGGCCCTGGTCTTCGCGCATGCGCACTCCCTTCAGGGGCCCCCCTTCTCAGACGTGCTGGCGGTGGCCGTGGGGCTGGCTGCCCTGTTGGTGCCCTTTCTTCATGGGGGGTGTCATCCGCTCTCAGACAGGAACCCACTTCCCACATTGTAACAGAGTCCCTCTCGGGTCCGGTCACGAAGGGACAGGGTGCCAGCCAGGTGGATGTGGGGCCACACACGGGAGAGGGCCCGGGGAGGGGGTAAAGGTCACATTTCCGTCCCCACCTCGCTCCTCTGAGGGGCCGTGTCCGGCGAGAAGAGCCCCTGTCTCCGTGGCTGTTGGTGAAACCTTCTAGGGACTGTTGGGTGTCCAGTCACGGAGGTCGGAGCCACTGTGTCCTGCCGCCTCCACCCAGAACGTTCTGTTCTCCAGCCTCCCGTCCCTCAGAACACGTAGCGCAGCCGTGGGCTTCCCCAGGATCCCTGCTACTTCCGGCAGGGCTTGCTCGGGCTGGGGCCGCCGACAGCGCCATCCCTGGCGGGTGGGGGCCGGCCTGGCGCGCGCGTGTGTTGGGGGAACGGCTCTTCTCTGGAGAATGAGCGACGTTTATGGATGTTCTTCAAGAGACTACGCGGCACTGTCTGAGGGTGAAACAGCTAGCTGCAAACGAAGGCGCTGGGTGTCGGGAAGAGTTGCCTGGATGATGCCCTTGGGGATCTCGTCAGCGTCTAGGTTTCAGTCCGTTTCTAAAAGGCCTTTTTCTGACGCGTTAATTACGAATTTGTGCTGTGAACGTTTGAACATAGTCTGTTCTGTTCTCTTTTTAAAGCAGGGCCAAGACTTTCTTCTTCACTCCCCCCTCGGCGGCTCGCAGCAGGAGGCGGGCGGCGGGAGGCTGGCCCTCGGCGCACAGACGCTCCCCTCGGCCGGGCTGGGCGCCGCCCCTTCGGACGCCGTGTGTGCCTGCGAGGCCTGCAGCGAGCGCAGGTACCGTGCCCGTGGGCCCCCGGGTGTGGGGGGTGCTCAGAGTGGCGGCGCGGCGAAGCGAGGAGGAGCAGGAGAGCCGCGCCCCTGCCCCTGTCCTGCCCCGCCCCTGTCCTGCCCCGCCCCTGCTGCTGGGCAGACCGGCGCCACGGCTGCTGCGGGGCAGAGAGGAAGAGAAGCCGGGACTTGGGGGGCTCGGGACCGCAGCCAGAGTGGCCCAGGGGGTACGCAGGGGCCTCGCGGGGAATGAGGGCTGCCTGCGGGGAGGGGGGGATGCCTCGAGATGGAGGGGAGCGTCCGCATTCCGACGCGGGATGCCTGGTGCGTTGACTCCGGGTGTGCGCGGAGGGGTCCATCGTCCTGGAGTCCAGGGCCCGGGGACCAGACAGATGCAGGCACCCGGAGCCACGGCAGACGGGAGCGGCTCCCCCCCCACCCCCCAGGCTGTCTGGAGGGTGAAGGGCGACCCCGACCCTGCACTACCCTGACCTCCTTGCTCTTGTGCTGTCTCACAGAGAGATTTCGGCAGAGACGGACCGGGAGCCCCAGCAGCTGCAGAACTACTGGTCAGAAGTGCGCTACATGGTCCGCTGCATTTACCGCCAGGCGGGGACTCCGCTGGCCGACGACCAAGACCAGAGCCTCGTGCCCGACAAGGAGGGGGTGAAGGAGCTCGTGGATAGGTACACGTTGCCCCCTGTGTCATGTCCCTCCCTCACCTGCTGCCCGGGAAGCCTCCCCTCTGCTTGCGGGGGACTCTCCTTTCAGGACCCAGTGAGCTCAGCTCGCTCGCTCGGCCTCGGGTGCGCTGCCAATCTTCAGCAGACACGCTGCCAAAAGCAAGCCCATTGGGTAAAGTTTCAAATTCTAATTCTGGTGAAATGCCTCTCATCTGTATAATAAAATAAAAAAAAGAATTGACATGTTTCTTTCATTTCTTAGCACTAAGTCAGACTGTCCCACTGCTTTCTGAGTACTTCCTGTGCCAGGGGTGATCTGGGCGCGTTCTCAGGCACTCTTGCACGTGATTAACCGAGGGAGGACAGGACAGGCAGTTGTCTCCCTATCAAGGCGAGAAGACGCTGCTGTGAGGTCAGGCAGCGTGAGGACACGCATGTAGTGTGAGGAGAGAGCCCGCCGTAGCCAGGCCTGTCCGTGTGGGCGATTCTCAGACACGGGTGGCTCACCACACGGCGTCTGTTCTGCAGCAGCACCTCGTGCCCGGGGACGATAGATACAGAACTTGAGGCGGCAGGCGTAAGTTTTATTCTTCCTTATACTTTGTAGCATCTTTTTTTCTCTTTTTTTGACATGTTCCAAGTAAGAGGGATAAATTTGAGCTAGACGTTTAGTGGGTCGATTCTCCTTTCATTTTCTCTTTCTCACATTTTCAATGTAGCACCTTTGGGCGTCTTAGAAACCCGCGTTTGCTGTACAGTACGGTTTATCCCTGGAGACCGGGACAGTGACTGGCCATGGCTTCTACTGACTAGTGGATGAGTCCGGCCAGGGTGTCCGGGAGGTGGTTTTGGGTGGCCCGCGCCTGTTTTAGAAGTTAGCTGGCCTAGCGGGTGTGAGGGACAAGCAGCCTGCAGCTCAGGCCCGTGACTTCGTTCACGGCGGGTGCTGAGGGAGCGGCTGCAGTCGGACGAGGCAGTGGAAGGAGAATGCTCAGCAGACACCGGCGGGGAGAGATGTTGCGGTGGGAATGACAAAGGTAATGCTATGAATTGCGGAGGTTGGGAAACAGCGTTGCTCTAATAGTGAAATAATACCTTGGAGAGTGTGGAAGTCTCACGCCCCCTCCTGGAAGCGTATGTATCAGATTCCGTATTTCCCCCGGTCCTTGTGTCCAAGAACGCTGCTGTTTCTGTTGTTTACACGCCGCCGCGCAGCAGGAGAGGGAGGTGTGTAAGACCTGTTCCTGGGCGCCTGTACAGCTGGCGATGGTGACCCTTCCCGCCTTGCCGTGGCCCTCGGCGTCCTGCGCGGCCCTGCTCCGCGCGCTCTCCTCCTGTTACCCCTGCGTTCCGGCTCTGCTGGCCCCCGCCGCTCCTCTGCCGTTGCTCTTCTCTGTCTGTGATGGCCTCCCTCCCGCCGTTTACCTTGCTCTTCTGCAGCCACCTTCGCAAAGCGGCCACCCTGTCTGAGGCGCCTCGCTGCCGTCGCCGTTTCTCCCCTGGCCTTCTCTCTCACTGTGTTACTGCCATTCCCTAGAATTCCGTCATATGTGTGCGTGTGCCGGAAGCGCCACAGGGCGGAGGGCTTATTTACTCGGCTTCCTCACGGCCGCGGTCTGACGGGTGAGAATGGCCTTCAGCACGCACGTGCCAGTGCTGGGGACCGTGCGTGTGAAGGCGCTCCCGCGGCTCTTCAGCATATTCCTGCCTCTTGGTCATACGGTTTTTAAAAAATCTACTTGCAGAAGTACCACCTGGCCATTTCATTGGATTTATAGAATTTAGAGATGAACAGAGACATAAATAAAATGGATGTGTAATTCTCCATGTCAGAGGCGTCCAGGCTCCTTATAAGTTTGATTGTTCTCTGTCATTTGAGTCTCCTGTGGTGTCCATTTAACCCATGAAGTACAGTCTGTCTCACAGGGTGGTCGTACTGGAAATTAAGAAACTGCCTGAAACATGCTGACCTGGGGGGGGGGGCGGTGTCCCATCCGTTCGAGTGCTTCTCTAGCCACTTTTTGAATAAGGCTTCCCGTGTTCCATTGCTGGGTTCCACCTGGTTCTTATCTTTGCCACTCAGGTGGTACACTAACTTAAAACTGGAATAGGTGGCAACTCAACGTTCTTCCCTGTTGACCAGATGTGGTGTCCAGAGGGTGGAAGGATCCGTTGTGTAAAATCCAAGAACTGTGGCCTAATGTGTTTTACAGCTCGTGTCTGGTGAAGTGCTGGCCTCAGAGTGCCTCCTCCTGGTGGCGGGCCACAGACAGACACGGTCGTTGCCCCAGTGAACCTGGGCTTCTGTCTGCAGGCTCCTCACAAGCTCCCGCCTAGAAGAAATGGCCACTCTTACTGTGTAGATTATCCACAAGTTAGGAAGGAAATTCATAAAAATGTTAACTCCTATTGTGGCCCAGTGGAAAGGCCCGTTAATTTTTCCCTGCTCTTCATTTTAGAGATTTTATTTTATACACTTTTATTGGTTTTTTTTGGTGGGATAACTTAAAAAGGGACATATTGTTTCAACAGTGTCCTCTGATTATAAAAATAATAAGCCATGTGGATCGTATACTGAATTCCTAGACAAGAGGACGGAAGAATCCGCACTAGTCCTCCAAGCCAGGCATCACTTCTCCTGGGATCGTTGCCTTTCACCTAACATACAGGCGTTGAAAATTAATTGTCTTCAGTCTTCTGTGTTAATAGTCTTGTGGTTGAGAAAGCATATCCCTCCCAAGACAGCTGCTGGGGTGCCCGTGTGTAAGCGCTGCCACCTGCTGGTTGTGTGAGTTCCAGCCTGTTGCCCAGCCCGCGTGGACCTCTGTGTCTAGCTGAGGATGAACTCAGTGGTCAGCCGAGTCGGCACACGTGAGCGCCAGTGCTAGTGCAGGGTACGCTCCGTGCAGACACTGGGTTTTTTGTCGGTTAGCCGAGGACTTTGGAGTTCTCGCGGCTCTCTGTGCCTGGGCTTCTCTCCGTCGAGTGGGGCGATGGCCCCCCTCATGGGCAGTTGCCGTCGTCGGGCGGGAGCCTGTGCAGAGGCTCCAGGTTGTCGCTCAACCATGTAGAATAGTTCCCGTGTGGGCGAGTCACGGGCGCGTGGTGACTCTCTCTTCTCTGTGCAGGCTCTGTGAGCGGGACCCTTACCAGCTGTACCAGCGGTTGGAACAACAGGCCAGAGAGTACGTGCTGGAGATGAAGGTCCGACTCCTCCGGCAGCTGTCGGCCGCGTCCAAAGTGAAAGCCCCCTCCGCCCTGCAGGGCCCTCCGCAGGCTCACCAGTTCATCTCCCTCCTTCTCGAGGAGTACGGCGCCCTCTGCCAGGCGGCACGCACAATCAGCACCTTCCTCGGCACGCTGGTAAGAGAGAAAGCCGCCTTTCTCTGGTTCTGCTGGGGAGAAGGACTGTGTTCAGGCGAAGGTGTGCGGCTTGTGTGTTGAACGTGTACACCGTCACGGGCTCCTCCTTGGCGGTGTGCAGGCACCTAGGAGTGAAGCCGATTCCTCTCCCTTTTCTCTTCTCTCTGGGCTTTACTTTGGGATAAAAGTATTGTGTGGGCTGATATCTGGGCGACACATGATAGAAATACTGTTTGGAGACCTCGAGGCCGAGGGAGGGAAGAGATGGGGACCATATGAGGTGAAGGCCAGTGTGTGCATTAACAGGGAGAAGAGAGATGGCTTCTGTCTTAAGTCATTAGCTCTGTCGTCAGTGCACACGCAGAGCAGGGCTCCTGTAGAGGTCACTTGCTGACTGCCCTGTGGCTTTCGGTCATTGATTCTACAGTCCAGCCCTGGGTGAGGGACAGGTTCACAGCACCAAGTGAGAGAGCCCACCCCCGCCCCCCGGTCCGGTAGTGCTAACAACGGAGACATTCGGGTGTGTCCTCGTGGGCCTCTGACCACCTCACAAGGTACGTTAGCACAGATGGCTAGAAACAGGCACATAGTGGAAGGACAGTTACTGGGAACCAGGCAAGCTGGAGGTCACTGCCTTCGGTCAGCCCTGTCTGTCGGTGCAGCTGCTGGTGGGAAGGAGACCATGGTCCCCGAGAGACCAACCGTTTGTGCTTTCTGGACTGTTACGGAAATAGTAGTTTGCTGATAGTCTGTTCGTCGTCACCTAAGTTTTATAATTAGACGATACTTCACTGGGCTAGTTTTGAGTCCTTTCTCATGGTACAACTGCATTTTGAAACAAATATGTAACCATAATCCCTAAGATTTTAAATGTAATGGTCTTTATGTGACTGTAAAGTTGACAGGTCTTCCCGCTAGAAAAATTGACAGACGCACAGCTTCGCGAGTGATTTCAGGGGGTTCGTGGACTTCCTCAGTCATTCCTACCGTAGACCTCGCCCTTCCTGTAAGTGACTCCCTACAGCCTCGAGGAGAGCTCGCATTGTGAGAAAAGGAGCTGCTGAGCGGGAGGAGCAGCGTCTCTGCTTCGAGACTCGAGTCTGTGGTTGGACTCCAGTGCCCCCTAGCAGGGCCAGGCTCGCCTCCGACCCTCCCTCCTTCCTGGTGCGTCTCACACAGCTCTTCCTCTTCTGCCTCGGCTTACTGAGAGAAAGTCAGAAGTGCACATCTGGTGCCACCTCCTCTGTGCCCACAACCTGAGACGTGCCCGAGTCTGCCATGAGAGGGGACGACCGAAGTTAGGAGTGTCTCCTGGCTGTCTGAGCTTCGCGCAGAGCAGTGAAGAGTGCTCCCGCTGTGCCCCAGCTGGTGCTTAAGTCCAGGCCCTCCTCAGGCAGTTAGAGGGGAATATGGCTTTTGCAGTAAACAGATTGATTGGGCCCCTGCTTACTGGAGCAAATTCCTAGAAATTTACATAGAAATATTTTCTCGTGGTTTGGAAAAAAGTTCGTAAGCGCGAAGAACAAAATATAGTTGTTTGGTTGGTGATTTATGCCACTTTAGTTGCGCATAGAGATACTCTCCTTGGTTTCCAGCGGTACAGCAGACGACATACCCTGAGCTCTTCCTTCCTTCAAGGGAAACAACTGAATTACTGGAGGACCTAAAATAAGAGCTTTTACAACACATTGCTGAGGTGGCAAGAGAGGCAAGAAGCCTTAGGGGTGAAAAACTGGAAGCTGGAATCCTGAGTAATTCGTGTGCTCCAAAGCCACCATTCACTCTAAGGACTTGGAATCCTGGAAGATGGGACGTACAGCCTAGGTCCAACTCCAGGTGGCAGTGGCATGCAGTGCTGGGCCCACAAATGGCCACTTCCTCAGTGTGAGAGCGAAGGAGAGGCCCTCGGACTGGAGGGACAGCAAGGGCACGTGCCCGTTGTGATCTTGGGGTGGGCAGAGGTGAAGTACAGCCTCCCAGAAAGTTCGTAACTGTGAACCAAGTGCCACCCAGGCTTGCGGTCTCAGCGAGTGTCGTTGGTGGGCTCTGACCACTCCCATGCCCACAGGTTACTGTACACAGTCACGGCAGTCGTGTCAGTAAATCAAGCAACGCACACGTGGTGGGCTTGGCGTCCTCCCAGGTAACCACAGTAACCTTGTCGTGCCGCAAAAGCTGACCGTGACTTCTTATTACTGACTCACACCCAGTCTGTATAAAAATTCTCAGTTACCTCAGAAACTTCTTTTATGGTTGGAGTGTTCAAATCAGGATCCAGCAAGGTTCACAAAGTTAAAACCATATCCTTCCAGGCCCGTCCAGTGATCTCTGCAGTATAAGAAATTGACACAGCTGAGTTAAGATTGAGTTAATGTTAGTGTCTCAAGGCAGTAGTTCTCAACATTTTTGGACTTGGGGCCCTTTAAACTTAAAAACTGAGGACTCCAGAGGGCTTTTGTCTTTGTATATTTTATCTATTCATATTTGCTGTATTGAAATAAAACAAATTTAAAACTATTAAATCACTTTTGAAATGAGCCCATTAAGTAACATAAGTAGCATATATTTTTAAATAAAAAACTATTTTCTAGAACATATGTAGTAAGAAGAGGGGCATCATTTACATTTTTTGTAAATCTCCTGAGTTTCTGGCTCAGATGGAGGACACGTGGATTCTTCTAGCCGCTTCTCCACTCCTGCTGTTGTCATGGGCTGCTTTAGTTGACATTAGTGCCTCACACAGATAACGTATCGGGAAAAGGGAGGAGCATTTCAATAGCCTTTCGAGCCATTTTTCTTTGAGCATTCAGCAGCACCTCAGTGCTTCTTACATGTTTCTTTTTGGGAGAGAGAGGGGGAGCGAGAGCACATGCACAAGGGAGAGAGAGAGGGACAGAGGATCTGAAGCAGGCTCCACGCTGCCAGCAGTGAGCCCAACTGAGAGCTCGAACTCCCGAACTGCGAGATCGTGACCTGAGCCGAAGTCGGACGTTTAACTGACTAAGCCCCGCAGGCGCCCCCAGAGCCTGTTAATGGCTAGCCGTAGTGTAAACTCTGACACCCTTGAGCTGACTGTGCTGTGAGCGTCGGAACCGTCACTGTAGCTCACACTTCGAATGGCTCTGCCCGCGTGGGTCTCTAGCACCACGCACGGGGCATCGGGAAGATACCAGCTCCCTGGAAAATTGGGTGCAGGTCTTCCTGAGGATTTTCAGTGTAAAAAGTGACCGTCGTTACCGTCACCATGGACGCTCACCAGAACGGGGAAGCTTCAAGGCCGCGGTGGCAGTTTTCCGAAGGTCCAATTTTTCTTGAGATGTTATGACTGACCACAAATCGGGTCAGTTATTTTCCTTAAACCAGCAAGTTGGCTTGCTGCGCAGACCCTGCCAGCTGGTACTCTACTGACTCGACTGGCTTCTCTGGAAACAGCGTCTCCTGTTTTTCTGATTCCTGCAGAACCCGTGGCATACACCTAGACATAGGAAGTATTTTTTAAAACGTGGTTTTCATGGGAAATGTACGTGTGGATTTATTCCACACTGCCCTGGGGAATCAGAGGGTGATGGGGTCACCTTTTATTTTTTAAATTAAATTGAATTTTAAGAGAGCGCATGAGTGGAGGAGAGGGGCTGAGGGAGGAAGAGGGAAAGAGAATCCTAAGCAGGTTACACACTCAGTGCAGAGCCTGACTAGGAGCTTAACCTCACGACTCTGGAATCGTGACCTGAGCTGAAATCAAGAGTCAGATGCTCAAGTGACTGAGCCACCCAGCCACCCTGATAGGGTCACGTTTAACAAAGTTTATTTTATTTTTTACTTTCTTTTATTATTATTATTATTTTAATGTTTATGTTAGAGAATGTGTGCGCGTGCCCTTGGGAGGGACAGAGAGAGAGGGAGATGCAGAATCTGAAGCAGGCTGCAGGCTCCAAGCTGTCAGCACAGAGCCCATCTCGGGGCTCAAGCTCACAGACCGCGAGATCATGACCTGAACTGAAGTTGGACGCTCAACCGACTGAGCCACCCAGGTGCCCCAAAATTTATTTTATTAAAAACCTTAAAAAGCAATTTTTTTGAGAGAGATATAGAGCGCAAGCGGAGGAGGAGTAGAAAGTGATGGAGACAGAATCTGAAGCAGGCTCCAGGCTCTGAGCTGTCAGCACAGAGCCCAATGGAAAAAGTTTATTTTAAATATTAAAAGAAAATTAGGACTGACGTTATGCTTCCCATTGTCTAAGAAATGCCTTGCTAGATTGCAATAATCATGAAATCCGAATTTCCATCCGCAAGGACAGAAGAATCTTGAATATCCTTGTATTTCTCAAGGTCTGTTATAGAACTTGATTCTGAATACTTCCTCTTTCCTCTTCCAAATCCCCAAAACCTTCTTGTAGTTGAACGTATAAAGTAAAACTAGCCTGGATGGAAAAGCCCGAGCTTGAGTCACTGGCGAGCTTGTTCTCCGTGCCTCTAGCTCAGGCAGCACCCCAGCCACGCTCACACGCAGGGGCCACTCCTCCCAGCAGCTGTGAGTGCACACCCCCCCCCCGCCCCCTCAGCTGACCAGCAGCTGTGAGCGCACCCCCCAGCCCCCTCCCACCAGCTGTGAGCGCATCCCCCCCCAGCCCCCTCAGCTGACCAGCAGCTGTGAGCGCACCCCCCCTGGAGTCCCTTCCCAGCAGCTGTGAGCGCACCCCCCAGCCCCCTCCCAGCAGCTGTGAGCACACCCCCCCCTCCCCAGCCCCCCCAGCTTCCCAGCTGACTGGGGGACTGCTCTGGCTGCTGCCTTAGCTCCTGCATGCTCTTTGTTGTGGAGACGAATTGTGAATCGGATCACCGCCTACTCCTCTGTCCCCTGGTGACTCCCGGAGAGCAGGGACCTACTGTATTGGTCTTCGTGTCCCTGCACCTGGCACAGCACCTGCAGAGTATTCTCTTCTGAAGTCTGTGACACGTGGCATGTTCTACACGTCGTCTGCGGCCATGTCCTTACTACACTTTTGGATAACAGTTTCTCGTTCCAGAAATGGGGCTGAGTTTTTTGGTTCCCGGGCCAGCATTCCCGTACTGAACAATGGCTCCGAGAGGTGCTGGAAGGCATGTCTATGGGAGGGAGAGCAGGCTCTGGGAACGTGGGGGACACTGGGGGTTCGAGGTTAACTGCGGGCGTCACGGGTTCCTTGCTAGCTCGCTCTCCGTTGTAGGGCACGAGGAGAGCACTGTAGGCGTGGTGGGGCAGGTGCGCATTTGTGGTGTGGCGGTGCCACCGACGTGTGCTCAGCAGCGTCTCACTGGGAACAGGAAGTGATCATCCTAACTCGGTCTCTCAGCCCCTGCGCAAGCCAGTTATCAGGGGGCAAAACGCGGACTCTTACCGTGTAGCTGTTTACCACCATCTCCAGGTGCGATCCCTGGGATTCGGTGTGGCTAACATGCGGAACAGACCACTAAATGTGGTCACTGCGAGTACGTCATCTCATGGACCGTGGCTACGTCACGCCGAGCAGTTCGTAGAGTTGGCGGTCGTTTAGGGAAGGAGCATCTGTCTCCCCGTGGACGTAAGACGGTGGAACACAAGTTGTGGACGCATGTAGGTGTCAGTTCCCACGCGTGCCTCTGCTTGTGGCCAGATCCAGTAAAAGTGAACGCGCATTTAGGAAAGGTACCGCCGTCTCTCCTGGTCACCTTGTGTTGAGGGCAGATATATGTCACCCTCTGTGGTGGCCAGGATACTCCTGAATGTTTAAAAGATGTCTCAGGTAACTGATGAGTTTGCCTGTGTTTATTAGGGAAAGGAAAGACCTGACTTTTCACAGCCTATCACTAGTGGAGAAACTATTTGCATCTGTCAGAATGGGAGATTTCTCAAGACAGGCAAGAAAAGGATTCCCCTGTGACATCAGAGGGTTTGTGTACACTTACATTGTGTGACGAGTAGGGCTTGCAGTGCGTTTTGGAAGCACAGCTGTACGGAATGACCATCAAATACGGGCATGTGTTTCTCTCTCCTCTGTTGTGTCTTCAGCTGTGTGTGTCTCATCCCTTTCTCTGTGTGAGGGACTTAGAAGGGAGGGAGGTGGGCTCCCGTGTGTGTGGCCAGAGACCTGCATCAGAGCGTGCTCTGGGTGCACCAGGAGCAGCGACCCCTCGTCCCCAGGATGTTCGGGCCTGTATAGAGGCGGGAGGTGGGGGTGGATTCTTCTGGGAAGTTTTTAGTTTTCATCAGTGTGGTACCTCTTCCATCTGTTTGTTTGTTTGTCTGTCTATGCAGGAAAATGAACACCTGAAAAAGTTCCAGGTCACGTGGGAGCTGCACAATAAACACCTGTTTGAGAACCTGGTCTTCTCGGAGCCGCTTCTCCAGAGCAGCCTGCCAGCACTGGTGTCGCAGATCAGGTATCTGGTCTTAATCGCATGTGTCTCTGTGGGGTGACGGCACGGGCCTTTCCCCTGTGCCATAGCATGTGTGCATCTGAACACCACTGCAGTGTGCAAGTTCTTGCCAGAAAGTCACAGGGCTTAGGGGAAAATACAGTTTGTACAGAAACTCAGAACCCTAAGAGCAATATAATTAAACTTCAGAAAAACAAACTCAGTAGTAAAGTCACTAAGATTTAGCACTGCAAAGTGACGAATCACTGAATTCTACACTGTAACCAATTTTACTGTATGTGTTAACTAACTAGAATTTGAATAAAAACTTGGTGCAAAAAAAGATTTAACACCACAAATTCTTTGTAAATAAGGACAAGCGATGGTAAACACAGGTTTTATTTTGACAAGACTCAGGCTTGGCCAGGTGGCTGTGGTGTAGTCCGTGCTGTGGCACTCAGGTGTGCAGGGGCGGTGGGGAGAGGGTGTGGGAGGAGAGAGGAGGGCTCCAGCATGGACCTGAGGTGCCAAAGGGCTCCTGGACATGGAGGGCAGGGATTTGTGTCTCTCAGATGTTCCCTCGTGCCTTTGTTTGGGGCTTGGGTTCTTCTTACTGGTGTACAGTATCCACGGGGCTTCCTCACGTGTGCCAGGACGGGCGTGCCAAGTACGGTAGGCAGGGCATTTGCCCTGGTGGATTGGGGGGTGAGAACATGCAGTGGGGGGGTGTTCCCCCGTGGCCGTGCTCAGCTGGGAGGAGCCTCTGCAGTCCCTGGGCGCTGCTGAGCCAGGCGTGTGCTTCTAGGGTTCTGTCGTGCGGTGCTTTTGGTCCCGTGGACTTAACCGCATGTGATCAGACTCCTACACTCTAGGCACTTAATAACAGCGCAGACCACGGTCACCTTTATTTAAATGTCCATGCTGAAATTTATTTGGGCCAGATTCACCAAGGAGGGAATTTTTTCTTCTAGGGTTTGTTTATATTTGAGAGAGAGAGAGAGAGAGAGAGAGACAGTGTGTGAGCAGGGAAGGGGCAGAGACAGACAGAGATACTCTGAAGCAGGCTCCAGGCTCTGAGCTGTCAGCACAGCTCGAACCCATGAACCGCAAGATCATGACCTGAGCCAAAGTTGGAGGCTTAACAGACTAAGCCACCCAGGCGTCCCAAAGGGAAATTATTTTTAAGGAAATAAATTGTTATCGTAGTTGACTTACACAGCAGTCCCTTTTTTTTCTCTTGAAACCTATGTATCAACCTAGTTTTCATTTCCCATATTCCTAATCCTATTTGAGCAGTGATAACCGTTCCCACTTAACACCCTCACCTCTAGAGAAAGAAGAACTCGAAAAGCAGTTGGATAAAGGTGATGGGGGCAGAGAGATTGGAACAGTGTCGTGTGGGCGTGGCCCGTGCTCTGCCTGGCTCCTGACCCCCTCCTGACACCCCTTCCCCACAGCTGGCTTCCCTCGGGGTCCACTCTGCAAGCATCTGGCACGTTCCGTGATGGGGGCATGGAGACTTGAGTGTCCTAACTTTGACCCCCACGGAAGAAAGAGAGTCAGGAAAGTATTCAGAATTGTGAGTTTGAAATGCAGAACATGGTTTTGTCCCTAGTCGTGCTGTTCAGATCCACCAAAAGCACTTTTTATGAAAAGACATGAGTTTTGGGAAGAGGGGAGGATTCTTAGAGCAAGATTGCAGGGCCTCGTATTTTCTTTCTCTGGTGAGCCAGTCAGTTCGATGGGCCTACCATCAAACTGGGGCTGAGTGACCCGGCCCTGAACCGGGCGCCGAAACTGTGCCTCAGGTCCCGATTTCTTCCTCCCTCGTTGCACATGGTGCCTAGACGACAAAGACCGGCAGAATGGTGATTCTGGGGTCAAGCTGAAGTGCTGCTCACTGGAACAGGGTGGGAGCCAGGGAAATAGAGATGGAGACAGAGCCGGGAGGAGGCGAGAGGGCATTCCCCAGGAGGGCTGGTGACACCGAAGGGCCAGCTCTTCCGCGCTCCCTGGCAGACCGCCTTTTCAGACCCAGGAATAATTCAGGTCTGAGCTTGTGGTGCACAGATACCCGTTTAACAATGTGTATAGGTTTGGGGGCGAGTTGTACACAAATACTACCCCCTAAAGTAACGGCCACAGCTGCGGGTACTTGTGAGCATTCTAACTGACAGGGGCTCCGGGCCTGCGTTTAACTTTACTGTAAAGTAAAATAGAGAGAGAGAGAAAACTGCACAAAGCAAATGTATAGCTTAATGAATCGTTGGCGGGTGAGCACCCCATGGCCACCCTCGAGCACGGCCCCCAGGACGTTAGTCCCTTTATGTGGCCGGTCCAGGCACAGGGTCCTCTCCCCGAGCTGCCGCCGGGCTGGCTGCCAGGACAGCCCTGCTCTTTCTTTTTTTATTCTCCTATTACTGACGTGTGCTTTGCTATAGTCTTGCCTAGTTTTTTATTTGATGTGTCTTTTGTATTTTTTTTTTCAAACACAAATTATTTAAGTGAGGCTGATCTCATGTAAAGGAACTGACTTAGTTCAAGAAAGTTATTTCTCTCCTTTTTTTTTTTTTTAACAGCTTTGCTGAGATACAATTTACATACCATACTATTCACTCATTTAAAGTGTATAGTTCAGGGGCACCCGGGTGGCTCAGTCGGTTAAGCGGCCGACTTCGGCTCAGGTCATGATCTCACAGGTCTGTGAGTTCGAGCCCCGCGTCGGGCTCTCTGCTGACAGCTCAGAGCCTGCAGCCTGTTTCGGATTCTGTGTCTCCCTCTCTCTCTGTCCTTCCCCTGCTCATGCTATGTCTCTATGTCTCTCAAAAATAAACAAACATTAAAAAAAAATTTTTTTAAGTGTATAGTTCAGTGGCTGTTGGTATATTACATTATCAATTATTAAAAATTGTGGTAAAGTGTGTATGGCATAAGACTTGCCATTTTAACCGTATTTAAGTGGACGATTCAGTAGAATTCTTTACATTCACAGCTGGGCAACCGTCACCAGTATCTGTTTCCAGAACTTTTTCATCACCCCAGAGACTCTGTCACAGTTAAGCAGCGGTTTCCCTCCCCTTCTCTTCCCCCTGTCTCTGGTAATTCTTTAACCTCCCAGTCCTCACCCCACCGCATCCTTTTTCCCCTGTTACTTATCTGTTGAAGAACCTGAGCGCTTGGCCCTTCAGCCCAGGGTGTGGACCCCGCAGCCTGAGAGCTGGTGCGAGATCCAGAAGCTTCATCAGACTTGTTTCCTTCCCTGTGGCAAGACCAGGGGCCTCACTGTCTGCTTATTTGTTGTTATGGGTATTAGCAGCGATTGCCCAGCCGGTTTTTATTTTAAATACATAATACTAATTGTTAGGGAAATGTTTGATTAGGTTTGGGAATAAACTTACCAAAAGTGACTTTATTCCATTTTCCTTATCACTTACTTTTTCACACACACGTTATTTGCGATCGATGTTACCGCATCTTCCCATGGTGCTGTCTTGCGTTCACAGAGGGAGCACGTAGACGGTAACCTGTGTGTTGACCCACTGCTGTCGTGCCCCGTGAGGACGTTCCCTTGTGTCCTCTCCGGATCCCAGCCCAGCTCTGCTTGAGTGTAGGCGCCGTGCCTGCACACTGTGTTCTGATCAGCCCGCCAGAGAGGTCCCGGGGTAAAGGCGTCCCTGACTGCTCGCCCTCCGTGGGCTCAAAACGGAGCCCGTACCACGGTGGAGGAGCAGAGCGGTCCTCCGCTCTGGTAGAAGGGGGAAGAGATGTGCGTGCCAGCCTCCCTCGGCACCCCCGTTTTCCAAGTGGCACGAGGGAGGCGGGATGGCATCACATGGAAGATGAGCTCGGCGTGAAGCTTGGGACTCTGTCTCTGAGGCGCAGGGCTGCGGAAGCAGGAGTTGGGAGAGCAAGCAGCTGCTGCGTGACTGACGAGCAGCGAGACAGAAGGCTGCGTCCGCAGGCCGCGGGGCCACCCGGTCGCTGTGCAGAGCCCGCCGCAGCCTCAGAGTCGTGGTCTTTTAGAACTGCTTTATTCACCACTGATTTGCTTTCTTTGGCGCTCTTCTCTGAGCTTCTCCGTTATGCAGGTTCTGTTCCGGGTGCCTCCCGGCAGCCTGGGGCAGCGCGTTGCGGTATCCTGCTTGTCACATCGGGACAGGAGCTGACGGAAGCCAACCTCCGATCTCTGGCCCAGAGCCTTTGGGCCCCTTTCTTTTGCTGAGATGCCTCTCTCCCTAGGCTGGGGACCACGACGCACGACACCTGCAGTGAGGACACGTACAGCAGCCTGCTGCAGCGGTACCAGCGCTCCGAGGAGGAGCTGCGCCGGGTGGCCGAGGAGTGGCTGGAGTGCCAGCAGAGGATCGACGCCTATGTCGACGAGCAGGTGAGCGCGCGCCACTGAGAGACGCTGTGGGCTAGGGGCGCGCACCAGGGTGACAGGGGCGGGGTACTGGTGGGGCGACGGGGGACGGGGAAGTACGGGGGGGTGACCGGGGACAGGGGGTACTGGTGGGGTGACCGGGGACAGGGGTACGGGGGGGTGACCGGGGACAGGGGTACGGGGGGGTGACCAGGGACAGGGGGTACCGGTGGGGTGACCAGGGACAGGGGTACGGGGGGGGGTGACGGGGCGCGGGGAGGTACTGGTGGGGGGGGGCGGGGAGGTACTGGTGGGGTGACCGGGGGCGGGGAGGTAGGTACAGGTGGAGGGAGTCTGGCCACTGACTTCCTGGAGGGAACAGAGATACTGAGGTACCACAGTGGTCTTCGTTCATTTGTGCCCAAGGGTGATGGCAGCTGTTAATGAGGTCACCGTTGGCCTGGCTACACCCACCATCACCTGCATGGCTGCTGCCCGGCTCAGTGTCCCCTGCAAGAGCCTATGGGGCCCTGGGGAGCCGCTGAACCTTGTCATTTCAGGAACTGTTTCCTGAACACTCTGCTGTTCACAGACCATTCTTGGTCTCTGACCATCTAGAAAGGAGGTGCAGACAAAACATAGTTGTAGATACTTGGCAGGTGGCTGACAGGGATGGAGGAGGACCAAGAAGGCAGGGCCTGAAGGGCAGGTGCAGCTGGCCAGCAGGAGCCTCTTAGCGGGCAGAGAGTGGGACTTCCAGAGGGCATCCCAGCCCACCTGCCCGCCTTTCCAATACTGCAGGAGCGGAGAGAGGAGTGGAAGTTCAAAACAGCCCTTTTCAAGGTGACAGGGTATGAGTAGTAATCAGGGAGCACGGACAGAGCTCTGTTTTACTCTTGGGACTGGGACTGGACCAGCGGTGTGTGCGGCTTGCCCTAGCAGCCCCCGTGGACGCTCTCTCGTTTCGTTGGAGGTAGGATGGGTATAAATGCAATTCTGGTTTTAGAAGTTCTTTCTTCATTTCTCCAGTTAAACTGCGACTCAACACATAAATGCCTCAGGACAACTCTTAGGAAAAAGGAAGGACTGAGACTTTGCAAAGATGGAGAAAATCTTTGGGAATAGTAATTTTTTTTATGTATCTGTCCCTGAAGTTAAATGTCTATTTAGAAATATAAAACATAGTATTATCACTACTGTTCTGATGAAAATGGAATACATGTAAAAATAACAATATACTTGTTTTCTCTAGGAAGGAAAATACAGTCTTACTTTAAGAAGTTAGCTTTCGGGGTGCCTGGGTGGTTCAGTTGGTTAAGCGGCCGACTTCAGCTCAAGTCTTGATCTCACGGTCTGTGAGTTCGAGCCCCACACCGGGCTCTGTGCTGACGGCTCAGAGCCTGGAGCCTGCTTCGGATTCTGTGTCTCCCTCTCTCTCTGCCCTTCCCTTGCTCACACTCTGTCTCTATGTTTCTCAAAAATAAATAAACATTTAAAAAAAAAAGTAAAAAAAAAAAGTAAACTTGAAATTAAATTTGTTCCTCTAAAAGTACATGGTGTGGGGGCGCCTGGGCGACTCAGTCGGTGAAGTGTTTGCAGTTCATGAGTTGGAGCCCCATGTCAGGTTCTGTGCTGACAGCGCAGAGCCTGCTTGGGATTCTCTTCTCTACTCTCCCTGCCCCTCCCCCGTTCTCATCCTCCCTCCTCTCTCTCTCTCTCTCTCTCTCTCTCTCTCTCTCTCTCAAAAATAAACAAACATTAAAAAATAAAAACATAAGTAAAAGTACATGTTCTTATCACTTTAAATGCTTACAGTAAAAAGCAGGAAAGATCTTAAGTCAACAACCTAACTTGGCAACTTAAGGATCTGGGGAAAAAAGACAAACTAAACCCAAAGCTAGCAGAAGGAGAGAAACAATAAAGGTGAAAGTAGATAAAATACAGAGTAGAAGAAAATCAGTGAAACCAGAAGTTTATTCTTTAAGATCATCAAAGTTGTCAAACCTCCAGCTGTACATGGACTGAGAGAAAAAGAAGACTCAGATTACCAAAATCGGAAACGGAGTGGGAACGTTATTACCGAGTCTGCAGAAATAAAAAGGACGGTAGGAGAGTCCTGTGAACAGTGGTACAGCAACAGATCAGATACCTTTACATGAAATGGACAAATCCCTGGAAACACAGAACCTGCAGAGACTGAATCACAGAGACACAGAAATCCGAATAGACCTACAACTGGTACAGAGACGGAATCAGTAACCAAAAATCCCCCAGCAGAGGAAAGCCCAGGGCCTGTTGGCTTCACAGGTAAATTCTGTAGGTATTTAAAGAAGAATTAACATCAGTCCTTCCCAAACTTTTTCAAAAAATTAGAGAGGAAAGAAACTCCCACCTCATCCTGTGAGCCCAGCATTACCCTGACACCAAAGCCAGAGACACTGTAAGAAAACTGCAGACCAGCATCCCTTGTGAACATTGATGCAGAAATCCCCAACAGAATACTGGCAGACAGAATGCAGCCATGTATTGAAAGGACTGTACACCGTGACCAAGTGGGATTTACTCCCGGAATGGAAGGAGGGTCAATATGTGAAAACCGATGAGTGTAATTCGCCACATCAGCAGAGAGTAGGAGTAAAAAAAGACAAGGATGCACAAAAACCATTGGACAATATTTAACACTCTGTCATGATAAAACACTCAACAAACTAGGAACAGAAGGGAACTACCTCCACTTAAGAAAGCCGCGTGTGAAAACCCAGAGGAACCATCACACTCAGTGGTGAAAGACTGAAAGCGTCTCCTCTAAGATGAACAAGGCAGCGTTGCCTGCTTTCACCACTTCTCTTCAACATGGTCCTGGGAGTTCTGGTCAGAGCAAGTAGACCAGAAAAATGAAAGGCATCCAAATTGGGACGGGAGAAGGTAAAGTATCTCTGTGGATGGTATGATCTTATATGTAGAAAATCCTAAAGACTGTTAAAAAAAAAAAAAAAGCTATTTGAATTAATAAATGAATTCAAAACGTCAGGAACAAAGTCAGTGCACAAAAAGTTGTATTTCTGTACATTAACAACAATCTGCAAAGGAAGCTATAAAAATCCTATTTACAACACTGTCACAATGAGTAGAATGCTTCTAAATTAATTTACTCAAGGAGGCAGGAACTATAAGGTGGAAGATGTATACAGTGAAAACTGTCTCCTGATTTCTGAAAGAAATTAACAAAGATATAAAGAGAAGCACATGCCGTGTTCATTGGAAGACTCGATGATGTTAAAATGTCCGTCTTAGCTAAAGTGATCTACAGACTTGTGCAATCCCTATCAAAATCGTAAAGTTGTTTTTGTAGAAATAGAATAGTCCATCTTGTGGTGCCTGGGTGGCTCAGTCAGTTGAGTGTCTGACCTCAGCTCAGGTCATGATCTTGCAGTTCATGAGTTTGAGCCCCACATTGGGCTCGCTGCTGTCAGTACAGAGGCTGCTTGAGATTCTCTGTCCTCTCCTCTCTCTGCCCCCCCTCACAGAAATAAACATTTAACATTTAAACATTTAAAATTCATATGCAATCTCAGGAAACCCGGAGTAGCCAGGACAATCTTGAAAAAAAACAACAAAACTAGAGGACTCACGCTTCCTGATTTCAAAACTTAACTGCAAAGCTACCGTAGTCAAAACAGCATGGTCTGAAATGAAGACTGACCTATAGACCAAGAGGATAGAGAGCCCAGAGGCAAACTGTCACATGTGTGGTCACGTGATGTTCGGTATGGGTGCCAAGACCACTCGAAGGGGAAAGGACAGTCTTTACAACACACGGTCCTGGGAAAACCGCACACCCACACTCAGGAGAATGGCATCAGAGCCTTCTCTCACTCCGTGTGCAAAAATTAGCTCAGGGTAGAGCAAGGACCTAAATGGAAGACCAAAAATATGAAGGAAAGCAGGACTCCATGTGAAATACAGCAGACACAAAAGGATAAATATGGTAGAACTCCACTTATATGAGGCCCTACCATTGTCAGGTTCTTAGGGACAGACAGCGTAACTCTTGGGGACCAGGGCCAGGGAAGTGGGGGCAGGGAGAATGGGGAGTTACTGCTAATGGGGACAGTGCCGGTTGCGGAGGATGAGAGAGTTGGGGATGGATGTAGGGATGTTTGCCCGATGATGTCCGTGTACCTCATACCACTGAACTGCACACTTACACATGGCAAGGGTGGTAGATCGTATGCTATGTGCATTTTACCACAATAAGAAAAAAGGAAAAAAGGTATTTTCCTCCCCCCGCCAAAGAAAAGCCATCCTCCTTACTAAAGCAACCAAAACATTTCTTATTTTCACTCACCTATCAAACTATGATGCCATTAATGCACATTAGGGAAACCAAGTAATTTTAGCAACATCTGGAAGGTACTAGTCCTTCTAGAGTCCTTGGAATGGACATCAGTCACTTCTAATCAAGTACTAGTTTAGGAACTACGTAGTTATTTCAAGGTCTCAAAACATCTATAAAGTAATTGAGTATTTGCAAATAAGCATGCACGTGGGAGATGGCTGACAGCTTTATATCACTTGTTTTTGCTTGCCTTTTAAAACGTATCCTTTATTTGTTGTTTGACACATACATGAGCCTGCAGGTACCCAAATGTTTGGAAAAGTTAATCACGGAGGATTGTGAGGAGAGGGTCAGAAGAGGAGGTTCTGTTGACTCTGTACTGAGTTCTGTACTAAAATAAATGACTGCCTTTCCTAACGTCCAGCTCCTTTAAAATCGTTTTTTTAAATGTGAGATAGTAATAACTGCTTGTGAGAAAAAGGTTTTTCCTAAAAATGGCAGACATGTGTAACGTAAAGGGAAGACTGGCACCAATATTGAATCTTCCCATCCAAGAAGATGGTATATGTTTCTCTGTTTAGGTTGTTTTTTTGTAGTCTGTATTATGATTTTACCATCTGTTTGCTTCCTGCCAAGTTTATCCCTGGGTGCTTCGGGTGTCGGGGCCACACTGCGCGCTGTCGGCACTCCAGCCAACACCCTTACTGACTCTCCAGCAGTTTCTGAGTTGGCTGCCTCAGATTTTCTAGGAGACCGTGATTCCTACAATAATAGTTTTGTTGTGCCCTCTCCAGCATTTGAGCTGGTTTCCGTGGCTTCGGTTAGAGCCTTCAGCGCAGCACGGGTGAGAACTGCTGTCAGCGCTGTCAGCGCTCCGCTCTGGCTTCCCCTTAGGTCACGTGCTTGCCTCGCTTACTGGTGATAGTTCTTGGCAAATTAAGGAAGGTTCCCTTTTCTAGCTCGTTAAAGTTATGATTTATGAAAAAAATAGAAATAGATACTGAAATTGTATGGTTTTTTTTCTTTTCTGTATTTTTTTCTATATGAAGTAAGAGATTAGCTTTCCTAATCTTGAGACATGTTTGCATTCCTGGAATTAAAATCTTACTAGATTATGGTGTATTCTCTGTTAACCCATTATTAGATTTAAGTAGCTGATCTCTTACTTAGGATTTTGGTGTCTGTGTTCTGAAGTATCGTTGAGTTTTTGTCTTTGAGGCCTTCTCTGTTTTGTATGAAGGTTATGCTGGTCCCGTAGAAAGAACTGAGGAACTTTCCATGATTTTTTTTTTAGCAGCATCCAGTTAAATCTTTTTCCTTGAAGGATTCGAGGGAATCCACCCTAAAACCTGGGGCATGGTTTATTTTGCAGGGAGGAGGAGCGAGGATGACAGGGCTCATGCCGCCTTTTCAATCTACATTTTATTTTGTCGTCTGCTCCGGGGTTTTGCTTCATGAGTAAGCTCCGCAAATTCATGTTCACGTAGGGGGTTGTCCACATCGTCCGGACACGGGGTTACAAGCTCCTGCTCGGAGGGGAGGCTGTGGGCGAGCCGCCCCCACGCCCACCCCGGCCGGCCACCCTGGCACCCTCACACAGAGAGCACCGTCTGCACCAAAGCAAACGCCGCGCCCTCTGCTGGGACGGCGGCGAAGGGCACGCGTCCAGAGAAGGCCGGCCGCCAGGCGAACGCCCAGGAGCGTTCCGGTGCCGACTCAGCCCGTCGGAAAGCTCTGTGCGGGCACAGCGGCAGAGCCCGCAGCGCCCCGCTCACCGCTTTCCTTGGGCCAGGAGCGTCTGCCCTGTACGGCCACTGCCCCCCGCCCGTGCCCGTCCTCCCTCAGGCCTGCGTCTTCTGCGGGGCCTGTTCTCCCCTTGGCCAGCCTGGACGGCGTTTGGGAACGAGTGTTTGGGGTTCATTGATCACATTTGCTTCTTTATTTTCCTGTAATTTCTGATTTTACCTTTAATTTCTTCCTGCCTTACTGGTTTGTTTCTCTGTTTTGTTTCTTTGGCTTCTTACGTCGAACACATACTTTTCAGTCTCTTGTTCTGTTTCGTTCTCTCAGGGATGCATCTAAACTGGATGCTTTCGTCCACGTGCTGGGCGCATCTTACGTAATCAGGTCCGTGGGGCAGGATTGTCGTTGTCCGTTGTTTCTGTGGACGGCGCCCAACTCAGATTTCTTCTCTTACAGTTTATGATTAAAACGTTTTTTTCAAAAGCATGAATTTACGTTTTGAAATTACTCTTGTTTTATTTTGGAGGGTTTATTGGTAGTGTTTTCTTGCCTATGGGGTTAAATATGTCACCCCCCCACCTGCTCCTTTTCTTTGTTCTGGTAGCTTGGAAGATAACACTTCCCACGTCTGTCTTTTTAGTGGTTCTTCTTAAGTGTTTAATGATTAGAAGAGTACGTTTAGATAAACATTAAGACTTCATTGTTTCATAGCCGCCCCCCCCCCCCCCCCCCCGCTGAAACCATACTTCTGAGCCCATTCTTGATTCCCTGCCCCCTTGATTTGGCTTTTTTTCTAATTGTGATAAAAGACACATAACCTAAGTGTACAGTTTTAACCACCGTGAAGTGTCCAGCTCCGTGGCAGTAAGCACGTTCTCGCTGTCGTGAGCGGCCCTGGCCTCTGCTGCAGATGTCTCCACCTTCCCCGACGGACCCCTGTCCCCTTGCACAACAGCCTTTCCTCCCCCGTTCCCTACCCCCGGCCCTCGTGCCCTGTCTACCTTCTGTTCCTGTGGGTCTGACTCCTCCGGGGGCCTCCTGTGAGTGCGATCGTACCGAATTCGCCCTTTGTGACACGACACTCACCGCCCTGTCCTCGGGCCCGTCCGCGGCTCGTCACAGGCGGGGCCGGTCATCTTCAGTTTTGGGTCTCGGGTTCGGGCGGGGCACGTAACAGCAGGCCTCCGCTGAAGGATGAGTGTTGACGTACTGCAGGGACGGGCTCAGCTCTGACATCTCGATTTCTTTTTTTAATGTGAGCTCCTCCGTGTTTCCCACGTGAGAAGAGCACGTGAAAGAGGCGGGGCCTCTGCAGGTGGTTTCTCACGGGCGCCAGATCTAAGCTCTCCCCTCGCAGGCGCCCGGCGACTGGCTGGTGCTGAGGCTTTGTTGTCTGCGTCTCCTTTCTAGATGACCATGAAAACCAAACCTCGCATGCTGACGGAGGACTGGGAGCTTTTCAAGCAGAGGCGGTTCATCGAGGAGCAGGTACGACCGTGGGGAGGCTGCACCCCAGAGCAGGAGCGCGGCTCGGGGGGAAGCACCACCATTCGAGGCCACGCTGCCCTGTCTGCTCCTAAGATAGTGTTGTTAATCCTAGGTAAGCTAGTTTTCCTTATCTGTTTCCGCATCCTCTGTGTCCCTCAAGGAAAAGCCCATTTATCAAGGGACGCGCTCTGGCCCTGCGCTCTCTAGGCAGGAGGTGAGGTCACAGAGCGGGACTGGGCCCGCCCCCCCTCCCCAGGCCCAGTTCACCAGCCCCCCACACGCCTGGGCCATACCTCCAAGGTGGCTGCTGACAGCGCCTCTCGCTCCCTCCCTCCCTCCTTCCCCACAGGCTCTCCCCTGCCCCGTGCAGGCCTCAGGGCACTCGACTTTGGAAGCTCGTTCCCCTTGATTTTCGTCCACACACTGGCGTCTCCTGCTTTTCTCCAGCCAGCT
Source organism: Paguma larvata (assembly GCA_030068075.1). NCBI lineage: Eukaryota > Metazoa > Chordata > Mammalia > Carnivora > Viverridae > Paguma > Paguma larvata. The sequence continues at coordinate 194,146,770 of CM057823.1, read as the reverse complement.
CTTCCTCAGCCCTCCTCAGGCATTGGTGCCCCTAGCCTTACCCCTCTGGTCTCCTCTGGGCACCACACTCAGCTTGCTCTCCTATCCCCGGCCCCCCAACCCTTCCCGTATGGCAAATGTCCTGTCGAATGGCCCTTCTGGCATCACCCCTCCCACTGCCAGAGCTGGCCCACAGGCTTCTCTGAAACCCGGATGCTGGCCTAGTCGATTGGAAGTTCAGGTGCCACTTTCCAGGTAGCTCCTGGCTCCACCCCCTTCACGTGCTGGTCCTTGTCCCTGTAGTGGGCGTCCTCCTCAGCTGGCCTTGCTCCCACCTGCCTGCTGCCATCACGTGTCACAAATGCCACTCTGGTGCTCCGACTCCGTGTCTGCAGGCCTGTGTGCCTCTAGGCTAGACTGTTGGGCACGGTGCCCTCTTCCCCCAAGACCCCTTCCTGCTTGTCCCCGGGGTCAGGGGTCAGCAGGCCTTGGGTGCTTAGCTCAGTGCTCTGCCTCTGACCCAGGGGCTTTTTTTGCCTCTGACAGAATTGTCAGCTCTACCCCCCCCACCCCACCCCTGCCCCCACTGCAGGGCTGGCACCCTGCTGAGCTGCTTTTCTGTTTCCGTGGTACCCTGCATGGTTCTGTGGAGGAGCACCTCCCGCCTCACGCTTTCCTCTCTCAGGGTCTGAGCTCCTTGGGGGCCACAGGTTAGCTCTGAGCTCCTGGTCCCTAGCGAGTACACAGCCCCCTGGGGGCAAGGCTGGTGTCTGCTGGCGAGGCAGCGGCCAGGGGCGCCTGCTCCCTGGCCTTTGTGCAGCTCAAGCCTAGCCGGTGGTCAGCTCCCGCCCCACCCCGCCCCTTCGCGGCCCTCTCCTACTCGAAGAATGTGTGGCCGCTGGCTTCTAAAGGAGTGTGATACGTATTCCCATGAGTACTGAAAACTCGAACTACCTAATTGGGGGATCCGTCTTGCAAAGCGAACCTCTCATTGGGCCATTCCCTGCAGCTAACCAACAAGAAAGCGGTCGCTGGTGAGAACAACTTCACGGACGCCATGAGGCACGTGCTGTCCTCCCGGCTGAGCATGCCCGACTGCCCCAACTGCAACTACAGGAGGAGGTGAGCCTGCGCGGGCGCGGCGGGCCTGGGGGACCCACGGCCTCAGCAGGGGCGCCGACCTGACAGAGCACGGGCCGGCCTTCTCTCCTGGCTCTCTGGGTAACTGTCCTTCGTTCCCTCTCAGATGTGCTTGTGACGACTGCAGCCTCTCACACATCCTCACGTGTGGTGTCATGGACCCCCCCGTCACTGGCGACATCCACAGTCACCAGCTGCCCCTCCAAGTGGATTCTGCTCCCGACTATCTCTCTGAGATGCGCCCACCTAGCGTGTCCTCAGCAAGCTCAGGGTCAGGTTCCAGCTCTCCCATTACAATCCAGCAACAGCCCCGACTCCTCCTCACAGACAATGGCTCTGCACCAACTTTGTAAGTTGTGACTTTATAATCAGATTTCAGAAATTTACGTAACCCAGTAGTGAGAAATACAACAGTGATGTCTCCAGAAGTATGGATATCATTGTAGTGCTTTTCCAGAAAAAGGATCCTTCATTTTTAAAGCAACTTTTAAAATACGAAATCAGTAAACCCAAACTTGGACATTATTTCATTACCTGAAAAAAAAAATACGGTAAATGGATAAATGCCGGTGAAGAAAAACCATGTGGGTATGCAGGGAAGTGTCTCTTCAGTTCTGGCTTCACGTTTCCGCATTTTATTTGAGGATGATCAGCCCGAGGTTCACCCCACCTCACTGTCTGCCCAGCATTCATGCCTCTTCCATGTCTTGCTGAAAGCCCAGGTGGTCCCTTTAGCAAGCGATTGAAAGGTTTTGTTTTCCGTGTTCCCACATTATCTAGAAGTGCATTTTGTGTGAGCGAGGTACCGTAGGCGAGTGGTCCCATGTTTGTTCGGAGTTGTGACCCTGTCATTTGTTGAGGCTTTCACCCTGACTTCTGGATGGGCTGCACATGGATGTGTGTTTTTATTTTATTTAGGTAAATTTAGGTTCGTATTTTGCCTATCGTAGAGCATAGGGGTGTCGGGAGCCCCGTGGAGGTGACAGACATCAGCACGGGTCCCCAGTAGGAGGCATTGTTGCCCCGACCGCGAATGGGCTGTTGGGGATTCTCAGACTTCTCACCGCCTCCGTCTGGGTTTCTCACAGTGACTCGGAAGCTTTCCTTTGGAGTCTTCCAGTCCTCAGTATGGATCTGGTCTCAAACACAAAATAATTCTAAAGGGATTATTCTGAACGCCATGAGCCTGTTGAGCTCGATCTGTTTTCTAGTCCTGCACACCCTGCGCTCTCTCCGGGAGCCTGCGAAGGGCCGAGGGTTTCCCAGCTAGCTCTTTGCCAGCCTCTTAAAAAACATACCAACGTTAAACACGTACGTACAGCCTAATAAAAACCTGCGTCGGAGGAGCCCATTCCTGCTCACGCGTCACAGCCACCATGTCAGGTGTGAGCTCCTGCGCTTTGTTGCGTGGTGGAAGAAGTGGGCTGTGGGCACCTTTCTCCTCGGGCTGGGACTGCCCACGGCCACTCCAGGCCTCTGGTCCTCAGCAGCCTGGCACTAATGCCTACCAAATAGCAACTGCCGTGCCCCGAAGACCTCCGGCGTGTGGCGCGTGTGGTCTCCTTCTCGGTGTCATCGCGGAGGTGCTTGAGGAGAATCGTGCAGGTTCGGTCCCTGCAGAGCAGTGCCCTCCGGTGCGGGTGGGCTTCGGCCGGTGCAGCCCGCCTTCGTCACATCGAGCGGACGACTTAATCACTTCGTCTCCGAACCCTGGTGTCCTCACATGTGGGTCACACTAGTGATGATTCTCAGGGGCGGGCGTGAGTGTCGACCAAGACAAAACGCTCCGCCACCTTAGGCGCCACAGGCCCTCAGGAAAGCTGTGCGGCCTGTACCTGGAGGGTGCCGTGGCGCCCTTGGTGAGCTCCGGGTGACAGCGTGTGGCAGTGCGGTGACTCTTTCTCTGAAAATGGAAACGACAGCTGAGTCGAGCAGCTCTGGGTGCTCTTCTGAAGCTGAAGGGGCGCTAGTTCTTGGGACTTTTCCTTCTGGAGCTTGTTTACGCTGAGGCAGAAGGTGGGCCCGGAGGCACATTCGTGCAGACTGGGGGGAGGGGGACCATGTGTGGTCACCTCACGCCTTGAACAGTTTGCACCGAAGCGGGAGCTCCGTGCCCGCTCTTTCCGTGCACCAGAAGAGCGTGTGTTTGAAGTGGCCTCCGTTGGCTCCAGCCTGGAAATGCGCTTACAATTTTTAGTAAATATTTCATTTGCCCGTTGTTTAGATGTCTTGCTAAAGCTGATATTTACTTGAGATCATGACTGACTTGTCCAGAGCTGGCCTTATAGTGAAAATAACTTTTAGCGTTTTGTCAGCTAAGTAAGTGCCTTCAAGTTTTGTTCACCTGGCTACGTCTGAAATTTTGGCAGTTTTTTGTACTTCTTTAATTTTAGTAAAAAATTAATTATGTCTGCTTGGAAATGGCAGAGAACAGCTGTACACCAAGGCACTTCAGGTTGAGTGGAAATGCAGTGATTAATCTGATTACGTTTTTATGGTTTTTCCAACATTTTTCGACGTTTGGAGTTTTGTTTTCCATTCTTCTAAACAGCACAGATGGTGATCGCTCAGGCGTTTTTCTCCTTGTGTTCGGGTTACTGAGAGATGCTAAGACGTACGCGTGGCGCTCAGTGCAGTGCTCTCGTGAACGTGAACGAGCACAGCGTCCGTAGAGGAGGCGTCTGTGCTCGGTGGGGGTTCACGCACTGCCCCCGGGGCAGCGGCCTCGCGGTGACCCTCTCTGCCTGTCTCAGTTGTAGTGACGACGAAGACGTTGCACCGCTGTCAGCTAAGTTCGCTGACATTTACCCGCTGAGTAACTACGACGATTCCGAGGTGGTGGCCAACATGAACGGACTCCACAGCGAGTTGAATGGCGGCGGGGAAAACATGGCTCTGAAAGACGAGGTACGGGCACGACTTCTTCACAGTGGCAGCAGATGGCTTAGAATGGAGGTCTGGCCTCTTATCTTTTATATTCTTCCGCTTTGAAAAGTATAAATCATAAAGGTTGTTTTTAAAGTCCCCTCAGGTAAGCAGTACCAGTAGTAGCTCTTCAGAGGCTGACGAGGAGGAGGCGGACGGCGAGAGCAGTGGGGAGCCGCCAGGAGCCCCAAAGCAAGACGTCGGTCTCGGAAGCGGGAGCCCCAGGAAAGAGGAGAGCGAAGTGGGCAGTCCGGCCCCGTCTCACCCAGCTCCTCAGGTACAATTTTATCTTTCCGAGCGCCGCGTTTTGCCGAGAGTGTCTTCATCTGTGTGTATTTTCTCTAAACATGAGCATGATTGAATACAAAATCGGTCCCTTTGAGTAACTTCTGAAGAGGAGCCCTGGAGAGGATCAGCGCATGCTGATAAAATAAACGAACGTGACTCCTGACCCCCGTTTTACTCTTGTGCCTCTTGCTTGAGTCTGATCAACAGTCTTGATTTTGCAGCTCCCCAGAGTAGCTCCAGATATCTGGGTGTTGTAGAGGGTTTTTGGTAAAGAAACAAGGGCAGAGTTTTTGTTTTTTTTGATGTTTAATGTTGAGAGAGCGCAAACGCATGAGTGGGGGAGGGGCGGGGAGGCAGAGGATCCGAAGCGGGCTCAGTGTTGACAGCAGAGAGCCCGACATGGGTCTCAAACTCAATGAACCCACAAACCATGAGATCGTGACCTGCGCTGAAGTTGGACGCTTAACCAACTGAGCCACCAGGGAGAGTTTTTTTTAATAAATAAAGTAGTGGAATGTTAAAATTTCAGAAATGGTTGATTTTGTAAGGGAGGTTTTTTTTTTCTGGTGGATCTGTTTTTCTGTTAACTGAAGGTGAGAGTACCTCATGAGACAACTGTCTTTTCTTAAGACTCAGTTTTATAAATAGATGCTCACGTAGTTTTTAAATGAAAGGAAGAACAGATGAAGGTCAAGGTGCTCGGCTAATTAACTTAATTAATAGGCAGTATAGATCCATGGTTCAGGCAAGAAAGGTGACATGACGAGAAGGTGTTACACCGAGAAGTCCCGCTCCCTTTATCCTTCAGTGTCTGCCCTGGCCAGCACCTGCCCAGCCCTAGTTCCAGTCCCAGCAGACACCAGTCTTACTCATTGTCGTGTGTCTTTCCAGTGACTGTTCCTGCAAATGCTAATATTTATTCTTCCCCTTTCAGATGAAAAGGCTTATAATGCACGCTCGCTTCCCTTGTTTTTCTCTCCTGTATGTCCTGACCAGCGCTCCCTGTGCGCAGTGTCCTCCTTCGCTCTCCTCTGCTGCGCTCTGTGCTCCAGCAGGCGGACGTCCACCACGGATGTTTGTTCTCCTTTCTCGTCCCCTGCTGACGGGCACTGGTGTTTGCGTCCCTCCTTTCCCCCTGTATTCTGTTCCGGCAGTGACTTTATGCATCTTTCATACATAAGTACGTCTGTCCCCAGGATTGGTCACCAGCGGTGGCTTTTGTGGGTCAGAGCGTGATGGCCTCTCCTGCTCCCAGAAGAAGGTGCTGTCGCAGTTTTGGGGTGCTGCCGGTCTGATAAGAATTGGCAATCCCTTCATTTCACTGTTTATGGGTAAAGCTGAGCATTCTTTCATATGTTATATGTTTCCTTTTCTGCCTTACTGAGTTACAGGAGTTAGAAGAGTTCGTTACGCGTTGTACCTCCTTTATAATGATGTGATTTGCGAAATTTTTCTCTTGGTCTGTGGCATGTCTGTTAGTTTTTTATGGTATTTTTTGAAAAGCAAAAGTTTTTTAATTTTGATGAATTCTAATTCACCAGCTTTTTCTTTTATGAATCATGCTTTTGATGTCCTATCCAAGAAAACTCTGCCTAATACAAAACTCTGTTTTCTCCTAGAAGATTTATAATTTTAGCTCTTACTCAAGTCTGGTTCATTTGACTCAGTTTTTACTTCTAGTGTGAGGGTAGGGTCTAGATTCGTGTTCTGCACTTGTGAGTATCCAGACTGTCCCAGTGCCATTTGTCGAAGAGACCATCTCTTGTCCCATTGAAGTGTGTGGGTCGTTTGCTGAAAATCGGTTGCCCATAAATATAAGTGATTACCATATGTATTCTGTGTTTATTTGACCTCTGGGTCCTTTCCCATAGCGTATTTGACCTATTGCTTTATAGCGAGTTTGGAAGTCAGTCAGGATCTGCTCTCCAGCTTGGTGGAGCCTTACCGAAAGCTGGTTAGGCTGTTCAGAACCCTGTGTGTTTTTATGTAAGTTTTAGAATCAGCTTGTTCTGTGAAAAAGCCTGCCTGGATTTTGGTAGAGATTGAGTTGAATTCTTGAATATTTGGTAGAACTCACGAGCAGAGTCCTCTGGGCCTACTCTTCTATTTGTGGGATGATATAGATCAATTTGGGGGAAAATACAGTCCTAACAGAATTGAAGGCTGTCAGTCTGTGGATGTGCTCTTTCCCTGTGTTTAAGTCATCATTAGTCTTTCAGGAGTTAAAATTTCTAGTCAGTAGGTCTTGAACTTCCTAAATTTATTCTTCAGGATTAGATGATTTTGATTCTGCAGTAAATAGTATTGTCTAATTTCAGTTTTCAATCGATTATTGGCAATATATAGAAATACAGTTGATTTTTATTGATATATATTGATATTGATATTGTATTCTGCAGTTTAAACTTGTTTATTCTTTTGTTGTTTTTCCCTTTTTTTTTTTTTTTTTTTTGGTAGATTCCTTTGGATTTTCTACATGCAGGATTACATTGTTTGTGAATAAAGACAGTTTTACTTTTTCTTCTTCAGTCCGGATGCTTTTAATGTCTTACTCTCACCTTCCTGTGCTTGCTAGCGCCTCCAGTCCAGCTCAGCAGGAAAGCATGTCAAGCACGTGTCTTTGCCTTGGTCCCGGGCCTGGAGGGAAGTACTCAGTCTGTGACTAGCGCGATGCCACCCGCACGGTGTCCAGGGATGACCTTACCAAGTGGAGGACGTGAATCCTGTCAACTCCTAGTTTCCTGAGAGTTTTATCACAAACGTGTATCGGGTTTTCCAAACGCCTTTTCCACATCCGTTGAGATATTCCTGTGGTTTTCATCCTTCCTTCTGTTACTGTGGTGTGTTGTATCAGGTGATTCTTGGCTATTAACCCAACCTTACGTTTCTGGGGTAAATCCCCCTTGGTGTGGCGTAGAGGTTTTTTGTTTGTTTGTTGCTGGATTGGTTCACATGCATGTTAATGGAAGTATTCTGTGGTCATCTCTCCTTGTGATGTCTTTCTCTGACTTTGATGATACTGGCCTCAAGGAATGAGTTGGGAAGTGTTTATTCTACCTACATTTTCTGAAGAAATTTGTCTAAAATTCAGAATTCTTAAATATTTGATAGAATTCACCAGTGAAATCCCATGGGCCTGGTCTTTTTTTTTTTTTTTTTTTTTTGGTGGGAAGATTTATAATTACTAATTCAAATTTTGTTTGTTATAGGTTTATTCAGATTTTCTATTTCCTCTTGAGTTAATGTTAAAAATTTATGTCGTGGGCGGCTCAGTTGGTTGGGCGTCCGACTTCAGCTCAGGTCATGATCTCGCGGTCTGTGAGTTCGAGCCTCACGTCGGGCTCTGTGCTGACAGCGCAGAGCCTGGAGCCTGCTTCACATTCTGTGTCTCCCTCTCTCTCTGCCCCTCCCCGACTCATGCTCTGTCTCTCTCTGTCTCAAAAATAAATAAACATTAAAAAAAAAATTTATGTCTTTTTAGGAATTCATCCATTTCATCTAATTTGATAGCGTAAGGTGGTTTCTGAAATTTGCTTATAAATTCTTTTAATTCTGCAGAGTCTGGAGTGATGTTAATTCCTGGTTTTGATAATTTTGTTTCCTTTTTTTTTAAACTCTCAGTCGCTGGAGGTTTATCAATTTTTGTAAATAACCGCTGTTAGGTTTTGTTAATTTTCTCTGTTTTTCTCTTGGTATTTCCTTGATCTGTATTCTAATCTTCATTAGTTCTGTCTGTAGTCTTTGGGTTTGGTTTGTTCTTCCCTTTCTAACTTGTGGAATCTAAACTTAGATTACTGATTTTAGAACTTCCAAATTTATCGAGACCTGTGTTATGGCCTAGTTGTGTGGTCTCTCCTAGACGATGCCCCACGTACACTTGAAAATAATTTGTGTTCTGCTCTCGCGAAGTGTCCTATGAATGAAAGTTTGGTCAAATTGATAGCATTATTTGTCTTCTGTGTCCTTACTGATTTTCTGTCTGGTTCTAAAAATTACTGGCAGACATACTGAAGTCTTCAAGTGTAACTGCGGGATTGTCTGCTCCCTTTTCAAATCTGCCAGATTTTGATTCATGCATCTGGGACAGTGTTGTGGAAGGTGTTATGCGTGTATTATTGTTACTTCTTTCTGGTATATTGACTCTTTTGTCATTACGAGGTGGTTCTCCACGAGCATTTCTTCTCTTAAAGACCATTTTATCTGACATGAAGAGTCGCTCCAGCTGTCTTAGGGTTACTGTGCATGCATGTTATGTATTTTGTCATCCTTTGAATTTCAGCCTCTTCGTGTCTTTGAATCTTTTAGTTGGGTCTTGTATTTTTATCTTGTCCATCGATCTCTGCCTTCGGTCTGGAGTGCGTTGTTCATGGTTAATGTCGTGCTTGGTGCCGTGAGCAGCTACCGCTTGCTTTCTGTTTCTGTGGGTCTCGCGTTTTGTTCCTCTTTTCCTCTTTTACTTTCTTTTTTGTATTAAACAAAAATTTTAGTATTCCATTTTAATTCTGCTGTTGATTCTTTCTTGTTTTTTGATTGTTTGTTTTGTTTTTAGTCCATTTTTAAGGGCTGTTGGCAACGGGAAGAGCCCCAGGCAAGGAAGGCCAGGCTTCCGGGTCTTACCTGACGGTCTGGCAGAGTGGCATGAATAAATGCCTCTCAATTTGCTTTTTCCCTTTGGTTGATTTTCAGATCCTCAGATGGTTGCTTTGACAGTTGCGTTCAGTTTTACCCTTGTTTCGAGGGAGAGAAGCCACCGACTGCTTCACTCCCCTTTGCTGAGTCCCGTCTCTGGCGCCCTTCACAGAATCTCCGTGTGACCACTCCTGAGCAGCGTGAGCCCCGTGGAGCCCAGTACCAGTGCCCCGTCGTCCTCGGCTCCCCTCTGTAGTCTGCCACCCTTGCCGGTCCCCTTGTCCCTACGCGGACAGGCCCAGGAGCACATTGGTGCGGGTGCCACCTCGGCAGACGCCCGGCTGGGGAGTGAGGTGTGCATCTCTCCTCTCCTCAGGTTTCCTGCATCCCGGCTCTTGGGGTCCCTTCTGTACTTTACGAGGAGGGCCCCGGACGGCTTGAGGTATCAGATGAGCCCTGCCATACTTGTATTGGCTGTGTAGCTACTCGGCAGAACATGACTTTTTTATTCGTACCATTTTTTGTTGCACTAAATAAACGGTACTTTTTTTTTCTTTCCTTGCAGGCTGAACAAGCTCCAAACACTTGTGAATGTCATGTTTGTAAACAAGAAGCTTCTGGACTGACAGCATCAGCAATGACAGCCGGCGCCCTTCCCCCTGGCCACCAGTTCGTGAGCCCAGAGAAGCCCTCGCACCCTGCTCTGCATCTGTACCCCCACATCCACGGACACGTGCCCTTGCACGCAGTCCCACACCTGCCCCGCCCGCTCATCCACCCCACCTTGTACACAGCGCCCCCCTTCACACACAGTAAGGTAAGTCAGGGCACAGAGGGCCTGAGGCTCACCCTTCACTGAGGTCTTTACAAGAAGTGTGCATATTTTAACAAGAGTCGTAAACTGTCGCCTTGTATAGGACTGCGTCTACTCCTGATGGGAGGTCTGCACATGTCTCCTTTCATTGTAATCTCTAAGCTCTTAGAGTTTTGAACCTTTACGGTTGTAAGAACAGTCACAAATGTCATGGTGTATCCCTTCAGAATTAATTAGAATGTAGAGTTTTCCAGGTGATGTTGGCATAACGGCTTATACTTGGGGGCCTCCACAGACAGCTCTTCTGCTCACCAGACGCAGCTCGGTTCTGGCCCCCTGGGCCCTGGCTCTCTTTCCTAGCGCTGTGCGGGCAAACTGCCGAGTGCACGGGAGGCCTCCAGCACTGGCGGAGCGGAAGTGGCTCTGCTCGCTGTGCGCAAGAATTACGGACTCGCGAAATACGCAGACTTGAAGAAGGAATCCCGAGCGCTCTACGGGAGGCGAGCCCAGCGCCAGGCACTTGTTGAGGGGTGGCTGGTGGGCACACGGAAAAGGGCCTCCCAGAAACCAGCTGTGTTGCGAGCTTGTTCAGAAAAGGAGTGGGCATCTAGAAGAGGTTTGATTTTCGTGCATTTCTTCTCAGAGAACACCATGCTCCTCTTGGAGTAGCTTAGGCTTCGCAGAGAAATTCTTAGGTTGGTTTCCTTCTTAATACCTTAGGTAGCTTTGCCTCCTTAGCTGCTTTGAACTTACCTTTATTGACTCTTTTAAACTCTGATTTTTGGTTTCCTTTTTTATCAGTTATTCTGGTTCAAGATTAGTTTTTTTTTTTAATATTTATTTATTTTTGAGACAGAGACAGAGCATGAGTGGGGGAGGGGCAGAGAGAGAGGGAGACACAGAATCCGAAGCAGGCTCCAGGCTCTGAGCTGTCAGCACAGAGCCCGACGCGGGGCTCAAACTCACAGACCGCGAGATCATGACCTGAGCTGAAGTCGGACGCTCAACCGACTGAGCCACCCAGGTGCCCCCAAGATTGGTTTTAATCAATCAAAAATAAAATTTTCCCCAAACTACCGATTTATGATTTAAAACAGTGATTCTTAACTGGGAGAAGTGATGAGAACATGGAAGAGGCTTTTTCATGCTGCGTGCACGTTTTCTCCCCTCAAGGGCATCTGCTGTAAAGTGGGGGGTACGTGGGCCGTCATCGGCTGTGTTTTCTGGGGAGGGGCGCGGGTAGGAGAGTGAGAACCGCTGATTTAGAATAAAGTAGAATCAATTTGTTATGTTTTGTTGAGATAAGTACTTGGTAACTACCCAGATTTATGCTTAAATTTTGTTAGATTGGATATCTTTCAGTTCAAATATTTATTGATGGCTTTATTAATAAGATGATTTGAAACAGCAGTTTCAGGTGTATATTCAAAGCCAGCCTGTTTTCACAGTCTGCCTAGTCTACACAGCCTCTTTCCTTCTGGACGAATGTGTGAGGTGGGGAAGCGGTCCACTGTGTTTATACCTGGATAGAACTGCCTTCTAGTCCCTAGTAACCGCCCCTGGAGAAGAGTATCGGGAAGCTGACTATTCCCCAGAGGCTGTTGGGACACTCCAGTTAAAACCTGATTTTTCCCCCTTACTTTTGCCCTTTTCTCACAGCATTATAGGTGGTCCCTAAAATGGTAAAAGAGAAGAAAAATATTTGGGGGGAGCATCATCTGTATATAAAATATTTTTATCTAATGCCTTTTGAATTTTAATCTAGTGGGTAGACGTGATGAAGGAATCATAGACAGAAAGGCAGATACAGGGGACGAGCTGTTAAGCTTTCTTTCAGTCACTGTGCTGTTAATGGGAAGACTGTTCACGGATGCATTTAAAATACCTGAGTGGGATGTCATTTTTATTGAGAAAAATGAGCTGCATTTGGCAAAATACTTCATTTGTATCTGATATAAAAACTGTTTCTCTAACAGGCTAGCATCGTCACTTACGAGGTCTTCCAAAATTAGTTTATTATTTGAGTTAGTTCGACTTCGTTGAGTACCGTGAACACGTGTGTAGCTGGTGCGTCATGTGGGGTCAGCAGAAGCCCCTTCCGGAGAGCGCACAGGCTCGTGCAGGGGGGCGTCCTGTGTCCTCGGGAGGCAGAGGTGGGCGCCGAACATGGAGGGCGCTCTTCGGCTTCCCTGTTTGTGTCCCGGGGGCCTTTAGGGATCTTTGCTCTGGTGAAGTGGCATTCATCACCATTAAGACTTTATGTCATTATAGTTGTAATTCTTTTAATTCATGCTCTGGCCATTATGGGTAAATATTTAGTACCTAAAATGCTTGGGACGAGTAGTATAGAAAGTTTGTTTTTTCGAACTTAGAAAAACTTGAAGACTGTTTCTGTTTTCAAGTGTCTTTGTATCAGCGATAACATTTAATTTATGTGCTGAGATCAAAGTCGTTTGAAAGTTAAAAGTAGCTGCAGGAGGAAAAAACAGTAATGAAATTCTAGACAAAAGTTAAAACTGTATGACCAGAAATTTCATTCGCAAATATTTGTGGATTTCCAGCCTTCTTTTTGTTACTGATTTCTGCTTTAATTCCCTTGTGGTCCGAGAGCAGACAACGTATGACTTTTACTCTCTCGAATTTGTTAAAGTGTGCTTTATGGCCCAGAATGTGGTCTGTCTTGGTGAATGTTCCATGTGACCTTGAGAATTTGCGTATTCTGCTGTGGTGGATGGAGTAGGCTACAGACGTGACTGATGGTGCCATCGAGTTCAGCGATGTCCTTCCTGACCTGCTGCTGTATCTGTCCACTCCTGACAGAGGGGCGTCAGAGCCTCCCAACCAGGAGGGCAGGCCCTCCTCTTCCTCCTCCTGCAGTCCTATCAGCTTTTGCCTCATATTTTGCTCTGTTGTTAGGTGCTCATATGTTCAGGTTTGTTATGTGTTCTTGGGGGATTAGCCCTTCTGTATCGTTATGTACTGTCCTTTTTTATCCCCGATACTCTTCCTTGCTCTGAGGTCTGACCTGTCTGAAGTTCACAGCTACTCCAGTTTTTCATTAACGTTAGCAGGGTATCTCTTTCTCCATCTCTTTACTCTTAACTTAAAGGTGTCTTTATACTTCCAGTAGGTTTGTTGCAGACACACGTAGATGGGTCTTGTTTTTTCATGTACTCTGAATACAGTTTCTGTCTTTCATTGGTATATTTAGACTAGATTTTTGATGTTTTGGGTTAATAGTAACTGTTTTCCTATTCTCTATTATTACCAGAGCCTTCTTTTTTGTGCCTTCTCCACTTTTAATTTTCTGATTCTATTTTAGTTCCTCTCTTTAGCATATCGATGATACTTTTTTAAAAAATTTGGCAGTCGTATTAGAATATACATTTTATCTCATCTAAGTCCCCCTTCAAATAAATGCTCTGCTTCATGTTAGGATAGGCACCTTCTCACAGAGTAGTCCCCGTCCTTCCCTCCCGTCCCTTGTGGCCATGCTGTATTGTTTTCATCTATCTGTTTATTAATCACCCAGTGCATTGTTACTGCTAATACTTCAAAGTTATCTGTTAGACCAATGAATAAGAAGTTTATCTCACTATCATTTATTTCTTTCCCATTGCCCTTCCTTCCTTTATGTAGCTTTCCTGCTGCCTGAAGAAAATCTTTTAATGTTCCTTGCTGGGCAGGTCTGCTGACGATGAGTGACCTCAGTGTTTGTTTGCCTGAGGAGGTCTTTATTTCTCCTTCACTTTCGAAGGATAATTTTGCTGTATTCAGAATTCTAGGTTGGCAGGGTTTTTTCTTTCAACACTTTAAGCAGGTTTCACTCTACTCTTAACCTTGCTTGCACAGTTTCTGACAGGATGTCCTCTGTAATTCTCTTCCCGGTCTTAGAAGAACAGGGATCCCGCCCCCTCTCTCCTCCCCTCCCTCCTCTTTCCTTCCTTTCTCCACTCCTCCCCTCCCCCTCCCCAGGCTGTTTTCAAGGTTTTCTTTTTGTCTTTGGTGTCCTCCAGTTTGAATATGAAATGCCTTGGTGTCGATTTGGGGTTGTTTTTTCCTGTTCAGTGTTCTCCAAACCTTCTGGATCTGTGGTTCAGTGTCTTCCATCAGTTTTGGAAAGTTCTCAGCCATTATTCCCTTCAAGTATTTCTTCCGTCTGTTGTCTGTCTTCTCCTTCTGGTATTCCAGTTCCTGTTGTTGTATCTTTTGAAACTGCCACACACTTCTTGGATGTTTTGCTCTGGTTTGGTCGGTAGTGGCGGTGGTGTTTTTGGTTTGGGTTTTTTTTTAAGTCTTGTTTGTCTTTGCATTTCAGTTTGAGAAGTTTCCATTGACAGATCCGGAAGCTGACTCTTGACTTGGCCACGTCCCGTCCACTGATGATCGGCTCGTCAGAGCGTTCTTCATTTCCCTTACAGGGTGTTTGTGTCCAGCTTGTCTTACCTTCCAGCAGTTTCCTTCTCACTGCTCACGTTACCGATTTGTTCTTACACGTCATGTGCTTTTTCCACTTGAGCCCTCGCCACGTTAGTCATTTTAAATCTCTGATGATGCCCAGCTCTTCCATCTTCGTGTCCCCTGCCTGCCCCTGGCCTGCCGCCCCGCCCCGCGCCCCTGCCCCCAGTCTGTCAGCCTTCCAGGTATGTGACTCTCCGGTGTGTCTAAACTGCTGCTCCAGTTTGACATTTTAATTCCATCTGTGATTATTTGTAAGCTTTGGTTAATTAATTTTTAAAATATATTAGCAACTTTTTGTGTTCTCTTGTTCCCTGATCACGTTTTCTCCGTCTTTTCTTTCTTTAAGCATTTTACACACAGTTCTGTGTTTGAATGAAACCTTGAGAATTTAAATCTGGGTGTTCTGTTATTCCTGCCAATATGTTGTTTCCTTATAGTGATTTTTTTGTGGGGTCATGTTTATTGTGTTCAATGTACTCTGTGAGAATAGCAAGGCCGTAAGTCGGGGAAGAGGTCCCAGTGTGGTGCTGACCCACCTGGGACCCTCAAACTCCTCCTGACAGTCTCCAGCTCTCCTGCCTCCCGCGGGACCACAGATCTGTCTCCCGTCACTGTGACGATGGTGCACGTGCCCTCAAGGAAGCCATCCTGTCCCCACCCTCCACCTCGCCCCATTATTCTCACCACGTTCTGGTCAGTTCTGTGAAAGAGTCCTCTTGCTTTCTCTGTTGCTCAGCACCTTGTTGCAACGGTGTTTGGTGCCATTTTTCTGGGGGCTAGAGGGTCACGTCCCCCTTACGGGACACAGCGCAAGCAGATGGGGACCACACAGCCTCCCAGAGAAGAGCGTATGTGAGCCGGCAGGCTGCGCCACCCCCACGTCCCCCTGCTTCTTCACAGAGCAGGCTCCCACCTGCTGGCCCTCGTGACCCAGGAGCAGAGAGCCGTGACTGCAGGGCTGGGTTCAGAAGAAGCCCAAGGCCTCCAGCTCTAAAGGCTGCATAGTTCCATCTGGAAACGGAGTTCTGAAACAGCCATCACACCAGGAAAGGGCCTAACGGTGAAGACAGAGTGAAGTCTTGAACTCCCACTGGGCGCGTGAGGGATACTTAAAAATGGTCACCACGTCCTGGCCCTCAGTGAGATCAGGACGAGTGGCTCCCGTGTGGCTCTGGGCCGTGTGCGTCTCTCCCCTCCCTCCCTGAGTTACTTCAGCACAACCACTGCCAAAGTGATAAAACCAGACGTGGTGCAAGTCAAAGGTCAGGTTGGGATTTGAGGGAGAAAAAAGCTATCTGGAAAATAGGGACAGAACCAGGTTGCCATCGGGGGTCCTACAGTGAGTTTTGATCTGAATTTTGTTTCAGAGGCAATATTAGGTTCTTCTGGCCTGAGAAAATAGCACGACCGAAACAGAGGTGGTGCTTTGGCCTTTTTACTGTCTCTGGCAGGAATACCATAGTAAGGAGAAACAGAATAGCCACTCATCCCACTTCCCGCTCACTGGGATGTCACTGGAGCCCTTTCTGTTTGAGTACTGAGTGTTGGCAGCCTCTGACGCATGCGTTCACGGACCCGGTCTTCTGTGCTCTTGGCTGGTCGTGTTCAGCGGCCGCGTTGGCGGAGTCTGGGCTGGAGGTGGAAGTGTGCGATACGGGCCGGGTCTCCCGGCTCCTGCAGAAACTCAGGTGTTCAGAAGGCATCTGTTATGTGTGTTTGTCAGAGCTCTCAGTTAAAGCAAAAATTGTACTTTCCCGTGAGTCACTTTTGCATCAGAGTGGAGAACGGTTCAAAGCTTCTGTTGATTGAAGCTGTGTGGATTTGTACAAAGAGTGAAATAAATCAGTGTTCTAATTCAACAGCATTATCCGCATGTCGAGAGACTAATTTTATGCTTAAATCACTGGTGTACTTGTGTGGGCACGGCCCACTGTTGGCCTAGCTGACCGAAGCCCGTTTTCTCCTAAAGGAAACCCCCACATGGCGAGGCTTAGCCGTCTCGTGGGAGAGCGCGCCCGTACACGCGGCCTGTTTGTCACGGGCCCCCTGCTCCCTCGGTCTCTGTTTTCAGTTATTTCAGCTTCGTGGCTGTGTTCCCGTACCCCGCGAAGCTCCGCTCAGCCTTTATCGAGCATCCGGTATGTGCCAGGCCCTGTGCTACAGGCTAGCAAAACAGAAACGGGGGGCGGTCCCTGGGGTCCGGGGCCTCCTGGCCTAAAGACAGAGACATAATCACACCCAGACCTCAGAGCGCCGTGGCGCATCTTACGAGAGCTCGTGCATGCAGAGGGGAGGTCACCCCGCAGAGGAGGTGATGCTGGCTGGGGTTCGGGAGGGTGAGCGCAAGCTCTCTGGAGACGCGCAAGCTCTCTCTGCGGGCGGCAGGCGAGGCTCTCAGCCAGGCTCCCCCAAGGGGAAACCCGTCAGCTCACAGCCGTGGGGGAGGAGGGTCTCGGAAGTATCGAGCAGCTTCCGGGCCCGGACGTGCCGCAGCCGGGCGGAGCTGCCCTCTAGGCCGGCGAGGCGGCGCGCCTTCTCAGAGCTGCCATCCTGCCCGCGGAGCCGCCTGGCTTCCGCCTGTCCAGGCTCTCTGCCCCTTAGCAGAAGGTCTTCGAGGCCGTGGAACCTCCTTCCCCTCGATTCCTTCTCGGCAAAGCAGCTCTTAGTTCGTCGCTATCTGTGGAAACTGGGGTCTTGCGGCTTTCTCAGGTTTCCTCACTCTCTGCCCGTGGGGGCCCCCAGCAGAGCAGCTAGATTAGGCTCCTGCCTCGGTGCCGGGCGTCCAGACCTGCTCCCTCCCAGTCGACAGCCCGAGTGTCCACTCCGTCCTCACCCTGCACCTCCACCTCCCTGAGCCCGCTCAAGGCCGGAGAGTGTGCTGCACCGTCCGAGCCGAGTGAGCCCCGCTTCCTCTCGGCACCCAGAATGGGCGGTGTGGCCGGGGGCAGGGCGGGGTTGCTCCGTGTCTAAGAGCCAGTCTCACAAAGTGGGGACAGTCCACCTCCGCCGTCTGCGTGCTGCACACTGACACCCACTGTCCAATTTAATTCTTCCCGCAACCCTCGGAGGTAGGCGTTTACAAATCACAGATGAGAAGACTAAAGCACAAGATTGAGTAGGTTGCCTGAGGTCACACAGCTAGTCACGGGGGAGGTGGCGTCCAGACCCGTCAGGCTGCACGGCCCGAAGGCTGAGGACGGGGCTGGTGCTCACGTCCAGCTGTGTCTCCCACCACCCCTCCCGGGAACCGTGGTCGCTGGCGCCTGCTCCAAGAGCTGCTGCGAGTGTGCTGATGGCCCCGGAGCCCCTCCTCTCCATCTCCACAGCTGCTGCCGCCTCTC
Organism: Paguma larvata; assembly: GCA_030068075.1. Taxonomy (NCBI): domain Eukaryota; kingdom Metazoa; phylum Chordata; class Mammalia; order Carnivora; family Viverridae; genus Paguma; species Paguma larvata. Next base: position 194,129,193 of record CM057823.1, on the reverse strand, counting down.
TTGAACCCCGACTGACACACTTCCTGCGGTACCCTCTCACCCTCGAGGCAGAGGCCATGCAGACACGTCTCCGCTTTGGGTCCTGCAGCCCGTCTGGCAGTGGGGCAGTTGTCCATGGATGTGGACCGTCCCTGTGCCATCCCCCTTCGCTCCTAACCTCTGCCCTAGCCAGGCCCCGCGGGCTTTGCCCAGCCTCCCGGGGAGGGCAGGCTGTGTGCTGGCACCGTCTGAGGGCGGGCAGGTGTTAAACCAGCAGACTGCAGGGAAGTCTTGAGTCGTGGCCGTGCTAAGCACCAAGTGGGAAAACTGGGTTTTAGGTGGGTTGATGGGGAAGTCCACCTTGGTCTTGGGTGCTGGGTGGTGAGTTCTTTGAGGAAGGGGTGTTTAGGCTGAGGCCTGAAGGATGACTGGAAGTCAGCGAGGTTGTGAGCTGAGGTTAGGATGTTCTAGAACCTGGGTGCAGCACAGGCAAAATTCAGAGTCACGGAGGAGCTTGGATTTGAGGACAAGGGAAGGCCCGTGTGTCGGGGGCTTGGTGAACAGGAGGGCCAGGCCGCGTTACCCACCTCCGATTTTATCTTACGAGCAGTGAGAAGACACTGGTGCGTCCCCAGCGGGGGCGTGCCTCGCTCTCACAAGCTCGCTCCGACTGACGGGAGGAAAAGCACTGGAAACAGGCTGGGGGGAGCGAGGGGAGCAGCCAGCGGCTAGTCGCTCAATAAATGTGTGCACCCAGCCACCTGCCCTCTGTGCCCCGGCAGGGCTTGGGGGTGCTTCCAGGCTCACGTGAAATCCGTAGTTCCTCAGACGCTCAGACGCGCCTGCACTTCGCCCAAGTGTGAGCCGGTAGTGTAAGACTTGTACCGTTTTTCATTAGTGATTCCCAAGTTGGCTTTCCAGCAGCGATGCCGGAAACGCCGGGTGAGGCAGAGCCCCAACTGCAGCTGGCGCACACGCGAGCCCCACGGAGACCGCGCTGAGGGAGGGGTGCCGCATGCTGCTGAGCGGGCTCAGGTCTGTTTGGTAGGTTCCCGGAGACATCATTTGCTTTTAGAATCTACGCCTGGTTCACGTGTGACCGACTGTGCACGGCTTGACAGCCACCCAAGTAAGCACTCTGTGACAAGGGTTCAGCCCGAGACGCCTCTGTGACAAGCGTTCAGCGTGTCCCCACAGGGCTTTCAGTCATGGTTTGTCTGCTTGTAGTTTGACTACGTAGGTAAACAGAATATGAATTCCGATATGTGATTAGAACATTTTTTCTTGTAGGCTTTACCGCCAGCACCTGTTCAGAGTCACACAAATAAGCATCAGGTATTCAATGCATCTCTTCAAGACCATATTTATCCAAGCTGTTTTGGGAATACTCCAGAGTGGAATAGTTCTAAATTTATAAGTCTTTGGGGATCAGAAGTGATGAATGATAAGAACTGGAATCCTGGCACTTTCTTGCCAGATACAATTTCTGGTAAGGAACTTGTTAAAACTTTCTTAAAGGTTTAAAATGACCTGAGCCGGGTGGATCGCCGTCTGTCCTCTCGGTCCCCCACTAGAAGCCCTAGGCTAGTCAGGCCCCGCCTCTGTCGCTAGTGGGCGGCCCCTCGGCCCCATCCCACTGCAGCCGCCCACATCGGCCGCCAGTCACGGCCCTGTGCGGGCGGGGTCTCTGTCCCCCAGCTCTGCCCAGCGTCTCGTCTCCGGGCGTCGGGGTTCGGCCTCTGGGTCCCGAGCAGTGGTGACAGCCAGCCCTAAACCCACGCACCAGGGCTTCACAGCACTGCCACCGTCGACTTGAATGCTATGACTTACGTTCCTTTTCTCCTTTTCCGTATTGATATTGATTGACCCTACACGGGCCCGGCCCCTCTCACGAGCTCCTTCCTCCCAGCGCTCAGCTGCCAAGCTGCAGCTGCTCCTCCAGTCGTAGGGAAAGGTGCACCTGAAGAGGGGCTGGCTGCACCTTCTCTGCGTCTTCACGTGGTTAGGGCCTCTGGTGGCCCCACACCCAGCCCCTGCATGTGTCAGAAAAGCGAGCTAGGCTTGACATCTGTGCTCGGAAAGGATTTCTAGCTGTGTGACCTTGGGCGAGTTGCTTAGCCTCTCTGAGCCTCAGTTTCTCTATCTTTAGGATGAGAATAATAGTACCAAGGTCAGAACGTAGCTTTAAGACATTAACTAAAATCACTTTTGGAAAGCACCTAGCATAGGAATTGGCACATAGTAGGTGCTCAGTACATTTTTTTCTAGATAAAAACTCGTTGCCTAGCCTCACCCCGGGTGACCCCAGCTTCGGTAGCGGCCCCAGTGTTAGTTCTGTCGGCAGACGTCCTGTGGGTGTTGGCGACATATTTCTTAGGAGCCTTAATTCTCCCATTTTTCTCTGAAGGGGGTGACATGCTAGGGCCAGCGCTGTCGGAACCCAGGCCCGAAGCCCTCCCGCCTCCGCCCAGCGACGAGGCGCCTGCCGTGTCGGAGAGCAAGGAGAAGAAAAGTGCCGCCAAACAGAAGTGCTTGTACAGCTTCCAAGACGCCTTCCTGGAGGCGAACAAGGTCGTGATGGCCACGTCGTCCGCCACCTCCTCCGTGTCCTGCACAGCCACCACCGTGCAGTCAAGCAACAGCCAGTTCAAAGTGTCATCCAAGAGGCCTCCCTCCCTAGGTAAGGCCCACCCAGCATCTTCGTAATCTCCTTTTCCTCGAAGTGGCCAGAGGCCCAGGGGTAGCGGTAGCGCTGAGGAGTGCTCACGCTGCCAGGACACTTCCCTGCAGGTCCGCTTCGAATATGGCTGCCCCACCAGCTTCCTCAGGGCCTTGCCATCGGTCTTGCCTGTCTTGTCTGTTCCTGTAGTTTTGTGAGAGGAAGGGGTCACTGCTTTCTGAGCACGAGGAGGAATTTGTCCTCTAAAAGCGGAAGCCTCATGGAGAGGGAGCCGATGGGGCTGCAGGCCAGGCTGCGGCACAGCCCCCGCGCCACTCGGACCGCTCCACGCTGTGGTGCGGGCACAAGCCGAGGGGAGCCGGAAGCAGAGGTCAGAGGCGTGTAGGAGCTGGCTCAGAGGGCCCTCGCTAGCATCAGAAAGAATGATGGGACGGATTATAGCGTGCACAGTCGAGAATCTTCCGAGTGTTCAGAAAAGGGAGGCGGGCGAGGCAGCTCTTTGACGGATGCTCGCCGCTGCTCCGTGATAGACACGACAGACAGAGAAGGCCACGTGCAGCCTGCAGCGTGCCCCTCGAGGGAGGAATCTGGCAGACCGCCCCCCTGCACACTGGTCAGAGGCGGCCCCACCATCGGGGCACAGACTGATGCTAGGGGCCTCTCGTGCGATCACACGGGAAGGATCCGGCATGCCCTTTGCAGGAGTCCTGCCTGGAATGTGTCCGCGGACTCTGACGTGGTACCGTAAGCCCGTGCTGGCGGGTGGCTGTCCTCAACTCAGAAAACGTCAGAGTTGCAACAGGAGAAAGTTTAGAAGAGGCTGGGTTGGGGTAGAGCTACAAAGGCCCGTGGGGGACGCAGGAGATGGGATGAGAATGTCCCGTGGACGGTGCATCTCTGATGCGGTCACACGGCGAAGTGTCCCGGGCCTCCGGGTTCGTGCTGAAGTGTTTTGGGTGCACGCACCCTCCACGTGTTAAGCCAAGAAAGCGTGTGGCTTGACACACACGTGTGTGACAGCGTGTTCACTGCCAGTGAACCTGGGCAGGGGGTGGGGTCTTGTTCGTACTGTGCCTTCACACCGTAGAGCTTTCAGCATCTTCACGCGGCGGGAAGGTTGAGAAAAGGTTTAGCGAAGAGAGACTAACTCGGTGCGGTGTCCTCGGTGACCCTTCTGCGTCTCCACACGCAGGCGAGGTGTTCCACGGCGTCAACAAGGAGGACCACAGACACGCGGTGCCGGCCGCCCCGAGGAACAGCCCCACGGGCTTGGCGCCGCTTCCCGCCCTCGCCCCTGCCGCCCTCACCCCTGCCTCCTCGTCTCACCTCGCGAGTCTCGCGGCCCCGTCCTTCCCCAGCACTGCGGCCACGTCCCCCGGGTTTGTGGACACGCGCAAGAGCTTCTGTCCTGCTCCTGGGGCCCCCCCGCCCCCCACCACAGACGGCTCCATCAGTGCCCCCCCCAGCGTCTGCAGGTGAGCCTGGGCCCCACCCCTTCGGTCTGCTTCTGCACGTGCAGCTGAACAGCCCAGGGAAGGAGGGACAGGGGTGTGCCCAGCAGAGGCCTGGGTCCCACTGCAGTCCTCAGAGCTGGGGCCACCAGGGATCTGTGTGCAGACCCACCGCCTAGCCACCGGCTGCTTCACGGGAGAGAGGGGTCGGGCAGCCTGGGTGTTTCTTAAGTTGTTACACGTCGAGTGAAGAATAATAATAGCTTTTTCTAAATTATTTTTTAACGTTTATTTTTGAAAGGTGAGGAGACACAGAGTCTGAAGCAGGCTCCAGGCTCCGAGCTGTCAGCACAGAGCCTGACATGGGGCTCCAGCTTATAAACCAAGAGATCATGACCTTAGCGTAAATCGGACGCTAAACCGACTGAGTCACCCAGGCGCCCCAAACAACAGCTTTTTTTAAAAAAAAAAAAAAAAGGATTTCTGGGGCGCCTGGCGGCTCGGTCAGGTGGAGCACCCGACTCTTGATCTCAGCTCACGTCTGGATCTCAGGGTCATGAGTTCAAGCCCCAAGTTGGGCTCTGTGCTGGGCATGGAGTCTACTTAAAAAAATAAAAAGATGATTTTTGTTGTGTTTGAATTTGCCTGTTTGAAACTATCCCCGCACAACCCCCACCCCCACCTCCACCCCAGGAAGCGGTGGCGGGAGGGACAGTGGAGAGAGAGGCTGAGCGTGCTCTCCAAGCCCACGTGCCTGCCCACACCGACTTTCCTGTGTAGCTCCTGGGGTCCCGGTGGCCACACGCCCCCGCCCTCCCCACGCCCTGCTCCCCGTCGGGGTGGCGGCTGGTAACCGGCCTGTGTGTGGTTTCGCAGTGACCCCGACTGCGAGGGGCACCGCTGTGAGAACGGCGTGTATGACCCGCAGCAGGACGACGGGGACGAGAGCGCCGACGAGGACAGCTGCTCCGAGCACAGCTCCAGCACCTCGACCTCCACCAACCAGAAGGAGGGCAAGTACTGTGACTGCTGCTACTGTGAGTTCTTCGGGCACGGCGGGGTAAGTGCCCCCGGGGGCGAGTTCCTGGGGGGCCAGCACATCCCAGGGCGGCGGCGCGGCCACACTGTGCGCAGAGCGCCAGGTGCGGTGTGAGGAGAAGTGAGGGATGGCGTGGAGCCACGTCTCGTCCTCGAGGTTGTACTCACCCCGAGCAGGCGATGAAGGTGCCCGCCCAGAGACGCAGCTCTGAGGGTGACTGCATTGTTGCATTTGTTTGTGGTTCTTACAACAGTCGATGAGGCCGGGGCCTACCGAACAGCCGGCCCTGCGGCGGGGGTGCTCGCTCTGCACGTGGGACTCCTGTTGCCGGAATACAGGGGATGTTGTTGCACATACACGCTTAACCCTCCTTCCAGAACGATCTGTCCGCACAAGCAGACGTCAGCCGTGGTGTCTCGGGTGGGGGAGGGGCTGGGAGGAAAAACAGTAGCTGATACTTTGCTCTTTTTCTACTTTTGCTCTGTCTGCATTTGCTCAGCGGGTGCACGTGTGTCAGGAAGAAATCTTGGCAACGGGGTCGAGGGCGATTTTCTTTTTTCCTTTTGATGCTCAACAAGAAACCTACAAATGGATGAAGAGATTATATAAACACATTTATTGGCTTAAAAGATAATAGTCACTGTATCCTATAAGAATAGGATATCCGTATTCGTATCCGTATATGTGGGGTTTTTTTCTTTTTTGGTTTAAAAATACCCGTTCGTGTACATAGTTGGTCCTCCTCCACCATAGCTTTCACGAATACGTGGAGGTCGATGGGCCACGCCAGAGCTTCTCCGGGGGTAACTCTGTGGTCGGTTTCCTTTTTCTGCCATTTATCTTATTTCTCACAACGAACATTCATTACCTGACAAAGAAGAAAAGTTCATTTTTAGGGATATGTTCTGGAATTGGCGGTGTTCAGAATCATTCAGACTTGAAGCTTAGTTGAGTTCTGTTCTCATTTAATCGCCTTAGCCTCCGGCTGCACCAACAAGTAGAAATTATGCAGAAATGAGGGAGAAGCTTCGTTTGCGGCTGACCAAGAGGAAAGAAGAGCAGCCGAAAAAAGCGGACCAGCTCTCCGAGAGAGAGAGCGTGGTCGACCATCGAAGGGTGGAAGACCTGCTGCAGTTCATAAACAGCTCCGAGACCAAGCCGGTGAGCAGCACCCGAGCCGCCAAGCGAGCCAGGCACAAGCAGAGAAAGGTGAGCACGCCACACGGCGCTGCCCGGGGACAGCGGGCAGACCTCGGGGCCACGTGCCCACGGTGCTGCCACGAGGGCCCCTGACGGTCTGTGTGTCTGTGGCCGGAGCCAGGCAGAAGCCCCGTGTTGTATTTTTAGGACACGGCTTCCCCTCTTCTGTTGCGGGTTTGTTAATGGATCTAAAAGAAGTCTTGGGTCCCCGTGCCCGGCGTGGGCGCCACAGCAGGCCTCTGTCTGTGGGAGAGCCTTCGTTCCCAGGGAGGTTGAGGCAGGAGCCCCTGGCTGGGAGTCCAAGGGGGGTGCAGTGGGCTTTGGGAGACTGCGGGTGAGGAAGTCACTCCAACACCAGGCCGGGGCAGGGCCCTTGGCACAGCAGCAACCTCGGGACCGGGTCTGGGTGCTCCTCACGCCCCCCAGTCCTTGTCCCCCAACTGGCAGAGGACGCTCAGGCAGAGCCGTCTCAGGAGAGGGCAGGCATGCGGCACCATAGCCCTGGCTGGAAGAGTGGGATGGACGGCCTCTGTCGGCAGCCCTGGGCTCCTCAGTGCAAGGCGTGGGCTATCGCGAAAGCAAGCGTCCACCACGACCAGACGGGTCGGGCCAGCAGAGCATGCGGCCTGCAGAGGCTGTCCGGCAGCACTCGGTATTAATGCCTCAGTGCCGCGGGGCTCCAGCCTCCTACAGAGTGAGGCTGCGGCGGGCAGATCCAAGCTGCGCAGAGGAAACCTGGAAGGGCGCGGGCTCTGACCGCAGGATGGACGGCTTTGGGAAGAGACGGGGCCCCGGCGAGGTCCCGCAGGGACAGAGTAGGAACATTCCCCAGTGTGCCACAGTGGGCCCCCCGGCCGGCCGGCAGAGTGCGGCCCCAGGCGAGGTCGGATTCAGAGACTCTGAGGAGCGGCCTGCTCTGCGCCCGGGGAGCCCGGGGCCTGCCGATCCCCGCTCGAGCGGGCCGTGAGACGTGTTCGCCACCAGGAGTGTTCGGTCAGGGCCCACTCACCCGCTGTGCCCTGTGCCCAGCACCCCGTCTTCTGGAGCGGCCCACAGAGCTGCTTCGCGTCTGGCTGATGGGCTGGCTGTGGAGGGCGCTGCGTACCTGGTTGTGAGTTCCCTGTGGATTCCGTCTTAGGGCAGATTTAGCCCCCACCTGCCATGGGGGGCGCTCTGCTCCTAGACACTGGGACACCCGTCCAAAGTAGCACCCACGGGGCCACTCCGGGAGCCGCCCGCCGTGGCAGCTGACAGGTAGAACAAGGATTTTAAATAAGTTTTACCTGAATTGTCCAATTAAAAGTTTTTTTAAAAAAATCTATCATTAAATTTTTAACATAAATTTATGTTTAAGTTTTTCAAAGTGACAAGTAAATTATCTCTTTAAAATCCTGCCTACTGAGATGTTGTGAAAAATAATTTAAACCTGGAAGGACTTCTAAATGCAAACATGTTTGCCAAAGCCGGTTCCTAGAGCCCAGGGACACAGAGAGCCATGCTTCTCGCTCTTCGTGGCTTCTGTTCCAGGGCCAAGCAGAGGGAGGGTTTCCCCCGAGGCTCCTGCACTGTGTGTCACCAGCGGAGCACGGTCCTCACTCGGCATGCAAATTAACAGGATGCCAAGCTGGAGGACAGAAATAGTCGATGTCTACGCGCCGTGTGACGCGGAATATACTAGCATGCTGTTGGCTCTGTGACACTGGTGAACACATGTTGGGGGTTCTGTTTATCTGCTAGGATGGGAAAAGGGAATTTCAGGGTTTTTAGTGCACACTCCTTACATGGCCTGTTGCTGTGCATCAGCCTCGCCAGCAGAGGCGCACTCGCCCAGCGCCCTGGTGGCATGCGTGTGGGCGTTAAGCTGCCACGTGGTCGGTGTGCGCGGGCCGGCTGTCATCCAGACGTCATGCACCAGCAGAAGGCGGCACGGGGCGGGGGCACGGCAGCCGCCTTGACCTGTTCTGAAGAAGTGCCTAGCCACGAGCTCAGAAGCCGTAAGGAATTGTGGCTAAGTGGCCCCCGCCACCACCACCAGTAAAGTAATCAGTGTACATACCTGGGTAGAAAGATTAAATCATAATTCCAGGGAGTAAGATAATTTGGGGTGGGTGTGTTTTAAGCTCTGGGCTTCTTATACGTCCCCTTTTGGAGTTTATGTTCTTATCATATGAATTGTTTTTAAAGTGAATCATTTGTGCGTCTTCGCGTTTAGAACACTTGCCGATGTCTTAAGCTCCTCTTCTCCCACGGCAGCTGGAAGAGAAAGCACGCCTAGAGGCGGAGGCCCGGGCCCGGGGGCACCTGCACCTCCGGGAGGAGCGGCGGCGGCAGGAGGAGGAGGAGGAGTTGCAGCGGCTTCAGGAGCTTCAGAAGCTGAGAGCTGTGAAAAAGAAGAAGAAGGAGAGGCCAAGCAAAGACTGTCCCAAGTTGGACATGCTTGCTAGAAACTTCCAGGCAGCAGCAGAGTCTGTACCTAACTCTGAAAACATGCACAATGGCTCCCTAGAGCAAATGGAAGAACCAGAGACCTCGCCTCACTCCCCTTCCAGACACGGGGACCACTCAGAGCCCGGGCCGGGGCCGGGGGCCGACGGGGACGCTCCCGACCCCGTGGACGTCAGAGACTCCAAGCTCCTCCTCCCGAGGGAGGTCAGCGGGAAGCAGCAGGAGCCGCTGTCTTTTCTCCTTGACATGATGCAGCACCACAAGGAGGGCAGTGGCAAGCAGAAGCTCAAGCAGACCAGTAAGGCCAGCAGCGAGCCGGCGAGGAAGCCGGCCGAGCCCCCCAGGGCTTCAGAGAGCCAGCCCAGACCCCGGCCCCAGACCGAGTCGAAGGCAAAAGTCCTGGACCTCACTTCCCTGGCAGAGCAGAAAAGAGAGGAGAGGAAAGTCAACAGTAACAACAATAACAAAAAGCAGCTGAACCACCTCAAGGAAGAAAGGTTGAATCTGGCCCCCCAGGAGCCGGCTTCCCCCAGCGAGCACCCTCAGGACAGCAAGCTGGTGCCGGCAGACTCTCCTCAGCCCAAGGGCAGGAGCAAGAAAAATAGGAAGAAGAAAGGAGACCGAGTCAGCAGCTCAATTGGTAAATATGGGGGGGGGGGGGCTGGTGCCCCGTCCAGGGTGCTGCCGTGTCCCTCCTGGCAGTGTGCTTCCTGTGGCTTTGTCACAGCAGTGAGAGACAGTAGCCATTGTTCGCTTTTGTTAGTTTGAAATGATTACAGACAGACAGAATTCCTCTACACTCCGATTCCCCAAATCCAGTGTGTTGCCACATTTGCTTTATCTTTCTTCTTCCCTCTTCTGTTATTTTTCTGAACCAAAGGAGAGTAATTTCAAACAAGAAACCCCTTCACCCTTGAATACTTCACTGTGTATTTCCTCAAAACAAGGATAGTCTCTTGCAAAACCACAGTACGGTTAGGTATCAAAATTAAGAAGTTAACACTAATACAATACCACGACCTTGTTATAGGCCTCACTCCTGACGGCGGAGCACTGAGCCCGTGCTCAGTGTGGTTTCATTTCCATTCTCTCTAATTACAGTGAGGTCTTATTTTTAAGAGCTGTTTCTTTTTTTGTGAATTTTCTGTTCATATTTTCCACCCCTTTTTAATTAGGTTTTTGGTCTTCTTCCTTCCACTGTTGTTAAGAGTTCTTATTTATTGGGATATTAGCCTTTTAACTGCGTCACATGCTGCAGGTAGGTTCGCATTCCCAGGTCACAGGTTGTCTTCAGCCACGCGACGTCTTTTCTGTCACTTTTATATTGTCATTTCATTGATTTCCTCTTGCCTCTGGATTTTACATAACCGTCAGAAAGCGTCCCTCTGACACGAGGGTGGAAGAGGAGTGTGCCGTGTCTTGTAGCATTTGTGTGGTTCCACCTTTTTCATGTGGCCCCTGGTACATTTGGGGTTTGTTCTGGTGTATCCTGGGAAGTGTGGGTCCAGTGTTCTTTTTCTTTGAACGGTCAGGCCCCTGGCCCAGCACCGGGCATTCTAAATTCGTCCTGGGGCTCCTGGGGGCTCAGTCAGTTAGGCGTCTGACTTCGGCTCAGGTCGTGATCTCACAGTTCGTGGGTTTGAGCCCCACATCGGGCTCTGTGCTGACAGAGCCTGGAGCCTGCTTCCGATTCTTTCTCTCTCTCTGCCCCTCTCCTGCTTGCACTCTCTCTGTCTCTCTCTCAAAAATAAGCATTAAAATTTCATCCTGGCCTAGTGATTCAGGACGTCTCTCTCCTTTGTGCCACACTGAATCTCTACTCTGGAATTTCTGTTCTTTTTCTCTTTGCTTTGTCATGTGCCATTTGCCACACCGAGTTAGTTAGTTGGGGGGCCCCGTGTGTTCAGTGAGGCATCTCCTCGTGGCTGTTTGTTTATCTCTGTGCTTCTGTATGAACTTCAGTGTCCGCATGCTAGAGCCATGAAAAAAGCTTTGTTGGCACCTCTGTTGAAGTTGTGTTGAATTTATCCATCAGTTTAGGGAGAATCAATGCCTTTGTGGTCTTGACTGTCCTTTCCAGATGCAGGAGTGTTTCTCCATGTGTCCGGGTCCACCTCTGTGACTTCCAGGAGTGTTTTAAGTTTTCTCGCCTGGATTTCCACATTTTGTATTCAGCTCCTTGTTCGCTAAGTATTGTATCTTCTTTGTTGGTGGTGTCATCGTGGGGCCCCCACCATGATGTCTTCTCACTCTGTGCTTTAGGTGCGTTAGCCACTGAGCACGGGGAACGTGGCTGCTCCAAGTGGAGGGTGTTGTGGTGCAAACATTCACTGGATTTTGAAAACCTTGGATGAGAAAAAAGAATATAAATATAAAGTATCATGATGTAATTTTTGTACTGATCACATGGAAATGATCATCTTGTGACTATGTTTAATCGAATGAAATATATATTACTAAAATTAATTTTACCTATTTTTAATTTTGTTATCGTGGCTACCAGAAAATCTTAAATTATATTTGTGCTCGCATCATATTTGTGTTGGATAGTGCTGCTCTGAGTGGTTATTTGTGTATATGAAAGCTGTTGATTTCTGTATATTAGCTTTGTAGCTTCTGTCTTCCTGAATTATTTTATCATATTTTATCGTTCCAGTCTTATTGTTGCTTCTCCAGGGTTCTCCAGCTGTTCTATCCTATACGTACAAACAGAGAAACCTTTGTTCCAACTTTTCCAAGTCTTACCCTCCCCGGGTTTGATGGTATTCTCAATCTTAACAGAAATGTCTGGTGTTTCCACATTAAGTCAGAGTCTGGCTTTAGAATAAGGTGTATGTATCTTATCATCTGAAGAAAATATGCGTGAGTCCTACTTTTATTGAGTATTTTTGTCAGGAATGAGTGTTGAATTTTGTCAAAGGTGTTCTAGCATCTGCGGAAATAATATGATTTTTCTTCTTATACCTATTATATTATTAGATTTCCTAATGTTGAAGCAGGCTTGGATCCTGGAATGAAGCCTGCTTGCTCGTAGTGTATCGTATTCTTTAGTTTCGGGTTCTGTTTGCTATTATTTTAGTTAGTGTTTTCATACTAGTATTGATAAGAGATATGCGTCTGTAACTTTTTCTTTCCTGCTGCCTATATTAGCTTTGGTTATTAATACCGTATTTCGTAAAGAAGTGTAAAGAATTAGGGTTTCTTGTTTGTTTTTAACTTTCAGTGTTCTAGAACAATTCACCCTGCATTGAGACAATCAAAGCTTTCAGGTTTTGAGAGAAATCTCCTGTGCAGCCCTTTGGGCCTGGTGCTTTTTTGTGGGCTAGTTCCTTGATAATTTTGTCTCTTTCCTGAGAAAGATAGAAAGGGAAATTAGTTTATTTGGTATTTCTGTTTCTAATGAGGTTAATTTTAGTAAACTATATTTACATAGTAAATTACTTTTTCAGTTAGGTTTTCCAACTTATTTACATAGATGTGTGCAAAGTACCTTATTTTTAAAAATGTATTTTGAGTGGCTATTTTCCTCATCATTGTTTGTGTTTCCTCCCCAATCTGTTTCATTCAGTTAGTAATAGTTTGTCTATCTGGGAGGCTCCTGGCTGGCTCAGCATGTGACTCTTAATCTCAGTGAGGGTCATTGAGTTCAAGTCATACGTTGGGCATGGAGCCTCCTTAAAAAAAAAAATAGTTTGTCTATTTTGTTATTTTTTTTAAGCCAGGCTCTTGATTTATTAAATAGGTTTACTGTTGTTTCTTCTAATACCGCCTCAATTTCTGCTTTTTATTTTTATTTTCTTCCTTTGCTTTCCTTTATTTTATTTTCTAACTTTTTGATTTGAGAATTCAGTTCATTTGTTTTCATTCCAACTTTTTTGTTGATCAGAGTATTTAGTGCTTCAAATTTTTCTCTGATCATTCCTTTAAATATATATCTCGCAGTCTGATAATGTTTCCATTGAGGTTTTTTTGCTTTGTTTTGTTTTTTTTTTTTTTTTTTTTTAAGAAATTCAGTAGTTTCTCTGTTTTATCCCCCATACACTAGTAGTACAGTAAGTGGCTTTGAGGATTCTGGTGGGAGAGCAGTTTCTTATGTTAATAATTTCTAGATTTTCTGCATTGTGATCAGAGTATGTTGTTTGTAATATTTCGGTTTTGTGGAATTACAGATATTTTGTGACTCTTCCATGTACACTGGAGATAAAAGTGTATTTTTTCTGTTGCCGTGATGAAAATTGAGTATGTATCTCCGTGACGGATTGATGAGTCAGCGTAAGGGTTAGGTCTTCCGTATCCTGTCCTTGTTTTTTATGCTCTTGACCTGTCTTTTCTTATTTATTATTAGTCAGTTTCATAGTCAGTTTCTATGTTGTATCTCTTGTAGATACCTTTTAAAGGTGTTGTTTACCTTATAAAGGTGTTGTTGGTTTTATTTGGTACACATTCCTAACTATAATATCTTCTTAATGAATTGTGGTTTTTAGTACTAAAAAATGTCCTTTCATTGTGGTTTTGTGCTTTTAGCTTGAATTCTACTTTATTCAAGATGGTGATCGTTGCCCCTTTTTTCTCTCCATCTCCGTTCGCCTGGCGGAGCTCCTCTGAGTCAGTCAGTGTTAGCTCGTTCTCTGATTTCAGACAGCACAAATCTGAGTCTTGCTTTGTGAGCCGAATGGAAATCTTACCTGCAGGGGAGTTTAAGCCCGCTCCCGCGTGCCGTTCACTGCGTGCCTTGTCTCAGCGCTGGTCACGGTTTGTAGTCACTCTGTGTGCTTTATACTTACTCTTTCTTTTTCTCTGTGACGTGTTGTCTTAGCTTTTATTTTTAAAAAATCATTGGTCTTCAGGAAACTTGGCAGTCTTGTCTGAGTGCGTTCCTCCACACGTGCAGGTCTGGCGCCCCCGTCCTCGGTTTCCTTGCTTACCTTCCACCACTGGCTCCACGGGACGTCCTCCGACACCCCCTTACTGCCGGGGCAGTGGTCTGTGAGCTGCTCCCGTTCTTTCCAGTTCGCTGTCCCTTCTCTTTCCGTGTTTCGGCCGCGTTATTTCTGCCGTGTCAGACACACAGCGTGCCTAGGCCCAGAGCCGACGACATTCCGTGCCTGTGCCGGTCCTCCTGGGAGGGTTCCCGGTCCTCTTCTGGTCGGGTGAAGCGTGCCCTTGGGCGCAGCTCCTCAGGTAAGGGTGAGGGGCACAGAATCCTCTGGACTTTGGCGAAACGGCAGGTTTCCTACAGTCTTACTGATGAACAGACACAGGCGTCTGGACGCGAAGTACTTGGGTCACACTTTCCAGGTTGATTAATACAGTTTCGCTGTTGTGAGAAACGTCTTCATGGCACCAGATCTGGTGACGGTTCTCTTTTTTCCCTGTACCAAGATGTTCAGCGCTGATCATTAGCTCTAATCAGAAGAAAAGAATATCACGGGGCGCCTGGGCGGCTCAGTCGGTTGAGTGTCCGACTTCGGCTCAGGTCATGATCTTACGGTCTGTGAGTTCAAGCCCGCGTTGGGCTCTGTGCTGATGGCTCGGAGCCTGGAGGCAGCTTCAGATTCTGTTTCTCCCTCTCTCTGGCCCTCCTCTGCTCATACTCTGTCTCTCTCTCTATCTTTCACAAAAATAAATAAACATTTAAAAAATTTTTAAAAAAAGAAGAAAAGGATATTAGTAATTTCCTCTGTTGGAGTACCTGGATGGCACAGTTGGTTAAGCATTTGGCTCTTGATTTCAACTCAAGTCACGATCACATGGTTTGTGAGATCAAGCCCTACATCGGGCTCTGTGCTGTTAGCTGGACTTGGGACTCTCTCTCCCTTCTCTCTCTCTTCCCCTCCCCCTGCTTGCGAAAGCTTGCGCTTTCTCTCAAGTGAAATAAACATTTTTTTTTTTTAATGAAAAGAAGAAATTGCTTTAGTAAGACAGTTTTTCCAGCAGATGTACCTGCTCTGTTTGCTTTTATGGTCGTTCCTCCTCTAGAACTGTTAATGGAATGACTATTAATTAGAGATTGTTGCTACCAAACAAGAGATTGTTGATTTCACTTTCATCACATCCGTAAACACCCCTGGAGCGCCTGGGTGGCTCAGTTGATGGAGTGTCCCACTCTTGATCTCAGCTCGGGGTCATGAGTTTAAGCCCCGTGTTGGGCTCTGCACTGGGCATGAAGCCTACTTAAACAAAACAAAACTGCCCCATCTCTGCCCTTCCTCATCCGTCAGTGTTCCCTTGAGCAGGGCCTCAGCGAGTTGAGGTGGCAGCCAAACGAGGTCTTCAAGTGGAGGCCCAGGCAGAGTAGTCTTGGTGGCGGGGAGGGGGAGGGGGAGGTGAGAGCCAGCACCTAAGCGGTCGCAGTGGGTAGAGATGGGGAGTCCCTGCCTATTTCCAGAGGACTCGCTCGGCACATGGAAGGTGTGGCGGAAGGGGAAGGGGAGATGGGAGGATCGCTGTCAGGAAAGGCTCGCGGCAGAGCCCGAGGGCCACACGGTCGCCTGGGTCGGGTCAGTTGCCTGAAGGCGCGTGCACGGAGGCGGTAGCTTTATGAACGGGGAAGCAGGAAGGCGGTCCGGGGCGGGCTGTGGGTTTGGTGGCGTCGATATCCAGGTGGAAGGAGGGATGGGGGAGGTGCGGAGGAGGAAAGCAGAGAGCAGGAGGGCCTGGGGCGCCGGCAGGGGCGGGGGGCTGTCTGTGCGGGAGGCGCCGTGGTCGCGGTCGGGCCGGCCGTCCCCACAGGGAAGCCCTTCACTGCCGTTTCTGTGAGCTCGCGGCGTGAGGGCCCTCGGCCTGCTCGCCACTTGCTCGGGGAACCGGGGAACCGTGTCGTGCTGCCGCGGGCCGCCCCAGCGAGGGGAGGGAGGGGTGTCCCTGTTTCTCAAAGATTACAAAAACCACCCCACGCCAGAGTCCGCGGGGAGGTGGACACTCCGCACCTTCCTCGCCGGGGCCGGCTGCTGAGCAGAAGCAACAAGTCAAAAGCCTGACATTTTCTGAGATTCTAGGAGGTGGAGTAACTGTGACGTCCTAGTCTCCCCCCGTCCCGGCTGTTTCCAAATGCGGCGATTTAACTGCAAAGTACAACACGGCCTTACTTTTTGATTGGAACAGCTGAGAGGTTTTTCACGCAGTCTCTGGGATATGTCGCGTTTGTAAACTGAGCGCCTGGGAGGGCCGCCTTTCTGTAGGGGTTGCAGTCTGGGCCCGGGGTATAGTCGTGTCCTCTTACTGTCAGGGGCTCGTGCAAGGGACAGCGCTCTCCTCGCGCGCGAGCTGCCCTCTGGGGCGCCCCCTCCCCCATCACCAGCAGTGGGGACCTAGGGCAGCCTCCGGGCCCACACCGCTTGGGTTCCCAAGAGTCTTCTGAAGGGTCCTCCCACCATGGAGACGTGTCAGTGAAAGACTGGTCGCTTGGGGATAGGGTGCCAGCAAATGGCCCTCTTCTGCTGGGACCTGAGGCCACAGCTGCTCTGCTCAGCAAACACGAGAGTTCCAGAATGTCCAGGTGGGACCCGATGTTCGCAAGCACATGAGAGACGCCCGCCCTCTTTTGGCTGTTTGTCAAATCTCAGTTTAAAGAAAACTTTCAGTTTGCGAAGTTGTTAAAATTAAGTAGAGTGAAGTCACGTGGTTTCTTCTCCTGTAATCTGACTTGTGTTTCTCTCCTTTCACAGACGATGTCTTTCTGCCTAAAGATATCGACCTCGACAGCGTGGACATGGACGAGACCGAGAGGGAGGTGGAGTATTTCAAAAGGTAACTGTTGGGGCTCGTGCCCGAGGCAGTGACGGCTTCGTGGCCGCCGTCCCTGACCCCCCATAGCACTGCCAGCTGTGCTGGACACAGGTCTGTCATGTAGCCCAGGAGCCCAGCCTGTGACGGCCTGCTGCACACGTCCCCCCACGGCCGTAGCACACACGCGGGCCTCCTCCCGCCCGGCACTCGTCCCCACCTCTCTGTGCGACGACTGGCTCAGGACGGCGGTCCTCGGTGAGCTCCAGACCAGAGCACCCGCGGGGCACGCTGGCCTCTGCCCACAGCCGCGGGATCCGGGGGACGGGGGGACCTAGCGTCTGTACGATGACAAGGGTCCCTGGTGACCCTCGTGTGCTGACACTGGAACAGTCTACCTGGCTGCTTTTAAGGCGAAAAGTGACATTTTAGATATTTTCTCAGTTTTCCTGATGAGCATCAGGCTTTACTAGTACTGTGTTCAGTGGTGGTTCATCTGCTTTGTGAATTATGGCAGGCGGGTTTTATTTTCACGCTCCTTGTTCCTGCTTTGTTAGTACTGTAACCTCTCTGTTTCAGATAACTACACACACACACACACACACACACACACACACACACACACACACACACACTACACACACTACACACACACTACACACACTACACACACACACTACACACACACACTACACACACACACACACACACACTACACACACACACCACACACACACTACACACACTACACACACACACACTACACACACACTACACACACTACACACACACACTACACACACACACACTACACACACTACACACACACACTACACACACACTACACACACACTACACACACACACACTACACACACACACACACAGAGCAGTGTGTTTGCTCTGAATTCTAATTGTTCAGAATAGAATATAAATCTAAATATTTCTGTTAATTATATTTGTTATATAATGTGTGTGTGTGTGTGTGTGTGTGTGTGTGTGTGTGTATCTCAGCAGGCGGAATAAAGCATTTGCTGAAGTTGGACATGTGTTCATAACAAAAACTTCAGTAGGACTAGACGGGCACTTCCCTAACATAATAAAAGGTATCCATAAAGGACAACAGATGCCATACTTACAGTGAAACATTAGAAACTGCCCCTTGAGATTAAAAAAGAAAAAAGAAGAGAAGGATGCCCATTGTTACAACTTCTGTTTGTGACAGCATAAGAAGAAAACAGAGGGATAAGAGTCAGAAGGAGGAAAGGGGGTTGTCATTTCAAGTGATGCAAATGTGTTTGTACAGAGTCCAAAAGGACCTATAGGTGAATCACTTGCATTAGTCAGGGAGTTGGCCCTGAAGCTAAATTCTCGGGGGCAGGGGATGGAAAAGGGACTTTTCTTGGATAAAGGCGGAACTCTGGAGGGCAATTTTCCCAAGGTAGGTCTGTAGACCTCACATATTTTAAAATTATGCATGAGCTTATAAACAAAGATTATCAAACACCCAAGGCTTGGGGGAAACGAACATCTAGAAATGAAAAATATAATTGTTAAATCAAGATCTTAATAGATATATGATAAATGGCTTAGACACTGCTGAAGAGGGAATTTGTGATTGAAGAAGTATCTCAAAGACATGCCCCAGAATGTACCGCAATTCAAGGAAACTAGAAAATATAAAAGGGGTTAAGAGACCTGGAGGAGAGACCAAGTCTAACATACATCTAACTGGAGCCCCCTCGGGAGAAGATGGGGACTGCAGAGCAGCAGAAGAGAGACGCGTGGCCCGGGGAGTCTGCGAGTTAACGGGAAATCCAGACCCACAATGTATACCGTCAGGATGGGCGACAAATCCATCCTCACAGGGCACACGGGAAACCCAGAGGCCATGAGCGGCGTTCTCAGTGTTGGGAGAAGATCGTCTCTGTAACCACGTATCCCGTAAACCTGTCCTTCCCCTGGAAGAACCGCAGGAACGGGCCGCGGAGAGGTCTGGAGAAAAGAAGACCTCTAAGCTTACACTTCAGGGAGAGAAAAGATGGATCTTAGACAAGTCCGATTTGCAGGAAGGAAAGAGAAACAGCTTGATAAATGTCGGTAAATAAAATGTTTTCCTTGTAACGAGACAGTAATAGTTTCCAGTCGACATCGTGTCGGAAAGAGCCAGCGCACGGAACGGCACCGGTGTGTGAGTTCGGGGCCCAGCGGAGCTGAGCGCCCTCAGGCCCTGTTCTCATTCCGGTATTTAGCAGTTAAGTATTTACTGTTCAGAGCCTAAGGTGCAGGTGATAAAAGTTTCACAAGCAATCATTAAAAGGATGGAAATAGGATGTATAAGTTGCTAACCTGTAGAAGGAAAACATCAAAGCTCAGAAAAAATAAATGTAAAGAGAGTACAGTAAACACACTTTAAAAACATGAGAGACATAAGTTCAGTTTTATCAGCAACCATAATAGATAAAAAAAGCTCGTCAGGTTGTGTTAATTCTAAATACACATCTACACACTTATGCACGTGCACACACACACACACACACCATTTACAAGAACATACCTAAAACAGTGAATAGAAAGGTAGAAATAAAGAGGGAAAAGGAAGCTATTGGATAGTTATGTCATTAGAATGTTTTAATATAAGGGACGGATAAAGGTTGGTGTATAGTGATAAAAGGTTCAGTGTGTGAGGAGGACGTAGAAAATTTAAACTAAGTACTTAATGAAATAGCCTCAAAAGACAAAAAGGAAGATCGTTCGGGCTGCACAGAGACTCACGTCCCCTCTCCTGTAGGACACCTCAGACTCTTTCTCTGTGCGGCCGCTCGCTTGGGTGGCGCCAGCCTCCTCGGGTGTGGGGGTCACAGAGCCTGGCCGGCAAGCCGAGCCTCCCGACCGTGGCCGAGGCCGTGTCCAGGAACGGGGTCCGCATTCTTGCGCACACAGGGGACGTTCACAGAAGCGGACCACGCGTGGGGCCATGGAAAGCAGGGCTCAGAAGTTTCAGAGAATGAAGAGAATGAATATGCATAATTTGTGTTTCTCTGACCCTAACATGTTTGGGTAGGAAACGTACAAGTAAAATTTTCAGTCCCTTAATATTTGGAAATCTGAAAATGCATACATTTAAATAACTCGTGGGTTAAATAAGAAACCACAGTTAAGACATTTTAAATATGCGGAACTTTTTACAAGACCAGTGCTCTAACCCCTGAGCTATGGAGCCGACCTCTAATGCAGAACTTTTTAAAAGAGAAGGAAAATGCATATGAAAACCTGTAGGATGTGGGGGGGGAGTTCGCTCTTGAGAACTCTTTCAGTGAAGCCTTGAATGCTGCCAAGTGAGGTTTTGAAAAATCTGAAAAGTAATGAGTGAGGGATTTCATTTGAGAAATTAGGGGGTGGGGCGCCTGGGTGGCTCTGTTGGTTGAGCATCTGACTTTGGCTCTGGTCATGATCTCACGGCTTCTGAGTTCAAGCCCCACATCCAGCTCTCTGCTGTCAGCTCAGAGCCCGCTTCAGATCCTCTGTCCTTCCCCACCTCCCTCTCAAAAATAAATAAACATTAAAAAAAAGAGAGAGAGAAATGAGGGGAAAGAACAACCAAATAAATCCAAAAAAAGTAAAAGAAGATAATACATAAAAGAAAAATAATGAAATAAAAAACAAATACATAGAAGATCAACAAAGCCAAAATTTGACTCTTTAAAAACACTAACTACATAAACCTTTGAGAGGCTAGTGAAGAAAAATCAGAAAAAAAAAAAAAAAAAGACACAGAAGAACACAGTAATTAGATGGAAAGGAACCAGGATGTTGGTAACTACCGAAGTTGGACCACGGCCGCGTCCATTTGGCGGCACTCCGCTTCTGCATGCGTCTGCATCTTCCATAGCGAAGAGGGTTTCCTTCTGTATGTGAGCGGGAAGGACGGGATGGCTGCGGGGCTGCGGTGATTAGAACGGGAGAGAACGCCAGGAACAACTACACAATTTTAAAACTTAAATACAGAATCAACCCAATAAAAAAAAATAGCTAAATCAAAGCAGTTATAAGTCTTCCCCATGAGAAAACTCTATTCTGATGGTTTTGCAGAGAATTCTCCCAAAACCTCAAGCAGAATATCCAGGCTCGTACCGATTCTACCAGAGAATGGAAATAACACAGGGCTCCCCACTTCATCTTATGAGAGAAGGAAGATTTTGATGCCAAAATCTGCTAAAAGTAATACAGAAAACATGAAAAACTACAGCTCTCTCTCAGTTATGAATATTAGATGTAAAATCATCAAGAAAAAGTTCACATTCCAAATCCAGCAGTATTTTAGAAAGCAATGTACGACCAAACTGGCGTGCCCCAGGAACGAGTGCGCGGAGACCCACAGGCGCCCTCTGCCGGTTCTTCAGTGCAAAGAACCGCCGTACGAACGATTCCATAGGTTCGGGAAAACATGATAAAACCTTAGCACTCTGTTAATTAAAAAAAAAAAAAAAAGGTAAACCAGCAAAGTAGATTTACCAAAAGAGAGAAGAGAGAAAAGAACTTCTCATGAAGCGTCTTCTAAAATGGGAAACGTGGAGGCATGCGCAGAACAGAGGTGTTCTTCCCACTCTGTGCAGCCTTAAGTCCTAGTTCCTGACAGCAGAGTGAGAGAAGAGAAGAAATTAACGGGCTTAAGGAGTGGAAAGGAGGACCTAGAATCCCGTTTCGCGGATGATCTAATGGTCTACAAGGGAGTTACGGAAGGATTTAGCAAGGGGCCGGCTGTAGGCTCCGCGGACAGAAGCCGCGTTTCTCTGCACCATCTGTAATTTGAAAATGTAGTCAAAATAAAGACGGCATTTGCAGTAGCACCAGAGTCTCTGCAGTGCCCACGAGAACGGTCTTGACGGAGGCCGCACGAGACGTGTGCGTAGAAGACCCTGAAGCATGAGGGCGGAACACGGAAGACCCGGGTCCTAGATTCATTGACAGGACAAACGAGTATCACAAAGCTATCGTGTTTCCCAAAACTTATCCATGGGTTTTAAAACCCAAGAAGCATTTTGCAAAATTTAGCCTTTTTAAAGCACATTAGGATGGGTGTGCTGTGCTGCAGTCACACGTGCACTGCCGGACGGCAGTGGAAAGGAGGGAGCTGGAGCAGCCGCAGCGTGGACCTTACAAACCGAATCGGAAACAAAAGGCAGATTGCGAGGACGTACCCAACGCCCTGTTCATGTAAAGTTCAATTTAGACACAACCGAGGTCCGTTTCGTAATACACCCACCACTCAGTCCAGCAGCTCCCTTCCGGCTGCCCGCCCAGGAGAAACAGGAGTGGATAGCCACATAGAGACTTGCACACGAGTGTTTCTAGAAGTTTTATTTGTAACAGCCAGAAACTGGGGACAGCCCAGAGAGCCACAGCCGATGAACGAAGAAACTGTGCTCTGTCCATCCGGTGGACGCCACTCAGCGACGAAACGCGTCCTCCTGATGAAGCTCCGGAGACGGACCTGAGAAGCAGTGTCCTTGGTGCAGGAAGCCACGGGAGTGCGTCCTGTGGAGTTGCACTTACACGAGATTCCGGAAAAGACAGGTTCACTTGTAGCGACGGACAACAGATCGCGGTTTGCCTAGGGCCAGGGAGACGAGGAGATGACAGCAGAGGGACACGGGAACACTGGCGTTTCCTGGAGATGTTCTGCCTTAACGGAGGGGAGAGTTATCTGGATGTACGTATCTGTCAGCACAGAGCTCTGCCACAACTGCAGTTTACTGTTCCCTCAGTGAATTATCCCTCAGCGAAGTCCGTTTTAGGACATTAAGTACGGCACCTGGTGGGGGGCTCTGTCGGGTGAGCATGCTCTCACAGTTCGTGAGCTTGAGCCCCAAGTTGAGCTCTGCGCTGACAGCGTGGAGCCTGCTTGGCATTCCCTCCCTCCCTCCCTCCTTCCCTCCCTCCTTCCCCTCCCTCCTCTCTCTCTCTCTCTCTCTCTCTCTCTCTCTGCCCCTCCCCACTCCCATGTGCACTCCCTCAAAATAAACTTAAAAGACCATTTCAAAGTAAGTATATTGTTCAGGAATACTGTACGTAGGTGTTAAGGCTGTAAAGAAAAGCAAGGGATTTACTCACGTAAAAAGCCAGTGCGGCGATCGCCTCGAGGGAGCCGGCTGTGGCCGAAGCAGGCACCGGGCGGGCTTGCCCTGGGCACTGGCAGCGTCCCGCGGCTGGATTCTAGTCGTCCACAGTGTTCGCTCTGTAATTTTTCGTTTTGGTGCACGTCTCTTTCATTACATTTACAAAAAACAAAACAAAAACCTTATAAAAGATTAAGAACGATCCTCCTTTTCCTGCCCATTATAAAGACTTAGAAAGTCAGGATTATTAAAACAGCATGATCCTCAAGGTGAATGCAGAGCTCAGAAACGGGCTCTACAGACACTGAGCTCTGGTTTACGACAAATGAAGGCGTGGTCATAAATGGGGCTGTGACATTTAAATCTGGCTCCTCACCTCACACCGTACTCAAAGGTCAGCTTTAGATGAGATCCTAAATGCCAAAAGCAAGCCTTTTAATTTGGAATATAGGTGAATATTTTTTTGACCTCAGAGAAGGGAAAGATTTCTTAGAGACAACCACCATAAAAATAAAAGATTAATAAATTAAACATTAAAATCAACAGTTGTTTTTAAGAAAGTAAAGAGATAGTATTTTTCGCACATCACGAAGGATTAGTATCAAAATCTAAAAAGAAACATTACAAAACAGAAGAAGACAAACATGTCGACAAAGGCAAACGAAACGATCGGCCGTAGGAAAAGCGGCCAGCGCCGGCGAGGTCTTCAGCCTGAGCGGGCGCGGGCGCGGGGCTCCAGCGGCCAGGGCGGGAGCGCGCAGGCCGACCCTGGTAGAGTCGGAGCCCCGCGCGCGGGCGAGGGCGCTCAGCCCAGGCCGAACCATGTGAGCGCGGCGTGGTTGTCTGCTCCCCGTGGTTTGCTCTTGCGGCCTTGAAAGTGAACAGACCGCGGCCTCGCGGGGGAGCTGCAGAACACGGTGACGAAGGAAAGCAACAAGAAAGAAATACGAACAGTGCGATCCTGTTCCTGGAAGTTCAGAAATCAGCCCGCGGAACACTGCTGAGGAACCGCGAGCACTGGGGCTGATTGTCCCCCGCCGCCGCAGGGCTGCTTCCCGGGAGAGGACAGGCAAGGTGCCGTCGGGGTGGTGGCGTCGGACTTCTCGGTCACCCAGGCTTTCGCGTCATGGTTACCCACGCGCACATGTTCAGTGCAGCCCACTGCTGATGGCACGGAGGCCAGATGGGGGGTGGTATCACACCGGGGGTGTGGGGAGGGCTCGGCAGCCAGGGGACTCTGGGCCTGGGGGCCCCAAGGAGCGGCTCAGGCTCTGTGTCCGAGAGTCTCCCCTGAGAGCCTGTCCGAGGCTTCACTTCCGTTGGGTCAGAGCTCTGGTGAGTGGCTTGCGGCAGGGCTGTGAGTGACCCTTGTGAGCGTCCAAGCCGCCGCTCATGGAGACGTGTGGGGCACACGTGTGCCGGGGGACCGCTGGGAGCGGCTGCTGGAGAACGGAGATGGTAGAGGCAGAAGGGGGAGCTTCCAGAAGGTGCAGAAGGTAACATTGTGGACTTGGGGTCTGACCAGCTGTGGCCGGGGACAGAGAGGTGGAGTTCAGGGTGGGGGGAGGGGACGACCCCCTCCACCCGGACACAGACTGCCTGGTGAGCTGCAGGAGAAACTGAGGTTGGTCGATTTAACCACCGTGTAAACCACCCCACTTCCGCTTCCGGCTGTGTGACAGCAGTAACCATTTTCAGGCTTCATTCAAATTTCTGCTACCCCAGACGAAAGTCAGGAAGGTGAAAACTTCATAAATTATGCCAAGTAGACTTTGAGAGAAAATGTTCTTCATTTAATACAGAATCGGCCACTGTCGTCTGGGAAGCAGGTGGCAAAGTGTAGTCTTTTTCAAGCTGTGCAGCACGCGGCGTGTGCCCCACAGCTGGGCGTGGGGCTCGAGGCTGGTCTCTGAGGCCCTGAGTGCGGGGCGGGCGGCACAATGGGGCCGAGTCTTGCTGTGAAAAGTCCCATTCCTCCCACCTCACACTTCCTCGTGCATTCGCGGGTAAGCGAGGACCGTGGGATCTCCGTGGCCTAACACATGACGGGCAGGGTGGTGGCCGTTGGCAGAGTCACCTTCACAGTCTCAGGCTCATTAGAAACTTCCCTTGGGCAGCTTCCCTGGAGGACAAGTTGGAAAAGGACGCAGGAAACCAGGGGACATGGAGGGCGCTGGGCAGTGTCCTGAGGGGGGACTCGCTCCTGAGGGCCCTTCTCCACTCTGAGCCCCCTCCTCCCCGCGCCCCCCCCTCCGGAGGACGCTAGGCTTTGCCAACCACAGCTGGAATGTGGGCCGTTTCCTTCCGTGACTCTTTGGCTTTGTCTTCACAGATTCTGTTTGGATTCCGCTAGACAGACGCGACAGAGACTGTCCATCAACTGGTCCAACTTTAGCTTGAAAAAAGCCACTTTTGCTGCCCACTGAATGAGGACCGCCTGGAGAGGGATGCGCGGGAGGTGGGCCAGGCCCCGGAGCTGCTGTGCTTGCCCAGGGCTGTGCCGGGTGGGCCGCCGCACCCGAGACCCCCCAGACCGAGAACTTGCCGCTCGGCCCGCGTCGGTAGCTCGTGTGCGTGTCGTCTGTGAGCGAGGCTTCGACCGCAGTGCTGTGCCGTCGGATCGGAACAGTGGCTCCCGCCGGTTTCCCACCACGCGGCCCCGGAGCCCCGGCCGTGGCCAGAGACGCGTTTCATCATCCACGTGGCTCGTCGCCTCTGCATCTCGCCCTGTCCTGTCATCTGTCCCCGCCGGGGCACTGCCGTCACTCAGCTCTCGTGTGCCCTGCATCCCACCCGAGGCGGGCTGGGCGGGCAGGCGCTCTTCCGTTCTCCTCCACAATCTACTGTTCAAGAGTGTACACGTTGCGCTGTGTGTGTCTGACCCCCTGACTTGTAGCCAGCTTGTGTAAGATCCCTTGCAGAATGAGAAAGTTCAAAAACAAAACCCCACCCAGTACTCACACCATCCAGTCTGTTAGAGAGTGTACGACTGTATTAACACGGAGGCCTGCCTGGCTACTTTTTTAACATATTGTTAAGTAATATTAAAATCATGTCTTTCTTTTTGAAAGATGGAATACATTAGTACAGCAGAAGACCTCGTCTGGTTGCTTTCTGCTGGGGCCCACAGGGTGGGGAGGGGAGTGCGCGGTAAGCCGGTGGCAGTGCCCCCCAACGGCAGCCTGGGTCCCGCCATCCTCCCTGCAGCCGTGAATCTGGGCCTTTCCATGTGCCCAGGACAGGGCCCAGCCAGATACGCAGCGTCTGGTGTGAGAGCGGCGGTGGCACCAAGAGCAGCAGTGGGGTGCGGGCCGAACAGGGGACCCCGCGTTCTAGCCTGCAGGGCAGGGGGGGCACAGCAAGGTGGGGGGGGGCCCAGCGGGCTGGGACTGCACACGGCCCAACGGGCAGGTGCCCATCCAGCTTTCGGGGGGTAAAGTGAACAGTCACAAGCGTTAAACTGGGTGTAAACCAGGAACAATGTGAGCAGGATTTCGGATGAAAACGGGAATCCCGCCTGAGTTCCTTTCTCCTGGGGATCTCTCCAGGTGGTTTGGGGGGTGTCCGGCGGAGCCGCCTCCTGGCCGCCGCCCTTTTCCCACCCACTTCCCAGAGCCCCCCGGACCTCACCGCTCCCCATGCTCGCTAAACCTGTGTGTGTGGCCCATCCCTGAATGAAGGGGGAGTGATGAGGGCCCCGTTTCTGTGTGGAGACGGGGAGGGGGAGGCAGCCTCTGGATATCCTCTGACGGCTCCATCCACGGGACTTCTGGACCGACAGGTGCAGGTGGGAAAGAGGGGGTCTCCTGAGGCTCTGGTCTGAGCCGCGGGTGGGACGGGGTCAAGTCTGGGGAGCTCATCAGAAACCCAGGTGAGATGTCTGGCATCGGGACCACCGCTCGTGGGCAGGAGGTCCCCCAGGAGCAAGTGTGGACAGGTCGGGGGGGTCCAAGCCCCGGACCCAGCATCAAAGGTGGCAGGAGAACCTCCTGGAGGACACGGCAGGCACGGCTGTGGTCAAGGTGAGAGCCAAGAACCGGCCCGGGGCTCTGACCACAATCCGGTGGGAGCTGATTTGCGGGAAAGCGATGGGAAGAGCCCTCGGGCCTGGGACGAGGAGATACGGGGCAGGCAGCCAGAGGAGCAGGGGGGACAAGAAGCTGGCTGGCGTGTCCTGCTTTTGTTTTTCTAGGTAGGAAGGACACCATCTCTCTGCTCCTGGGACGGCCCCGCAGAGCAAGGAGCAGGCCAGGTGGTGACCACAGGAGCCGTGTCCTCAAAAGGCTCTGATGTCCCTCCAGGACTCCCACGCCCAGGCCTCATCCCTTCCCGGTGAGCATGAGGGGAGCCAGGCTGGCTGGGCAAATGCTGGGGAGGGTCCCGGGGAGCCTGCAGACCCGGGCCCCGCCATCTGGGGAACCTGCCCACCCAGGCCCCTGAGACCCTGCCCCTGCCCCACCCTGCCCTCCTCATAGGTCGGGAACAGTCCCGCCTCTGGGCCTCAGCTTCCATATGTCCTGGGGGCCACGGTGGCCACAGGGTCCCACCCGTGACATGAGCGGGGCCTCGTCGGGGCCGGGAGTGGTGAGGGTGACCCCTGAGTACCCCGACACAGGCCACCGCCCCACACCCATGTCTCCACCTGAGGTGGCCCCACCTGCCGCCTTCCACACTCCTGCCCCCCTCACACGGGCCAGCCACCTAGGCCTGATTCTGGCCTTTCTGCTTGAAATTGGGGAATGCCCTTCCCACATTCCGTGCAAGGCCCAACCCTACCGCTCCTTTGGACCTTTCCCTGAGCGGCGGGGGCCGGGGGGGGGGTGTCTTTACCATTCCCAGTTCCCAGGAACAAAACACTGGGATGGATTCAGGGGCCGGGAGGCCCAGGACAGTCCAGGGGTAGTAGGGAAAGGTGGAGGGTCGAGGCTGGCAGGGCTTCCCTAGTTCGGCCCCTCCCACGCAGGTGGGGGCAGGCCCAGGCCGGGAGACTTGATCCTGTGCCCCCCCCCCCCCCCCCCCCCCCGTGCGAGGCTGCGTCCTCCTGCCCAGGCACTGCGTTCAACAATGGGGAAACCAAAGCCCAAGGTGTGCCCGCGAGACATCTGGCCCCAGAGCTACTGTCTTCACGGGGCCTCGGCCTGGGGGTCGGATACGGTGGAGTGTCCCCTCCTTTACACAGGAAGTGATCACGAGATGAAATGAAATAACGATAGCTAGAAAAGAAACAGTGAAAATGTCCCTTTATTGAACTTCGTCTACAAAGTCATGCCAGTTAAAAAAATACTATCAAAATGAGTATTGTGGTACCAGAAAGGATTAACATTTCTTCATTTCATTAATATATTTTTTTAAGTAAGAAAAAACTTACCTCACAGGTCACACAGTGTCGCAGCTTTAAACACAAAACCTCTCAGTCACACACACAATGACAACTGAAATAACTCGAGTCCTGGTTCTTCGTCTTCACAATGACAGTCGCTGTCTGTCTTGGACCCACTGCTACACCGCAAGAGTGGCGCTGGGGGGTGGGGCGGGGCGCGGCGAGACGGGGACTAACTGCTGACTGCACAGAGAAATTTCAAGCGGTTCCAGACTGTGAAGAACTTACTTCTGAAACTGTGTCCCTGGGAGCCCTCCAGATGGTCTGCCACGGAGAAGACGGCGTAGGACAAGAGGCAGAGTGATGAACGCGTGCCAGCGGCAGCCAGGAAGGACGAACTGCGTGGAAGCTGTCCCCATGCCACACGGTCACAACACCGAGGAAGTTTAAACCACGGTTTTGGACGTTGGACTAGAAGCAGCACATGGCACCGTTTCCCGAGCCGAGGAGAGGAAACCGGGTAAGCCGCCCGAGTGCCCCCGCTTCCTGCCTGGAGGCAACTTCCAGGCGCAGCACTGGGGGGGCAGGGGCCACAGCCCAGCAGGCCTGCTGAGTAGAGCAGGCTGAGCCTGACGCGTGGGGAGGTGGCTGGAGTTTGTGGGGCAGGTTCCAAACAGGAGGGGCTGCGTCTGAAGAGCTCTGCGGGTCTGCAGGCTCCCCTCCAATCTACTGATCTTGCAGGTGTGGCTTAAACTTCCAGGAACCCAGGGGAAAATCACCAGAAAGCAGTACGTACACTGAAAGAGAGTTTCCCCCAGCCGGGGTGGAGAGACCTTGAAATACACGATACAGACAGCGGCGTAGAGTCAGAAGGCTATGACCTCAGCAGCGGGGTTCGGTTAGCCCTAGAGCAAAAGCTAAAGCAAAAAGCAAGCCTCAGAAAGCTCAAGCCGATGCTAAGTATCTTAACTGTCTGCTACAACAAAGTCCAACAGTCCTTAAAGGAATACAGAAATATCACACACTAAACAAAAGTCACGATGTTGGAATCCAGGCAGAAATTAACCGGCCGTGCGGAGAGGCAGGAAAATATACGCCATAATCAAGGGAAATACTAAAGAGAAACAACAGAAACAAACCCCAACTGACAGACGGTGAATTTGCAAACAAGGACCTTAAGATGGCTATTATAAATCTTAAAAATCTGCTCAAGGATCTGAAACCACGAACAAGATGAAAGAAGAAATGGAACATACAAAAAAGACCTAAGTGAAGTTCTAAAGAAAAAATACCTGCAATGAAAAATACCCTGGATAGAATGAACAGATCAGAAACTTCAGAAAAAACACCCGTGAACTTGATGCATAGGGAACACACACGAACTACCGGAAAGAAGCAGAAGACAGAAGGGAAAGCGACAGCCGGTGGGACAGTATCCGGCATTCCAACATACTTGTAACTGGGGTCCTGGAAAAATGAGGAACCACCACAACAAAATACTCATTCAAAATGACCTTGTCACAAGTTTCCTGGGATTATGGATGAGACCGTGGAGTCTGAAGATCAGTTTGGGACGAAGTGACATCTTGAGACTGTGGAGTTCCCAGCCTGCGCTTACATGTTCTTGAGTTCAGCAGTATTTTGTAGCTTTTATTGTAGAGATTTTGCACACTTTTGATGAATTTTTCCTAAGGATTTTATGTTTTTGACATCATCACAAACGGAGTATGCTTTAGCTTCCTGGGGCTCCCATAACACAGTGCCACAAACTGGGTGGCTTATAACAACAGAAACTTCTCTCACAGCCCTGGAGGATATAAATCCAAAACGTGAGTATCCGCAGGATTGGTTCCTTCTAGAGGCTGGAAGAACCACCTGCTCCATGCCTCCCTCCTAGCTCCTGGTGGTCACTGGCAATCTTTGGCTTACAGAGGTGTCACCCCAGTCTTGCCTGTATTCACATGGCCTCCTCCCTGCATCTCTGTTTGTCTCTTTAAGATTTTAAGTAATCTCGGGGCACCTGGGTGGCTCAGGCAGTTAAGCACCCGACTGGCTCAGGTCATCATCCCATGGTTCATGAGCCCCACAGTGGGCTCTGTGCTGACAGCTCCGAGCCTGAGCCTGCTTCGGATTCTGTGTTTCCCTCTCTCTCTGCTCCTCCCCCACTCACGCACGCTTTCTCTCTCTCTCTCTCTCGAAAATGAATAAACATTAAAAACAAAAAAGATTTAAATAACCTCTACAACCCAACATGGGGCTCAAACTCACAACCCCAAGATCAAGAGCCCCACCCCCCACCAACTGAGCCTGCCAGTGTCCCACATCTCCTCTGTCCTCACAAGGACAGGAGTCTTTGGGTTTAGGGCCCCCCTCATCCAGCATGACCTCATCTCCTATTACATCTGCAAAGACCCTGTTTCCAAGTGAGGTCACAGTCACAGGTTCTGGGGGTTAGGACTTCACATCTTTTTGGTCACTGTATCCTTTGGAGACACAGTTTTAAATTTGCTTTTCTCAGGGCACCTGGGTGGCTCAGTTGGTTAAGCGTTCGACTTCCGCTCGGGTCATGATCTCACGGTCTGTGGGTTCGAGCCCCGTGTCGGGCTCCGTGCTGACAGCTCCGGAGCCTGCTTCGGATTCTGTGTCTCCCTCTCTCTGCCCTTTCTCCACTTGCACATTGTCTCTCAAAAATAAATGTTAAATTTACATTTCTACTCATTGTAAACATACAGGAGTAAGGTAGATTTTTCATATATTGAACTTTGTATCTTGAGATTGTCAAATTGACTTATAAATTCTAAATTTTAAGTAAACACCTAGGATTTTTTGTATTTATATATATTTATTGTCTGTCATCTGCAAATAGGGACAGTCTTATTTACTTTTTCCTCAATCTTTTGTTCTTTATTCCTTGTATGAACTTACTGCACTGGGTAGGACCCCCTATACAGTGCTGAACTGCAGTGGTTAGGAGTGAACACCCTCGTCTTGACGCAAACCGCAGCAGGGACACCATTTAATATTTCATTATCGAATATGTTATAGCTGTAGGTTTTTAGACATACACCTTTATCAGATTGAGAAAATGCCTTCTTTTTTTCCTAGTTTTCTGAGTTTTTTTTTTTTTTATCATGAGTGGGTATTAAATTTTCTTATGTGCTTTTTCTGCTTCTATTGAGATCATGTGTTTTTTCTGTTATTCTGTGAATAACATTTAATGCTTTTTTTTTTAAATAATGAATCTTGTATCCGTAATTAAGATTCTGCTTGAATAGGATTTATTACCCTTTTATTCAATTAATATTTTGTTCAGGATTTTTGCATCTGTGTTCATGAGAGGTATTTGTCTTGTCGTTTCTTGTTTTTCTTAGGTTTTGGTGTCATAAAAATTAGTTGGAGAACATTCTATTTGCTGAGCAAATATAAAGTTGGTTTATCTTTCTCAGATGTTTGGGAAGAATTCACCAGTGAATTCATCTGGGATTGAGTTCATGCAAGCTAGGGAGAGAGAGTCTCAGGCAGGCTTCATGCTGCACAGCCCCGACGTGGGGCTCCATCCCAAGACCCTGCGAACATGACCTGAGCCAAAATCAAAAGTTGGATGCTCAACCAACTGAGCCACCCAGGTGCACCCTCCCCCCCGCTTTTTGGGGTGCAAATACTTAGGTTTTGTTTCTTCTTGTATCAGTTGCATTAAATTGTTTTTCAATGATTTTTATCTGTCTCATCTGTCAGATTTATTAGCATAAAGCGTTCATAGAATTCCTTTTAGAGATCTTACAGTGATGTCCCTCTGTTCGTTCCTGATTATCAACAATTTGTTTTTTCTGCATTAATCATGTTAGTGGCTTATCCGTGTTACGGCCATTTAAAAAGATTTTGTTGATTTTTCTGTTTTCTGTTTCATTGATTTCTGCTCTTCTTCCCTGTGGGCTTAATTTGCAGCTTTCCTCTTAGCTCTTGAGAGGGGAACTTAGATCACTGAATTTTAACCTCATTTTCACTCATTTCAAAGCATTTTCTAATTTCCATTGTCCTTTTCCTTTGTCCACAGATCACTCAGAAGTGTGTTGGGAATTTGATATTTGCCTGTTACTGAGTTGTAGTTTAACCTCACCGTGGTCAGAGAACATAAATTCAGTGATTCAATTGTTGGAATACATTGTGTCTTGATTTATGCCCCACACGTGTGTCTCTGTTGGTGAGTGTTCCATGTACACCTGAAAAGAATTCTAGTTGGCTTTTGTTGGGCCTAATGTCCCACATAAGTACATGACACCAAGTTGGTTATTTTGGTTAAATCTGGTGTATCCTTGCTGATTTTTTCCCTGCTTCTTATGTAGAGGTGTGTTAAAATCTCCAGCTATGATTGTATATATTTTGTTTATATATTTTGAAGCTATGTTATTAGCTCTCTACAAATTTAGGAATGCTATATATTCCTGAGAAATTTAGCCTTTTGTCGTTATGCATTGTTCTACTTCTGCTGATACTTTTTGTCTTAAATTCCATCCGATAATCATGTAGCCACTCTTTTCTTGGTTAGTGTTGGCATGGTGTGTATTTTTGATCCTTTTCATTCTGTGTTCTTATATTTAAAGTACGTCTTTGCGAATGGGCATGTAGGTGAGACCTTGTCATTTTCTTCCAGTGTGACAATCATCGTCTTTCAGTCAGTGTTTGACCCATTCATTTTTAATCTAATTACTGATGCGGTTGGGTTTGAGTTGGCCATCTTGCCATCTATGTTGTTTGTCTCATCTCTTCCTTATTCCTTTAGTTCTTCTAGGTTGTCTTGCTTTGGATTAGTAATATTTTTCTATTTACTTTTTAAGTATTTTTGTTACTTTTTTAGTGCTTACTCCAGAGGTTATGCTTCCTTCCCGCATTACAGTCCACCTTACATCAATGCAAAAACTTCTGACTGTGTAAGTTCATCAAATACTCCTTCCCCCACCTAGAAAGCTCTTTCGGTCACATGTTTGCATGTTTTAAAGCCCTCCAAACATTGTTTAAACAGCCAGTAATTTGTATCTACCCATGTAGATACTGCTCCCATGTTCTTCATTCCTTTCTGTATTTGTTTTTACCCAGAATAATTTCTATATTACCGACTTCTTGTGGTATAGTTTATTGGATATAAATTTTGTTACCTTGTATTTGTATGAAAATACCTTCATTCTGCCTTCATTTTTTCTTCGTCTAGGATTTTTTTTTTTAAGATTTTAAGTACTCTCTACACCCAACGTGGGGCTCAAACTCATGGCTCCAAAATCAAGAGCTGTATGCTCTACCAACTGGGCCAACTAGGTGCCCGGTCTAGTATTTTCTCTGGCATACTGCCCTTGTGATTAATACAGTATAATGTCCTAAACTCTGTTGCTTGGATCTCATCCAGTGGACAGCTGGTTTACTGGCTGATTACCTGGAACTCTCATGCCTTTTTAGAGCAAAGGCCATTTCCATTTAGTCCTAGGATGGCAGCTTTACTCCTAAGGCAGGGGTCTAGGGTTTCAGAGGAAAACCCAAAGCGTTTACCTTCGAAGACTGAGGGACCCAAATTCAAAACTGTCAGCCACTGGAATGGCTCAGCTCTTTCTGCCTCCCATCTGCTGTTCTCACCCCAGAACCCTTGGGTTCCTGCTGAAAGCACGCACAATTTGAGGGTCAGCCGAGGATTTGAGGGTTCTCCCTTGTGTGGCTCCCTTCTCTCTGGGGTGTCCCCATCCTCTGTTTCCAGAGTTCAGGAGTCCACAAGCTCTTCCAGCTCCTGAGGTCAGGGAGACTGAGGCTTTTTGCTACAGTCTACCCACCCCATGCCACACAGCCGGGGTCTCTTCCAGTGGGGCCCCAGAGGAAGTGACACCTGAACGCTGACTTGAGGCCTTAGCCAGATGGAAGGGTGAGTTCCAGAAAGAAGTTTACAGACCGTGCAATTGAGAACATGGGTGCAGATGCCAGTTTTGTCACTCAGCCACTGTGTGACTTTGGGCAAGTGACTTAACCCCTCTGTGCCCCCTTTTCCTTGTTTGTGTTGAGGATGATCGGAACCCTTACCTCCTGGAATTGCTAAGAGGGTTCAGGGAGTGAAGCCTGGCAAGCACTCAGCACAGCACCTCAGTCTCCCCTCCCACCTTCTCGTTCGGGTCACTGACCACACCTTGCTCTGTGCGGCTCTCACGTACTCTCTCTCAGCAGGCACCTGCGTCCTCTCCCCTTGTTCCCAGCCCTTGACTTCACGCCCTGGGCTGGGGCTGAAACAGACCGAAGGCAAAGCGGGGCTGGTGCCAGGTCACGTGGCCTCTGACAGGCAGGCGGCAAACCTAGGCACGCGTCTCCTCCTCACCAGCCGGTCTAACTGAAAATACTGCGGCCCCCGGGACGCATTCTCAAGAGCAGTCACCATAGCAAGTGCGTTTATTAGAAAAATAAGTAAACGTGAAATGTCTTTTGACTTTGAGATACGTGGCAAACGCTACTGCAGTGCATTTCGGTGGGGACACGTGGCTCTGCGGTGGCCAAGAACAGTCCCCGTGTGCGATGTGTTGCCACAGTGCTCAGTCTACAAACCTTCTGGTTCCAACTCCGCAGAACCTGGGGCTCATACACGTGGTCCCCGCAGGCAGCCACCTCTTCCCCACGAGCTGCAGCGGCCCCAGGTGCAGGCTGAGTGGGGCTGTCGTTTTGTCCGTGAGTGTTCGTGCACCCCCCACTCTGGCCTCGGCCTGACAGCCAGCTGGGGGAGGGGGGGTTGGGGGTCTGGCCGCGCTCCACACCAGAAGCCAAGCCAGCCCTTCCCAGGTGCCCACGGGAAATTCCCTCCAAACTGGTCTGCTCCACCACCCAAGGAGGACCAAGTGAAGGAAGAGAAGCCCCCTCAGCCTGTTCTGGGCCCCGGGTCTCTGGGAATCTCTGCCCCCCCCCCGCCCAGGACCGAGCCCCGCAGGAGCCGAGGGTCACTGGCAGCACTCGGCCACGTGCCTGAAGAGCTCCTCGCCCTGCTCGTCATCGAAGTGCTGCAGGCAGTGAGGGCACCGAAGCTCCCCCTGCCCTCTCTGGGTCGCTCCAGGGCACCTGCCCTCTGCAGAGAAGTCCGGCCCCTGAGCCCCAGTCCCGGCCCTCCGGCCACTGGGCGCCACGAGCTCCAAGGCATCGGTCTCTAAGAACCTGGGGGTTTTGCTCCCCGTGTGCGTCCGGCGGGAGCCCGGCTCTCGGCAGTCCTGGAAAGAAGGCAAGCGTCTGCTCGCGTGGGCTGCGTGCAGGCCACAGAGCCAGGCGTCGGGTTCTAGCATTCGAGAGATTCCCCCGTCCTCCCCGCCTCCTGGAGTGCCCCGGGGCCCAGCCGCAGACGCTCCCGCACAAGTTCGGATGGGGCCCGCTCCCGGCCCATCAGCCCCACACGCCTCAGCGGAGAGCCGGAGCCGGGGCGGGCAGCTGGGCCCCACTCTGCACCTTCTCTGCAGGGCGGGGGTGCCCCTAGCTCGGGCCGGCGCACGCGCTCCAGGCATCGGTCAGGAAGCACCGGTCCCGCGTGCTCCTCAGGCCTGGTGCTTCTACTTCTCATCTGAACTTGCGTTTTCCTCTTTGAGCCTGTGGCTCATCACCCTCCCCTTCTGCACCCCTGCCCTGGCTCCTCCCGGGGCCGAGCAGCGGCAAGTGCGCCCCACGCTCGAGGGGCCACAGCCTGCGGCTGAAAAGGGTGTAGAGGCCACTTAATAAACGCCCCCGGCCCCCACTGGACCTGGAGCAGGTCCTGGTCATCCCTCTCGGCGTGGGGTCAGGGACAGGCTGCCTAGGACCCCACCTTTAACGACCTTTCAATCCAAGAGCATGTGCTTCCTCGAGTTCGAGGCAGGCAGAAACCCACGGGCGGAACCCGACCGCAGCCGGGGGACGGCCGCCCCTGCCTGGGCCCACGCTGGAGCGTCCCAGCCAGAACCTGGAGTGGAGTCCCAGGGCCTCAGGAGAACCAGGAATCCATGACAGAGGCCGATAGGCCACTGGGGCTGGTGAGGCCCTCCCTCACCTCCTTGTCAGCCTGTGGCCCCGGGCACGGTTCCCACCCACTTCATCCACCGTCCAGGCCCGGTGCTCTGGACCTAGTCCGAGAGTGTGAAAGAGAGGGTGTCCCTGTGACTCCCTGCACTTCTCATGCGGGGGGGAACAGAAGCCACTGATGAGCCCCAGCAGCATAGTGCAGGCAGCACCCGACCGGAAGGGGCAGCTCAGCATCCCTGCTCCACCTGGTACGACGCTCCCCGGAGGCGCCACTACTACTGTCCAGCCCAAACGGAAGTCCCTGGAGGGGCCCCGAGGTGTGTTAGGTACTGGCTGAGAGGCTCAGGAGACCAAGCTCTCCCGGGGTCTCCGCAGAGCACGGAGCAGGTCCGGGACAGAGAGGGAAGAGGCCTGTGGGTGCCACGGGTCCCGCACCGAGAAACCATCAATTCTGACCCACGCCAGGCCTCCCTAGATGGGGTGGAGGCCTGCTGGCCCGAAACACACGTCTCCACGCACACGGGCCAGGGGCCCAGGGATGTTGCTAGACCCCTGGGAGCGGGATAACGAGGTACCCGCGCCTCATCGCAAGAAGGGGACATGTATGAAGGAAGCTCCTGGCAGGGAGCCCGGGACCCAGGACGTGCTCGCCGGGTGCAGGACCACAGGCACGGAAGGTAGGACAGGCCCTGAGGACAGCTGCGTCCGCCATCACACACACACAGTGCGACTGGGGGCTCTTCCACCCCTGTGCCCCAGGGGCCCGGCAAGGCAGCTCTGACCTAAGCAGGGAAATCGGGGTCTTGGGCCAACGCTTGAAATTTGCGGAAAGAAAAACGGGAGAAATGCTAGGCCTAAACAAGAGAAGAGGCCTCTACGCTACCTGCCTCCGGGACGCCTGGTGCCGCAAGGCGGCCACCTGCTCCTCCAGCTCCTGAATCCTCCCCTGGGCCCGCTCTCGATCGGCCCTCTCCGAGGTGAAATCGTCCTTGTAAGCGAGAATCTGAAAGGAAGCAAGACGCGCGGCCGTGAGCACGCAGAGCCACTTCCGCAGGACGGAGAAGGTGCCGCCCCCCCCGCCCGGGCCACACCTGCTGCTCCAGCATCTGCACGCGCTCCAGCGCCGCGTCGCGGGCCCTCCGCACGGCCGCCAGCTCCCGCTTCGCTTCCGCGCAGTCGTGCAGCTTCTCCTCCAGCTGCCTGTTGAGCCTGGAGATCTCCTTCCTCATCAGCTCGGGAGGGGAGGGTCTCTCGGGCTCGTGGGGGGCCTGCAGCCCCTGCAGCTGCGCGTGGAGCCCCCTCACGTACTCGTCCCTGCTGGCGTCGTAGCGCTGCCACTTGGCGTTAAGGTCTTCTACCTGAGGGGCCGAGGCGCGGGTGAAGGCGGCGCCACGCTAGGACACGCTTTGTGTAAGTTTAAACTTTTTTTCTTCGAATTTTTAAATTCCAGTTAGTAACGCCCAGTGTAACACTGTTTCAGGAGCAGAACTCAGTGACTCGTCCCTCGGGGACTCAACAGCCAGCCCTTCCCGCCACCGCCCATCAGCCCGTCCCACCCCACCCCTCCATCAACCTGTCTCGCCATCAGAGTCTCTCGCGGTTTGGTTTCCTCTCTCCCCCCCCCCCATGTGCCCCCCTGCTCTCTTTCCCAAATTCCGCGGCAGCGGGGCCACGGGCTATTTGTCTTCCTCCGACTATGACGCGCTGTCTTAACAACAGTTAGCTGATGAGTTTTCCCTTTAAATGGACGCCACCTCCCTTCGCTCTTCCATCCGGAGGGGACTTGGAGAGCAGCAGACGTGCCCAAGGCACGGCGGTGACGTCCGCCAGCAACCGCCTGAAACACAAGTGGACTTGGTGCCATTTTCCCGCCTTAAAAGCCATACTTGATAGTAATTCTTGCGCCTCCTTTCTCGGTCTACGAGTTAGCCTGGGGGGACAGAGCACGACAGGGCACCTTCTGGGCACTCAGACGAAAAGGTCTGGTCTCGGCACCGTGTGTGTCAGCCAAAGTGGCCTGACGGGGACACAACCCCCGAGCACCACGGAGGACAGGACCACAGGACACCCCCGCCCCTGCAGTCCACAGGGCAAATTCTGGAGTGAAATGTGACAGATACTCACATGAGTCACCTTCTGTCTCAATAGCCGATTTTCTTCCTGTAACTTCTTGATAACATCCTGGACACAAGTGTCCCCGCCTGTACGCTCTGGCTGCATAAGAAAGGGACAGTAGGAGGGCTCTGTGTCGCGGAACATGACAAGTGCAACAAGAGGGGAGGAAGCTGGACCCGAGGACTGAGGTCGCAGACATCGCCACATCCAGCAAGGCGCCGGCCGGCGGTCGTTCATCTGGTAGAGAAGCAAAGCGGAGACACAAAAGGACTCCCTGCTTCCCAGAGGTGGTGGGGGAAGGGTGTGCTCTGGCCGGGCCCGGGGCCCACCATCCCCAGGACTCCCGCTGCCTGACTCGCTCGGTCATCACGGCTCGGGGGACAGGGCTCAGTCCCATCGTGCGGCAGAGGATGCTCTGGCCCTGGGCCACCGGGGGCAGGCCTGGCTGGGCACCCGTCACGTCTGCAGACAGTCAGGGTCACCCTCGGCGGATCTGTACATGGAGTCTGACCCACACCGCGCTCTCGCCTAGAAGCCACATCCCAAACTGACCCTGACAGCGGTGGGCAGCCCTAACCAAAAAGTCTCGTGAGAAGTCCATCTAAATCCGAGAAGTACAGTTTAATAGAACGGAGGGCTGGCTGGCTGTTGGTGACATCATTTTTGAGAATTCCCCTGAATGAATAACAAAGGAAGTGTGTACCCTCACCGCGCAGGCACCGGGAAGCCCCGGGTGACTCAGCTGAGTCCCAGGCTGAGAAGTGATGCTGATTTAGTGACCGTAAGAGCCGCCGGCCCCAGGCCACCATCGTGTGTAGCTACTTTCAAATCCCCACAAGGAAATGACACAGTGACTCAAAGTCGGAGGAGCACCTGCCTCCTCCCAGATAGCACTCTTCTTCTGGCTTCTCAAATACGCTTGGTTCCTTCTGAGGTTCTGTTTTCACGGAATCCACCTGAGAACAGGTGGTTCCCCACTCGGGCTGTGGCAAAGCTGCCGCTAAGGGGCCGGTCGGCCCGTTTCCCCCCAGAACATCGCAGCACGTTCGTCCGTGACCCTAGTCGCAGCCTCCGAGAACTTCCCGGAAAGGCCCCCGTTGGGCGAGCCCACAGCCAGCCGAGCCGAGGTCCACGGCTGGGCCAGTGCTGTTCGTGCAGCGCACGGAAGGCCAGCACCCACAAGTGCTCCAGGTGGGTTGGGGCCTCGCCGCTGTGCGTGGGGCACTTGGGGGAGCTGCCCTCACCTCGCTCTGCAGGTCCTCCTCTGCCTACCAGCCGCAGCTCCGCCCTGCCGTCCTCAGCCGAGGCTGCGGAGGCCAAGGGGCTGGGCTGGTGAAGCCACGTTCCGTCGTTCTAGAAGCAACCCTTGAATGGACAGGCTTTGGCACAACCAAGTGGAGTCTCGTTACTGGACTACTGGTGCCCCGTGACTGCGGGGGGATCCGCGGTCTCTCTGCCCTCCTGCCCCGATGCCCTCTTCACCGGGTCCCCTCACCCACGTGCGCGGCTTACCTCAGGACTCTTCTCCCTCGAGGCCCCCTGGGCGCACTGTCGTTCATCCAGACACTTGGCCAGATGCTGGCACATGTGGGCAGTGGCGGCCAGGGTCCTCCGCAGCTGATGGGTCTCGTCGGCCAAGGAACGGCACAGAACGTCGCTGGCGGCCCGGGCTCGTTCCTTCTCTGCCACGCTCTGCCGCAACAGGGCGACTTCCTTCTCTCGCTCGTGCTCTGGCTGGCTCATTAGCTGCTGCTTCTCCTTCTCTTTTTCTTCTAACTGCTCAGAAAGTCTTTCAATTTCCTAAGTGGAAGATTTAAAAGCACAGTTTATTAAAAGAAGCAAGGTCAAAAGCAAATTGTTCATAGAGCAAGAGAAAGTTTGGCATGGACACCCCATCGCTAGATGACAAACTCATTCAGAGGCCAGCGTTGGAACTATAATTAACTCTGGAGTTTTCAGCCTATAATGTTCAATCTGAAACTTCGTCTGAAATTCTATTTCCAGGGGCACCTGGGTGGCTCAGAGAGTTAAGCCTCTGACTTCGGCTCAGGTCGTGATCTCACGGCTTGTGGGTCCGAGCCCCGTGTCGGTCTCTGCGCTGACAGCTCAGAGCCTGGAGCCTGCTTTGGATTCTGTGTCTCTCTCTCTCTCTCTGTCCCTCCCCTGCTCACACTCTGTCTCTCTCCCTCTCTCAAAAATAAATAAACGTTAAAAAAATAGAATTACAAAAAATTTTAATGTTTACTTTCAGTAATTCTATTTTTATTTTCACAAGCAAGTTCATAAATTGTAGATGGTACATCAGCAAATTACAAAGTGTGGCAACTGCAAAGACTCTTTTATGGGACGGGCAGAAACTGCCACGGGCCAGCGCCTGGAAGGCAGGTCCTTACTCCTGGAACTTGGAATGGGACTTGACTTAGAAATCGGGCCCTCGCGGATACAACTGGTTAAGAGAAAGCCGTTCTGGATTAGAACAGGTCCCAATCCAGTGACTGCTCTCCCTGCACAAAGACGGAAATGTGGACACAGACACGAGGAAGGAGGTGGTGTGATGACAGGTAGAGACCGGAGAGCTGCATCTACAGGCCAAGGGGCGCCAAGGGCGCGGGAGCCACCAGAAGCTGAAAGAGGTGAAGAGACACCCACTCCAGAGCATCCGAGGGAGTGTGGCCCTGCCAACGCCTTCGCTTCAGGCTTCCGGCCTCAAGGGCAGAAGACTAAATTCCTGTTGTTCTAGGCCCCCAGCTATGGGACTTCATAACAGAGCTCTGGGGCCCCATTACTTCTTTAAAAGAAAGTCCTTAAAAGTACAGTCTGCTCTATACCTGGCCTTAATTTTGTGCCTTCCCGTCTTAAAGAAGCACAGCGCCCACAGCTCTTTGAGGTGACACAGGGCAAGCAAGTGTGGCCCACGGATGGAGCACTGGCCTCGGGTCTGGGAGGGTGCGGGGCAGAAGGACCGGGCTCTCCCTCGGAGCAAGTTTTCCATCCCCGCCCCCATCCTGAGTGTGAGGAGGAGACACCCGGGGACCCTGGAATCTCCTCGGC
Source organism: Paguma larvata (assembly GCA_030068075.1). Taxonomy (NCBI): domain Eukaryota; kingdom Metazoa; phylum Chordata; class Mammalia; order Carnivora; family Viverridae; genus Paguma; species Paguma larvata. Next base: position 194,088,072 of record CM057823.1, on the reverse strand, counting down.
ACCCAGGACGAAACGCTGGGCCACGTTACTGAAGGGCCCCTTGAGTAGTGTTCTCTCACATGCTTTACACAAAAACAAAACGTGTACACGGTTGTAACAAATTCAACGAAAACCTAAATTCCTCCTCTGCCACCAACCCCTCCACCCCGAGCATCACTTTCCAGAGGACCTCCTATTCACCATGTGGGCACAGAGCTTTCCAGAATGTGTTAGGCATGTACCGCACCAGTCTTCGTACACGAATGGATCCTACACCAGCACACTCTTCGCCGCCGTCCCCCTCCTCAGGAACGCCTCATTCCGCAGCCGCACAGAGAACTGGCCACTGCCTGGAACCCCACGGTAAGTTCCAGATTTGCAGGGCAAACCTCCAATGGATGGACATGCGGCTGCTTCCTCGTCCTCTGGTGCAAATACACCCATGGGAAACGTGCCCAGAAGTCATACCGCTGGGACGGTTTCAAGACTGGATTAAGAAGTATGTGATGGAACTCGGGAACACAGCCAGACACAGGGTCCCACTCTGGCTCCTGGGCCCACGCCTGAACCCACGAGGCAAGGGCTCCTCCACCCAACACCCTGTGCACCTGGGGTGGCCTCCGCAGAAGTCTGGCATGTGCCTCCATCACTCTAACCAGGTGACCCAGGAAACACTGTGGAAATCTCGCCCTCTCAGGGCTTTTAAGAGTCCTTGCTTTCCCACTTTCCTTGAACTTCACTCCAGAAGTCAACAGCAAGAGAAGAAAAAATAAAAATTCCCAGTAGGATGGTCAATTTGGCTCTCTTAGCAAAGACCTAGAGGAAGAGGCTGTTTTAGACCCACAATCCAAGACAGGCCTGAAAAGAGAGGCTGGAAGACATGAAGTGAGGAGGTCAGACCTTAGCAAGGGGGACACGTCCAACACCCAGTGCAGAAGAGGTGACAGGACAGGGATACCGGGTGTGACAGTGTAAGACAGAAACCACACTGGCGATGAGCCCGAAACAGAGTGTCGCCACAGGTGTCCAGCGCCGGTTCCTTCCCCTCCGCAGATGGCACCCAGCCTGGTGAGGCCGTTCCTCCCGTGTTTCCACTTTATGACCTCTCCCGTGAGTGGAGTCCAGCCTTTCTGGACTGAAGGAGGAAGAGACCTTTCCCTGAAAGCTGGCTGGTCGGCATGGCTGCCTCCTCCCGGCAGACAGCCATTCAGCACCAGGCTGGAAGCAGCGGGACCTGGAGGGGCTATGTCCGCACGGCCAGGGGATGCTGGCTGTGTGCCAAGTGGCTTGGCCTGGATGTGGCCACGACCTGATACGGCACAATGGGTATTTACACGGCTGAGAACCAACTATACGGCCTCCTTAACATAAAATCCTATAAACAGGAAAAAGGAGGCCAAATCCCAGTGTGAGCTCCGCCGATCATTCCTGTGACATTGAGCTTAAAAACACAAAACTAGGCCTGCTTATTAGCCTGGAGTTTATTTGTAAAATTGACCACTTTTTAAAGGCATTTCAAGCTGAGCAGGGGCATTATCCGTGTTCTTCTTGTTTGGACGGTATCGCAAGAGCCTCTCCCTCTAAAGGGTCCAGACCCCTGGCCAGCCGCTGCTCACCCCCTTGCCCGGCCTTGGTTTCCCTCTACCTACGGCACAGCTTCGTGTTGCTTTGTTGCTACTGGTGGAAGGGAAGTGCCTGAGGGCCGTGACTTTTTTATTTAATGTTTATTTTTGACAAAGAGACAGAGGGAGAGCGGGGAAGGGCAGAGAGGGAGAGAAAGAATCCCATGCAGGCTCCACACTGTCAGTGCAGAGCCTGACGTGGCGCTCGAACTCACAAACTGAGATAATGACCTGAGCTGAAATCAAGAGTCGGCCACTCGACTGACAGAGCCTTGCCGCCGCAGTGACCTTTTTTCACCATTGTCCCCGATCTTAGACCTTGTTACCCTCAACAGCGGCTCAAACTTGTGTATGGAGTATGCAGTGCATAAAGCGGTCCACCCTGAAATTTCAAAGCTATTCTGGGGCGCCAGGGGGCTCAGTCGGTTGAGCGTCCAACTTCAGCTCAGGTCATGATCTCACGGTTTATGAGTACAAGCCCCGGATTAGGCTCTCCATTCTCAGTGAAGAGCCTGCTTCGGATCCTCTGTCTCCATCTCTCTCTCTGTCCCCTACCCTGCTCTCGCTCCTTCTCAAAAATAAATACTAAAAAAAATTTTTTTTTAATTTCAAAGTTATTCAAATCAGCATGACAGAGAAATAAATGTCTCTATCCTGCTCTGTATCTAATCCTGAAGTTTATTCAGGATCAATACATGTTTATGTATGAAACAGAAACTGACAGATATAATAGATGTAATCCGGTGAGCACAGCAATAAAGGCTAGTCCCCGGGAGAGTCATGAATTTAACCACCACAGTGACAGCAGGAGCTGCTACTGCTCGCTACAGACTCACTCTGTACCAACCATGCAGTCTCCATACATCCTAAAAGGCAGCTTCTCCCAGCTCTCCCATTCTACAGATGGATAAACCGAGGCTCACGGGGTTGGCAGCCACTGGAGTGACCAGGTGAAGAAGCCACCGCAGCCTCGGCGCCTCCATGCAGTACAGCCTCCCCGCGTTCTCTTGGGTCCGAAACACCTTGGGCATGACCTGTGTTCTCAGCGTCCTTCCTCACTGGTCAGCCGGAGACGGCGCGGACCCGTGCATCTCTACGGACAGCGCGGCAGCACGTCCCCTGGCTCAGGGGGCTCTGGCTACACACTCCAGACCCAGACACCAGGCCCAGCCCCATGTGGACGCCCAGGAAATGTCTGGGAATAAGACGACAGCACAAGGATCAGGACCTGGGCCCTGTTCTCAACCTGCTCTCAACACAGCCATGGAACAACCCAACACGGGGCCAACTATCGTTAGTGCTGAAGGACTCACCAGTCTTACTTTTGTCTCAAAAACCAGCTTTCAAACATCAGTTTAGAAATAACCTAGCTCAGGGGTGCAGTCGGTTGAGCATCTGACTTTCAGCTCAGGTCATGATCTCACATCTCGTGGGTTCAAGCCCTGAGCCAGGCTCCCTGCTGACAGCTCAGAGCCTGGAGCCTGCTTCGGATTCTGTGTCTCCGTCTCTCTCCACCCCTCATGCTCTGTCTCTCTCAAAAAAAAAAAAAAAAAGAATTACCTAGCTCACATGGAGGCTTCCTGGGCGACAACAGTACCCTGCTTGGATGGCTTCTGCCCTCACAGCTGGGAATCTCCCAGAGCTAGAAAAACAAAAGCAAAACCACTAGGGGAGGGGGGCGGTGCACGACAATTCAGGAACCCCCCCCCAAAGGGTGGCCCGACGTGTCCTCCCTCTAGTGTGCGAGGAACCCTAGGTCTTTGGCACATGTCGCTTGTTCTGAAGTTGGAGAGATATGTCCTGGCTGATCCGACCAAGGGCCCTTGTTGAATCTGTAACCATTCTCAGGATACAGAAGAGCACAGACCACTGCCATCAGAAAGCGAGGCGTGTCACAGAATCCCAGCTTCACACACACACACACGATGCACATGAGTCAGCAAATGGGCTGATGTGCCCCAAGACAGCCTTTTGCTGGGAAGTACAATTCCACGGTTCCATCCTTAGGACACAAAAGCGTGAAGAATTCTGTAGTCTTGTGGGTCAACCACAGAGGCACGGCCTCCTGGCCCTCGTCCCTGTATTAGCCTGCTCAGCCTCCCTAACGTAGTCCACGAACTGGATGCCCTAGAACAGAAATTCACTCTCACAATCCTGGAAGCTAGAAGTCCAAAATCCAGGTATCAGTAGGGCCGTGCTCCTTCTAGGGCAAGAGGAAGAATCCTTCCTTGTCTCTGCCGGCTTCTGGTGGCTGCCAGTGGTTCTGGGTTTGTAGACGCATCACTCCAATCTCTGCCTCTGTCTTCACACCCGACTTACACGGACACCAATCACCAATCCACCGGAACCCAGTATGACATCATTTTCGTTTATTACATCTTGCAAAGACCCTATTTCCAAAGAAGACCCCATTCACAGGTTCCAGATGTAAATGAATTGGGGAGGGGACAACTGTCTAACCCAATAGAGTCCCCGCCTCCCTCTTTCCTGAGCATCCCTCAGTGGGTTCCCACATGCTGGTTGCAGCCCAGTCCCTAAAGAGACTAAGAAAGCAACTGTAAACAGGAATTCTAGGAAAGGCGAGTTAACTGAGCCTTTACCACAAGCATCAAGCACCTCGGATGTACCCTGAGAAGCAGTGTTAAGAGAGCAACAGGCTTCCTCCCCTCTGGAAGAGTGTAGTGGGGGAGCAAGGCAAAAAGATGAGGACAAAACCCTAAGGTGGCCTGCAGGGTCCTGGGAAGATGGAGCAGGAAGCACCAGGAACCTACCTCTCCACCTAAACACGGCTGTGCCGGCAGGCCCCACCGGATGGGACTGTTTTGGGAAGCTGGGGTCTACTGAAGGATTGCAACTTCTGGGAGAAGGCTTGGGCAGTCAACTGAGGTTAATTTCAACCAATTTCAGCCCATCCCCCACACCCAGCCACCTGCCAAGTGTTTCTGGAGCAGCTTGCAATCATCTTGCAGGAGCCAGGGTGGGCAAAAAGACCCCGTCCTCTAAACGTTGGAAATCTGTGCTATCGGAGAGAAGCGAACACAGAGGAAGGCTGCCATGGTTGCTGCAGCTCCCCCGCTGTTGCACTGTTCACCTCCAGCTGAAGTGACCTGAAGGAGATGTAAAGGGATAGAGCCCTTCTCCCTCCCCGCTCACTTCATTTTTCTGTTTTTCCTCCTTTTGGAGCCAGACACCAAAGACAGGACATTGGTGGCCACCTGTTTACATACATACATAAAAATACACACACATATGAAAAAAAAACAAAATAAAGGCACTTTCAAAAGCAACTACATATAAAGAGAAAATTAGAAAGTGCCCACATTAAAATTTTTTTTAATGTTTATTTTTGAGAGAGACAGAGAGTGAGTGGGGGAGGGGCAAAGAGAGGAAGACACAGAATCCAAAGCAGGCTCCAGGCTCTGAGCTGTCAGCACAGAGCCCGATGAAGGGCTCGAACCCACGCACCATGAGATCATGACCTGAGCCGAAGTCAGACACTTAATCGAGTCACCTAGTCGCCCCAAAATGCCCACATTTGACCAGGGAACAGTACAGGCTCAGAAGAGACCTGAGCAAACCTGAAGTTACCCCTCAGGCTGGGCCCTGCCACAGAGACAGCCCACAAGAATCAAAGAAAAAGACAAAACCTTGAGGAAGAGGGAGAATCTGATTTCCAGACATGAAACTTTATTAGATACAAATGCCTAGTTCTTAACAAAATGCAAGGCATATTAAAATATTGCAAGGCATACAAAGAAAATATAGCCCATCCGAAAAAAAATAAATCAACAGACTTATCCCTTTAAAAGATCTGATGGCAGATCTTCTAAACAAAGACTTTAAACAACCATCTTAAAAATGGTCAAAAAAGAAAAGATGCAGAGAAAGTGAAGAAAGCACTGTATGAACAAAATGCAGATATGATTAGATCTTAAAAACCTTAAGAAACCACAAGGAAATTCTGGAGCTGAAAAGTGCAATAACTGAAATGAAAAATTCACTAAAGAGTTTCAAAGGCAGACTTGAACAGGAAGACATATCAACAAAGTTGAAGATAGGACAATGGAATTATCAATGCTGAGGAATAGAAAGAAAAAAGACTGAAGAAAAGTGAACAGCTCACGGGACCTATGAGACACCGTCAAGCAAACCAACATATGCACTACAGGCGTCCTGAGAGGAGGAGAGAGAGAAGGAGGCAGAAAGAATATGTGAAGAAATAATGCCTAAAAACTTCTCAAATCTGATGAAAGACAAGAATATAAACATCCGAGTAGCTCAATAAACTCAAAGTAAGATAAACTCAAAAATACTAACACCAAAACACATTATAATCAGACTTCTGAAGCCAAAGATAAAGAATCTTGAAAGCCGCGAGAGAGGCAACTCATCACGTACTCACTGAGATAATCATTAGATTATTCATCAGTCACTTCTAAGACCAAAAGCAGTGAGACTATATATTCAAATACTAAAAAGAAAACACTATCGGGGGCACCTGGGGGGTTCAGTCAGTTAAGTATCCAACTTCGGCTCAGGTCACGAGCTCATAGTTCATGGGTTCGAGCCCCGCATCCTGCTCTCTGCTATCAGTGCAGAGTCAGCTTCAGATCCTCGGTCTCCCTCTCTCTTCGTGTTCTCTCTCTCTCCCTCTCTCTCTTCGCCCCAACCTCAAAAATAAACATTAAAAAAATAAATAGGGGGGCGCCTGGGTGGCTCAGTGGGTTAAGCAGCCGACTTCAGCTCAGGTCATGATCTCACGGTCTATGAGTTTGAGCCCTGCATCGGGCTCTGTGCCGACGGCTCAGAGCCTAGAGCCCGCTTCGGATTCTGTATCTGTCTCTCTCTCTGCCCTTCCTTGCTCACTCTCTGTCTCTGTGTCTCTCAAAAAATAATAATAATAAATAATAAATAAATAAATAAATAAATAAATAAGTAAATAAATAAATAAGGGCACCTGGATGGCTCAGTTAAGCATCCGGCTTCGGCTCAGGTCATGATCTCCCAACTCGTGAGTTCAAGCCCTACATCAGGCTCTGTGCTGACAGCTCAGAGCCTGGAGCCTGCTTCTGATTCTGTGTCTTCCTCTCTCTCTGCCCCTCTCCCGCTCATGCACTCTCTCTCTCTCTCAAAAATAAACATTAAAAAATTTTTTTTCAAGTAACTAAATAAAAAAAAGTTCCCTTTTAAAAAAGGAGAAAAAGAGGAGTGCCTGGGTGGCTCAGTCGGTTGAGCGTCTGACTTCATTCAGCTCAGGTCATGATCTCGTGGTCCACAAGTTCGAGCCCCGCGTCGGGCTCTGTGCTGACAGCACAGAGCCTGGAGCCTGCTTTGGATTCTGTGTCTCCCTGTCTCTCTGCCCCTCCCCCACTCATGCTCTGTCTCTCTCTGTCTCAAAAATAAATAAACTTTAAAAAAATAAAAAAATTTTTAAAAATTTTAAAAAAGAAAAAGAAACTGTCAACCAAGAATCCTACACCCAGGAAAACCCCACTTAAAGAGTGAGGGTGAAACTACAACACTCCCGGATAAACAAAAGCTGAGGGCATTCGTTACCACTAGACTCACCCGGCAAAATGCTCAAGGGAGTCCTTTAGGTTGAAATTAAAGGACACTAGACAGTAACACAAACCTGTATGAAAAAATAAAGATGTAAATACATAGGCAACTATAAAAGCTAGTATTATTGTAATAATAGCTCGTAATTCCATTTTCCTTTTCTACACGAGTTAAGAGACTAATATACTTTTTAAAAGTTACTAGTCTAGGGGCACCTGGGTGGCTCAGTCGGTTGAGCGTCCGACTTTGGCTCAGGTCATGATCTCACGGTCTGTGAGTTCGAGCCCCGCGTCAGGCTCTGTGCTGACGGCTCAGAGCCTGGAGCCTGCTTTGGATTCTGTGTCTTCCTCTCTTTGCCCCTCCCCCATTCATGCTCTGTCTCTGTCTCAAAAATAAACATTTAAAAAAAATAAAAATAAAAGTTACTAGTCTGAAAGTATTATTGTAATTTTAGTTTATAACTTCATATGTTTTCTACATAATTCAAGAGACTAATGAATTTAAAAGAGTAGCTTATGTTTGGGGGCACATGATGTATAAAAATGTAATTCTGTGACATCAACAACTGAAAGGGGTGGGGACAGAACCATAAAGGAGCAGAGTTTGTATTATTGAAGTTAACATTCAACTTAAGAGTAGTATGACTTTAGAATGTTAAAGATAATTCCCATAGTAACCACACACATACACACTCACACAAAAGCTGTAAAATATACACAAGAGAAAATGGGAAAGGAGTTTAAAAATTTCACTACAAAAAGAAAACAAAGAACATTTCACTACAAAAATCTGAATAAAAATAAGATAGTAATGCAGAAAATGAGGGAATATAAGCCATCTAGAAAACAAGTAGCAAAATAACAGAAGTAGTTCAACCTTATCAGTAATTAGCCTAAATATTAATGGATAAAACACAAGATCCAAGTATTCGTTTTTTACAAGAGACTCACTTGAGGTCCAAAGACATAAAAAGATTGAAAGTAAAAAGGATGAAAAAACATATTTCATGGAAATAGTAACCAAAGGAGAATAGAGGTGCCTATATGAGTTTCAGACATAATACTTTAATTCAAAACAGGTTACAAAAGACAAAGAAAAACATTATATATTAACCAAAGGTTTAATATAGCAAGAAGATAGAACAATTATAAGCATGTATGCACCTAATAACAGCCTATATGAAGCAAAAACTGACAGAACTGAAGACAGAAATAGTTCTACAATAACAGTTAGAGCCATCAATACTCAACTCTCAACAGCGGTTAAACGACCAGACTGGAGATAAGTAAGAAAAAGAACTTAACCCACGCTAACAGATGTACAGAACACCTGCCCAGCAACAACCGCATACAAGTAGTTCTGGACATTTTCCAGGAGAGAGTCTATGTTAGACCACATATTAAATCTCAGTAGATTTTTTAATTTATTTGGGGGGGAGAGAGAGAGAGAGAGAGAGGCAGAGAGAGGAAGAGAAAGAATCCTAAGCAGGCTATGCACCATCAGTGTGGAGCCTGGTGCGGGTCTCCCACAAACCATGAGATCATGACCTGAGCCAAAATCGAGTCGGATGCTTAACAGACTGAGCCACCCAGACGCTCAGATTTTAAAATACAGATATCATATAAAGTGTCTTCTCCAACAATTAAAGGATGAAATTAGAAATCAACAACAGAAGTAAATCTAGAAAATACACCAAATTGTGGAAATTAAACAACACATTCTTAAGCCAATTAATCAAGAAATCACAAAAAAAGAGAAAATACTTAGAGAAAATTAAAATGAAAACATAATATACCAAAACTTATGGGACCCAGTGAAAGCAGTGTTAAAGGGAAAATCTTAACAAGCTATAAACTTATAAACAAGCTATCAACATTGTCCTTTACAAACAAGAAACATCTCCAGTCAACAGCTTTTAACTTTATAACTTAAAGAACTAGAAAAACAAGAACAAACTAAACTCAAAGCTAGCTGACGGACAAAAACCATAAAGACTAGAACAGATAAAAATGAAATAGAGAACAGAAAAAGAACAGAGAAGACTCAATAAAGCCAGTACTTGATTTTTTTTTAAGATCAACAAAATTTGTCAACAAAAGGTACACAAACCTTTAGCTAGGCAGACTAAGGAAAAAAGAAGACAAAGTACCAAAATCAGAAACGAAAGTGGAAACATTACTACCAATTCTACAAAAATAAAAAGGATTGTAAGAGAGTACTATAAACAACTGTACACTGGCAAACTGGATAACCTAGATGAAAGGAACAAACTCCTAGAAACACAAAACCTACCAAGGTTAAATCACAGAGAAATAGGAAAAACTGAATAGACTTATAACTAGTAAGGAGGTTGAATCAATCATAAAAAATCTCCTGGGGCAACCTGAGTGGCTCAGTCAGTTAAGTAGCAGACTTTGGCTCAGGTCATGCTCTTATGGTTGGTGAGTTCAAGCCCCGCATTGGGCTCTGTGCTGTCAGCTTGGAGCCTGCTTTGGATCCTCTGTCTCCCTCTCTCTCTGCCCCTCCCCGACTTGTTCTCTCCTCTCTCAAAAATAAACAAACACTAAAAAAAAGATCTCCCAACAAAGAAAAGCCCAGGAACTGAGAGCGTCACAGGTGAATTCCACCAAACATTTAGAGAATACCAATTCTTCTCCAGCTCTTTCAAAAAAATGAGGAGGGAACACTTCCCAACTCATCCTATGAGGCCAGCGTTACCCAGATACCAAAGCCAGAAAGAGTCACTATAAGAACACTAGAGACCAATATTCCTTGTGAACGAACCAATGCAAAAATCCCCAACAAAACACTAGCAAACTGAAGTAGGCAGCAAACTAAAAGCATTATACACAAGTGGAACTTTTTTTTTTTACCAGAATGCAAAAATGGTTAAACATACAAAAACTGGTGAATGGATGTTAACTAGTCTTATTGTAGGGATCAGTTCTCAATATATGCAAATATCGTATCATTCTGTTATACACATTAAACGTAACGTCATGTGTCAATTATATCTAAAGAAAAAAAAGCAGTAGACACTATAATACCAGTGTATTGGTATTAGTCATTGTATCGGTCCATTGTATTGGAAACTTAAGTTGACTTACTTACCTCTATACTTCCTCTGAGTTCAGTACTTCCCCACTACACATTCCTCCATCCCTTTCACAACTTGCTTCAGGAAGTGATTATTTAGATATCAGCGTAATTAACCCAGGGGACGAACCAAACTTTCCACAGTTAATTGCAGAGAGAAGACCATACTGAAAAATGAAAAATGATAGAAGGGCAGAACCAGTTGGGAACCAAACTAACCTGTGAGACTAACCACATAAAGAAGGGACAATCAGTGAGGATTATCACCAAGAACACAGAGTCCCTGCCCTTAGAGAGACAGCATAACAAACAATTCCACCTAGAAGCATCAGTTTGAAAAGTGCCCAGGGTATACGGGAAGGATTTATTTACTAATCTCAGAACAGGCACTGGAGGAGCGGGCGGGGATCTTTAGGAGAGTGGTCCAAGGAGAAAAGAGCTAGTAGCCACCATTTCTCTTCCCCTCCCTGCCAACCTAGATACCCAGTCAACGGTGGGATCGAGGATGAACACTTGCTACCCAGCTTGCTAACACTACGGCCATGCTCCTGCCCCCACATTCTCCTGCCGATCCATCCCAACCAAACTGCCCCACTCGGCAGGCAGGAGTCCCTCCAAGGCATGTGATGTCTCATTCAGCAAGCAGCCCTGACGTGGCCAACACTACTCCGAAGGGACTCCTGTCCTGGGAGAAGGGAAGATAACCACAGATGCCAGGTCCACTGCAGCCCCCACAGTAGGCTGGGGGCAGATATCTGATCTGACTGCTGGCTCCACCTGGGAACAAAAACCTCATGCAGGGCAGCACAAAGAGTTTGGGGATACCACAACCCTAACAGATAGACTGGGGGCAGATATCTGGTCTGATGGAAGGCTGTCCCCATCAATAAAAACCTCTCAGGGGACAACCCAGGGAAAGAACCCTGCAGTTCAGGGCGAAAAAAAAAATCTCAAACAACCTTTCAGAAATAATAAAGATTAGAGCAGAAATAAATGAAATAGAGACTAAAAACCAATAAAACAGATCAATGAAATCAGAACCTGGTTCTTTGAAAAGATCAACAAAATTGATAAATCGTTAGCCAGACTCCTCAAAAAGAGAGAAAAAGAGAGAATTCAAATAAATAAAATCAGAAACAACAGAGGAGAAATAACTGACACCACAGAAAGACAAATGATTAAATATTCTGAAAAATTATGTGCCAACAAATTGGACAAACTTGAAGGAATAGATATATTCCTAGAAACATATACCAAAGCTAAATCAAGAAGAAACAGAAAAGTTGAACAAACCAATTACTGGCAATTAAATTGAGTCAGGAATCAAAAAATTCCCAAGAAACTAAAGTCTAGGATCGGATGGCTTCATAGGTGAATTCTACCAACATTTAAAGAAGAATTAGTACCTATCCTTCTCAAACTATTCCAAAAAATAGAAGAGGAAGGAAAGCTTCCAAATTAATTCTATGAGTCCAGCATTACCCAGACACCAAAACCAGATAAAGACACTACAAAATAAAACTACAGGCCAGTATCTCAGATGAACATAGATGCAAAACTCCATAACCAAATATTACCAAACTGAATGCAACAATACATTAAAAAAGAAAAAATCTTTCACCATCATCAAGTGGGATTTACTCCAGGGATCCAAGGGTGGTTCAATATTCGCAAATCAAAGTGATACATCACATTAACAAAACAAAGGATAAAAAGTGTAAGATCATATCGATAGATGCAGAAAAAACACTTGACAAAATACATCCATTCCTAAAAACTCAACAAAGTAGGTGTAAAGAGAACACACCTCAACATAGTAAAGGCCATGTATTAAAAACCCACAGCTAACATTATATTCAATGGTGAAAAACAGTTTTTCCTCTGAGATCAGGAACACGCAAAGATGCCCACTCACCACTTTATTCACCACAGTACTGGAAGTCCTAGCAATAACAATCAGGCAAGCAAAATAAACAGCATCTAAATTGGTAAGGAAGAAAAAAAAGTGATTCCACAATTATGTGAAGTGCAAACATTCGACCTCAGTCATCTTTGCATTCTCCTAGCCTAATGTGTAAAAGAATGTACAATTAATTAACACCGTTAGAAAGCAGTAAGGGCAGTCACGGTTGGCTCCGATTTAACTTCACAGCCACTTCCTGTGTTATTCTCTACACTCTTCACTCTAACTATGCTGGATTAACTTTGCTCCAGAGCCTTGCACAACCCCGACACACACAGGTGCTTGTAAAATGAATGTACTATACTCAGTATTGGGGAAAATGGCAAAACATAACCCATGGTGCCTGCTCACACACTCCTATACAGAAGATGCTAAATAAATAAACACCTAAGTGGCAATGGTAGATGACATTCACATCCTCCGAGTACCACCTGTGTGCAAAAGATTACGCTATGCTCTTTACATATGTTAGATCATGTGTTCCTCACAACATAAAACTCATCATGCACTATACATCTGTTTTGTTATTTTCCACGAAGAAATTGATTATTTCTATGACATCTATTTTCTCAACTAGTATCTAAGCTTCATACTGACAGGAATCTGCCTTTCTTGATCCTTTCTGCATTCCCAGAGCCAGTCAAAACACTTAGCATACAGTAAGCAGTCAACAAATATCTAATGACTGAATGAATAAATACATAAATAGTCCTATGAGCTAGGTATTGTTATTTTAGTTTTACTGATGCGAAAACCAGAACACTAAGTGACTTGCCCAAATGAACACGGGGAGAAAGCAGCAGCAGATTTAAAATGCACTGTTTTCCAGTGTTTAACACTTGCTTCTCATTGGTGCCCAATAATGAGGAAGAATTATAGCCCAGAATACTTCTACAAATCCCTTGTGAATTCCCTACGAGGCAACTTTAGCAAGCTTCATCAGTTTCTTAAAGTTGGTGAAAAGGTGACGCTCATGACTAAGGTCACCCCTGGCTTTTTGAAAGAATACGAGGTGCAGCATTTCTGTCTCCTGGACAGCACTGTGGAAGGTCGGAGGCCAATGTGGATGAGCCAGGCAATTATTGAGCATCATTTCAGTTATGTATTGATAGGCCCCGAACTATTTTTATTTGCACTATAGTTCTACACGTTACAAGTTGATTGTGTTCTCGACATACCTAACATTATGATTTATTCTCATTTATACTGTCTCAAGACAATTAGACAATTACTGATAAATACCTAATAATAATGGCATGAGAATTAAGTCTTCTAGATGCCAGGAAGCACAACATCTGTGTTTGATGTTTGTTTTCTCTCTATGAGTCAGCATCAATCCATTGGAGTGAACAAAATGTTATTATTAAACCTTTCTAATCAGACGATTTTTTACTGGATTTGTTACCCACATATAGGTAATACATTATCCTGATGTGCTTAAGTTCACAAACATATTCATAAAAAAAGAAAAGAAAAGAAAACTGATCAATGTTATACACTACACTAACAGAATGAAAGGGAGAAACACATACTCCTATCAACTGAGGCAAAAACTACCTTCATGTAATAAAAGCCGTATTTGAAACACCCACAGCAAGTATCACACTCAATAGTGAAAGACTGAAAGCTTTTCCTCTAAGATCAAAAACAAGTCAATAGCGTCCATTACTGTTAAAAATAGTACAAGACATTCTAGTAAGAACACGTAGGAAAAAAAGAAAGAAAAGGCATCCAAATAGGAAGTAAAATGACATGTTTGCAGATGACGTAATTTAACATGTAGAAAACTCTAAATATTACACACACATGCACGCGTGCAAAATAACTTAGACTAAATGAATTTCGCAAACAAAAGGAGACAAAGTTAAATGAAAAACAGCACTATTCCTATACACTAACAATGAAGCATCTGAAAGAGAAATTACCAAAGCAATCCCATTTACAACATCAAAAAGAATAAAAGCCTTAGGAAGTAATTTACTTAAGGAGATGGAAGACTTGTACAGTGAAAACTACAAAACGTTACTGAAAGAAATTAGGACAGGAGCACCTGGGTGGCTCTGTCGGTTAAGCCGACACCTTCGGCTCAGGTCGTGATCTCACGGTTCGTGTGTTTGAGCCCTGCATCGGGCTCTGTGCTGACAGCTCAGAGCCTGGAGCCTGCTTCACATTCTGTGTCTCTCTCTCTCTCTCTGCCCTTCCCCTACTCACATTCTGTCTCTCACTCTCTCCAAAATAAACAAACAAAAAGTTTAAAAAAAAGAAATTAGGACAGAAATAAACAGAAACACCCCATGTTCACAGACTGGAAGACTTAATATTGTTAAAATGTCAATACTAATGTGAAAACTATTAAGGGAAACCTCACTAAAATGGAATCGGGAGGCCAGAACACAGGACCCTCATGCCCTGCCACTTGTCAACTGCAGAACCAGCAGGAAAAGGTGTACCTTGCATCTGGATATGAATGTTCTTAATTTTCTTAAGAACATTTTCTTTTTGCTATTTTACTTTAAGAATACAGAATATAGGGGCCCCTGGCTGACTTAGTCAGTAGAGCATGCAAGCTTTGATCTTGGGGTCGTGAATTCAAGCCTCATGTTGGGCATGGAGCCCACAAGCCCACTTAAAATTAAAGACTTAAAAAAAAGCATACAGCATATAATACATATAACACAAAGTATGTGCTAATCCACTGTTTATGTCATTGGTAAGGCTTTTAGTCAAGTCAACAGGAGGCTATCAGTAGTTAGGCTTTCTGGGGAGTCAGGAGTTATACCTGGATTTTCAACTGCACGGGGGCACGGCACCCACAACCCCCATATTGTTCACGTGTCAACTGTACTTTACATCCCAGCAGAAGGAAAAAACGGTTCTCTCCTCCAAAGGCAACAGCCCAGCCCATGAAAGACTGTCACAACTCAACCAATGAGAAGTCACTACACCTCAAAATCCCTATTTACTCCAATGGACTGTTTGTTTAGGACAGCCCTCCCAGCTCCCCCTTTCCTTTCCTCTTATAAAAGAGCATTCTTCTCCTTTGTTCTCTGGACTTGCTTATGGTTTTGCTGTACCTTGCATGAATTGCAATTCTCTGCTAACTCGAATATGTTTTTTCTGGTAAAATAACTGACATTTTATTTTTAAGATTCACATTACCCAAAGTGATCTATAGATTCAATGCGATTGCTATCAAAATCCAGATGATTTTTGGAGAAATAGAAAAACTCATCCTAAAATTCATAGAGAATCTCAAGGGACTCCAAATATTCAACACAATCTTAGAAAAAGAAAAAAGGAACAAAGTAGCACTCGTACTACCTGAATTCAAATCTGACTACAAGGCTACAGTAACCAAGACAGTGTGGCACTGGCATAAAGACAGACATTTACACAAAGGAAATAGAATAAGGAGTCCAGAAATAAACCCTTGTGTATATGGTCAAATACCTGTTGACAAGAGTGGTAAGACAATTCAATGGAGAAAGGATAATTTTTTCAACAAGTGGTACTGGGAAAACTGGACATCCACATGCAGAATAAAATTGGTCCCCTACCTCACACTACATACAAAAACTAATTCAAAATGGATCAAAGACTTAATGTATGACCTAAAATTATAAAACTCTTATAAGAAGCATAGACAAAAACTTCACAATATAGAATTTGGCAATGTTTTCTTAGATATGACACCAGGGCACAGGAAACAAAAGGATTTCTCTGTAGCATGTGGTGCTGTTCTGTAGCATTCTACCCACAGAACTTCTTTCGAAACTGGAGTCAGTCCTCTCAAACACTGCCACTCTTTGTCAACTAAGTTTATGCAACATTCTAAGCCCTTGCTGTCATTTCAACAATCTTCATAGCATCTTCATCAGCAGTAGATTCCATCTCAAGAAACCACTTTCTTTCTGTGCTCCACCAAAGAAGCACCTCCTCATCCATTCAAGTTTTATCATGAGATCACAGCAATTCAGTCCCATCTTGAGGCTCCACTCTTGATTTTAGTTCTCTTGCTATTTCCACCCCAACTGCAGTGACTTCCTCCACTGGGTCTTGAACTTCTCAAAGTCCTCCATGAGGGCTGGAATCCTGCGTCTCCCAAACTCCTGTTAACATTGATATTTTGACCTCTTCCCATGAACCACGAATATTCTCAACGGCACCTAGAATGGTGAGTCATTTCCAGGTGTTCAATCTGCCCAGATCCACCAGAGGAATCGCTATTTATGGCGTCTACAACCTTATGAAATGTGTTTCTTAATAAGACTTCAGAGTCAAAATTACTCCTTGCACCACGGGCTGCAGAATGGATGTTCTGTTAGCAGGCATGAAAACAACATTAATCTTGCTATACATCATCAGAGCTCTTGGGTGACTGGGTACAATGTCAACGAGCAGTATTATTTTGAAAGGAATCTTTTTTTCTGAGCTGTAGGTCTGAACAGTTGGCTTAAGATATTTGGTAAACCATGTTGTAAACAGACGTGCCGTCGTCCCGGCTTTGTGGGGCCATCTGCAGAGCACAGGCCGAGTAGGTCTGGCACGGTTCCGCGGGGCCCTAGGATTCTCCGGACGGTAAATGAGCACTGGCTCCACTTCACGTCACCGGCTGCAGCAGCCCCTAACCAGGACTCAGCTGTCCCTTCAAACTCTGAAGCCAGGCACAGACTTCTCCTCTCTAGCTACGACAGTCCTAGAGGGCATCTTCTCCCAAAATAGGGCTGTTTCAGACACTGACGATCTGTCGTTCAGTGTGGCCTCCGTCATGGATGATGCTAGCTAATCTTCCGGAGAACTTGCTGCAGCTTCTACGTCAGCACCTGCTGCCTCACTCTGCACTTGTGTTATGGAGACGGCGTCTTTCCTTAAATCTCATGAACCAACCTCTAAAGGCTTCAGACTTCCTTCTGCGGCTTGCTCCCCTCCCCCAGCCCTCACGGAATTGAAGAGAGTCAGGGCCTTGCTCTGGAAGAGGCTTTGGCTTCAGGGAATATTGAGGTTGTTTTGATCTTTCATCCAGACCACTAAAATTTTCTCCCCATCAGCAGTTAGGCCATTTCCCTTTCTTATTCATGTGCTCACTGGAGTAGTACTTATTTCCTTCAAGAACTTTTTCTTTGCATTTGCAACTCGCTGTTCAGTACAAGAGGCCTACCTTTCAGCCTGTCTTGGCTTTAGACATCCCTTCCTCACTCGGCTTAACCATGTGTAACTTTGGATTTCGAGTGAGAGATGTGTGATCCTTCCTTTCACTGGAACTTACAAAGCACTGTAGGGTTGTTCACTGACCTAATTTCAATACTGTTTTGTCTCACGGAATGGGGAGGCCTGAGGAGAGGGAGTCAGATGGGGGAATGGATAGTCAGTGGTACAATCAGAACACACACGTGTACTGATTAAGTTTGCTGTCTTATATAGGCACAGTTCATGGTGCCCCCAAAATTACAATAGTAACATCAAAGATCATTGATCACACATCACCATAACAAACAAAATAATAATGAAAAAACTTGAAATATTGCGAGAATTACCAAACTATGACATACAGACATGAAGTAAGCAAATGCTGTTGGAAAAATGGTGCAGGGTTGTCACAAGCTTTTTTTTTTTTTTTTTAAGATAAATCTCTACACCCAAAACAGGGTCTGAACTCACAACCCAGATCTAGAGGCGCACACTCCACCAACTGAGCCAGCTATCAGTTTGCCCCATCACAAACTGACAATTTGTAAAACAACATAATATCTGAGAAGTGCAATAAAATGAGGTATGCTAATAGAGTATTGCTAAAACTCTACAACCAAATAACCAATTCAAAACTGGGCAAAGGACCTGACATTTCTTCAAAGAAGATATACGAATGACCAATAAGCAGAAATGATACTCAACATCACTAATCATTAGGAAATTGCAAATCAAAACTACCATCATTTTGTATTAGATCACCACAAACCCATTAGAATGGCTACTGTTAAAAAAAGACAGACAGACAATAATTAACATGGGTGAGGATGTGGAGAAACTGCAACCTGTGCACTGCGGAAAACACTATGGTGGTTCCTCAAAAAGTTATACGGAATTACCATATGATCTAGCAATTCCACTTCTGGGTACGTACCCAAAAGAACTGAAAGCAGGGTCTCAAAGATACAGATTTGAACACATGAATTCATAGAGGCAGTGTTACTCATAATAGCTGAAATACGGAAGCAACCCAAGTGTCTATCAACAGATGAATGGATAAGGAAAATGTGGTATATACATACAATGGAATATTATTCAGCCTTAAAAAGAAGGAAATTCTGGCACATGATACAACATGAATAAACCTACAGGACATTATACTAAGTGAAATAAGCCCATCACAAAAGGACAAATACTGTATGATTCCACTTCTATGAGGTCCCTAATCAAATCATAAAGACAGAAAGTAGAATGATACTTCCCAAGGGTGGAGGTAGGGGGGTGAGAAGATGGGAAATTATTGCTTAATGGCTAAAGAGTTTTAGTTTTACAAGATCACAAAAGGTATGCAGATAGATGGATGGTTAAAAACAAAACAAAACACACACGCGAGTACGCACACGCACACACCTAATACAGCTTATTGCAAAGGATGTATGCTGTTCCGCTCAATAGAAAGCATGGAAGAACAGGGAAAGAAAAGCTGGAAGGGAGAGGAAGCTATATGTCAGGACTAGGCAGGGTCCACCTAGTACCCTGGTGGTGATGAGATGGGTTAAGCAGTTACAGGCCACATTGTGAATTAGCACCATTATCCCAGAAAAGTCTTAAATGGAGGAGCTTGTAAAGTTACCCATACAGGCCTTGTGTTACAAATGAGGGAAGTTCTTGAATCTTACTGTGGCGGCAAAAAGAACCAGAATTCCCAAGACTGGCCTGGCCCTATCACATGCTAGCTACGGCTCAGCCACAGATGCACAGGTCACCTGGCAGTCCCTGCACAGCTGATATGGCCTTAGCATCCTCTCTGGGAGCCCCTAGTCTCCCAACCCAGGCTCCCTGCTCCTAACAGGCTGGCTGACATGGCCAATGATGAGGCCGACCTATTGATCAAGTCTTCTCATTGTTTTCACTGTGCACGGTGTGAAATCTCTCTATTCCTCCCCAGGTTCCGTGACAGACGCAGGTAGATACAGGAGTAAGCAACATGGCATGGCCATAAGATACCAGATCGTCAAAATGCTCCTGAAATAGTTAAAACACCCAAAACAAAACCCACAGGTCAGGGTAAACGACCGTATAGCTGTAGGACTTTAGATCTGGTTCTGTCTGGGACCCGCTTAGAGGCCATGGGGCCACAGCATGGCAGCGCTGAACCCGCGGGCTGAACACCAGCGGCCACCAGACTGCAGGTAGAGTCCTGCTGCTTGCAGATGTGTGAGTGGGTGGCGTGCCCTGGTCCTCACTCCACACTCGTCTACGGCTCCTGGTGTCCATGACACTAAGATCAGTGGTGCAGACCAGGTGACTTCTAAATTTTTATTCTGCCCTGATGAGTTATGAACCACTCTCCCCGGAAGAGGGAGAGAGCTGGAGTGAAGGAGACATCTGGCTTCTAGAGGCATTTAAAACGATGCAGATGAGAAAATACTGGCAATGTGATATGAAGTAAAACGTACAGACGGCAGGAACTCAACCGCACCCAGTGTGTAAAGGAAAAACAGGAAGGAGGCAAGCCAAGAAATGAACACTGGTTATCCCCCACATTGTGGGATTACAGCGGCTGTTAGTTTACTCTCTATTCTTTCCTCTATTTTTCAGATATTCGAAATTACTTTTATAGTTGAAAAAAAAAAAGGAGGGGCGGTGAGGGCATGTCTCTTTTTCAGTCTACGATCTGGCTGCAGGGCCAAGCCTAGAAGTGAAAATTGTCTTTTGCAGTCTAATCCCTTTGCAGACCTAGTTTCTTTCCTGGGACAACCCAGATGGTAGCTATGGCCCAAACGGAACACTAGAGGTCACCCAAATGTGTGGGGGCAGGTCCAAACAGCTGTTCTAGAAAAATACTGTTACTCTTGCTCCTGGTCTGGGTGTTTACGGTATTTCAAAAAGACAGACATAACGTCAATGACAAGGACAAGGAGGAGGGAAAGTAAGATTTAAGTGTGTTATATGACTCTCTAGCAGGCACTGCCATTGTCATGGGTCCCAGCAGCAGGGAGCTATCGCTACTGAAAGATTCATTTACAACTGGGGCTAAAACATGGCCCAGAACATAACAGGGGATTGCATGGCCCAGAACCCAATGTGAACACACACACACCAGGAGCCTGTACCCATGTACTACACACGCGCACACAGAACCTAGTGTCTACACATACAATTAAACGTGCACACACACACATACACGGGGCCTTCCATGTGCACACACACATCCCTCAAAACCAACATAAGTGCACATTTCTCAAACCTAAGAGGGACACACACCCCTCAGAACCTGACAAAGACATCAGAACCCAAAGTCTCTCGGAATCCAACATGCACACAAACCCCCCATAACCCACGGGGTCACACACATGGCTGACTCGACATGAAAGCAGACCTCTCTGAACCCAAAGCAAACACACAACCATCAGATTCAACACTGGCACACAGCCCTCAGACCCTACACAGGTGCGGACCCCAGAACACAACACACACACCCCTCTCGGAACCCAAAGCAGAACACATCCTTAGAGTCCAAACAGGCAAACCTCTCAGGACCCAAACCGAGCACACACCCCTCTGCCGACCCAGAACACACGCCCTAGAACCCAAAATGAATGCACACAGCCCCAGAAGCCCAAAAGCGGCACACACCCCCCCTCACACCTAACATGGGAGCACACACCCCAGAAGTCGGAACAAGCACACACAACTCAAAACGGACAGTAAGTGACGCACCTCAGAAGCAACACGGGCACACACCCCCTCGGACCCATAACGTAAGCACACGAGCCCTTCACGGCCACCACGGACACATCCTTCAGACCGAACACGGCACCCTCCCCTCAGCACCCAGCAGCAGAACACCCCTCAGAGCCCAACACCTGCTGGCATCTCTCAGAAGCAACAGGCACATCACCCTCAGACCCCACCTGGGCACACACCGCTCTCAGAGCCGACGAGGAAAGCCCTCCTCAGAACCAAAGGGAAAAGAATCCTCAGACCCGCACGGACACACCAGCCTCAAAACCAACCCAGACATTAACACTTAGACCCAACACGGGCCCCACACTCCGCGGAGCCCAACATGGGGGCGCACGCGCCCCCCGGAACCAACGCAGACACAACCCTCGGACCCAACACAGGAACATCCCTTATGACCAACACGGATACATAACCCTCAGGCCCACACAGTCGCACACACTCCTCAAAGCCCAACCTGGGCGCACGCCCCTCAGAACACGACACGGGCACACACTCCTCAGAATTTAAGATATGTTCACCCCCCAACCAGCGTGAAACACGTGGGCACACGCAGCCCTCAGAACCAACACGGACATACAATCCTTGCACCCAAACAGGCCGCACACTCCTCCGAACCCGACATGGGAACACACGCCCCTCAGAACCAACACAGACACACAAACCTGAAACCTAACACAACCCTAACATGTCGACGGGCACACACTTCTCAACACAATATGGAACACGGTCCTCAGAACATAATGCACACACGCGATCCTCCAAACAAACCCAAATACGCACCCTCATATTCAACATGGACACAAACACCCCTCAGAACCCAACACAGACACACAACCCTCATACCCACTACTGGAGGGGGCACTCAGACCCAACCCAAACACACACCGCTCACGACCCAAAACGGGCGCGCACACTTCAAACTCAACGTGGACACACACCCCCACAGCACTACCGCAGAAACAGAACCCTCTAGCCTCACATATGCACACGTACCCCACACACCCAACACAGACTGTGAACACACAACCCTTAGACCTAACACAGCCACACACATCCCTCAGAACCCAGTACGGCTGCACGCAACACTTAGGCCCAACATGAGAACGCTCATGCCCTTCTGAACCAACATGGGCACACGCACCTCCCACTACTGGATACGGTGCACACACACCCTGGGACCAGACATGGGCACACACCCCCCTCAGAATCCCACGCTGATGCAACGGCCCCTCAGAAAACAGCTCAGCCACACACGCCTCATGCCCACGGGAGTACGGCCCTCAGAACCCAACATGCACGGAGAACCTTCAGAAGCGACATGGAGCCACAGCTCTCAGAAGCAACAACAGTCAGCCCTTTAAAACCAAATGGCACTCAACCCTCGGACCCAACACAGACACGCCACTCAGAACAACACAGGCCCCAACCTCCAGAGGCAACTCGGGCACACACCCTCAAGACCCAATGTGGAAGCACACCCCTAAGAACCTAAACTAGGCACGAACCCCTCAGAATCAACACACTACCCCCTCAGGCCCCACACAGGAGCAAAGACGCCCCTCAGAATCAACATGGACTCATAACCCTCAGACTCAGATTGGCACACTCCCCTCCATACCCAGCACAGGCGCACACGCCTCACAACTAACACACACAAACACCCCGCAGGCGAACCCCAGGCACCAACAAGGAACCAACAAGGTCACACAAGCCTTAAACCTAACACAACCTTCAGATGTAAGCGGACGCACATGGCGCACACCCTGCAGAACACAGCACATAGACAATCCTCAGAACCAGCCAGAAAAAACACCCCTCCTACAGAACCTTCAGAGCTAACAGGGCACACGCGCCCCTCAGAACCTACACAGACACACTCCTCCCCACACGACGTGAGCACACACCCCCGTCAGCTCCTACACGGGAGCACACCGTTCAGAAGCCAACTCAGGCGTACACGCCTCAGAACTGACGAGAACGCTCCTCCCTCGGCACCCAACAGGCTGGCCGACAAGAACGCACAACGCTCCCACCCACCATGGGCACACACCTGTCGGAACCAAACTGTGAAAATCAATAAAAGAAACTATTTAGAACCACTTCTCCCCGACAGCAAAGCCCACCGGAAGAGGGGCCTCGCGAGGCCCACAGCTTCACGGTCCCGGGAGGAAGGCAGGCTTCCTCCAGCCCCGGCAGCAGCCCAGCCAATGAGAAGCCACCACACTTCCAGCTCCCAGTTTCCTCCAATGGACTTTCTGTTTACAACAGCCCCTCTCCTCTATAAGACAGCGTCCTCCGCGTTCTGCGCCCGAGCAAGTTTCGCCCTAACTTGCTGGTTCTGGGTTGCAATTCCCTGCTGTTCCAAATAAGCCTGTCCTTTCTGGGAAAGTAACTGGTAGTTTTGTTTTTAAGGTTAACAGCGCACGTGCACATACTCCTCAGAACCCACCGCCACCCACTCCCCTCACACCCAACCCTGGAGCGCACACTCTCAAACCTGTCCACGACCCTGCAGGACGCAAGCCCGCAGCCCTGACACGGGCTCGCCCCCCTCGAAACCCACACACGCCCACACCCGCTGCGGTCTGAGGAAGCGCGGTTCGCCCATAGGGCCGCACCTGGCGCAGCGCAGCCTCCGTGGCGCCGCCCTCCCGCTGCTGGAGCTGCTCCCGGAAGCGCGCCACCTGCTCCAGTAGCGCGTCCACGAGCGAAGGGCGCCGCGTCCCCCTCGAACGCGGCCAGGCGGGCGCGGAGGCGGTCTATAAGGGCGTCCCGCGCGGACAGCTCGTCCTGCAGGCGCCTCAACTGCTGCCCGGCCTCGTGGTACAGGCCACAGAGCGCCACAGCCGCGCGTGGGGCCCCCTGCCTTTCACCGGACCCGGCGCCCCCTGAGGACATGGCCGCGAGCCTTGACCGGAGGGCGCGCGGACGCCACTAACTTCCGCGCCGAGTCTGGACTAGCTCACCTTCCCGGAACTTTTCCCGGCGCGCCCCGCCCACTGCCTAGAACCCGGCCCCGCCCACGGCCCACAGCCAGGCCACGCCCCCCACCGACAGCCAGGCCACGCCCTCCACTGACAGCCCGGCTCCGCCCACGGCGACCTGCTTGGCCCCTGACCCCACGGAAAGGCCGGCCCGGACCCGCCGACAGCCCGGCCCCGCACGCAGCGACCAGCGTGACCCCTGACCCACGGAAGGCCGGCCCAGACCCACCCAAGCCTGGTCCTGGTCCCAGCTGACAGCCCGGCCCCGCCCCCTGCCAAGAGCAGGCCCCGCCGACAGCGCGGCCACGCCCACGCCGGCAGCCCGACACGGCCCCCGCCTACAGCATGGCCCCGCCCATGGCGGCCAGAGTGGCTCCTGACCCAAGGAATGGTCTGCCCCGACCCTCCGACAGCCCGCCCCGCCCCCCGCCGGCAGTACAGCCCGTCCCCCCGCCCACAACAGGGCCCAGTCCGGCGGACATCAAGGCCACGCTCCCCCGCCCACAGTACGGCCACGCCCCCTGCCGACAGCCTGGCCACGCCCTCTCTCCCGGCCGCTTCTTTTGTGGGCTGGCCTCCCGGGGTGACCAGCTTGTCCCAGCAGGCCCTACGCCCCCTAACTCCCCGCCCTCGGGGGAGTTTTCAAGGAGTCAGCCGGGAGGAGGAGGGAGAGGGAGCCGCCTCTGATGCAGCTACTGATGAGAGGGAAAGAAGAGGTCACTGGCGACTTCAAGTGCAGATCCAAATCCCCAGATTGGAAGCCAGCTTGGCCACATGAAGCAACAGGAACGGGGCGACGTTCCAAGAGCTGAGCCCAGGGAAATGCCCTGCCCACCCAGCTGCATGGCGGTGACCCCGCATGCCCCTTTCTAAGACAGGAGGGGGCTGCCCTGTCCTACCCTCCTTCTCTATCCCTTTCCTTCCCCCAACTTCCCAGACCAACTCCAAGGGTTTTTCTGGCTCCTCGCTATTTTCTTTTTCAGTCTGACCTTTCCCCCACAATGAGCCCAAGCACATCTGCGGCCTTTCAAAGGTTCCCTCCCTCACAGCCGCTGCACCCCTTCTGCCCAGGCCCCGTCTGGTTTTCCCCTTTAAGTAATCCATAGCCAAGCTTGGGCTGGCCCCAGGGAAAACACGCGCAGGCTTGTGAATCAGACAAGTGTATGAGCAAAGCCAGCTCACACTTCCTCCTCTGTAGAGGGAAGATCGGAGCCAGTATCCTCCCTACCTGGATAGGGGTGTTGTGGGGCCTAGAAGATGCGGTGCGCTTGTCCTACACGGTGTGGGTCCACAATCCCCCAGGCGAGGCTACGGTTGGCACCTTCTGTTTGGCTGAGGCAGTGGTGGAGAAAAAGAAACAGCACTGGCCCCACAGCTGCTGGAGGTGGGATGAGTCTTCATTCTATTCCTTTATGTATAGTTCGGGGCAGGTCACGAAGTGCCCTTAAACCTGGTTCTCAACTGTGAAATGCGCATTCCAGTCTCTCATCCAACACTCTAGAGGGACCTTGGGCATCAGTGATACTGGCTTTGTCTGCTGGTCTGTTTGGTACTGTTTTGCCACGATGAGTGGGGCTTTGCTCATCAGAAGGTGGTGGCAGACTGTGGGGTGGGCATCACCCTGGGACTGGGGCCACATACGGAGGAATGGTGCACCCGGGAAGAAGGGGCTCGCCGTGGCTAGTGCGGAGGTCACAGAACAGACTGCGTTGGCTCAGCTCCTGGAAATGAGGTCTCGAGCTGCCCGACAGTGCCTCCCAGGCCTAGTGTCCATGCCTCCTTCCAGCCCCTCACCACCCCTCCACACTCCCACATGAGGCTCTCTGAGGTCCAGCTCAGCAGGAAGACTGACACCAGGGGCAAGCTCCACGTGGGAGGCTCAGTGAGGGGCAAGAGGGGAGGCCAGAGCCCTACCCTTACTCACCCTTCCATGTCCCTTCCTCCAGGTGCCTCTCTGACCCCCCCAGGATCCCAGCTCCAACCCCAACTCTTCCTGGCTTTTATTCAGAGTCCTCAGAAAAGACAGGTGACCTGTGACTGGACACCAAAAGGGAGGAGAAAGCCATGCAGATGCCTGGGCAAAGAACCTTCTCGGTGGAGGGAACCACAAGGGCACGGTGTCAGGGCTGAGTGCTAGGCCCGGTGGAGAACCTCGAGAAGTCTGGTCCCCAGGAGCCGGGTGAGCAGGAGAGGGTGTGAACGGCTCTGGGACAGATCGAGCCTCAAGCCGAGTGTGGACACTCGGTTGGGCTCCAGAGAGGCACGGGTCTTCCCCAGAGCCCTCAGCATGCCACATGCATATAGGGGCCACTGCTCCGTCTAACTCCTGGCTGTCCTGCCCCCAGTTCTAATGCAGTGGGATAAGGGGACCCTCCTCTCCTTGTCCTGCCAGTGGTACTAATGCATACGCCCTGTAGACTCTCGGGAACCCGGGAAGTATGGGGAAGGCATGAATATGGCCCCAGCGGTGTATTCAAGTAGCTTGTAGCCACCATCACATTTGTTCCTGAGAGGCAGGCAAAGGAGAGAAAATTCTGGACTATTCTAGGACCTGAGGCCAAAAGTGGGAGAGGTTGTGTTCAGCCGCTCCACACAGCCTGAACTGCTGGTGGTTTGAGCGGGAGGCAGCCCTTTGCTTCTGTCCTGATGACCACTTCTGTCCCCATGGCCCCCTCTATCCATGTGGCCCTCTCTGGCCTTGCACCCTCTCCCCCAGTGGGCGTGGGGCTGAGTGCAGGGGCTGTGGGAAGAGGAGACTCAGCAGCAGGGAGCGCCAGAGCCCCCGAGAAAAGAGGAGCAGACTGCACAGGACCCTCAGGGTGAGTGCGGGCTCCTGGAAGCCCCTCCCACCAAGACCTCTGGCCACACTGCCACAGTGCCCACCATGAGCCCACCTGGAGGAACAGCGCCTGACCCAACACCCACAACCATGTCTTGACTTAGTGATCAAGATGCAAACTTGGCAGCATTCATATTTAGTTCCTGGTGGGCACAGGTACCTCAGGGCAGCTTGCACCTCGGCCAGAGCTCGGGGACGTCTGACACCAAGGAAAGGGCCCCAGCAGAGCCAAGGAGACTTGCCTGGCTGCTGGGCTGGCTGGGAACCTAGGCTGCCCTCCTCCCTCCTTCACAAGAGGGCGCTCTGGGCCCCGGTAGGCCTGGGCATCCCTCAGCCTTCTAGGGGCCTGGGAAAGGGTCGGCTACAGGAGTGTCCACAAGGGGGCGATGTGGCCCAGTGCTTCCAGGGGACCAGCCAGCCTGGGGACCAGAGCCTCAGGCAGGACCCAGAGCAAGTGCGAGTCCCACCCTGAGCGCCCTGCGCCTGAGCTCTGGGTGCCCAGGGGTCTCATCGCTGAGCCAGCCCCTGGGTGTCCCTGGGCACGCAGCCTGCCCCTGCTGGGCCAGAGCCCCTCTGTACATCACTCAACAATCTTGTTCACCTCCAGGTTCATCTCACAGGTGGAGATACCAACCTGCTCTCTCTCATAGGCTCCTGTGCGTTAGGGGGAGAAGTTGACTCCAGTCCTGTTGGTCTAAGGTGTGGTTATATCCGGAAACTTCCATGGCCCTGAAGAAACCTGCCCTGGCACGCTGCCTCCTTCCTCTGCGTCTCTCCCTAAGATCACGTCCAAGTGGATTGAGAGAGGGAACGCACAGGGCCACAGGGCTTTGGGGAAGGGGGTCGCTAGCCGTGGTGCGGTCCCTGGGTGACCTTGCCGATGTTGTCTGGTCTCTACAGCGATGATTCTCGTCTTCCAGTTGCAGGCATCCTCCTGCCCTGGACTCTGCTCTGCCTTCCTCTGCCCCCGCCACACATGAGGAGTCCATCTGGCATAAGAGCCTGTGCCCCCTGCTAGACCACGCTTTGTGGTCCAGGACCTGAAGTTCCCTGGGCAGACGGCCCTGGCAGGACTGGTCTCCAGCTCTGTCCTGCTGAGGAGAGATTGTCCTGCTGGTGTGTGTGGCCCCAGAGATCTGTGGACAGAGTTTGGTTGGGAGCTGAGCAGACCCCTCGAGGGGGTGCGTGCTGGGGACACTGAAGGTCTCAGAACAGGGGCCCAGGCCAACATCCCTTCTATGTTATTCACTCAGGGGAGCCCGAGACTGTGAACCCAGACTGAGCCTTCCAGGATGCTGCAAGGTCTGTCTGCCAGCAAACAAGGAGGGAGCATGTCTGTTTCGTGATTTCGCGCATGACACGTAGCCCTGAAATATTTAAACGCGTGGCCGTAGCTCTCCCGGGGGAAGACTGGCCGGAGATGCACCTGACCCTTCCCTCCTCTCAGCCTCGTCCCTCCTCCCGCGGTCTGCGATCCACCTCCCTGTCGCATCCCAGCCACACGTGAGAAGCTTTTGATCTGAGCACACTAGCTCAGCTGTGGCTAGATCAAGGGGGAGAGAGTGGAGAGTGAGGTGTGACGACCCTGACCCCGGGGCCTTGACAAGCCAGGGCTGTCGTCTGGCTGCGGGATCTGGTGCGGGAGAGCTTGCTCCTTTCCTAGCAGGCTCAGCCAGGTGTGGGTGCTGGACAGGGGCAGGTGGTAGCGCTCAGTAAGGATTTTGAGCAAGGACTAGTCTCTATGGCGATGACTCTCGTCTTCGAGGGGAAGGAGTGAGAAACGCGGGTTTCTGAGGGAAGAGCCTTCCAGGCAGAGGGAACAGCTGTGGAAAGCCCAGAGACTGAACCTGCGGTTGGGGCTTGGCGCGTGCAGGAAGAGGCCGCGAGCCCGGGAGTGCGGCGGTCCCCAGGAGCCGGGGAAGGCGAGCAGAGACGGTCCGCCCCGAGAGCCTGCGGAAGGAATGCAGACAACTCGAGTGTATCCCGGCGAGGCCCGCGCCAGACCGCTGGCCTCCAGAGCCTTAAGAGAACACATTCGGGCTGTTTCAAACCTGAGTTTGGTGTCGCGGTTCCCACGCCTCTAGGAGACGCACGCAGAATGGACTGGAGTGTGAGGGAAAGTCAAGGAGGATCTGAGGTCACAGGTCATGGGCCTGAGCGAGGAGGGGGGATGGGTGGCACTGCCCTCGCCTGGGATGCGGGAGGTGGGGTGCAGAGGCGAGACGACCCCGCCAGCCTGCTCACCGTGGCGCCCCAGCGCTGCGTGTGGGATGCCCTCAGCCGAGGCTTGTGAAATGAGCGAATGTTCCAGTGCTCGGTAAACATATGCAGCATGCAGGGGTAGATAAGTGATTTGACTAGGCTGAGCTAGGACCCCCCCCAACCCTCCAGTGTCGGGGGGTTGCTAGGGATGGGGGGGCCAGGAGAAGGACTGGACAGCCATATTCCCTACTGGTCTCTGGAACTCAAGCAAGCTCCCATGGGCCCGCAGGATTGGGGCCTCCTCCCCAGGGCGCTCCCCAACTCAGCCCACCCTTCCCGCTGCCTTCCTCCCAGCTGGCCCTGAGTCCAGTCCTGCAGGCCCCTCCCGGCCCCCCACAGATGCTACATCCGCAAAAGGCCTCCTGGAAACATCATTGTTTCTTCAGCTTGCTCCATTTCCCAAGGGTATTCAGTGCTAGGACCTCTTTCCAGACCCTTTGGCCCCAGAGAGTGAGTTCTGGAAGGTTCTGATCTTCTTATAGAAGGAGAGGGGCCCAGATAGCCCTGCTTTGGGCCAAGAAGCCAACTCTCGGAACCCTCAATGTCCTCTTCCAGACCTGGGGGGTGGGAGTTTCCTAGGGGTTTCAGTAAGGCAGGGCTCTCTTAGCCAGAGTCCCGAGGTTTGGAAGAAGCACTTAGAGGCTGGGCACCTTTGGCAAATTCCAGGGCTAGGTGGGTACTGGTGACGGCAGCCGAGGACAGGTGGAGCAGGAAGCCAGGGGAGCCCTGGCGGGGAGCCTTGACAAATGTCTCCCCTCTGGTGCCAGCGTGTGCATCTGCTCCACGGAGAGAAGCCACGCACAGCCTGCTCTAAATGTATTAGACACATTTGTATGCGCGCCCACCATGCGGCTAGCGTGTGCCGCGGGCCCCACCCCTGGGGAAGCCATCCTATTTGGACGAGAGTGATGTGGAGGTGCCCTCGCCTGTGAAGGGGACGCCCGCTGGCGCCCCCGGCCGGTCCCTCAGGCTGTGTGGTTATGGTGGCTCTTGGGTCTTGGCTCCCCCATTCCTTGTGGGAGTGCTTTCCTCCTTCCAAGGGCCGCCTTCCACCCCCTACTCCATCCCTGCCCCCAACAGGGGAATGTCTGTATTTCATTCCCAGACAGAGCCTTCTTCTTGGCGATCGGCAAGGGTATTGGGTGATATTTGAGGTGTCGGCTGATGACCAAGCTGTTACCTGTCAGTACCGGTGTTGGGCGACAGCTGAAGTGTTATCTGTGAGTTAAGATGTTCAGCGCGAAAGCTTAATGCTGATTAGGGTTATTTTTAACAAAGATTTTGGAAAACAGACTGCCGAGGACAGACGAACCCAGAGCGAAGGCCTCGGAGTGGTAAGTCAGGTCCCCAGCAGTCGGCCGGGCTCCTCAGGGGTTTGCTGGAGCTCTGGGAAAGCTTCTCTTTCGTGTAAAGTCCCTTCAGGAGGGAAGATCCCAGGGAAAATGCAGTCCTTCCCTAGTGCATGGGGAAGTTGGGTTTCAGAGGGAGGGACTAGCTCTAGCCTTGGTAGCCCCGGAACAGAGGCGGGGCTCCCCGTGTCCTGCTGACCCCAGTGCCTCACACTTCCTTCTAAAAGGCACAGAAATTCATGGCCCAGGGGACTTCTAGAAGTGTGGGTAGAGTGGGGCTAAAATAAGGGCTGGCTGGAGAAAGCGGCAGAGAGCCAGATCCGTGTACAGCGCCTACCCACACCCGGGCCTCTGGACCTCCCACCAGGCCACACACTGCAGGCGTCTTTGCTGGACTGGGCTGGACAGAGAGTCCCTGGACTGGGGGCCATCAGGCAGGAGGGGTGGAGGGTGCAGCACACATTCGCAGAATGCTGAACCCCCAGATCGGCCCCCCCCCACCTCAGTGCCCAGAACACTGGAGCCTGGGCCTCTCCCTTCCAGGCGGAACAGCAGAGAGATTTTCTCCAGGCATCTGATTAGCCAGAAGATATTGGGGCACCATGTCCTAACAGGTGACTGCACGCCAAAAGTGGCAGTCACCAAGCCCCACTCATGAATCCAACTCTGCAGCCTGAACAGCCAGCCAGGGTGACCAGACATCCGAGGGACACCTGTGACATGGAACATCAGGAAGAAACAAACAGAAAAGGGTACCTGGGAGAAGACAGGGACTACGATGGAAGAAGACTTAGAAAATCCATCACGAATGTCCTCAGGAGGAAAACATTATAGTCATGAAACAAGAACTGGGTGCTATAAAGAAGGAATATTCCCAGGCTATAAAGAGCTCTTGGAAATTAAGAATATGATCATGGAAATTGAAGACTCGGTGGAAAAGCTTAGAGCTACGATTGAGGAAACCTTGCAGAAAGTAGACCAAACAGTTGGAAATTAGAGGGAAGCGTTGGAGAACTTGTCGAGGAGGTGTGGCAGCTACATGGCGGGAGTTCTCAAAAGAGAGAACAGGAGGGAGGAAAATCATCGAAGAAATAATTGAACGACCTTCACAGAAATTGAATCTGAATATCCGGATGGAAAGGATCTACTAAATGCCCAAATCCAAGTGTGAGAAGGGAGGCACACTAAAGGCACAGCGGAGGGGACCTTCAGAACACTGGAGACAGAAAAGATCGTTCAAGCATCCGGAGAGAAATAACAGATACTGTACAAATGACAGGGCTCCGAATGCCTTCACACTTCACAAAAGCAACACCTGCAGCTGGAAGAGGATGGATAAAAGTCGTCAAAATTCTCAAGTTAAATGCTTTCTAAGCTAGAATTTTACACTCAAACTATTAATTAAGACACAGAAAAGATATTTTCTGTTAACCTTAAAAATAACAGCTCTTTTTACCAGCAAAAATGAGTTTATTCAAGACAAGCAAGCTACGGCAACATCACAGGTAAGTCCAACAAAGGAGGGGACATTATTTTATGGAGAAGGAGGAGAACATTGGGAGGGGCTGTTTCCGGCAGAAGTCTGTGGGAGAAAAGCAAGAGCTTAGGGTGAGGAGGGTTTCTCCTTGGCTGAGTTGCGTACACAGTTGATTTGTAGAGGCTGCAAGTGTCCATCTTTCCGCTGGAACCTGTAGTTGATGATTCGGGACTGTTGGGGATACTTTGGTTAGAGATCTGTAATCGACAATTCTTCCTGTAATTGACATCGAGTGTTCCAGCTCCCCCCCTTGCCAGCCTTCCCTGCTAGCATCCCCCGGCCACGGTAGCGAGGTTTCCTTCCGTTAGTTTTCACATTTCAGAAAGATAAGACCTCAAAAAATGTAGGTCCCAGAACCCTTTCTCGGGAAGTTTCTTGAGGGTGTGCTCCACCGAACAGAAGGAAGAAATCAAGAAAGGGGAAGTTGGGGAATGGAGGACACAGGAAGTCCTCAGCAGAGAAAAGGACAAAGGGAATGTCGGGGTGCTGGGGCAGGCAGATCCCGGGGCGAAGGCCGTCCCCCAGCTGAGACAGCAGGGAGTGTTTTCAGCTGACAGAATACATCACACACCAGGAGATCTTGGGGGAGAGCTGGAGAGAATTGAGAGCTGAATTAGTGGTGAGAAACTAAACAGCGTAAAAAAAGATGACATTACCTTCAGGGGAAACAGGCAGCGGATGGAGAAAGGAAAAGCTCTCAGCACACATTGTGCGGCTCAGACGTGAGGAGTGTTTATACACTAGCGTCGTGCCGCCAACCATGACCGCTGGTCTGAACAAAGTGATGATATAGTGACATCGGAGGCCAGGAAGTGCCAATATAAGTGTGTTACTTGGGAATATGGAAGTGAAACCGAAAGAGTGAGCTCAATCTTGCCATGGAAAATGGGGGGGGGGCTGTGTTTGGTAAGAAGACTTGTAAAACTACGTAGCTCTCTACATTACACGCATGTATAACTCTGGTAATGAGTCAAAACTAAATTTAAAACACACTCGAATGAGTTGCGTGCCCAATTTTGTCTCGTCGGTGAACCGGCAGGATGTGAACGTGTACCTCAAAACCAACCCATTTCTGTGCGGCCCTAGAAAGAGTGAATGTACACTCTCCTCGTAATAAGTGAACACACGGATGCATAGTAACAAATGCTGCATTCACCTGCCCTGAGATATCGCGGTGCCAAGGAAGAGTTTTAGCTTCAGGAAGTTAAAAAAAAAAAAAAAGCCATCCCATCGTCCTCATCTGTATTTGTTTAATTGTTAGTGAGCTAGAACGTGTTTAAAGTTGTCTTAGTGGTAACATACGGTTCCCGTTTTCAAATAAAAGGAGAAACTTGAAAATAACTGTAACTAGTAAAAAATTTTTTTTCATGTTTATTTTTGGGGGGGAGGGGCAAAGAGAGAGGGAGACACAGAATCCGAAGCAGGCTCCAGGCTCTGAGCTGTCAGCACAGAGCCTGATGCAGGGCTCGAACCCACGAACCGTGAGATCATGCCCTGAGCTGAACTCAGATGCCCAACCAACTGAGCCACCCAGGCGCCCCCAAAATGCTTTTTATATTCACCCCTTGTTAATGCATGGATTTTGCACATACTCCTTCCCAACTTGTGGTTTTCCTTTCAATTTATGGTGTTTTTAACATTCACCTTTAGGGAGTCGCTTCTATGTTGCCCTACCTGCTGGTTCTCGCCTTTATACTGAAATCCCAGTTGTTTTCACCTTTGGTTTGTGCCTGGAGAGCCCTTCCTCATATATATATAATCACCTGCATTCCCTTTTAATATGTTTTCTTTCTTTTTTTTTTTTTTTTTTAACATTTAAGGTCTTTGATCTGGGTGAAACTTATTTTGGCATAAGATGGGAGGTAGGCTCTCTTTCTCTCTCTGATGCTCAGCCAGGCCTTCAACACTATCTCTGAATGCATTGAGATAAACAGACATGATTTTGCCCTTAATTTTTTGCAGTATGAATCAAGAAAAAAAAAGCAACCTTGTATTTCTGTGTGTTTCTGTGTGTTTCTGCCGGAGCTGCACCCCTGAGAGCCCCGGTTTTCTCATCCCAAACTGGGGCTCACTGCCATCCCACGGTGGCTGCAGGATGAGCTGGGGGAAGGCTGCGGGTGTCCCCCTGACTGGGCCTGCTTCAGCCACGCCTCCCGTGAGTCCCCAGCCCCACTCCCCTCTTGGCTTTCCTCCCATGCTAATTAACCCCAGCTTCCCGGTGAGAAGGAAGCGTCTCTGCTTTGGAGCCCTGGTCAGGCTGACTCTGCCTTTCCCCCCTCCCCGCCCCTCCCACTCCACCCCCCCGCAGCCAGCTCTGGGCTGGGCACTGCTCAGAAGTTCCCCTGTAGGTGGGCCCTGTTCACCTTTCCCCAGTCCCACTACGTCCAAGCTGGGAAGAAAGGCAGGGCGCTCAGAAGCAGGGCACCCGGGACCTGAGCCATTCTAAGCTGCTGTGGCAGGCACAGGCTGGGCACCCAGCCCAGGAGACTCCCCCTCAGCCCGGGTGGGGATGGGAGCACAGGAGGGCATCGCGATGTCGGGTGCCATTTGTGAGTCCCACTGATTGGCCCAAGGCGATGTATACCCAGGCCAGCAGCTGGGCCTCGGAGCTGCCCAGCATGATTTGGGAGGCCCACGAGAGCGGGGGGCCTGCAGGACAGCCCGTCCCTCTGGAGGTCTCCCCTCCTGGGAGAGCTCCCAGGCTCCCCCCTTGTTCCTCTCACCTCTGGTGGAGGAAGGCTTCCCAATCCCACCTCTTCCCAGCGTCCACTGCTGTTGGGGAGGGCCGGCTATCCCCTGACCCTGGGCAGGGTGCTCGGTGGGGCCCCTGGGGACGCCAGGAGGCCTTCCCATCCTGAGGCCCGCACCTTCCCCTCCCCAAGCCCCATGGGCTTCCCCTTCCAGACCCCGGACCTTCTGGAAGTCACGTGGATGGCAGGGTGCAGGAGCTTCGGAGTGGGGCGTCTGCAGCGGAGGCTCCGAGGCTCGAGAAGGCTCTGTGTGTACTAACAGCCACCTCCTCCACACACACCCCCCCTCCCGGAAGTGGGACCCAGAATAGAATGGGCCACTTTCAAGTTCCAAATTGGGCTGAGGGGGGCTGGTGGTTGGATGTAAAAATAGAAACAGGAGTGAGTGCGTGGGCTCAACGTACACTACCTACGCGGTTGGTATCTAAAAATAGAACTTCCTAGCGGGGCCAGCCTGACGCTGTTGTTCTCTGTGGAAAATTCACCCAAATGAACCCCTGGGAGGGCAGAGATAGGAGTGGCTTGGGCTTGGGGGATGCTTCTGGGCTTCGCTGGCAGGGGGCAGCCCGTTTGGGGAGGGGAGGCGGGTGTGCAGGGAGCCCCATGTCCCCTTGTCCTCAGCCAGGAGAACCCTCCCAGGCCGCCAGCCGCCTTGGCCCAGCCCTGAGAGCAAGCACAGCAGGGTGTTCGGAGCCCGTTTCCCTTCCCCCCAGAGCCAGCCTGGTGAGGCGGTGCTCGGTACGACTCGGGGCCACTCCTGGGGTTGGGATGGGTGAGAAGGTTAATGTTTCCAAGGTCTTCTGACCCAGGGGCCCAGTAGGGCAGCTCTGCCTAAACCTGCCCTTTCCTCGCGGCTGCCCCTTGAGGCCTTTGTCTATTCATCCGACAACCGTTTTTTGAGCATCTACTGTGCCAAGAAGACACCGAGACCCTGGGAGGCAGCAGTGACTCAGGCAAGCGTAGTCCTGACCCTGTAAGATGACATTCCAGAGAGGTCCAACCACAACCAATAAAAATACATAGGGATTTAGGGGAAGGGATATATATATATGTGTACATATATATACATGTGTATGTTGATATATACACACGTTTATGTATATATATATATACCCCTTCCCCTAAATCCCTATATATTTTATACATCTATATATACACGTATATATCGATATATACACGTATATATGCGTGCACATACACACACACACAAGGGTTCAGAGGAGAATGGGGAAGGAGGAGTGTGGGGACGGAGGGCAGTTTTAAAAAGAGAAGTGAGGCAAAAACTGAGAAAGTGAGACAGAAACAGAGACTGAGGGAAGCGGAGAGGGGAGCCACACAGAAATCCGGGGAAGAGTGATGTAGGCGGGAAGAGCAGATGCAAAGGCCCTGGGGTAGGAATGTGCCGGGCATGCTGGAGGCCCGGCCCTCCCTTCAGAGCTCCCTCCCCAGGCCAATGGGGCCGTTGGGGGTGGGAAGTAGGAGAGAGGAGCTCAGAGAGAGAACAGAAGCGTTGTGCCGACACGTGCCCTCAGTGAGAACCCAGGCATTTATTCTGGGAGATTTCCCCAGTGGACAGGTAACAGGATCTAACCGGCATTGTGGCCGAATCCCTCTGGTGTGACATTCGGAGCGAGGACAGGAGCGGGAGACCGGATGAGAGAGGACAGTTTGGTGAGGGTCTGAGAGGCATCAGGATTCCAGACACACAGGGTGGGCGCGGGGTCAGAGGATGAGGGGCGGAAGAACGAGGCTGGAGATGGGGACGGCAGGGGACAGGAGGGGCCTGCTTTCTGACGTGCTAAACCTGAGACGTTTGGAGAGACCCAGGAAGAGATGGCGAGTGGGCGAGATCACGAGTCTGTGCGAAGCCTGGAGGCCAGCACGGAGGCTGGTGATGTGACTTTGGGCATGGCCGGGGCTCACGCAGATGTTGACAGGGACTGAGCCGCTAACGGCTCCAAGGCTTCTGGGGAGGGGAGGACCTCTGGGGCGGCAGCAGAGCTTGCCCCTCGGTTCACCCCCAGACTGCAGCTGCCGCAGGACGTTCTGGGCCCTGGCACAGCCCACCGAGGGAGCGGCCGTGGCCGCCCTAGCGATGGGTGTGGCTCTTTGGTCACCGTCCCATGAGCGTGCTTCAGGTGTCACTTGTGTGCCTCTAACGTGGTCCTGCTCTCGGGAGGCCTGCCCCACTCTTCTCCTCTGGCTGGCCAGGGCGCATCGCCTCACCTCTGCTTCCCTGCAGGGCCGGGCCTGCCCGCACGCCCCTCCCAGCAAGCCAGAGCCTCCTCCTCACCGGCACTGGGCCTGCCAGCTCCCGTGGGGACCTGTGGGCGCCCGGCTCCGCTGGCCTCGGCCTCCCGTATTCCCTGGCTCGACAGGCCGCTTTGAGCTGTCCCGAGGTCCCACCAGGACTGGTGACAAAGGACAGACTGGCGACAAAGGACAGCAGCAACGTGAGCTCTCGGATCCTCGCCGAGGCGGGGGCTGCGCCCTCCTCCCCATTCGGCTGGGATGGGGACGGCACATCCCCACACACAGGCGGGTAGCATTCCTGGGAGATATTTCTCTGGGCCACCTGGTCTGTCCAAACCATCTGCAACGAGTCTCTCTGCTGTCACTCACCTTGGAGTGTGGCATCTGAGGTTGGCCCCTGCCATCCTGTCCTGCTGTCATGCAGGGGCCGGAGGCATGGGTGTCTGTTTCTTTTCCACTCTGTTCCGGGTCCACCCTTCTCCCCGGCCACCCACTCCAGGAAGAGGTCACTCACAGGTGACACGACGAGGTCTGCTCCTTCCCATGAGAGAGAAGCAAGAGGGAGGATTTCCCTGCATCTCCGTGGGGTCCCCGGGGCCCAGCAGACGGGCCGGCATCCGGTCTGCTAACCGTCAGAAAACACGTGTGTCCAGCCACAAGGTAATGAGCACTCTATCAGGAGCTCCGGCCGAGCCTGAGCCGGCACCGAGCCTCCTCCACACGGAGCCCCGTTCAAGAGTGAGGTGACCACGTGGCATGCTAACGGTGGCTGAGCCCAGCCACTTCCGCAACGCTCCTGTGGGCCCGGAGGGGTAGAATTCCAGAGTCTCTGGGGTCTGAGTCAGCCCTGACAGCCAGATTCAGCTGCGGGTGGGTGGGTGGAGTCACAGATTGCAGCCAGGGTGAGGGGCGCTGCCGGGCCAAGCAGGGAGAGTTATCTACCAACCCTGGGGGGCCTTAGGGCTGGGGTACCAGACCGTTCGCTTGCTCCTATTCTTTCCCCCACTTTTGCAAGCTCTCCAGCAGATGCCCCCCCACCACCACCATGTCACAGTCAGAGAAACTGAGTCCCTGTTGGCCGAAGGCTTTCCCGTAGCCTTACCTGCCTCTGACCACCCCCTCCTTAGCTTTGCCCCTTCCTCTCAAGTGGTCCTGCCTTCATTGTGGTCTCTTCCTGGTGGGGATGGGCCTAGCCACTTGGTTTTCTGGCCTGTCCCACTCCCGGGTCCAACTTCTCTGACCCCGAGTGTGTCTCACCAGAGAGCACATGGACCGTTGCAGCCAGCTCTCCCCTTTCTGGGGCTTGGGGCCCGTTGCCAGGCAGCTCAGGGATAAGTGGACAGCGATGTGCCTAAGCTCTGTCCAGCTGCAACTGGACACCCCCCCTCGCCTGGCGGCGTCTCCTGAAGGCCCTCAGAGACCTTGGCATCAGCATGACCTCGACCCAGCCCCTGGATGACCCCCACGCC
The DNA here is from genome assembly GCA_030068075.1 of Paguma larvata. Taxonomy (NCBI): domain Eukaryota; kingdom Metazoa; phylum Chordata; class Mammalia; order Carnivora; family Viverridae; genus Paguma; species Paguma larvata. The sequence continues at coordinate 194,049,473 of CM057823.1, read as the reverse complement.
TGCGTGGTTCAGAGCGGCCGGTCCGGCCATTTCCCCCTGCTGGACTCTGGCCCTTTGTGCCCAATACAACACAGAGAGGCAGACCTTGGCCTCCCACCTGGGCAAGGCCCAGCCTCTGCAGGGCTGGCCTTTTGCTCTCCCCACCAGCCTCTTCGGGCCCCCAGCCAGATCCTGTCCTTCCTCTGCCGTCAGCTTCCCAGGCTCTGGGACCAGGATCCAGTCTCCGCTCCTCCTGGAGATGAGCCTCACCTCCTCCTCCTCATGCCCGACGCAGGGGACCCCTTCCCCAGAAGACTTCACTCGCCTACCAGCTTGCAGGCCTTGTTCCTTCTCCCGAGGACACCCTCGCTCTTTCTACCCTGCTCCCACTGCCGGCCTGGCCCCTATGGGACCGACTGGGGGAGGCTATTCGAAAGGCTCTTCCTCTGTGAGACCTGCCAAGCCCCCTTCTTCCACTAAGCCCCTGCCTCTTAAACAGGGTTATTTGGGTCTAAACCTGGACAGTAATCCCCCTCTCATCCTCAGCTGTTGGGAGTGGCCTTGTTGGCTGGGAGCTTCCCAGGAGGCAAAATGAAAAGTACTGTTTTCTGGGCTGTGTGTTGGAGCCAGACCCCTGGGCCTTGGGAGTCCAAGGGCTGTGTCTTGGTTTGGAAGCAGCTGGAAGTGCGCTGGAGGCTCTTTCCCGAAGGGCAAGGTTCCAGAGGCTCAGTTCCCAGCAAGCCCCCCTCTGCCAGGAGGGGCTCATTCTGTATCTCTGCCCCATGCCTCGTGACCAGAGTCAGACCCATGAGTCAGGGGTCGGGACAGGGACACACACCACCTCCTCCAGCAGGATCAGGACTGCGGGGGTGGGCGGGGAGGGGAGGTAGCGCCACCTCCAGTGGGGGCACTGAGTGTCAAGGTTGGTCTCGAAGAAGGAACAGAAACGCTGCTCATTCATTCACTCACTTGCATTTACTGAGCACCTACTGTGTGCTGTGCACGAAGGATGTGTCGACGTCCGCAGCGGACGCTGCCTTCTCTCACTGGAGGCGGTGGTGGGGAAATGACTGGGGTCCCCGCGCCACGGCCCGGCCGTGCACCCCACCTGGCCCCGGTGCAGCCCCGCCTCCCCTGCCGCGCGGCAGCGGGGGGCGGGGCCCGGAGCCCGGAGAGGCGGTGCCGGGCTCGAGGGGAGGGGAGGGGCCCGGCCCGGCGGGGCGGACCCGGGCTGGCCCGAGTGCCTGGCCGCTGGTCCCGCGGGCGGGAGCGCCTGGCGGCGGAGCCGGCAGCCGCCGCCGGGACGCAGGGCCCGCGGGCCGGGAGCAGAGCCTCACGGGTAAGGCACAGGCGGGTCGCGATCGAGTCCACCGGACCGGCCGGGGTTCCCGGGGCCAGGGTCCTCGGCGCTGCTGCCCGAAGAAGCGCGCGGGTTCGGGGGCGCGCACGGTATACCCCGGAGGCCTAGGGGTGGAGGGCGGTTGCGTCGCGTCTGGCCCGCGCTTCGTTCTGCCGCCTCCCCCGTCCCCCCGCCCGCTTCCCTAGGCCCTTGGGGCTCGCGAACCCCACAGCAGCCTCTCCCCGCCCCCCCAGGCGACCCTCCGGACCGGGCCTCCGAAGGCTCAGAGCGGGAATTTGCTCTCACCTCCTCCTGGTAACCAATCCAAAAGGTGGGAGGAAAGCTGCTTATTGGAGCTGATTCACACTGAAGTGTGAGTGACTGATAGATCCGTGGCCCTGGGGAGTCTGCGAGCCTTATTTGGGGAAACAGTGAGTGTCAGAGAGGATGGCAGAGTGGATGGGAGAGTTTGGGGTTGGGGACAGTTTCCCGCGTCCGGGCCCAGTCCCTTCCAGCAGCGCAGCACTTTCCTGCTGCTCCCGGCCTCTGCTTCCCCTGGCGAGGTGGTGCTGACCGTGGCTTCCTCTGAGGGTGTTGATGACAGGGACTGAGCCCTGCTGCCCTGTGTCAGCCCGGCCGTGCTCTCTGCCTCTCTTGGTGACCTCGAGCCTCACGTCCCCCTTCCCCTTCATTTGTTCGTCTGTGCCCTGGGGCGGTGGCCAGACTGAGTGAGGAAGCCATCCCTCAGAAGTGGCTCTGGCCTGGGATGAGGGCTCTCTGGGACTGCTGGGGTGCCCTGAGCGTGACAGACGTGTCATCTTGCTTATGAGGCGTCAGCCGGTCCCCGGCACAAAGGGGTTCAGAAAATGTTTCTTGCAGTGACAGCTATGATAGTGATGGTGACATGTGCAGACTTTTTTCTCCGTAGCTGGGGCCAGGGGGACACGGTGGACCCCGGAGTGGGAACGGGATCCCAGGTTCACGTGCAGTTCACCACTGACTCGGTGCGACCCGGGGGTCAGCCGCTGTCCTGTCACTCCTGGCTCTGCAAAAGCGGAGGAGGGGGCTGGGCGCCATCGCCTGCTGGAATCTCCTGCCCACGCAGGGGGCCCCTGGGAGTCAGGGCTCCAGCGCCAGCGGAACAGGGGGCCAGGGTGGTGGCTCTGACCAGTAAGGACTGTCTGCCTCCCCTTCCCGACCTCGCCGCCCCTGCTGCCTGGCTCCGTGTCCCACGCTGGAGCGCAGCCGGGCGGAGCGAGCAGGCAGACCGGCAGACAGGTAGACGGTCCAGGCCAGTCCCTGTCAGCTGTCTGGGAAGAGGGTGCCGGCGGGGCCTGGCCTTTTGGGGAGTCCTCAGGCCTACAGAGTCGGGAGAGAGCCCCCCAAGGAGGCTGGCCTAGGAGAGAGAGAGGGCAGGTGGGGGGTGCTAGTCTGTTTTGTCCCTTCGTGTTCGTGTGGACAGAGGGAAGTGCGGTGCTGAGTTAGCCCCTGCCGTCCCCGCCCTCCCCCGCCGCATGGATGCACGCGCGCAGACAGCCCTGCGGATGGGAGGCCTGAGGGAACACAGACAGACAGCATGGCCCCTGTGACCACACTGGGCCCTGGGTTTGCTTTTGGCCATCTCGATTTATCAGCTGTATGATCTCGTCTGGGCGGTTTCACGTTGCTGAGTCTCAGTTTCCTCATCTGTCAATGGCGGTGAACCTCTACCTAGTGGGCGGCTCCGTATGTCTGAGGGGGCTGGTGGTGCCACGTGGTTCGGGGTGCCTTTGCTGGCCCTCCAGACTGGACGGCAGGGACAGCTGGGCCACTTCTGCTTGGGAGTAGGGGAGGGGCCAGGCATGGAGAGGCCCGAGGCAAAGGGCAGGCTCCGAGTGGGTCTCGTGGCAGAGGCCCGAATCTGTGAGGAGTGGCCAGGGTTCGGGAGCCACCTGGGTGCTCCTGGCTTCTGTCCTTAAGGCTCTGTGGTGAGATTCCCAGGGTCAGTGACTGGCAAGCTAGTAGGTGGCCTCAGCAAGTGCCAGGCACGTGCATATGTGGTCCTCAAATGCCAGGTGGCATGGCCAGCCCGGGCAACCTGCCTGGGGGAGGTGGGCTACGGGTGGCCTGTGCAGGCAGGATTTACAGTCAAAAGAGAAGGGGGCTGCTGTCCGAGCCATGGTGGACGGCGAAGGAGGCAGGGACAGACTGAGCCAAAGGCTGGCAGTGGTGAGGGTGGCAGACCAGTTTGACCAGAGTGGCCTGGTGTGTGCCAGGTATGGTGAGGGCATGGATGGGGCAACAGGTGAAGGGGCAGAGGGGCCTGGGGTGGGTGGGGAGAGGGGCTCTCAGCATGCCCCCCGGGGTAGGCGGCCTCTCTCCAGAAGGCCTCTGGACCCCTCCGTGGCCCTGGCCGGCCATTCACGGGCTGGGCACGCCCCACGTGTGGACGACGGAAGTCCCAGAGGTGGTGGGGGAGAACATTCCGGGCTCTTGGTAGCCTCGGGCAGGCAGGTCCGGGGTGCTGCTGCCACCCTTCCTCACCACCTCTGCGGGCCTGCGCAGAGGAATGAGAGTGCCTCTCAGCTGGCTGCGACACCGCGATACTTCCAGACCCTCAGGTGACTGAAGCCCCTGGCTCTGGGTCTCACTGAGGCATTTGGCCTTGGGGGCCAGGCTCCTGAGCTGCCCTTGAACGCCAGGAGCGACATGAGAGAAATAAATGCCAGCCCGGGCTGGGCTCTCATTGGGGAGGGGCCTCACTGTGCTCGAGGTGACTTCCGGCTCTGAGGCCACCTGAACGGTCAGCCTCTGCTCACCCCTGCCCCAGACCGTAGACCATGCTGGAGCCTGCTGGCGGGGCTGCTGTTTCCTTCGGCCCTGGCCCCTGTGGGCTGGCCATGCCAGGTTCTAGCAGTCTTTGCCAGCTGGGCTCCCAGGCTGGGGTGGGTGTGCTTGGTTGCTGGAGGCAGTGTCCTGGGGAGCTGAGCAGGGCACCCGCAGGGCACCTGTGTGGTGTCCACACCTCCGGCCCTCGCAGCCCAGCTCCGATTCCGAGAAGTGCCCTCTGTTTCCTTGTGAATCAGATGTTTATTGCATCGAGCCCAGGGTGGGGATGGCCTGCTGCCAAGCGTGCCTGTTCCAGGCCACTGGGTGGGGTGTGGGCGCCTGCCTGCTGGAGCCTGCAGAGGGAGCGAGGTCCCCGCCCCGGAGTCTGAGGTGGTGGTGACGGTGTGTGCTCCCCTGAGGGCGAGGGCGGGGACCGAGCCAGCCTGGCAGGCTTCCCGGGGAGGGGGGGGTCTCCCGGGGGGGGGGGGCTTCTCAGCTGGCTCCGGAAGCAGAGGGGAGCCTCTTTCCCAGCACATGGGCAGCCTGTGTCTGCTTCTTGTCTGAGTGACTCCCTGGACCTCGGTGCTCTCCGTGCGAAATAGGGTGAAATCAGTTTGAGTTCCTGGTGTCCTTGGGGAAAGTAAGCGAGATGCTGGAGCCCTTGCGGTGGGCATCTCGAGCCCTGGGAGGGGCCCCATCAAGGCCACGCCCTCAGGCCCCAGGCCAGGGCATTCCTGCCCTTGACCCTGCACAGACCATGGGGCTCCATTTTGAGGGTTTCCTCCTGCCTCGCCCGAGGTGATGTTGTTATCCGGCAGCCCCGTCCTGCAGTTGGAGGGCCAGGTGTCGCCTCCCCTGGCTGCCCGCGAGGTCCCGCCCACGCCCTGAGCTCACTAGGAGCCAGTCAAGCCCCTGGTCCTCACCGCTGGCCACCCCCAGCAAGGTGGGAAACGGTCAGAGCTAGACCTTGGGGCCTGGAATGCCAGGGTGGGGCCTCGGCTTGGCCCCACAGTCCACTTGGGGCTCTGGCTGGGGGCCCGGGCCCCTGCCCACCCGGCTCCAGCCCTTGCCTCTGGAGCAGAGGTGGGTCCCTTCCGAAAGCTGCCACCCCCAGCCCTCTGCCTCTCTGCAGACGCTGGGTGCTCTGTGTCCCACGGCCTGGTCAGCGTGGGCCCCAGGAGCAGACAGGCCGCAGGCTGGAGACGCCCGCCCTGCCGCTCTGTCCCTCAGACACAGTTTGATGAAAGGCATAAGTGTTTGTCCTGCTTGGTACTTAGGGGACCCTTTCTGGCCAGTAACTGGGCGCCTCCTCTGGGCCTCCCAGTCCATCGCCTGGTCACTATGCTTACTGGGGACTCGTAAAGGACAGGGTGCCCACATAGGCCTGGTCCAGAGTGGGGTGAGGTGCATTCTGGGACCATTCCCACCATGGAAAATCCCAGAAACTCCTGAAGGCCTCAAGTGCCGGTGGGAAGGTGGCACCGGGTTGGGGGCAGGGCAGGGCTGGGCCCCCTTTGAAGTTGGCTTGTTACTACCTGCCTACATTTAACTGTCCGCTCGCTCGGAGCCTGAGGCAAATGCGTGCCGTCATCCCAGGAAGCCTCTGCTGCCCGGGTTGGTGGAGTCGGGGCCTTGCTCAAAGGTTTCTGTCATCGTCACCAACCCCTCCTCCGCCTCCCCCCGCCCGGCTGGCTGCCCTGCCCCGGCTGTGGGTTCCAGATGCTCTCAGTGGCCCCAGCAGGGTTCAGATGGGGAGACTGAGGTGGGGTATCCTGGCCCCCCCAAATGGAAGCAGTTCCTTTTTCTGTGGCCGTTCCTTCCTGGAGGCATGTGTTAGGGCCAAGATTGGGGTCAGCCTGAGCTCCCCGGAACTGTAGACCACTGTGGGAACCCAGTCTTTGGGTCCCAAGGAGCCAGTCCCCGAGGTGGAGTTGTCTGTGCAGCCAGCAGGAGAGTGGTGAGGAAGGACCCAGAAGCCCCAAGTGGACAGGTGTGAGGACCACAGCCTTGTGTCAGAGCTGGAGGAAGGTGCCCCGGGACACTCAGCGCCCCCCTTGTCTCCTGAAGAACGTCCCTCCCTAACCCAGCTGCTTCCCTTCCTCCTGTTTGGGGCCGGAAAAGGACAGGCTGTTTGTGCTGGCTCCCTGGGTCCCCCATGGCCGGGCAGACACAGCACTGGGAGCCTGGCCCTGACGGGCAGGTCAGCGGTCAGCTGGGTGGGCAGAGGAGGGAGTGGCTGTGTCTCCCACCGCTCAGCCCAGGATGGGAGGCAGCCTGTCAGGCCTAAACCCTCTAGGAATGGTCGCCTGGTGCTAGCAGGAGGCACAGTGGTGACCCGGCCGTGAGCGGATGCAGCGGAGGGCCTCAGAGCCCCTGCAGTTGGTGTCAGGCCACCAAAGCCTCCCTGCCGACCCACTCGGCTCGAGTCGGAGCCGATGCCGCTTGGCAGTAGTGCCTCAGGCACCAGCGTTTGCCTCCCTGCGCCCTACCCTATATCAGGGTCTTGTCCATGTTGTACCCCCACTGGTCACCCTTTCTTCACATGGTCCTTCCATCTCTCCAGTCCGGCTCAGGAAGGAGCTGCTTCTCTGGGGACCTTACCCCGCCACTGCTGCCTGGTACGTGACAGGGCTTGGACCCCCAGACTCCCAGCGCCGGCTCCTTGCCATAGCGAGCTACTTGGTGGGTGGGCCATGGGGGCAGGAGACTCTGGAATCACCTCCCACCCAGCCCAGTTTGGTTCCAGACCGTGGGCTGCAGCTGCCAGCGGAGGGTGATGCTGGGCCCTTAGGTCAGGAGTCTGTCTCTGGTCTGGTGGGGGGCGGACAGGGAGAGTCCCAGGCTGGGAGCAGGTCCCAGGTTCTGGCCCGCCGGGGTCAGCACCAGTGGTCCACAATGCAGTGTGGAATGGAACCTGTCTCCGAGGCCCCGACCCATGCTGGTCCTGGAAGGTCTGGGACCCGGGGCCGGGGCTCTCTGAAACCTGTCTTCCCGTTTTCCTGCGCCCGTGACCGGAGGGTGAAGTGCTGTGGTTGGTGGTGGCCACGTTCATTGCGGGGGCAGGAAGTTGCTGGGGAAGGAAGAAGGTTGAGAAAGAGACCCTGCTCCTGAGGGGAGCTAGGAGGCCCTGCCCCAAGCCCAAGCTTCCCGACAGCCGGGCACGGGGGCAAGGGTAGGGGCAGCTGTTCGGGGACCTGGGTCTCGGGAGACAGGAGGAGACAGCCCACCCCAAGCCCAAGCCAGCGGCCTCCATGTTGAGTCGGGCGCCTCCTCAAAGACCTGCACAGGGCCCTCCTGGTGCCTGGCCTGGGGGTGGTCCTAGCCCTGCTAGTGGGCCGCACCGAGAAAGGCACAGGAGGTGCCGAGGGGGTCGTCCACGATGCGGCCTCCTTGAGGCGGGAGCAAGGAGACAAAAGGGGCCAGGCCGAGGGCCCCGCGGTGTGCTGGCATGGAGGCTCTAAAGGAGAGGCCCGGGGAAGTCAGGGGGGGTCCAGAGGTCAGGCCCGAGGGGATGGGAGGGTCTCAAGCAGGGGGTGGTTTCCATTTTCAAAGCTCACTCAGGTCTGGGGGCACTCTCAGGTGCGCGGTCCCCCCCACAGCAATGGCTGAGGGGTAGCTGCGGCGGAAGTAGGGGGGCGAGAAGGGGGTCAGATGTGTAGGAGAGCTAGGTGTGTGGTGGGGAGAGGGGGTCAGCTGACCTGGGTCACCACCCCCACTGAGGGGCCGTTGGGGCGGTGGGGGAGGCAGGTCTGGGGAGATGGGTAGCACTGGGCCCTGGTGGTACTGACTCTGCATCTCCCCTGCCGTGTCGTTGGCTGGCTTTTCTGGCCCACGGCGGTGCAACCCCACAGCCGTCTCCCCGGGAACGGGGAGGGTGTTCTATAGCACCCACCGAGCCGTACCCCCCTCCCCACCCACCCAGCAGGCTGCCCCAGCCAGGAGGAGGTCCTAGGGGCTGGTGCCCGAGAGCTTGGCTCCGGGCTCTGCTGGCACCAGGAGCCTCCTTGCTTCTGGTGCCTCAGTTAGATCGAGTGTGGGGTGATTGTGGTGGCCGGCGGGCAGGCGGACGTCAGGGCTGGGCAGCTGCGCTGCCTGTGGGGGATCTCTCTAGGAGCTCTATGGAGCTCTCTAGGGCTCTGGCGCAGGGGTGGGGTGTGGGGAGGGCGGGGAGATGGTAGAGCTCCGGCCGGGGGGCTCTCACAGCTCTGGGCTATGGTGGTTGGGGGCCGTGACCAGAGCTCTCTGGGCCTCAGGAGGGACTGGGCCTGGGATCCCTGGGCAGCAGTGGGGTGAGCCCCTCTTGCAGCCCTGCGCCAGGCTCTGAGAAGCCCGGGGAACCACGCCCCAGCCTGATTATGGGGCAACAGGGGGTGGCTTCGGGTGTTCTGAGCTGGGGCCAAACGCCCGTCTGTGAGGTGGGGATGGTATGAGGAGGTCAGGGAAGGGGTGCGAGGTGTGCACCTCGGTTGAGCACCAGCTGGGTAAGGACCTTGAACTTGAGCCTGAGTGTGTGATCGCCTTTGAGAACCTTGAGAGCCACCTCTCTGCTGCGACTCAGAGCCAGGAGAGGGGGGGCGGGGGGTGGGAGGGTGGGCCTCGGGTGCAGGATCTCACAGGACACCTGGCCTTGGAAAGGGGACAGTGTGTGGGACAGCAGGGCGGCTGGACGGAGACCCTCCGATGGAGGGCCCAGACTGTTTGCAGGGGAGACTGGGGGGCCGGGCCTCTTTTCCGCCAACCTGGGCCCCCGGCCAGACCCTTTTCCTCATTGGGCCTCTGAACAATGGGGCAGTGTGAGGGCGGCTGGGAACAGTCTGGTCCCCCTGTGGGTCTGGGCTGAGGGGCGCGGGCAGGAGCCAGCGGCTGTGAGTCATCCCGTCCAGCGCCCAAGCCCGGTTCCCAGGCGGAGGAGGAACACGCTACTCTCGGTTCCTCTAACGGGGGGCTGACCTGCTCCCCCCTTCCCTCTTCTGGCCCTCTGTCCGGCCTCTTCCTGTGTCCTCTCTCTGGCTCCCTCCCTCTGGGCCTGTCTCTGTCTCCCTATCTCTGTCCAGCCAGAGACCCAGGCCTGGGAGTGGCCACAGCGTGCTCTCCCAGGCCCTGCCTCCTGTAGCCTGAGTGGCCTGGCCAGGGGCAGGGGGCTGGCCTGTCACCTGGGTGTTCCCCTTTCCTGGCCCGTGGGTGACCTCAGAAGGGCGCCGGTGAGAGGGCAAGACCCGGCCCGGGTGCGAGACCTCCCGAGGCCAACCTAAAATTTACTAATGAATAAAACGTGACCAAAAAAACCCACAATGCAAAAAAATTTTAAAAACTCAGAAAGTAAAAACTAATCACTAGCTTCAAAGAAAAAATGGTTTAAAAACAGCTTAAGGGGCGCCTGGGTGGCTCAGTCGGTTGGGTGGCCGACTTCAGCTCAGGTCATGATCTCGCGGTCTGTGAGTTCGAGCCCCGCGTCGGGCAAAATGTTCTGGTGAGGATAAGAGGATAACAGGAAGTGGATCGAAACAGAAGAAAGACCTCACTCTAAAAGGCTGAAATGAGCAGAATGAGAGAGGGATTTTGTTGTGTAGGCTCCTGGGGGCTCTGGCCTGGGCCAGGGTCATCAGGAGGCCAGAGCCCCGTTGGACGGATGGTGACCTGGGGCTCCTGGTGACTGAGGGGTCCAGGGAGGGTCCAGATGGGAGGCCATGCCTCACGACCCTGGGCCCCATGCTCCTTGTCCTGACCCAGCAGCCCCGAGCTGGTGAAATGTCATGAAATGCCGAGGAGCGCCACAGTTTCCTGCGGTGCAAGGGAGGCCGCCGTGGCCAGAAAGATACTAACGAGATGGGTGGTGGGACGGGCGGCCGAGTGACCGAGGCTCACCCAGCTGCCGCGGCCTGGCACTGGCGGACAGCAGGTGTCCCTACAGTGCGCCCACGATGGCCGACCTCGGGTCTCTAACGTTGGTGCCCGCGCGGAGCAGGGGGGCTGGATCTCTCCGGCCACCTCCGTTACCTGCATCCCGCCCCGGCATCGGTTTCACGGCCTCGGCATCCCCACCGAGTTCTCGCGTTGCACCCTGCCCTGGTGCTGAGATCTGGGCTGAGCAGGTGCCCTCTACCCCCAGAGGCCCTGAGGCCCAGTGTTGGGCAAGTGCCTGTCTCAGAGTTCCGGCGAGCGGTCTTCTTTGGTCCTCAGGGTACCATTAGCGACAAGCCCATTTGGGGAGTGAGGAAGTGAGGCATAAGGTGTGAAGTGACTTGTACCAGGTTCCCAGTGCACATCAGTGAAGCTGGGACCAGAGCCTAGGCCTGAATGGGACCGTGACCTGGGACCTCACCCCGGGGGCAGGCCTGGGATCTCATCCCCACTCAGCTGGGCACGTGGCCCTGGCAAACAGCTCTGAAATGAAACTGCTTTCGTCCCTCTTGTCTGAAGGTGCGTGCCTTCTCCTACCCCAACCCCAGGCCCTTTGCATGAGTTGCTTCCTATCCAGGACACCCCCCATGTGGTTTCTGTGCTTGGCTACTTCATGTGGAAGATTGCTCCAAGGATGCTGGCTGATGTGTCACCACGTCTGGGTGGAATAGTGGTCACAAGGACATGAGTCAGAAGTGGCTGCCTCCCCAGCAGATCGGGAGCCCCAGATGGAGGGCGGGGCCAGCTTGGATCCTGGGGTGAGGGGTGTGGTGTTTGCTGGCAGGTGGCAGTGCCCTGACTGCCTCCCGCGGCCCCCATACCAGGGGAACTTGGGGACTGGGCTAATGCTCTGTGCAGGGGAGACAAGGCTCCCCCGTGACTGCAGCCCAGCCAGGCCCAGCGGTGGACAACACTTCCTGCTCTCAGTTTTCTTAGCTACCCTGCGGGGTTCGGCTATGGCTCTGTAGGGACCCCCCTTTCTGATGGAGATACTGTTCCTGGGATATCCGATGGCTGCTCGTTCACGTCATTGGACTCTCTGCTGAAGTGTGGACCTCTCCGTCCACACAGCCCTAGCACTGAGCGCCCGGCCTCCGCGGTCCTCACCCTGCTGAGCCTGCCAGCTCTCGGGACAGGAAAGGTACCGCTGGAGACTCTGGGGCTTCGGCTTCTGCTTCTGGCCAGACCTCGTTCTGGGGTGAGCATCGTCCCCCCCGCCCCTGCAGGAACTGGCAGCGGTGAGCCGGGCTCGGGCCGAATGTCTCCCGACTGGCCTGTCCCTGGGCTTTAGACGGGAGTTTAAAACAAGCAAATCCTGTGTCCACAAGGACAGGCTGGCATGCACCGGCACGCCGCACGGTCCGTCCCACCGCACGCTGCAGCTTCCCGCCCAGAGCCCACGGCCCCCCTCCCGCTGCCCTCTGGGCCCGTGTGTTTTCTGCCCAGGTGGGAGCCATCGTGGGGCCCCTCCTCTCCCTTCGCCCCTCTTGGAGCCAGCCTCAGCAGGAAATGCCAGGCTGTGTGGGGTGGGTGAGGCGGCTCTGGGCTCCAGGTCCCATGGGCAGGGCCGGCCGGATGGCTGTGCCGCGGCCTGCTTGCCCCCCCTTTCCTCACTGGGAGAGCAACTGGGGACTGCGTAGGCCGTGGAGCTGACGCACTGGCGCTCAGGGGACGTGCCAGGCTCCTGCCCTAGCACGGTGGCTTGGCCTTCCGTAGCAGGAGGGGACTGCAGGAAGGAAAGCGTCCTAGCCTTCATGACCACCCCCCCCCCCCGCCTTGGCTTCAGCAAATGGGGTGTTTGCACCCCTGGGATGTGCATGTGACACAGGGGTCCCCGCGAGGGTCTGGTTGGTGGTAGCCTCTGTTCCCGAGGAGGCCAACCTGGGGCTGGTGGCAGGAACCAGGCCCTCTGTTGGGGAGGCAGTCTCGCACCCAGCACCAGAACTGCCTTCTGGAGCCTTCTGCTGCCCAATAGGATGGGTGCTCAGTGAGCGTGTCCTGAGGGAGCCAATGTGGCGTGGCCTGGGAAGCCTGGGGGCGGGGGGCAGGCTGGGTTTGGGGAAGTCTTGCTCTCTGTGGGTCCCTCATCTGGCCAGGAGTCCGCTTATCTCTGACCTCAGAGGAGATGGTGTCTCTGTTTCTGGGTATCCCAACAAAAAAGCGGATCTCCCGCCCAACCACATTCCCTTGACCCGTGGAAGGTCAGCAGCAGCCGGGCAGCCTTGTCGGCCTAGGGCCCGGCCCACCAGGTGCCACTTGGGGTGTGAGGGTGCCCTGGCCCGGCCCCGCGTCTGCTCCGTCAGTGCTGGGTCGCAGCCTTGCTTCGTGGATGAGGACACAGGCTGGGAGAAGTCACTCTGGGGAGGGGTCCTGGCCCTGCTTGGTGGTGCCAAAGCCCCTGTACTGGGCACGCGTCATGTAGCCAGAGGCCCCCAGGGATGGAGAAGTGGGGGTACTTGGGGCACGACGAATGGTTTGCTTCAGCAAATGAGCGTCCTGGGCTGGCTGCCAGGGGGAGGAAGGGGCATCCGCTGGCCAGGGCGGGGCGGCAGCAGTTCGCGCTGCGGAAAGTACTCAGTGCCTGCTTCCTGCTGGACGCATTGTGGCAGGTGGACACGAGGAGCGACTGTCCCCTGATGGGGACGGGAGGGGCTGCTGCTGAGGGAGGGGCGGGTAGTCCCCAGACAGACAGACTGAAGTGCTGAGGTGCGGGATATGAAGGGAGGGGCAGACCCTCCGGGGAGCTGGGAGAGGGGTCCTGCACGTAGTTGGAAGCCTGTGGGTGCGGTGGGGCACCTCCGGGTGCAGGTCCCAGCACTATGGGGATGTGGCTCAGAATGGGGCCAGCAGTGGCCAGGGGGACCAGTGCTCAAGGGTCCAGACCTCGAGGCCGGGATGGGAGGCTGTTGCCCAGCTTTGAGCAGGATGGTTTGAGAGCACACTCTCCCTTTCCCACATTTCTGACAGTGTTGCCAACGGAACCCCAGCGACCAGGTGCCCCCGGAGCATCCCTGCCCCCCAGCTGGGCCAGATGGTCCTCGGGACAGCCCCCCACCAGAGCTGTCAACCCCATTCTTCAGATGAGGAAGCTGAGGCTCAGAGTGGGCCACAAGTTTAGGAGAGGGGATCATGCCAGGCCTGTCCCCAAGGAAGCCTGTGCAGTAGCCACTGTGCTATCCTTGCCTACCAAGGTCCTGAGGCCAGAGCAGCCCTCTCATGGGGACCCACAGGGGCAGGCAGCCCCGAGCCTCTCTCTCGGGGGTAGTGCTCTGGGGCAAGGCTGGCGAGAGAGGCAGGCTGCCCCGCGGGCACCGCCAGGAACTCGGGACACACGTCAGCGCTCTGGAGCATTTCTTCTCAGGCAGTTAAAAGGCGCAGACTCGTCCGTGTTGTGATGAGCTGAAGCTTGAATCCTGAACACCTCTGCTGGCTCGCGGTTTGAGGCAGGAGAGTGGCTCAGGCCAGCGACGATGCCAGCATGGCTCCCCCCAGACCCAGCCCGCCCCTCGTCACGGCCCCCCACCCCCCGTGGCCTTTGTCCCTCACACAGGGACCTCGGCCCAGAGCTCCCACCATCCTCCCTCCTGCCCGCAGGCTGCTCCTTCCCGGCCAGGCCCCAGCTCTCTCCTGGGGAGCCGGGCCTTCTCGGGGGGCTCTGCTGGAGCGAGCTCTGTCCTGGGCATGACCCCCGACTCCGTGAGGGCCCCCAGCTCTGCTCTGCACACTGCCCAGCTTGCAGGGAATGTTTGCTGGAGGCAGAGATGCCAGGCCAGGGAGAGGAAGGCGCCAGGGTGCTGTGCGGCTGGTGCGGCATGCAGGGCTGTGTGGGCCCCGTGAGTCTCCTTTGGGGACAGAGCTTGAGGGCCAAGCGTCTCCTAGTAGAAGTCCCACCCGCGTATGGTGGGTAGGAGCTGGGCGTGGCACTCAATCCTGTGCTTGGGAGGGTAAGAGGTGGTGGGCCGGGCCTGTAGGAGGCTGTGCGCAGCCAGGGAGGCCGGCTCAGGTTTGCCCCCTCCAGCTGGATGCCCACGGGGCGGTGCGGGGCTGCCCACAGAACCGGCCTCTCCCTGCAGGACGTGCCCGGGCTTTAAGAGAAGTTGGTCCAGGGAAAGGACTTTGGAGAGTCCTTGTGGGTCACAGTTTCCCAAGGCTGTCCTAACCCAGTACCACACCCTGAGGACTTAAAACAACAGGCTTTTTTTTTTTTAAATGTCTTATCATTTATTTTTTGGGAGAGAAGGACAGACAAAGCATGAGCAAGGGAGGGGCAGAGAGAGAGAGAGAGAGAGAGAGAGGGAGGGCGCACTCATGCAAGTGTGAGTGGGGGAAGGGCAGAGAGAGGGAGACACAGAATCCCAAGCAGGCTCCAGGCTCCGAGCTGTCAGCACAGAGCCCAATGCGGGGCTTGAACTCATGAACTGCGAGATCATGACCTGAGCCGAAGTCGGGTACTAAACCGACAGAGCCACCCAGGCGCCCCCAAACAACAAACATTTACTCTCTCAGAGTCCTGGAGGCCAGAAGTCCGAAATCCAGGCGTCAGCACGGCCACGCTCTGCCCTGGGGTCCTAGAGGAGCCCCTCCTCCTGGCCTGTTTCAGCGTCTGGTGGCTGCAGAAACCCCTGGCTTCTTTGGTTTAGGGCCACGGCACTCCAATCTGTGCCTCTGTCTTCATGCCATCTGCTCCTCTGTCTCTTCTTTCTCTTCTAAGGACACTTGTCATCGGATTCAGGGCCCATCTGGCTAATCGAGGATGAGACCCCTAACTCTATGTGCAAAGGTCCCTTTTCCAAGTGAGGTCACATTCGTAGTTCCTGGGGACTAGGACTTAGACGTATCTCTTTGGGGCCCCCCATGTAGTGCACTACACGGGGTGCCCCTGGGTGGTCCCCGCCCTCTACATCACCCCCTCCCTCGGCCCAGCACCACCCTGCAGCCCTGCTCTGGAAGGCAGCCTCCAGCCTCAAGTATGGAGAGAAGAGTGAGGCTCAGAGAAAGGAGGGGGGTTGTGGCTGGGGCTCCTGGAGCTGGCTCTAAGCGGACCTGGGCTCTGCGGGAGGGGCTGATACAAAGCATCTTATTTTGAGAACTTTGTTTTCCCCACTGTGGGTGCTGGCCACCGCTTCCTGGGCCCAGGCCCTCCCCAGAGCCCAGTAGGCCCTCCTCAGCACCTTCAGTGCCTGAGCTGCCCCTGAAGGTGGCAGGTGGGCACCGAGTTGGGCCCAGGGGCCCAGGGTGCCTGGCGGAGACCGGGGCTGGGGTTCCCAGGGACATGGTTCTGTTCCTCACCCCTCTGTTCTCTGGCCGTCAGCCTGGCCGGCGCCGGCATCTCTGAATGGCGGCGTCCTCGTGGTCAGCACAGGTGACGGACGATAGGACCAGCTTCGTGGGCCGTGAGCACACGGTGAGGCCCAGCTGCAGAGGTCACGCGGTGCTAGGCGCTTGCCTTGCTCCTGAGCAGGCTGAAGACCCTGGAAACCCAGAGCGACAGCTCTCTGTCTCTTTTCTTTTCAGGCTGACACTTGGCCCCTGCTGGCTGGCTCCCACCCACCCTGGTAAGTGCCCTACATCTGGCGTGGTGGGTGGTCCCCAAGCCTGGCACTTCGAGGCACCTGCCGTTGGGGGAGGGTGGGCTAGAGACCACAGTCCTGCTCGCCTCACACGTCTTGTGCTGGGATGCTGGCGTGGGATCGTTTCCGTGGCTGTGTGTAGCACACTGTCAGAGGCCACCGGGCTGCCGTTATTGGAAAGCCCTCTGTTTCCAGGAATGTAAACGGCGGTGTTCTTCGCTGCAACGATTAAGCGCTGCCTCAGGAGGTAGGCAGGCACGTGGAGAAACTGAGGCCCAGAGAAGAGGGGCCTGCAGAGGTCACGTAGCAGCCCAGGACTCGTGACCTCCACCACCCAGAGGGAGACGAAGGTTGGAGAAGAGGCCGACATGGGTCTGACCCCCTCTGGGGACCCCATTCCCCACCTGGCCCTCTGCCCACTGCTACCTCCGCGCTGTTTAGGTGCTGGGGGTCCTCCAGGGCGCAAGGGCAGGGGAGGCTCCACTGCCGCCTTGACCTCGGGCCTCTCCATCCATCCTTCCATCTGTCCGGCGGGGCGTGGTGCGTCACCGGACTGGGCCTCGGTCACCCTGCTGGCCCTGGGGTCCTCCCCACCCTGGGATGTTGCCCTGAGCCCCTGTCCTGTCTTTGACTTCCTCACCCCGGCCCCCTCTCCCGGCAAACTCCACTTCCCTCTGTCAGATCCGGCCCCCTGCCCTGGAGGCCTCCCCGATCTAGTGCCTGCTGGGCCTGCCACCTTCTTTTGACCCCGTAGCCTCTTGAGGCCGAGACTCCCGCCCTGGCCCAGAACTGCCCCATTGGCTTGCCCTGGCTGGATCGTGGCCCAGGGGCTCCTCACCTGCTGTTTTATCTCCACCCTCAGCACCCATTTCACAGATGAAGAAACTAAGGTACAGGGGTGCTAAGTAGGTTGAGGCCACACAGCTGGCACAGGACAGAGGTAGGCTCAGGGCCCAGCTGTGTCTTGCTCTGGGGCCCTCTGTCCACCCTGGGCAGGCTGCAAAGGGGAAGGAGGGGCAGAAATCCCCCTCTAACCCTCCCCCTTGCTACCATCTGTCTGTCTGTCAGTGTCTGTTTGTCGTGGCTAGCTTTCTGCCAAAAGCACAGTCTGCCCTCAGCCACCAAAGGGCACCGAGGCTGGCCTAGGCTTGGGGAGGCCAGGGCGCCCATCCCGAGGAGACCTCAGACACAAAGAGACAGCAGGTGGTCTGTGGTCCCAGATAGGCCCCCAGGTAGCACGAGGGCCTTGGCAGAGGTCTGGGGCGGTGGGCACCGTGGGAGAGGTATGGCCTTGACACCTAAGCTCAGGAAAGGAGAGCCAAGGGATGTGGGGGGCTCAGCACTGAACGGCCTGGGCTTGAATCCCTGCTCGCCAACTTTTTGGGTGCGGATCTGGGCAGGTGAGGAACCCAGCCTTTGTGGGGTAGCGTGGGCTGGGGAGGGCCACGTTCTGGGTTGGGCTTGGGGCAGGACTGGGCAATGGCAGGAGAGGCTCTGATACTCAGAAGCCTGGTGTTGAGAGTGGTGACTGCCAGAGGCGGCGAGCCCAGCTCTGTCATAGAGGCCATGTCTGGCTGGGGGGGTGAGGAGGCCTGTGGTAGAGGAGGGAAGCAGGGTGGCAGGGAAATACCTGGGCTGACGCTGGGAACCTGGTCCCTTGGTCCCTTGGTGTCAAAGGGCAGAGAGGTGGACGTAGTGAGCTCCCCACATTGGGTGTAACCATCAGCTTCGGGGGGTGGGGGGCGGGAAGGGGCTTCTGGGGCCAAGGAGACACAGTCTGACAGCCCAGGGCTGGGAAGGGGCTTTGGTGGTTTCCTGGAGAGAAGCCAAGGATGCCGAGGTGGCCACAGGAAGTGTGTGTGTGGCATCAGCAGGGAGCTTTCTCCCGGGGAACAAAGCTGACCTGGCCCCGGGGCCCGGAGAGCTGTGGTCTGTGACCGCAGTAGGGCATGGGGACAGTGGTCGGCCAAAACCCAGCAGGCCTACCGGCGCGACGGGTCCAGCCCTGGGCCTCGCTTGGGCCTCAGGACCCGGGAGGGTAGAAAGCAGGAAGTGCTGGCTAGCCGGGGCTGCCCAGGGACCCGGCAACAGGAAGTCTCGGGTGGGGAGGAAGCCTGGCGGCCACAGGCCCCAGATGCAGCGGGCGGCTGTCAGCAGGAGGGAGCCGTGGACGCAGCCACCTGGGCGGCATCCAGGACAATGCCGAGGCATCGGGCGTTCCCCGCCTGGGGGCCGCGGGCCGCAGGTCCGCCCTGTGGCCCCTGAGCCACACGGCCTCCCTGGGCCTCAGGACGCCTGCCCCAAGCCCACTGACAGTCCAGAGGAGGACCATGTGCTGGGTCAGTGCTCTCAGGTCAGTGCGGCTGCCCGGGGACCCGGGGCTCGGGAGGTGGCGCGGCCCCGGCCCGGAGCCTGCGGGACTGCCCCGGGAGGCTGAGCCCCGGACCCCGGAGGCGACAGTCTGTGAGGAGAGCCCCGTGGAACCGGATGGGGCACCGTGGGAGCCCCAAGAGGGAGACCGCTGCTGGGACACCCCTGCCCCCACCATGTGCTGCTCAGCCTGCACTTGGCAGGGAGGTGGGGGCCCGGGTCAGGGGGCCCTGGGCCTCAGGAGGAGAGCCCCCCCAGCCCCCCTACCACCTACGCTGCCAGGCCCTGTGTGCGCACACATTGAGTGGGTATGTGTGTGTGTGTGTGTGTGTGTGTGTGTGTGCGCGCGCGCGCGCGCACCTGGAGGAGCCTGCTTGGGAGCCTGGCATGGAGCTGAGGGGCTGGGGGGGCTCTGCTCCTGAAGCCCAGGTCCTGCCCCTTCCCTCTGGCCTGGCCGCTGGCTCGCCGCACTCCCTCAGGAGATGTTTGGTTTTGATTCTCTTGTGGAGAAAGATTCTGGGAAGAGAAAGGGGGAGGGGAACAGAAAGGGGAAAGGGGAAAACAGATGGGCTGGGTGTGACGAGCTGCTGGCTCACTGCCACCTAGCGCCTGCAGGGTGCCTGGCTGGGGCAGTGGCTGTGCCTGGAGAGTCCCCCACCGTTGTTTACCGGATGCGTAACTTTGGGCAGGTGACTCAGCCTCTCGGACCCTCGGTGTCTTCATCAGTGGCTTGGGGATGACGCGGGCTCACATGTCAGGGGGTGTCGGGGTGATGATGTGGGGTGACCCTTGAGAAGCACAGAGCCTGGCTAATGGTGAGTGCCCAGGGCACTTCTCCAGCCTCAGGGCTCTCGTCCGTAAAATGGGAATGAAGCACTGAGCGCGTGGGACTTCCGGAGCTGCCAGGTAGAACTTGGCCCTGAGCCCGTGCGGGACTGGAGGGTGGCGATGATGATTCTAACCTATGCCCGGGCTGCCAGCCTAGGGCATGGGGTCACCCACAAAGGGTCTCGCGTGTGTGTATATTTACGAGTGAATGAGTGTGTGTGTGTGTACCAGTGTGAGTCCATAAGTGTGTGTGCGAGTACATAGTGAGCTTGGGCGTGTGTGAGAACGAGCGGGTGTCTACGAATGAGTGTGTGTGTCTGGGGGAGCGTGCGTGTGTGAGTGTGTGTGTGTGCAAAGGTCTGTGGGAGTCGGTGTACGTGAGAATGCATACGTACCTGTGTGTGTGCACATGTGTGTCAGTGTGGGTGTGAGTGTGTGAATAGATGCATTCAGGGACCTGGTCCCGCCTCCCCTTTCCCGGCAGCTCCCACAACGGGCCGGTGTGGTCACCACTGACAGGAACCCTTGACGCCGTGGTCACACGAGACACCAGCTCCCTCACCACAGTCAGGGCAATGTCTGCAAGCGTCAGAGAGGGGGCCGCAGGAGCTCAGCCTCCAGGGCCCTGCTCAGTTCTCATGCACAGGCTCACACCCGTGCACACGCGTGCGCACACACGGACATGCCCACTATAGCCTGCGTGTGCGCCGTGCAGCTCGCAGGCACAGCCTGCCCGAGCACAGTCTGCGACGCTCACGTGTGGGCCTGTGCACATGGTGACCACGCGCCTCATGGGCTCACGGCCCCGTGGCGGGTGGGAGCCACGGAGCCTGCACTCTGAAACTCCGGGAGGACTGTCTCTGCGCAACCGAGCAGTTTTCATCCGCCAGCTCTGCCCCGATCGCAGCTCGCGGGTCACCTCGACAAACCTCTACTGTAGGAGAAGT
This sequence comes from Paguma larvata, assembly GCA_030068075.1. Taxonomy (NCBI): domain Eukaryota; kingdom Metazoa; phylum Chordata; class Mammalia; order Carnivora; family Viverridae; genus Paguma; species Paguma larvata. Next base: position 194,029,731 of record CM057823.1, on the reverse strand, counting down.
CGGGGGAGTTCAGGAGCGGAGACCCGGGCGCGTGCCTGAGGTGCCCGCCTTCCAAAGATCACGGGCGTCTGAGAGAGCTCACGGAGCCCAGCGGCCACCGCCATGCTGGCCACCTTTACCCCGACCTTTGTGTCATCAGAATCCTGCCCCGGCGAGGCCCTCCGAGCTGCAGGGAACAGAGAGCCCCTCCCAGCATGGCAGGCTCCCTGGGCAGCCTCAGACCCTCCTCTGTAGGGAGAGATGCCGAGAGGTGTCGGGGACTCTGAGCACTGGACTTTCTATGCTCACTTTAAGCAAGAGGAAGCAGAGGCTCAGAGGTATTCGAACCCAGGCCTCCAGCACTGTCCCTGGTAGCTCTCACCCAGGGCGGCTCAGCGGGCACCCCCAGCAGCACAGTGAGGGGTCCCTTCTGCGGCTGTGTCTGCCCCTGCAGAGGAAGGGACTGAGGCTTCCCGCTGAGGAGCCCATGGAATGGATGAGTGGAGTTAAACCATCAGGGGGCTGGCCAACACCATGGACATGGAGGGAGTAGCCAGGGAGGCCAGGTTGGCCAAGGGTATGGATGTCTCTTGGGGGCTCCCCTCAATTTTCCCAGGCACCAGTGGAGCTAGAGTCTTTGAACTGGGCTGAAAGTCCCCAAAATCTGTGTGGTCATCACAGTCACCATAGCCCATCATTACCCTTACCCTCAGCTACCATTTCCTTCCCTTTTTCTGCTGGGCACTCGGTCAGGCGCCAGCCCGGCTCACCCACTGGTGTAGGATTTGGGGGCGTCAGGATTTGGGGGCCGCAGGCTGGTTTCCCCTTGGGTAGTCCATACTCTGGAGAGGAGCTGAGGATGTCGGCACGTGTCCCTGCAGTGAGGACGTTCCTAGGGGAGGTGATGGTAGAGGACAACCTGATTCTGTCACAACCCACCCTCCACGCCAAGCTTAGTCAGTGGCCACCGAAGAGCCCTCATCCTGCCCACAGAGAGACTGCGGCCAGGCAAGAGCGAGGCTCTCACGGGCCTGTACCTGCCTGGCCACTGAGCTGAGCTGGAGTGGGGCTGTATACTGCCCTAACTCCTCCCCTCCAGTTCCCCACAGGTGTGGGGCCGGGAGGAATGGTGGGTTCCACATCCTCACGGTGGCTGCCCCTCCCCTAGCACACATGCCAGGTCTCCTTACAGATTGGGGGGGATGCAATACACCAGGGTGGGGGTATATTTTGGCATTCCATGCCTTCCATGCAACTGCAGCCCCCACCACTCACCAGGGCCAACATTCTGTGCCTGCGTTGGGGCTCCCTGGGTGCCCCCCTGTGCTGGGCCTGGTCTGGTGAAGATGGGGGCCAGTGACAAGCTAGAGTGGTCAGTGTTAGGTGAGGGAAGGGTGTGCTAACCCCACAGAGGGACACAGGACCCCCCTAGAGGTCAGGGAAGACCACACGAAGGAGGGATCACTTGAGCTAACTCTCATTTTTGGATTATTCTTTACTAGTATATAGAAGCGTGGCTGGTTTTTGTGTTTTGATCTTCTATCCTGCTAGCTCATTTATTAGTTCTAATAATTGTTTAGTGGGTTCTTTGAAATTTTCTGTATACATAATCATCTAATTTGTGAATAGTTTTATTTTTTCATTTCCAATCTGGATACCTTTTATTACTTTTTCTTGTGCAATTGCGCTGGCTAGTACTTGCGGTACAAGGCTGAGTAACAGTGGCAAGAGCAGACATCTTTACTTTGTCCTTGCTCTTAGGGAAAAGGTTTCAGTCTTTTATCATTGAGTATGATGTTGGCTGGGGATTTTTCATAAACACCCTTTACCATGTTAAGGAAGTTTTCTCCTATTCCTGGTTCGTCGAGTGTTGTTCTTATCATGAAAAATTGTCAAATTTTTGTCAAATGCTTATTCTGTGTGTGTTGAGATGTCCGTGCAGTTTTTGTCTTTTATTTGATTAGTGTGATACATTACAGTCATCGAATTTTAAGTGTTACCCTTGCATTCCCGTGATAATTCCCACTCGGCATGGTGTAGAATCCTTTTTACATCATGCCGAATGCCATTTGCTAGTATTTTGCTGAGGCTTTCTGCGTCTACAATCATAAGGGATGTTGATCTGTAGTTTTCTTGTGATGCCTTTGGCTTTGGTGTCAGAGTAATGGTGGCCTGACAGAGTTCCTTCCTTCCTCTCCTGTTTTGGGAGAAGTTAATGAAGGCTTGGTGTTCATTTGAACCAATTCTTAAGGGCTGAGTTAGTTCAGCTGCAACTGTAGGCAGTGGAAACAGTGTGGACTGCAGCCTGGAGGTGGTGCTTGGTGGTTTTGGGTCTTGGATTCGGGAACCACAGGGTCTGGATGGCACAGGTGCATGGGAGGTGGAGGGCAGGAGGAGAGCTCCTGAGAAAGAATGATGGGGGCTGGATCTGGAGAGGCCAGGGGGCAGGGTTGGGGGAGCATGAGAAGGCCCTGGAGCTCTGGAGCAAAGCGGTGATGGGAATGGCTGTGTGTGTGTGGGGGAGAATGTGCTGATCGAAGGTGATGGAGGGGGGCTGCAAGCAGGGGAGGAAACTGACACAAGGTGGGGGGGGGCTGCCCAGAGGTGGTGGAGAGGAGGAAGGGGAGGTGGCAGCCTTGAGGGCTGAGTGTGCTGCCCAGGGAGGGATTGGCGAGGGCGCCGTGGACGGGGCACACAGATGCGATGGAGCCTCTTGCTGCAGCAGGAAGGGACATCGAGGGCCAGCCTGAGTGGAGGCCAGGAAATCAGGGCGTGGTGCCCAGGGCATAGCTGGGTGGGAGCAGGGCCCAAGCTGTCAGAGCTACCTTCTGCCACAGCCGGCCCATTCCTGGCAGGCTGTGTGCAGGTGGCAGGCAGCGGAGGCAGATGCTTGGGGGGCTGGCAAGGCCATCGCAGCCTTTGGCCAGCCTGGGGGTCCCCTAGGAGAGGAGCCCACGTCTACCCAAGCAGGTGGGGGCTGCCAAGGACTGGGTTCGGACTCCTGCAGGGAATCCTGGCGCCCAGGCCCATGGGGGGCAGCTGGGTGAAGCTCCTTGCTGGAGAGGGGGGCAGGAGGACCACAGACCCACCCTGGGCCCGGGCGCCTGCACACCGCACCCGATTCAAGCCCACTGCTACCCTCGGAGGCAGGGCGGTCCTCACCCCCATTTGCAGAGGCGCAGACTGAGGCTCAGGGAAAAGCCCCTCTCCCAAGGGCGGTAGCCAGTCAGGATCCGGGCCGTGTGCCCCGTGTCGCGGGCGGCCTGCTTTGCTTCGCCGGCGTCTGGAGTCCGGGCCGCCCTGTAGACGTCCGCTTCGCGCCCCGCGCCACCGTCCCGCGTGCGCAGAGGGGGAAACTGAGGCCCCGCGCGGCGGTCCTCGGGGCGGCGGGCGGAGCGCCGGGTCCCCACCTGCCGCGCCCGCCCCGCCCGCGAGGGGAGGAGCCGGCGGCCGCCCGGGCGGGGGGCGCCGCGGCGGCGGGGCGCGCGGCATGGCGGGCGCGGGGCGCGGGCGGCCGGGCTGGGACGGGCGGGGGGCGGGCGCCGGGGGGCCGGGCCCGGGGCCGTGTCGCTGCGCGCAGGGGTGGCGGGCCGCGTGGACGCCGTGAGTACCGAGCCCCGCTTCCTGCGGGAACAAAGGCGGGCGTGGGCCGGCCGGGCGGGGCGCGGGGCTCCGTCCCGGCCGCGGGGGCAGCGGGGGCAGCGGGGGCCGTGCCGTGCCATTGTTCCGAGCCTCCGCTGTTGGCGGGACCCGGGCGGGAGGGGTTGGTTTTGTGCAGATGAAGCCGGAGGGGGACAGCCTGAGTGACCCGGGCAGAGGCAGGGGAGCAGCCCGGTGCCTGGAGGAGGTGAACATTTGGTGGAGGGTGCTGGTTTGCCAGCAGCGGAGTGGTTTCTTTGTGTGTGTGTTTGGGAGCTGGAGCTGTGGTGGCAGGAGTCCCAGTGGACGGGGTCTCTGGGTCTAACCCTAGTGACTCAGTGGACACTGACCACACGCCCTGTTCAGTCCGGCTCCACTGGGGCCCCAGGAGGGACCAGGTCCAGCAGGGGCAGGCACAGGCAGAACAGTGCAAGATGGGGTTGCTGTTCAGAGGGACCAGTGACTGGGGGACCCCGAATCTGAATGGGCATTGAGGTGCCTCACAGAAGACAGGATGCAGAGCCTGGGTCTTGAAGGATGGATAGGAGTTCTTCATGTGACAAAGGGCAGTGGGCAGTCATTCCAGGCAGAGGCCAGAGCCTGGCCTGTTTCAGGGAGAACAGCTGGGGTGAACAAGAGGCCGGACAAGGGTGAGGGCCGATGCTGGCGCTCGGAACGTCAGGTCCTGCGGGCCCAAGTTAACCCTGAGGCAGTCGGCCTGCCCCTGGGGACCGTGCACTGCGTGGTCCTTGCCTGGGTGATGCCGCAGCTGATGGGGAGACAGGGTGGAGACCAGCCAACCCCTGGACGGTCATCACGGCCACTACCGTTAAGGGGGTGCTGCGCGCCAGGCTGTGTCCACTCTGTCCTTCCATTCTACAGTTCCAGCAACTGAGGCCCAGGGATCCCCCAGAAAGCCAAGCCAGGATGGGGACTGGGGACTCCTGGCCACCTGCTTTCCTGCTTCCTGGCCTCAGGGCCGCCAGGAGGGGATGGACGGAAGCTGGCGAAGGACAGGCAGGAGTGGAGGGTGGGGCGTTTGGGGGCCATGCCCCTCACTCCTTGCCTGCTAAAGGGTCAGAGATGGTGGAGAGGGTGCCCAGGGCCTGGCCCGGCCCCGTACCCCTTTAACTTCATTATGCCCCTCCTCAACTCCCGGAAGCCCTCCCTGCGGCCCCCATCATGGTTCATGTGGCACTCAGATTTGGGGTGGTTACGGCCTAAGGCCTGACTTATTCGAGCCAGTGGTTTCTTTTCTTCTTCCTTCCTTCCTTCCTTCTTTTTTTTTAATGTTTATTTATTTTGAGAGAGAGAGCAGGAGAAGGGGAGGGGCAGAGAAAGAGGAAGAGAGAGAGAATCCCAAGCAGGCTCAGTGCTGTCAGCACAGAGCCCAGTGCCGGGCTCGAACTCATGAAAAGTGCAATCACGACCTGAGCCGAAACAGGGTTGGACGCCTAATGGAGTGAGCCGCCCAGGTGTGCCTGGCCACTGGGATTTTGAGTTCACTCACGGAGGTTCCCCTGCCTCCATGGGACCTTGAATTCAGTAGGTGTGTGCTGAATGAACCGGTGACAGTGAAGCAACATTCTCAGTTCTGAGTCCTGGGGACTCAGGGGTGTGGCCAGATACACCAGGGGCCCACCAGGTGGGCCAGGTGACCCTTTCTCTCCCTGGGGTCCCACCTGGAAGCCTGGGGCTTTCAGAAAGAAGTTTTGTCACCCCTAGCCATCTTGACCCATCATGCTGTCTCCAGCATCTTGGCAGCGTCTCCCACGGCGTGCCCCCGCTGTGCCGTCTTCTGTCCACCTGCCTCGGCTGAGACCTGTCTCCTCCTTTTATTGCAGCTTCATGGCGGCCGAGGAGATGCGCTGGCCGGCCCCCATGAAGGCCATTGGTGCCCAGAACTTGCTAACCATGCCCGGGGGCGTGGCCAAGGCTGGCTACCTGCACAAGAAGGGCGGCACCCAGCTGCAGTTGCTCAGATGTGAGTCCTCTGGGTGGGGGGGAGCGTGCTGGGAGGATGTGGGGATAGGGCTGAGCCCCAGCCCTGTTGCCCCGCTGGACCTCTGTGGGCAAGCACCCTGTCTCTCTGAGCCTCTGCCTCCTTCCATGGTGGGCCCTCCAGAGTTTTCCTTCCCTCCATGGTGGCCGGCACCCCCAGTGGGGCCCTGAGGTCAGCCTCCCCATTCCCCAGGACTGTGGGAGGATCTGGGGTGCTACTGCAGAGTGGAGATAGGGTGGGCATTTGGTGCACGGTGCTGACCATCGGTCCGGGGCACCTTCAGTCCGCAGCCGGGGGCTGGGGGCCCGCGGTGGCCTGGTAGGTCTGGCCTTGCGTTATCCAGTGGGTGTCCAGTGAGTTGGTTGGTCACTCGGTCCTCAGTGAAGGACCCAGCTGGGTGCTGGACCTTCAGAGCTGCTTGAGGCCAAAGCTCTGGTCCCTGGGACAGCATTTTGGGAAGGGGTAGGAGCCCCCAGGTCTGAGAGATGCCCAGTCATTAGGACATTGAAGGCCAAAGAGCATCAGGGCCTTGCCTGTCCCTCTGCCCAGGCACGAGCTCCCCACGCCCTTGTGCCAGCAGCGCCCTCTGCCAACGGCTCCCAGGCGCGGGGATGCCTCATGGGGGTACCGCAGGCTGGACTGTTGGTCTGCTCTGCTCTCTGTGCAGGGAGCCTCCAAAGAGGGACTGTAACTGATCTGTCCCCAGGCCCGGGAGGGACCGCCTGGGGACAGGACGATGGAGTGCGGGGGTTCTCAGCATAACTGCCTAACCTGCTGTTCGGCTCCACACCAGCGGCTCTTGTTGGCAAACTCTTTGGGCGTCTTTGCGCCTACCCTCGCTCTGCCTTCCTAGGGAGGAAAGCGGTGGCCGTGGCCTCTGGCCCTAGCTTTGCCCTTCCTTGAGCCAGCCTCTCTGGTCAAGGTCCGCCCCTGCCCTGGGAATGGCCAGACCTGCCTGGCGCTCTGGGGCTGCTCAGCATGCGCGTGGATCGCTTACGTTTGGACTCCTTGGGAGGGGCAGCAGGCTAGCCCAGCTCCATGCCCCTCCGTTTAGTGGGGTTCGAAGGCAGAAGGTCTGGCCCTGGGTCTCCCAGGGCCTCTGGCTGTGGCCCCCGAGTGGGGTCTGCCCAGCAGCCCCCGTGGCTCACCCTCTGTCCCCGCCGCGCCGCCTCAGGGCCCCTGCGCTTTGTCATCGTCCACAAGCGGTGCGTCTACTACTTCAAGAGCAGCACGTCTGCCTCGCCGCAGGGCGCCTTCTCGCTCAACGGCTACAACCGGTAAGTGCCCGCCGCCCGCCGGCCCCAGCAGAGCCCTGGCCAGGCCTGTCCCAGGGTCGCTCCAGGGACGGTTCGGGCTCTCCTGAGACGCTCACACCCCACCCCTCTGGATCGTGTCCAGCCTCCTCCACTCCCCCGTGGCCTCTGTGGCCGCCTCACAGTCTCTCAGGCCTCCCTGGCTTCAGGCCCCCCGGGCCGGGGCCGGCTCCTTGCTCTGCACATGCCGTGGGCTGGGTCCATCCAGTGAGTGCCTCCCTGCTAATGGGCAGGTGGGCACTGGGCCAGAGCCTTCTAGATGGGAATGCTGGCAAGCGAGAGCCCAGTAGCCCCGCCTGGGACTGCTCTGTGGTGCTGGGGGCCTGCAGAGCAGGGGTGGACAGTGACCCCTGGGCTCTGGGTCCAGTGTCATGCCCTGGGTCCTGCACCCTGTGGCGTCAGACTGTGCCTTCCACCTCCCTGCTCCTGCGGACCCGAAGGTCCCATGGTGTCGGTGGCACTGAGTGACTCAAGGCTTTGGCTTGTACCCTGGCTGTGAGCTCAGGGCCAGGCCTCCAGGCTAAGGAGGGGAGGAGCCTGGGGGCCTGGTGACCGCTCGTGGGCATTCGTGGATCAGAGCTCTGGGGTCCCCTGGGGAGGGATGTTTCCTTTCCCCACACTCACCACCCTCAGCCCAGTGGGTGCACTCCCTGCCCCCAGGGGGTGGTGCAGATGGGCAGGTGCCTGGCCCCATGGGCTTCCCCGTGGGCAGGGTGCAGGGTGGAGGCTGACATGTTAGGGCCTCCAACAGGCAGGCCAGGGGCCAGGTGGGGTCGAGGTGGGCAGGTAGCATCAGAGTAAAGTGGCACTGGTGGGCAGTGAGGGTGACGTGACCTGGTTTGGAGCCCCGCGGGCTGCCGCCCCCAGGATGACCTCCCAGGCCCCAGAACCCTGTCCGCCCGTCCCCGGCCCTGCCTCCGTGCTTCCCTCTGCCTGAAGCGTCCAGGCCTTTGGCCTGGAGCATGGGCAAGGCGGACCGCCCAGACCTGCCCGTGTCCTTGGGGGTGTGGTGGGTGCTGGGTGCCGAGGCCTGCCCGGGCCGTGCTGCCCAGATGCCGACCGCCGGCCCCGTGCCCTCAGGGTGATGCGGGCAGCTGAGGAGACGACGTCCAACAACGTCTTCCCCTTCAAGATCGTCCACGTCAGCAAGAAGCACCGCACGTGGTTCTTCTCCGCCTCCTCCGAGGACGAGCGCAAGGTGAGGCCGCCTCAGGGGCGGGGAGCTGGCAGGGCCACCCTCCTGGCCCCGGGGGGGCGTCGGCAGGGGGGGCAAGGTGCCGGGCGGGTGCTGTTCCTCGGACCTCCTTCTTGCGTCCGTAGCCTGGTTCTGGCACCATGCTCTCGGAAGCTGTGCTGGGAAGAGCCCTGAACGGGCTGAGGCGAGGCCAGAGCCCCAGGAAGGCCGCCGGCCGGGGCAGCGAGGGCAGGCGGGGTGGGGGTGGGGGGCCGGCCCGGGCAGCACCGTGCCCACCGCCACGCCGACTGACCCACAGGGCTGGATGGCCTTGCTGCGCAGGGAGATCGGCCACTTCCACGAGAAGAAGGAGTTGCCCACGGACACCAGGTGGGCCTGGGCGTGGGAGGTGTGGGCAGGGTGTCACCAGGGCCACGGGGCTTGACGTGTGTGCCTGCCTCCCAGTCTCCAGGGGCCTGGCCCAGAATTCCCTTCTTGATGAGTTTTCTGATGGTGCCAGCCAGGCTGTGTGTGTGTGTGTGTGTGTGTGTGTGTGTGTGTGTGTGTCCCGGAGTGTGTAAGTGCATGTGTGCACACACCCATAGGAAGTTTCTGTTCAGGGGCCGTGTGTGATTTTACCCGCCTGCCAGATCAGAGTCCCCCGGTGCTCACCCTGGCAGTTGGGACTGAGACCAGAGTGAGTCCCCAGAGCACTGGCTCAGTCCATCTGAGTCTTGGTGACCTCACCGTGAGGTGGCCCAGCAGGCGGCAGAGGTCCCTCTGGGCAGGAACGGAAACCATCCTGTCCTTTCAGAGCTGAGGAGACTGAGGCCCAGAGGAGGCTGGGCACACGCGAGGCCGTCCCCCAAGTGCCTGCCTGCCCCCACGGTTCCCGGCCCTCGGCCTTGTGGCAGGCTCAGCTCAGAGCTGGCTGGAGCCCCAGAGGCAGGGCGGTGGGGGTGTGGGGCCAGCCCTGGTCGGTCAGGGGAGGCACCACAGCCTCCAGTCCCTGGGTCTGGCTTTATCACCTCGTGTGGAGCATATTCATATGTGTCTTTTTTTTCCTTTTTTTTTTTAAGTTTATTCATTTTTGAGAGAGACACAGAGCATGAGTGTGGGAGGGCTAGAGAGAGAGGGACACACAGAATCTGAAGCAGGCTCTAGCTATCAGCGCAGAGCCCAACTCGGGGCTCGAACCCATGAACCGTGAGATCATCACCTGAGCCGAAGTCAGATGCTCAACCGAATGAGCCCCCAGGCGCCCCGCCCCCACGTCCTGTCTCGCTTCGTGTTTATCTGCAGGTCCAGCTCTGTGTGTGTCTGTGTGCGTCTGTGTCGGGTTCGTGCGCATGTCCGTGTCTGCATGTCTCTGTGCATACGTATCCATATGTGTGGGTGCAAAGGACCCCCCTCTGCACAGTGCTCACTCCCCTCCCCCCCCACCATGCTTCAGCGACTCCAGCTCAGACACCGACAGCTTCTATGGTGCAGTTGAGCGGCCTGTGGACATCAGCCTCTCTGCGTACCCCACAGACAACGAAGGTGAGGCCTGTCCGTGCAGCCCTTGCCCCGCTCTCCACACCTGGCTGCTGGCCGGGCAGGACCAGCGCCTCCTCTCTGGCTGCCACCAAGGAGGGGAGACATATCTGGCTGTCCTTGATCCGTCTGTCCATTTGTCTTCCCCAGGCAGCCTGGGTCCTGGGTTCACACCCGGCCCGCCTGGTCTTTGCCCTGGGCCTCCCTGGCTCTTGGCCTGCCAGTGCTCTGAGGGCAGCTGCCCTGCCACCCTAGCCTGGGTGCGGCTGGGCCTGGGCCGCCCTAGGTCTGACTCTCTGTCCGCCTCACAGACTACGAGCATGAGGACGAGGACGACTCCTACATGGAGCCAGACTCCCCTGAGCCCACGGAGCCCGAAGGTAGGTGGGCGGCCTGTGGGCCTGGGCGCTCATGGGGCTGGGACCTGGAGCAGAGCGCCTCCTGGGCAGGGAGTGCTGGCCGGAATGCTGCTCCGGGTGGCCTCAGTTTCCCTCTTGTGTACACTCTGGCTGGCTCTGCTCACCTGACCCTCCACAGTTAGCCTGCGATGGAAGGGGAGGGGACTTACAAATAAGCGAGCCGGTGGTGGGGGGGGGGCCCACACTTGCGACGCTGGGCCGGGGGTGGTCCTGGGGGCTGAGAGCGGGGAAGGAGGGACACCGAGGAGGGGCCTGGGCCGGGGCGGGGAGCCTGCTGCTTATCGACCGCTCCCACCCAACCTCCCTGGCAAGAGAGACAGGCTTGTACGGGCATCACACGTATGCGCTACAGCAAAGCATAGGGCTAGCGGGAGAGGGCTGTGCCCATCACTCACTCTCCCTTCCGCTGTCCTGGGGACTTGGGACAAACCCTCAACCCCTGGCTTGCCTGTGTCTCTGCCTCCTCTCCTCCAACGACCTTGTCCTCTGCCCACCTCAACCCCGAGTCCCTCCCCTGCTACTGGCTCCTCCCTCTGTGGCCGCCACCAGGGCCTCCTGGCCATCTGCCATCTCCCCTCCCAGCACAGAGCCCACTGTTCCGTCCCGTGTCCCTCTGCCCTGCCCCTGAACCTCGGCCGCACGTGTCTGGAGGTGAGCACGCGGGGCCTCACTTCGCTCCCAGCCGTGCTCGTCAAGGGCCAGTGCTCCTGCAGACCTGCCTGCGCGCTCCCTTCTGAGCGCCCCCTGCAGGCAGGCTCTCCCTCCCTGTCCCCAAAACCTGTCAACCTAGGGTTCCAACGACCTCCCCATCCTCAGATGCAGCCCTCGGCGCCTCTGAGTGGAGCTGTAGCCAGCCTGGCGCCGTCCCCCCTGCTCCTCAGCCAGGCGCCTTGTGCTCCGGGCCCTTCCCGCCGCACTCAGCCCTGTCCCCGAGCCCTGATGCCCATCAGCACAACCCCGACCACCTGGGGACTCAGGCCTGGCTCACTCCTCTCCCGCCAGTCTTAGGCCTCCAGGACAGCCATGTCACACACAGCCCGTTGACTCTGGCATCTCCGTCCAGCAGCTCTCCTCTGAACCCCGACACCCGCAGTGTGTCTTGTAGCACAAGCAAACACAACCCTCGCCTTCCTCCCAACCTGCTCCTGTCCATCCTCTTCGCCTCTGTTGGTGGGAGTTGTAGCCTCTCCCGGCTAAGGTCAGGTCCTAGGAGTCCGCCTTGCCTCTTCTCTCTACCTCCACTTCCGGGAACCCGATGGCTCCTGATGTGACGGCTAGGCTTCAGGAAGCTTGTGCGGGCTGCTTCCGGGGGGTGGGCGAGGGAGGCCAGGTGGTGCGGGTTGGTGGTGTCGGCCCAGCCTCCAGCCGGTCACTCTTGCTCACCGGGTCTCGTTGCTCTGCAGACACTCTGACCCACCCGCCGGCCTACCCCCCGCCTCCTGTGCCCACACCCAGGAAGCCAGCCTTCTCCGACGTGCCCCGTGCTCACTTCTTTGCCTCCAAGGGCCCGAGCCCTCTGCTGCCACCCCCGCCGCCGAAGCGTGGCCTCCCTGATGCTAGCCTGGCTCCCGAGGACGCTAAGAGGGACCTGCTGGGCCCGAGGCGGCCTGAGCCTGGCCTCAGAGTGCCCGCGGCCTCCCGAAGGATGAGCGACCCCCCGCTGGGCAACCCGCCAACCATGCCCAGCCTCCGGAAACCCCCTTGCTTCCGAGAGAGCCCCAGCCCCAGCCCAGAGCCCCGGGTCCCCAACCATGGAGCTGGCTCTGCCTCTGGCTCTGCCAGTGTGACCACTGCCACCTCCAGGAACTGTGACAAGCTCAAGTCCTTCCATCTGTCCCCTCGGGGGCCACCCACACCCGAGCCTCCACCGGTGCCGGCCAATAAGCCCAAGTTCTTGAAGATGGCTGAAGAGGCCCCCCCGAGGGAGGCAGCCAGACCCGGACTCTTTGTACCCCCTGTGGCCCCCAGGCCTCCTGTGCTGAAGCTGCCCATGGCCGAGGCCACAGTCCGGCCCGCCGTCCTGCCCAGGCCAGAGAAGCCGCCCCTCCCCCACCTCCAGTGAGTTCACTTGGCACTGGGCCCTGAGGCCCCTCCCCAACCTGGTGGTTTCTCCTGCTGGTGCCCCTGGGGCCCCACCTCAACCTGACGGGTTCTCCTGCTGGTGCCCTGGCCCCCTCGCCTTGGGTACTCTCTGTCCACGATGGGTACCGGGCAGCCCTGGCATAGGAGCGGGAAGGCTCCTGGACAGCCCCAGCCTGGTTCGGCCGGGCAGCCTTCTCCGCACCTGACCCACCCTTGCCCTGGAGGAGTGTTCAGCCTCGTGGGTGGTGGGCCTGGAGCCTGCGGCTGCCTGGGGGGCAGTGGGCAAGGGGGGCCTTCGGGGAAACCGCATCCCAGACTCCGTGCTGGGCAGTCTGAGGGCCCTGCAAGGGTCAAGGGAGAGGCCTGCGGGGCCGCCTGCCCCGGGATGGATGGGAGGGTTAGGAGCTGGGGCCGTGAGCCTCTCGGAGCCCGCGCGCCCATGCAGGCCCTGCTGGTCCCCAGCTGTCCTTCCCAGCCCTGCCCGGGGCTCTTGAGCCACCAAGGCTGCCTTTGTGCTCTTCCTGATTGGGAACTTGCCAGAATGTGGAGTATGTTGGTGACTCATCCTGAGGTCTGCTTGAAACACTTTCTCTTTATTGCTGGACTGCGTCAGGGGACCGGTGTCCCCGCTCCCACAGTGTCATTCATACCAACAGCCTGTGGTCAGAGGCGTCCGGGGCCCTAAACAGTGAAGGCCGTGGGCGCCACAGGGGCGAGCCTCGAGCGGGCGTGCTGACCCAGTGCTCCTGGAACGCCTCCGGGCCTGGCGCTCTCATCCCTAGGACCCTGTTAGCTCTGCTGCCCGTGATGGTTGTGTGTCACGAGGGGCCTCGGTGGTGCAGACCGGGTCGGTTTGCCAAGTGTTGCAGGGCTGTGCGTGCCAGGGCCGGCTGTCCGCAGCCCAGCAGTCCAGCCCCGCCTCCCCCCCCTCCCCCGCCCTCCACGTGCGCTCCTTTAATCCTCCATGAAACCATCGAGGCTTCAGACCACCTAGCTGCATGCATGGGATGCGTCCATCGTGTCATCCATTCACATGCATCCACTCTCTGTGGCTTTGGGAGGGGCATGCCTTGGCCAAGGTCACAAGCTGGTGGGCAGCAGAGCTGGGGCCTTCTCCCTCGGTGCCCAGGATACTTGTCTGTGGTGTGACCCCCGACACCAGAGTTCAGGCCCCCAGGACCCCTCTTCCGAGTGGTGTTGGCAGCCGTCAGGCGGTTCCTGTCACCATAGGGCAGCCAACACAGGCCTGTCTCAGATCTCTCTGGTCGCGGCCCGGGGTGTGCGGGGGTGTGCAGGGGTGTGACAGTGATGTCCCTTCCTCCACTTGCTCCCTTCTCAGGCGGTCACCCCCTGATGGGCAGAGTTTCCGGAGCTTCTCCTTTGAGAAGCCACGACGACCCTCGAAGCCTGAGGACTCTGGTGCGGAGGGCTCCGACGATGACTATGAGAAGGTGAGGCTGTGGGGAGCCCCGGATCCTGGCGCTGGGCAGGTGGCCATGGGCGGGCTGCAGGCCAGGGTGGCCCATTCCCGGTCACCTCCAGTGACAAGCCCCCAGGACGCTGGAGTTGCTGGGAGCGTGAGCGTGTGCACAACCCCAGACCTGGGCACAGGCTGGCAGCTTTCAGGGGGTGGGGGTCAGGGGAGGGCTGGCTACAAGCAGCACTCAGACCGTGACCCTGACCGCCGTTGACCTCTCTCCAGGTGCCCCTGCCCAGCTCTGTCTTTATCAATACCACGGAATCCTGCGAAGTGGAAAGGTCAGCACGAAGCCCTTCTTTCTCTGAATCCCTGTTTTCACAGCTGTGGGGTCCCCGCCTTTCTGTCCCCTGTCACCAGCTTTGGTGCTGGGCAGTGGCCAGCACAGGGGCATGGCCCTGAGCAGAGTGCGGAAGCCAGCAAAGCAGCTGATGACGTCAGCTCAGTCCAGTGCTGCCATCACCGTGGGCAGGGCCCCCAGCCCCTCACAGGCCGGTCCTCCCGGCACCCGTTGCTCTCGGACCCTGTGCTGCAGAATAGCGAGCAGACAAAACCCCGCACTGTGGAGTGGGGCTGGAGGGTCCCTGAGTCAGGTGTCTGAGGACGGCGTGCTGATGCAGCTGCGTTCTTTCAGGCTGTTCAAAGCCACAAGCCCCCAGGGAGAGCCCCAGGACGGACTCTACTGCATCCGGAACTCCTCCACCAAGTCAGGGAAGGTAGGTGCCCGGGGAGGGTGCCCTGACTGTTACCCTGCTGGGGGAAGGCCCCTGGGGACTGCTGCGTTGTGCGGGGAGGAGGGGGGGTTCTTCTGGCTCTGCACACACCTGGGCCGATGGCAAGCATCGCACTTTATAGTATATGAAGCATCTCAACCAGTTCTGTTCTTGGGGTCTCTGCCCGGGAGCCCCTGCCCCATCTGTTCTCAGGAACTGAATACTGTCTGCAAGCTGGGAGTGACAGTGGCCCAGCCCCCCCGCACAGGCAGGAGACGGGAGGGAAGTGCCAGGGGTCCCAGAACTCTGATGGGGATGTTTTTTGTTGTGTGTGTGTGTGTTTTTTTTTAATATTTATTTATTTCGAAGGAGAGTATGCGTGTGTGTGTGTGTACATGCTCAGAGCAGGGAAGGGCCAGAGAGAGAGAGAGAGAGAGAGAGAGAGAGAGAGAGAATCCCAAGCAGGTTCTTCACTGTCAGCCCAAAGCCCGATGTGGGGCTCGATCTCATGAACCACAAGATCGTGACCTGAGCCTAAATCAAGACTTGGGCATTTAACCGACTGAGCCACCCAGGCGCCTGGGCCGGGGGTTTTCATGCAGCCTGAAGGGGGGGCCGCGTGGGGCAGTAGGAACAGGGGAGCCTGCTGGCTCTGCCGCGGCTCCCCCGGGTGGATTGTGTGACCTCACCGAGCCTCCGTTTTCTTGTCCGTTTTTCCTTTTCCTTCTCCTTTTCCTTTTTCTCTTTTCTTCCCCTCCCCTCCCCTCCCCTCCTCTCCCCTTCCCTCCCCTCCTCTCCTCTTAAATAAGCTCTACCCCCAACGTGAGGCTTGAACTCACAGCCCCAAGATCAAGAGCCGCACGTTCTTCCAACTGAGCCAGCCTGGAGCCCCCTCAGGGTTCCCACGTACGTCAGAAATGGTCCGAGCGTAGCCAGGCACCTGCCGCTATTACTCAAGTCTCATCGGAGGGTATCGGGCAGGAGCCCTGGGGCAGGCGGCTGCCCATTTCAGCCCTGTTGTCCACGTGCAGAGTGACCCCTCCCGAGGTCACCGTAAGCGCCACAGGCCCCAGCCCTGGCGCCTCCATCGGCCCCTCCACCTCCATCTCCCGAGGCTGGGGCTGACCCGTCTGCTGCCTCTCCCCGTGCAGGTTCTGGTGGTGTGGGATGAAAGCTCCAGCAAAGTGAGGAACTACCGCATCTTCGAGAAGGTGGGCAGGCTGGCCCAGCGCCCGGGCCCTGGGTGGAAGGGAAACCCTGGCCTGGGTGGGACGGGGGGCGGGGGCGGGGTGGCAGGCACAGAGGTGACCCAGGGCAACTGGGAGCAGGCCTGACTGTCATCCCTGCTGCTGCCCACCGCATTTTGCAGGAGACCCCCCCCCCCACCCTGACCCTGCCTCTCTTTCCGCTTCTCAGGACTCTAAATTCTACCTGGAGGGCGAGGTCCTGTTTGTGAGCGTGGGCAGCCTGGTGGAGCACTACCACACCCACGTGCTGCCCAGCCACCAGAGCCTGCGGCTGCAGCGCCCCTACGGCTACACAAGGCCCAGGTGACGCCCGTCCCACGTGCTGCCGGGCAGAGACCACCGCTGGGGCTGTGACCCCGGGCCGTGCAGATGAGGCCGCTCGCGTGGGAGGACGATCTGGTGTTCTGATCCAGGGCCTCGTAGAGCCTGCCAGGCCAGGCCCCACTCAGCAGGCTGGGTCCCTGGGGCTAGGCCATGCCCTGGTCTCCAGAAGAGAGGGGGACTCTCCTGTCCCACGCAGCCCACCCTGTCCCACCTCCCAGGAGCCCAGGGTCCAGGACTAGCCCCGCCTGGACAAGAATTCTGGTCACCCCCACCCCTCCCCCTCCCCCAGCACACTAGCCCTGGGGGAGCACTGGGTTGGGAGCTGGGCAGGGCTGGGGCAGTCGGGGTTGGGGCAGGGGCTGGCCCCCTAGGACCGACACCCCCAGGAACGCTAAGACGCAGGCCCCAGGATGGGCCATTGATGTATAATAAAGCACAGATGACCTTTCTGTCCGTGGCTGGGGCTTCATTGGGAAGGAGGGGGTGACCAGCCGCACCTGCACCCGCACCCGCACCCGCATCCGAGTGCTGGCTGCAGCAGCCCAGCTCCCGGGAAGCCTAGGGAGTGCTTGTCTCGCAGGGCTGAGGTCCCTCAGTGACTTGCTCTGGGTGCATAGTTGGTAACGGAACGGGACCCGACCTTGGGCACTCTGGACTCAGAGCCTGTACTCTGAAGGGCCGCAGGTCAGGGGCAAGGCAATGGGACTGCAGAGCTAGAAGGTCCCCACACATACGGTTGGGTCATTTGCTGGATGAACAGACGGTTACCGGGAGACAGCTGGTGCACTGGCGAGGGCAGTGGGTGTGCCCGGTGGAGAGCTAGAACCCCACTGAGGGCTCCAGGACGACTTCTTGGAGGAAGTGATGGCCACAGAGGGGTGGGTCCTGTGTGGGCCGAGTGGGTGTGGGGGGGTGGTCCCCAGATGCCGAGTCCCCTCGTCAACACCCAGCTCAAGTCCAGCCTCTCCTCCCCCTCCCTTCCTGCGATGGAATTCCAGCAGGTGCTCTCCCTGGCACGGCCACCCAGGCTGGATTTTTGTGTGTGCGGAAACAGACTCCGCTTAGGGGCGGTGCTGGCAGGGAGGGACCCCAGGGTCGTCAGATCCTCTCTGCATCTCGTGTTGGGGAAGGAGTTTGCCGTGTGCAATCCAAACCCAGGAGAGCGCTTGTGCCCGCCAGCCAGGGACTCACCATCTCCTTGTTTGCACTTGCCTCCACGTGCCCCTGGGCATGTTTCGGGGCAGGGTGGCTTGCTGGAGGAGGGAAGGCCGGGGCCTCTGTGGCTGTGAGAGGCTGCGGCCCCGGGGCACCGAGGGGTCCCTTCCTGGAACCAAGGGTCCAGCACTGTCTGTAGCTGTTTCCTCTAAAGCCTGCCGGGGGAGGGGTCAGCACAGGCACGGTCCAGCGTGGCGCCCCACCCCGTCCCTGGGAACAAGCGGCCCCTCCCCGCCACGGCTGTGGTTCCTGCCCCTCTCAGCAGCCCGTCAAGGCGTGCCGTCCCCACCGTGGCTGCGGCTTCCCTTCCCGTAAAGCCTGTCTAGTGGGGGCTTGGGCCCGAAGAGCGGTGTCCAGCCCGTGCCTGGGAGTCCACTTGCTGGTGCAGGATCCCTCGGCACTCCTAGCTGACATGTGGCTAAAACATCTGAAGACCCCTGAGCTGGAAGGTCGGGGGGATTCTGGGGCCCAGAGCCAGGTGACAGGTCCCCTGGTCACCCAGACGGATAAGGCCTGTGACTGCCCAAGGCCCATCCCCGGGCCCGGACTGGTTTTGGCTCTCTGTCTGGGCCCTGTGCCTGCACAGGACAGGCTGCCACCGCTCTGTGAACTGCCCGAGGGGCCCGGGGCCTCCGTGTTAAGAGTGTGTGTTGGGGTGGCCGCTGGGGTCGCAGGCATGGTCTCCAGCATGAAAGAGGGGCCGGAGGGATCGCTCCTTCCTGAGACCTGCCGTGAATGTGCTATTCCTCACACGGTGTTCGAGGGTGGTTACCACTCACCAAGCACTTCCTGTGCCCCAGGCACTGAGCCCGATGGGTACTTGACACAGTTTGGATGGAGAAGAAGCTGCTATGTGCCCATTTTTTTAGATAGGAAAACAGAGGGTCAGAGAAGCCTGGATTCAAGTGACCTGTCCTTTGCTGCTCCGAGCCCAGCCCCAGCCCCCGGCTACCTCCCCGTCATCCCTGGGGCCTTCTACACAGTTCTTGGGTGTGCCCTGACCAAGCTGAGGGGGCCATAGCCCTGGGGGGCGGGAACCGGCCTGCTGTCCTCTGCTCCGTCCCCTGGGTCCAGTGGGGGGGGTAAGAAATAGGAGGCCCGGGACCTGCCCCAGGGGCCAGCCTGCTTCCTCATCTTACAGATAGAAAAACCGAAGCTCAGAGAGGCTTCATTGCCTTGTCCAGCATCATGGGTTCAGAGACGGGTCCAACTCCGGGTCCTGTGAAAGGCACAGACCCTTTGGCGACTTCTCCAAGCACAGGACTGAACGTGGGTTTGCTTTCCTTACAGTTGGTCAGAAGTTCGGTGAGCTTCTCTACCTTCTGTTCATAGAGACTTTCGTCGTAAAAAGAGAGGCTGTTAGGAACAGAAGAGACCTCACGGGGCAAGTCCAGGGCTGCTGAGTCCCTGCCCCAACTCTGGGTCACATTGTGAGGATGCCCCCTGCTGGCCCAAGGAGCACCCCCCCCCCCCGCCCCGCCCCGCACCCCTGTAGTGATGGGCGGCCCAGACAGGGCTCCAGGGAAGAAGAGGCAGCTGCTTGGGGCCAAGAGGGAAGGGAGGCCTGGAGGACACAAAGGACACAGGGAACACGGGACAGAGCTAGCGCTTAAACCAAGTCTGTGTGTCTAGAGGACGGCAGTGAGGGGAGGGCCTCTGTCTCTGGCCATGACCTCATGGCCGGAGCCCCTCACGGACAGCTTGCCATATCCAGCCCCCTGTGTCTGTGCCTGCATGCCCTATCCCTCCCCCTGGAAAAGATGGCCACATGGGGGGACCTCGGGGAGGGCTCCTGTCCAGGGGGCAGTGACCCTCGAAGATGGCTGGTAACGGCCATCCCTCATTAAGCTCCCTTCCAGCACACTCCCACCGGAGGGAGAGTCTGGACACACAGAGCCGATCCCAGACACGTCTGCTTCCTTCAGACCTAACAGCTGCGCCTGCAGCACCCTCCGGCTTCAGCTCTGGCCGTGCTCTGCCGCTACCCAGAGCTGAAGCTTGCTCTGCTCCTTTTTTTTCTTCCCTTTCCCATGGAGTAAAACACACATTCAGAAAAATGAGTACAACGCGAACGGGCAGCCTAACGAACGGCTACGAAGTGAACACGTTTATGACCCCCTCCGGAGGTAGCCTCTCTGGCACCCACGTGCCCTCTCCGCCCTCCCCGTCTCATCAGCACCCCCTGCCCTGGGCTTTGGTGAGGCTCCAGGGCTCGTTTGCTGCAAAGCCTTCACCACTCAATTGTCCGTCCCCTGCAGCCGCTTCCTGTTTTTGTGTTTCGTGGGACTGGGATCCTACCGACGAAAGCTTCCGCATCTGGCTGCTTTTGCTCGTCATGTCTTCGAGATTTGTCCGTGTTGCCGGGCACAGCTGTCGTTCAAGTTCATTGCCAAAAACTGTTCCATTATATAAGTGTATCATAGTTCACAGTCCGTTTTATCGTAAATGGACATTCGGTTTGTTTCCAGTTTGGGGCAATCCCAGACAAGGCTGCTTGCAACCACCTTATCCATGCTTCGTGAGTTTCCCCAGGGTTGTGCGCCCAGGAGGCTGACTCCTGGTTTCTCCGGCATCAAGACCTTTTGCTGTCTTCCAGGAATTTTATTGTTCCAGGTTACACTTCCGCCAGCAGGAAAAAGACAGTTCCCTTGGTTCCACATCGTTGCCGACACTTGGTATTGTCAGATTTTTTTTCATTTTTGTCAATCTGGCGGGTATGTAATTAAGGCTTTCATTTGCATGTAGCTGATTACTAAGGAGCTTGAGCATATTTTCCTGTGTTTATCAACCGTCGTGATTTGTCCCTGTGAAGTGTCTTATTTAAATATTTTGCACACCTTTCTTGTTAATCTGTACGAATTCTTTATGTAGCCTTGAAATTGTCAGTCATGTGTGTTGCGAATATCTTCTCCAACTTTATAATTGTTCTTTTGCATATGGTGAGAGGTAAGGGTTCACTTCTGTTTTTTTCCCCATAAGTTTACCCGCTTCCTCCTGCACCATTTATTCATCATCTGCTCTCCCCCACCATCTGCGCCACCCGTGACACGTCTGTGTATACGTAGGTCTGTTGTTGGACTCTTTATTCTGTCGCTAGATTAGGTCTTGATATCTGCTAAGTAAGTCCTCACCTTATTTTCTTCCTCGAGAGTGTCTTGGCTATTGTGGCTCTATTTCCATGTGAATTTTTTCTCCCACTTTCTTTTCCACAGAAGTTTTAAAATTTTTTTTTAACGTTTATTTATTTTTGAGAGACACAGAGACAGAGTATGAGCAGGGGAAGGGCACAGAGTGAGGGAGATACAGAATCTGAAGCAGGATCCAGGCTCTGAGCCGTCAGCACAGAGCCCTGACGTGGGGCTCGAACTCACAGACCATGAGATCATGACCTGAGCCGAAGTCGGCCGCTTAACCAACTGAGCCACCCAGGCGCCCCTTCCACAGAAGTTTTAAAATCATCTTGTCAGCGTCACTAATAACTCAGCTGATCTTTTTAAGTTTATTTATTTTGAGAGAGAGAGAGAGAAAGCACACGCACGCGCCAGCAGGGGAAGGGCAGAGAGAGAGAAGAGAGAGAATCCCAAGCAGGCTCCGCACGGTCAGCACAGAGCCCGACACGGGGCTTGATGCCACGAACCGTGAGATCGTGACCTGAGCTGAAACTAGAGTTGGATGCTTAACCGACGGAGCCGCCCAGGCGTCCCTCGGCTGATCTTTTGATTGGGAATTCATTACCGCTGTAAATCGGCTTGGAGAAAATGGACATCTCTACAACACTGAGTCTTCTGACTCTCAACGTGGTCTACCTCACTATTAATTTGAGTCTTTAAGATTTGCCTATAGGATTTCATGATTTAGTCCATTATGATCTTGCTCAGGTTTTGTTAGATTCGATTCATAGATACTTTATATTCCTTTTAGTCTGTTGCAAATTGTATATGCTTTTAATTTCATTTCGTCTCTAGCATATAGGACATACCTTTTCTTTTAGCTGGAGCGTTTTGTTCATTTGTATCTAATGTAATTAAATCTGTCACCTTATTTTGTTTTCTATCGTCCTCTCTGTGTTTATGGGTTTACGTTTATTTATTTTGAGAGAGTGAGCGTGTGAACGGGGGAGGGGCAGAGAGAGAGGGAAAGACAGAGAATCCCAAGTAGGTTCCGAGCTGTCAGCACAGAGCCCGACGTGGAGCTCAAACTCACGAACCGTAAGATTGTTACCTGAGCCGAAATCAAGAGTCAGACACTTAACTGACTGAGCCACCCAGGCGCCCCTGTAGGGTTTTTTCTCCTTTCTCTCTCCTTTTGGATTGAGCAACTTTTTTTTTTTCTTCAGTCATTCCACGCCCCTCTTCTTCTAGTTTGAAAGTTATACAGGCTATTTCTATTCTTACCTGAGTCTGGAGTAATACTGTTACCTCCTAGACGGCACAAGGACATCAGGGGACTTTAGCTCCCTTGATCGGCGTCATTACTTGATATCGTTGTTGTATGTATCTAATTCTATTGTTTAATTGTCTACTTGTTTATTGTCTAATTGTTTTTTAACTCCCATCCAAAAAAAAAGAAAGCGACTTCCAACTGAGACAGTATTTCTTTTTTATCCCCCGCCTTGGAAAGGGAAGGTATATTTTAAAAAGTTTTTTTAATGTTTATTTTTTTATTTTTGAGAGAGCAAGAGCGTGCACGAGCAGGGGAGGAGCAGAGAGGGAGACACAGAATCCGAAGCAGGCTCCGGGCTCTGAGCTGTCAGCACAGAACCCGACATGGGGCTCCAACTCACGAACCATGAGATCATGACCTGAGCTGAAGTCAATGCTTAACTGACTGAGCCTCTCAAGCGTCCCAGGAAGGTTGTATTTTAATAGTATAAAAACTTTTTTTTATTATGATAAAATATACGTAATACAAAATTTACCATTTTAACAGTACAGTTCTGTGCCATTAAGTACATTCACATTATCGTGAACCGTTACCACCGTCTATCCCGAGTACCCTTTTCATCCTGTAAATAGGAAACTCTGTCCCCATTAAACAACTCCGCGTCCTCCCTCCCTGAGCCCCTGGCTCCCAACATCTACTTTCTCTCACTGAACTTAACTACTCAGGTGGCTCAGTCGGGTGAGTGTCCGACTTCAGCTCAGGTCATGATCTCACGGTTCGCGAGCTCGAGCCCTGCATCGGGCTCTGTGCTGACAGCTCAGAGCCTGGAGCCTGTTTCGGATTCTGTGTCTCCCTCTCTCTCTGCCCTTCCCCTGCTCGTGCTCTGTCTGTCTGTCTCTCAAAAATAAATAAACATTTAAAAAAAAAAACACACAGAACGAACTTAACTACTCTGACACACAGCCGGCCGGTGAGCTCAGCTGGTTCGAGTGCGATGCGAGTAACACCGAGGTTGAGGATCCGACCCCTCGTAGGGGCCGGCCCTTCCTCTGTGCTCACTTCGGCAGCACATAGACTGAGATGGGAGTGACGCAGAGATTAGCCTGGCGCTGCCCAAGGGTGGATTTCCCCACTCTGGGAACCTCATGTAAGTGGAATCATGTGACAATTTGTTTTTTTTTGTGCCTGGCTATCTCACTCAGCAGCGTGTCTCCAAGATTTGTCTATGTCGTAACAGGTGGCAGGATTTCCTTCCTTTTGAAGGCTGAACAATACTCCACTGCATGGATGGACCCCATTGTTTATCCATTCATCTGACAATGGCCGCTTGAGGTGCTTCCACCTTTCGGTTACTGTTAATAACGCCGCCGTGAACGTGGATGTACAAATATCTGTTGGAGTCTCTGTTTTCATTCTCTGGAGTACATACCCTAAGGCGGGGCTGCTAGGTCATATGGCAGTTCTCTGCTTACCTTTTCGAGGAACCACTTTACCGTTTTCCACAGTGGCTGCACCATTTCGCATTTTCACCAGCAGTGCACAATTTCTCCAAATTCTTTCTAAACTCTTTTCTTTTTTCTTTTCTTTTTTTTATCTTAGCAATCCTGAATGGATGTTAATCGGTGTCTCGTGGTGACTTTGATTTGCAGTTTTCGCGATGATTAGCGATGTTGGGCAAATGTGCTTATTGGCCATCTAGATTTCTTTGGAAAAATGTTCGAGTCCTTTGCCCATGTCTTAATGGGGTTGTTTGCTTTTTCGGTGTTGGGTTGTAGACAGTATTTTTAATATGCGATTTTCTTAGATTCGATTCATTAGGAGCAAAACCTGAAATGGGGCTCCAGTGCAAGTGATTTATAGAGGGAATGTTCTCAGGATCAGCTGAATGGGGGAACCAGGATAGGGCAAAGGGAAAAAGACAGGATGGGAGTGGTCTCAGCTGGAGTCTAGCTTCAGCACGATCCCACAGGGAGCTCTAGAGTGTGGATTGTCGCACAGTTGGTCCTACCTTGAGGTGCCCCTGGATCAGCCAGTTATTGGCTATAGGCTGTCCAAGTAGGGACATGATGTCCTGGGTAGGACGGCCCTGGAGGCAGGGCTCTGCGGCCACGAGCAGCCATCAGCACCCGGGCAGGGCCTGCTTCCGGCACCGAGCCAGGAAGGTAATCTGGGCAGGGCACCAACAGCGACGACTGAGTCCACACTGTGAACTGCTCTTATCTACTGGTTTCTCGCATGAAGTTCAGTCCATTCAGATAGAGATTCTCCAGGGTTCCGGTGGGTCGGAGTATCTGGAGGGAGCTTCCGCGAGGTGGGTAGAGAGATGAACTGTAGCCCCCGCTGGTGCAGTTGCCCCCCCCCCCCCCCCCGGGCACAAATGATACTCACCATCTCCCTTTTCTACCGCCCGTGTTAGATTTCTTCGCGGCTGACACTTTGGGTCTCCTAGATGGCTCATGCCTGAGGGTCTGAGCTCCTGGGGGCCTGCCCTTACCGGGACCTATTGCCGGGCTGGCCTGTTTACAGTTTCTGGGTGGGGGAGTACCAAGAGCTGCCCCACTCCTCTGAATGCCTGTTCCGATCGCCTGAGTGCCAAACACATTCCTGCCTGCCCTTATCACGCGGCCGGTAGGCCTACACGTTCCTAATACCGCGGGATAGGCATCCTTACCCATATGGTTACTTCCTTCTGTGCCCACTCGTCTACTGGCACGAATTGTCCCACGTGACCGGGTGGTAGCCATCGTTTCAACATTACTGTGCCCCCTGGTAGAAGTGTCCTCTTTGGTGACATCTAGGGTCTCTAAGCTCCCAGCACTTAATGTTGCAGAACAGGAAGCACAAATTCCTGTCGTAGGTCACTGGATATTGTACCCATTAGGGACGGAGCCTCACAAAGTGGTTATTGATATAACATATATACTGCTCCCTGGAGGCTAGCACCCCATGTCCTAGGCATCATCTCTAAGTCCGAGCCTCATCTGAATCTCCATGAGGTGAGTCCATGACTCTAGTATACCAGCAACTTCTAGACGGTGCATATTTGGTAGGAATGGTGGGTTCCTGGGCATGTGCCCATTGCCATACCTCCTTTACCATAAAGCAGGTCCTTTGGTAACTAGGCAGTTATGTGGGAGTCCATGTCAGCAAAGTAGACACTCTGTGAGCTCGGTAGTGGTGCCAGCTGAAGTATTGCAGGCAGAGAAGGCAAACCCACATCCAGATCCATGAATTACTGCTTTTGCTAGGATAGAAAGGCTCCAACCTAATCAACTTTTGGCAACAAGCGGCTGGTTGGCTCCTTCAGGGAGCTCAGTCCTGGTCTCTGATGCCGACAGGTTACATTTGGCAGTGCAGCAGGGGAACCGGCCTTGGTTACAAGGAGCCCATGCTGTTAAGACTCATGCGTAGCCTCCACCCTGCTACCATGATTGCTTCATTTAGGAGACCATGGTGCCAGCAATATAGGGACAGGGGACAGAGCCTGGCTGACACTCATTGGCCGGTCCATTCCGTCTGCTTGGTTGTTCACAGCCTCTGTGGTGAATGCTCACGGGTGCACGTTAACATGCGATACGAAGATCTTCACTCTTTGTACCTATTCCCAAAGGCCCATTGTCATGCCTTGTCCTCAGAGCTTTTTGTTCCCAGATTTTGAGATTGCTCCTGCCAGGCTCCTGACCAACCAACTAAGCATGTCCCTGAGTCCCAGCCACATCTTCTGCCACACAAAGCCAACAGCCAAGTTCACTGCCTGAAGCTTTGCCTAGTGGCCTGACTGCCCCTCAGAGCAACTGCTGAATGGGGATATAGTGTGGCAGTAGGTCATCGTCAGCCTACACCATCCAACCTTCCTATGAACCAAGCATATGCTTTTTCTTCCTCTGTCACTGTGTCACAGGGAATCCCCAAGACAACCGGTATGAGCTGATAGATATTGGTGCTACAGTGGTAGGTGACATAGGATCTGGACCTCTGTATCTACATGAAGCCATCCAATCTGGATCCGCCACTTAGATTATGATGTCGCCACCTGACTTTATGTCTTGGTAGTCTGATGGAGCCAACTGATGGGCAGTGCTGGCCTCACTTTTGATGTTCCCCAGAAACATTCCATTTCTACCCGGTAGCAAGCCCAGAGTTACTTTCTGAGTTGCTGGTATCTGTGGGTTTGTAGTTTTTATCAAATTTGAAAAGAAATTTCAGCCAGTATATCTTCAGATAGTGTTTCTGTCTTCTTCTCACCCCCTCACCCGCATTTTCAGGGACTCCAATTACACATTTCTTAGGCCTCTTGAAATCGTCCCACAGCTCAGTGGTGTGGGGTTCATTCTTTTCAGGCTCATTTCTGTTTCATTTCCTTTCTCCCTGTCCCAGTTCACTTTTTCTTTTGCTGTGTATAATCTGCTGTTAATCCCATCCAGTGTGTTTTTCATGTCTGATGTATTTTCCACCTTTAGAAGCTTGATCTGGGCCTTTTTTGTCTTCTTTGTCTCTACTTAACGTTCTCAATCAACTTCTACTCCTCCCTCCTTCCATTCTTTCAGCAAGCTCTCACTGAAAGCTCTATGTGCCAGGCCTTGTTCCTGGGTGCAAGAGAAACAGAAGAGACTGATACAGAGGTGTCTGGGTGGCTCAGTCGGTTAAGTGTCTGACTCTTGACTTCAGCTCAGTCATGATCTCTCTGTAGTCAGATCACCCCATTCCCTCCCCCACCCCACTGGGAATGGAGCCTGCATGATTCTCTCTCTGCCCCTCCCCACCTGTGTGTGCACACAAACCAGTGTGCTTTCTCGCAAAAATCTATCAATCTCTTTAAAAAAAAGTGACTGGGAAGACCAGGTGGCTCAGTTGGTTAAGCATCTGGCATCGGCTCAGGTCATGATTTCACGGTTTGTGGATTTGAGCCCCTATCTGACTCTGTGCTGACAGCTTGGAGCCTGGAGACTGCTTTCGATTCTGTGTCTCCGGCTGTCTCTGCCCCTCCCCTGCTCATGCTCTGTCTCTCTCT
Organism: Paguma larvata; assembly: GCA_030068075.1. NCBI lineage: Eukaryota > Metazoa > Chordata > Mammalia > Carnivora > Viverridae > Paguma > Paguma larvata. The sequence continues at coordinate 194,003,217 of CM057823.1, read as the reverse complement.
CTCTCTCTCTCTCAAGAATAAATAGGGTGCCCGGGTGGCTCAGTCGATTAAGCCTCCAACTCTTGGTTTTGGCTCAAGTCACGATCTCATAGTTCATGGGTTGGAGCCCTGCATCAGGCTCTGTGCTGCCAATGCAGAGCCTGCTTGATTCTCTCTCTCCCTCTCTGCCCCTCCCCCTCCCCCCTTCTCCCGTCTGTCTCTCTCAAAAGTAAATAAACTAAAAAAAAAATACATAAACATTAAAAAAAGAAAAAATAAATGACTGATACATAATTGTGGAGTCTTGTCCAGAAGTGCCCCAAGATCAGAGATCACTGACTGTTACCCATATGCAATATCCCTGACCCTTCTAGGGGCAAAGCCAAAGAGGTCCTGCTGGGGAGGAAGGCTTGGGTTCCATGCGTTCCTCCCCTGCCCAGTGCTGGGCCTCAGCTTCCTATGGTACAAAGGGAACAAGAAGCTATGCCTCCCTGTCTCCTGGATCTTTTAGGGGTGCTCAGATGAGACAACAGGAGGGAGAGGTTAAGAGGTGCTGATCTGGTCTCTAGGCTAGCCTCCAGGTCACTGGCAGATGGCCTGGTCTTGCCAATGCCCTGGTCTACGCTCATTCTACTGGTTCTGCGGAGAATGGTGCTCGTTCATCAAGCATCAGCAGGCCAGGCCCTGGGCACCAGGTAGCCACCCTGTGTGTGGTGCCTTATCACCATCCGCAGACTCCCTTGTCCTGACTCCACCCGGGCTGTCAGCCCCAAACTCAGCCAGCGGCCCCGCCCGCTCCTCCGCGGCTTCCGGACAGAAACTAGCCCAGGGCCGGGCACACGGGGGCCGGGTCCAAGGGTCTGTGCGCTGGAGGGGTGCGCGAGGTGGGCAGGGAGCAGATGGCGCCGGGGGCCGGGAACCGGACGGTTTAGGATGCCTGCTGCGCATCCCGGGCTCCTGGCCCGCTGGAGGCCTTCACGCGGGTCTGGCCCGCGACAACGCGCGAGTGCACAAGCGGGTCCGGGAGAGCAGGCGCCGCTGGCACAGCCAGCCCAACTGCGTCCGCGACAGGGCCTGTGCGGCCGCGACCCACGGTGCCGACACAGCCGCCCAGTAGTGGAGACCCTCCCTCTGCGCGGAAGGGGTCGTGGGGCCTCTAGGATCCGCGGCGGCCGCAGGCGGGGCCTCTGCCCTTACCCTCCCCCTCCCGTCCCCTCCGCACACGCCCGCCTCAGGATCAGCCAATCGCAGACCGCTTTGCTGAGCGGGGCGGTGCGGGCTGGACCTATGGGGTAGCGGGTTGTTGGGCTGCGGTGCCGCAGGCCGCACCCAGCTCCGGCAGCGGGGGCAGCGCCCGGGGCTGAGGGGGCGTAGAGGCCGGGCGGGCCGGAGCTGCGGGCTGGGGAGTGCGCGGCGGACAGGGGGCGGAGCCCGAGCCCCAGCCCGAGCGGGAGCCGGAGCCGACGAGCGGCGGCCGCACTCGGACCTGGGAGCCCGTGCGCTGGCCTGCGATTCGCCCCTGAGGTGAGGCCCGCGCGCAGGGGCGGCGGCGGGGTCCGGAGCGCGGCGGAGCGGCCCCGGGGCTGCAGGCCGGGCCGCGGGGCCTGAGGCGGCGGCGCGCGGGAGGCCGGGCGGCGGCGGGCGGCCCGCGGGGGCCTCAGCGGAGTGTGGAAGCTGCGCCGGGCGAGGCGCTGGCGGGTCTCCAATCGGGCGCGGGGGCGCGCTGGGAGGGGTCCCCGCGCTGCGGCCGTCAGCCGTGACCGGGTGCGGGGGGGACGGTGCTCTGCACGTCCCCTGCACTCGGTCTTCTCCGTGGGAGCGCCCCGGCAGCTCGCCCGTGGGCCGGGTGGTGGGCGTCGGGGGTCCGCGAGGGAGGGGAGGCGGCTCGGGACCGGACGCTGGGTCGGCGGGTGCTGGCGACGGCCCCCTCTGTGGCCTGCAGCGCCGACGGCTTCGGGCTCGGGCACGGTCGCGAGCATCCGGTGCTGCCTGTGGGCTCTGGCGTTTTCACAGACGACAGGGTCTGCCGGCCAGACCTGCCTGCAGATGGTAGTTACTGAGGGGGCCGTCGGCCATCGCCTTCCGCCCCCTCTGTGCTCCCGTTTTCGTTGGTTTGGGGAGGTTTCAGAGGGCTTCTGCCTCAGTAACATTTGTTTGTATTCTTGTAACGGCGGTTCAGGGTATTTTGTGGGTGGTTTGTGTTCCCTTCTTGCATACCTACCTTGAAATAAATCTTTTGGTTAACCTGAAACTGCTGGTGGTGTGATTGTATAATTTTATGCCTAAATGACCTAAAGCAACTGTTAGATTCCTAAGGATAAAAACGCGTCTGATGGCTGTAGGCACTGGTGGGAAGTTATGACAGAAAGGTTTTTTCCCGTCTGTGTGAAAAATGCATTGAAGTCTTAGTGGGGATAAGAAGTAGGCTCGGTCCACTCCGTCTCCTTTGCAAAACCTCCGTAGAGGCCTCCGGGGAGGCGAGTGGGCGTGGAGGAGCGAGAGGTCGGCGGGCGCCCGAGAGGGGAGGGCGTATCTGGGCAGGAGGGGGAGTCCCGTAGGCGTGAGATTGTAAAGTTCAGCCTTCAGTTAATGGGCGGATGCTAGCGATGTATCCATTGGTTTTTAAAATCCAAAATTTTAATACATCTCTCACTTCGGACTGTGGGGAAAACTAGAATAGTAAATAGTAAGGTTTTTTTTTTTTAAGTTTATTTATTTTTGAGAGAGAGTGAGAGAGAGAGACCGAGAGAGCAAGCAGGGGAGGGGCAGAGAGAGAGGGGGAGAGAATCTCGAGCAGGCTCTGCACTGTCGGCATGGAACTCGATGCTGCGCTTGAACTCTCGGACTGTGAGATGGTGACCTGAGCTGACACGGAGAGTCTGATGCCTCACCGAGCCACCCAGGTGCCCCTGCAAGGTGTTTTTTAAGGAAGTGAATGGTTTTGGCAGTCAGAACTGCTTTTCAGAGTTTTGATGTGGTTTGCAGCAGGACAGCTGGTATGATTTGTTTTTACTGCTAGTCGGTATGTTTAGATTTTAGTCACAGAGGCTCACTGAATGCCATGAATCTAAATTCCACCCGGTTTCCGAAAGGTGGGATAGTTTTCTGCCCGAAAGTTAGTTTATACAGCTGGCCATTTTCTCCTTTAACCCTTTGACGTTATCTGGTACTGATAAGGCTGTGTTTGGCGTTCAGCTTTGTGTTGCTGATTTTACCATAAAGGCCGTTTCTGTAGATAATAGTAACCAGTTCTTTCAAGTAGCCCTCGTATTGTCGGAAAAGTAAATACTGAAGCGCTTTAAAAGATACTTTAAAAAGTATTGTTAGAAAAACACATATCCGACCAGTGTTAAAATTTACCTTGACTGACTCAATTTTTAACAGTTTGACAATTAATAAAAAAGATGTGTTTATCATATGCAACTTAAAGCATAAGTTGACTTATTTTACATGTTTAATTGTTCTCATGGACGGGTAGAGAGAATGGTGTAGTAATCTCCTGCTTACCCTTATTCAGCTTCAACAGGTATTAATAGCCAGGTTTTTTTTGTAAGTTTATTATTTTTTGAGAGAGAGGGAGGGAAGAAGGGAGGGACAGAGGATCCTGAGCAAGCTCCTTACTGTCAGCATGGACCCCGAAGCGGGAAGTCACAAACCGTGAGATCATGACCTGAGCTGAAATCGAGAGTTGGATGCTTGACCGACTGAGCCACCCAGGGGCCCCAGTCTTTTTAGAGAGAGCACAAGCAAGGGAGGGGCAGAGAGAGAGGGAGGGAGGGAGAAGCCCAAGCAGGTTCTGAGCTGTCAGTGCAGAGCCCAACGTTTTTGATCTTCATTCTGGTGTGACACACTCCCCAGGCTCATCTTGTGCGTTAGTGTCCCAAGCCCTGGAATCATCCATTTCTCCAGGGGGCCTTGGTTTCTTTTAATGAAAAACAGTGTTTAGTAATGACCGTCCGTTCCCTGGGGTAGTTCTCTGGTACTAGGTTGGTCACTGTTTTTAGGTCTTTTCAGTGCACAGATCACGGGTTACTGTACAGAGATCTGCTTAACCTTCTTGATCTTACACCTGTGTCTTTTTTTCTTCCAAGACAAACACCTTGATTCTAACTACTCACTGTTTTATCCCACACCGTACACATCTGAGTCTCAGAAGAAGAATATGAAAACTACTATTAAATAATAAAACTTGAATCGTTTTGCACCCCCATGAGGGATATAAAGTCAAATTAGTGTGTTTTAAGGTCACTTAGAGGGGCACCTGGGTGACTCAGTTGGGTGAGCGTTTGACTTTTGGTTTTGGCTCAGGTCATGATCTCATGGGTTCATCGGTTCGTGGGTTCAAGCCCCATGTTGGGCTCTGTGCTGAGTGTGGGAAGCCTACTTGGGATCCTCTCTCTTCCTCTCTCTCTGCCCCTCCCCTCCCACAATAAATAAGTAAACTTAAAAAAAAAGTCACTTAGAATAGTCTGATTTTGCTACTACTGAGTGCATAGTTTTTTTTTTTTTTCTTTCTTTCAATATTTAGGGACTGTTTTAAAAATATTTTACTTTATGCTTATGTAAAATACTAAAAGGCTTTCAAAATCAAATGTATGAAACAAGGTATAGGCAGAGAAGCTTCCTTTTGTCCCTTCATCTTCACCTATTCTCTTGTACATTTTAATTTTATGGTTACGTTCTTACCTCCTCTTTATTAGATGGAAAGTAGTATACACATTATCTCATGGTGCTTTAAAAGGTCTCTTTTAGTTGTGGTAAAATACACATAACATAAAATTTACCATCTTAGCCATTTATAGATGTACAGTTCAGCAGTGTATACACGTTGTGGTGTTGCACAGCCGTCACTGCCATCCATCCCCGACCCCACTCATCTTCTAGAACTGGGACTCTGTGCCCATGAAGCAATATCCCCACCTTCTCCCTTGCCCTCAGCCCGTCTCTGTTCTTTCTTTCTGTCTCTATGATTTTAACTGCTCTAGAGACCCCGTGTAAGTGGAACCATGCGGTATTTGTCCTCTTGTGACCGGCTGACTTCACCGAACATAATGTCCTCCAGGTTCATCCGTGAGGTGGCAGGAGGCAGGATGTCTTTCTTATTGAAGACGGGATAATACTCCATTATGTAGATTTACCACATAAGTGCCTTTTAACGAATACTCAACATAAAAATCTTATCCATTAATGAACTTTTTTCCCTTATAGTATGAGTTAATGAGAATTTCCTGTTACATTTTAAGTTGTCAGATTGGAAGGAAATACTTCACATCAGACTCAGAAATTCAGTTGACTAGACTTTAGTCTTCTTTATTTGGTCGTTGACAGCTACAGATATTAGCTTTTGCATTTTTCTTTTTTTAAATAGCTGCCATTTCAGCTCCTCAGCTACAGCAGTACTGTTTCTTGTTGGTTTGAGCAAAGTCCATTTCCGAGATAGAATCCTCTAACTCATAATGACATGACTCCATTATAAATCAGTTTGTTAACATTACATTGTAGTAATCTATGTTTCTCACCCTACCTATTGTTCTGTCACCTGTTATCTGTGTATATGTCCCCTAAACTCTGAAATATTTAAGCTGTAAAGTCTAAAATATTAGACCTGTAGATTCTAAGGGGGTGAAAAACAGTGCCTATACCTGTAGTTATTAATGCTCTTTTGCTAACATCAGTTTTGTCAATTCTGCTTCCATCATGCATCCTGAACCAGTCCTGTGCCATCTCCGCTGTCACCACCTGGGGCCCAGCAGCCGTCACATCTCCCTTGGACCAGCACAGCAGCTTCCAGCTGGTTTCCCTGCATCCTTCCTACCCGTTCTCTACATTTCAGCCAGGGTGATTTATTCATGTAATATAAATTAGATCACGTTCCGTCTTGGCTTGAAACCTTTCAAGGACCGATAAAAGTGGCTGCCTTTCGGGACAGGGAACTGTGGCTGAGGGATGACGTGGGAGGGAGAATTACTCTTGATTGGATAAGCTTATATATCTTTGGATATATGTTTTAGTTGACATAGTTGGATTATGTACTCAGAATAAAATAAGTCATCTTACAAACAAAAACCCAGTGACTTCCCATTATATTTAATGACAGAATCCAAATTTTTGTCATGATCTCCAAGCTCACTTTCTGTCATTTTTCTGCTCGCTCGTTTATGCGGCATTTACAGTGGTTTTCCTGGAGCCCTGCTCTTCCCATTTAGGGACTCGCACATTGATCTCTTTGCCTAGAGTGAACACTTCTGTTCCACTCTGCGTGGCCAGCTCCTTCTCTTTCAGGCCCCTGCATAAAGTCCCTTAAAGAGAGTCTCCCTATCCTGCTGCCCTCTTTCAGTAGGTTTCCCCTGTTACTTACTAACTCAGACACTTCTTGTGTTCTTCAGTTTTAATGATTTGTCTGTTTACCCAGGTTTTTTCTTCCACAACAAAGATACTTTATGAAGGCATAGAGCATATTTATCTGCTGTTTAAGCTGGCCCCTTTGTGTTTTTGCTAGAATGAGCTCTGAGTCGTAGACTAGACCATGACACTTTCCTGCTTAGAGCTTTTCAGCAATTTCCCTTGGTCCGTAAGTCCCGAGCTCCTGGACCAGGCCTTCAAGGTTTGGCCTCTTCCCTCATACAGCTCCTGCTTTATGTCTTACGACACCTTGGCTTCGCTTCCCGCTCTGCTCTGAGCATGGCAACAGGCACACAGTAGGTGCCCAGTAAATATTTGTGGAATGAGTGATTTACGAGTCAATCTCTTTAAGTCTTTGGGAAATTAAGTCACACTCTCAGGAAAATGATAGCTAAAAACATAAGGTCATAAAGCTTCAGGGAAGGCTACATAAAGAAGGTAGAGTTTAAACTTACCCTTGAAAGCTGGGTACAGTGGGTAAAGGGAAAGTAGTCTGTGAAGGAGAAATGGAAGATTTTTTTAAGACTAAATTTTTTGTCACCGTGCGTTATGGCTATGGTTTAAACCACCAGTGTGAATCCCGTCTAGACCTGTTGAATTCTGACCTTGGACCAGGTGATTCAGACATATTCCCCATTAAGAATCACTCTTCTACGGCCTTGCTCTTAGGAACAGTGGTCCCCCATTCAGTCAGTGTTGAGTGGGCCCAGGACTATGGAGGTGGCGTTACTTCCACCTTGGGTGCGTGTATCCTCTTAAGTGCCTCTGATTTTCCTCTGAGGTTTGTCCTTCTCTCTGCTTAAATGACTGTCGGAAACCAGGAATATGCTTTCAATTAGCAAGATAGAATTTCTAAAATTGAGTTTATAAACTAGAATTTTCATCTTTTTAAGTACTTGCTATATGCCAGGCATTGTGCTTTTATGTAGTATCTCATTTAATCCTTACAACAATCCTGTCCATTGCTGATGAGGTTATCTTTTTTTTTTCCCAGATGAAAACACTGAGGGAGTGTGATTGCCAAGGTCAGACGGTTAGGTGGTGGAACTGGGATTCAAACCCAGGGTGTCTGCCTTCCTTCTGTATACTTTCTCAGGTCTCACACTGTAGGCACTTGATTATAACTGTTGGTCCTGGTCTTCCCTGTGAGGGCAAGGGCTGTGCCTCACTGCTGCTGTCTTCTCTGAGTCCAGCACAACGCCTGGCACAGAGCAGGGCCTCAAGAAATAGTTGTCCTGTTAATAATTTTCAGTTATTTTTTAAAAGCTTACTTGTGAGGAGTAACGTTCATGGCAGATTGTTAAAAGTGGCATGGCCTACTTTTAACCCAACCCTTAAAGCAGTGGTTGGCAAATTCTCTGCAAAGGGCCAGATGATAGGTATTTCGGCTTTGAGAGTTGTAAGGTCTCTGTCGCAACTACTGAGCTCTGCTGCTGTTGCAGGAAGTAGTCATACGCAGTATGCAAGTGAAGGTGCGTGACATTCCAATAAAACCTTCTTTGTGGACACCGAGATTTGAATTGATTTGCATGTCTATCATCTGTTATTATTTATGTTTAATATTACTATTTTTTCAATTTTTAAATAATTAATCTTAACTTGCGGCCCTTATAAAAGCATCTGGCTCGGGGTGGGGTGGGGATCATCATTTGCTGATTTCTGGCCAGAGTCTAAATTATATCATTAGATCGCACTAGACCTCTGAATTGAATTGAACTGAATTGTTTTGTCTGCCAGTGTTCTGTTCCATCTGTTAAGGAACGGTGTGCGTGAAACACTGTTTTGAAATACCGTGTCTTATTGGGTGTAGGGCAGTTGTTGGGGGCCTGTCCCTTATAATAAATGGAAAACAGACTGTTGCTTGTTTTCATGAAGAAATCTGCTTTTTTTTCTTTGAATAGAATTCTCCACTTTATTTTTCCAGTTCCAAAAGTCCCAGAATGAACTTTTGTATTTTATATTTTCCCTTTAATATATTTCAATTGTGCTTTAATAGAAGGAGCTATTTGGAATTAGAAAGCTCTGGTTACACCTAGCAGTGTAATTTTCTTTGCCAGATTAACCTTGTTTCCTGAGTTGTAAAACAGGAGCTGTTTCCTACTTCATTTGTCGTGTTTATGGGGATTAGATATAACGGAAGTGAACTGGTAGCATTATACCCGGCCCAGAGGTTGTAGTAAATTCTTAGATGCACTCCCAACAAATACTTATCTCCTGCCTTTTGGGTACTAAGAAAGCAGGCGCTCGGTGTGTTACATCTGATCTAGCCAGATGAGATGAGGTGTTTAAGAAAAAATTCAGAGGTGCTATTGCCACGGAAGTTTGCTATTCAGAGGTGTAGATTTGAGCCAGAAGACTTGGCACTCAAAAACCATTAGGCTAATAACCCTTTTAATTTTTACTTTTTCAAAAGGCGTTGCTTCAGTGTGTTTTTGCTTGCATCATTTCCTGCAAGAAATCTGCTCCCATCCTCATTTTTGTTCTTTTATGTGACATGTCCTTTTTTTCTGGCTGCTTTTAAGATTTTCCCTGGTTTTGAGCAACTGTATTTTGATGTGCCTCTGTGCACATGTTTTTTGTGCTTGTGGGGTCCATTGAGCTTTTTCTTGGATCTGTGAGGTTATAGTGTTCATCAACTATATATAGATTTGGGAAAATTTTGGCCATTATTTTTCACACTTTTTTCTGTTCCTTCTCTATGTCGTCTGCTTTGAGGGCTCCAATTCCATGGATGTTACCATTAAAAGTTACCCCACATCTCACTGCTGTCCATTTATTTGATTGTCTTTTTTCTGTAGGTTTCATTTTGGATAATTTTTATTACTATATCTTCACATTCACTAATTTTTCTTGAGCAGTGTTTAATCTACCATCAGTCTTGTTCTATGTAATTTTTCATCTTACACATTGTAGCTTTCATCTTTATTTTTTATTTTTATTTTTTACTTGCATACATATATATTTTAAATATAATTTATTGTCAAGTTAGCTTACATACAGTGTATACAGTGTGCTCTTGGCTTCGGGAATAGATTCCCATGATTCATCGCTTACATACAACACCCAGTGCCCAACCAACAAGTGCCTTCCTCAGTGTCCATCACTCATTTCCCATCTCCCCCATGCACCTCCCCGCAGCCCTTAGTTTGTTCTCTGTGTTTAAAAGTCTCTTATGGTTTGCTTCCCTCTCTGTTTGAAACTGTTTTTTCCCCTTCCCTTCCTCTATGGTCTTCTGTTAAGTTTCTCAAATTCCACATATGAGGGAAAATATGATCTCTATTTTTCTCTTACTGCCTTATTTCACTCAGCATAATACCCTCCAGTTTCATCCACATTGCTGCAGATGGCCAGATTTCATTCTTTCTCATTTTAAGTAGTATTCCATTGTATATATAAACCACATCTTTATCCATTGACATTTGGGCTTTTCCCATAATTTGGCAATTGTTGATATCGCTGCTATAAACACTGGGCGCTGCATGCGCCCCTAGGAATCAGGTGCATGTATCCTTGTAGCTTTCATCTTTAGAAGTTCTGTTTGTATCAGGGGCGCCTGGGTGGCTCAGTCAGTTAAACGTCCAACTTTGGCTAAGGTCATGATCTCATGGTTTGTGAATTTGAGTCCCACGTTAGGCTCTGTGCTGACAGCCAGGAGCCTGGAACTTGCTTCAGGTTCTGTGTCTCCCACTCTCTTTGCCCCTCCCTGGCTTGTGCTGTTTCTGTCTCTCTCAAAAATGAACATTAAAAAAATTTAAAAAGTTCTATTTCCACATCTTAGTTTATTTTATTTATTTTTGTTAAAAAGTTTAAAATTTATTTTGAGAGAGAGAGCATGAGCAGGGGAGGAGCAAAGAGAGAGAGGGAGAAAGAGAATCCCAAGCAGGCCCTGTGCTCAGTGTAGAACCTGACAAGGGACTCAGTTCCACAACTGTGAGATCATGACCTGAGCTGAAATCAGGAGTTGGATGCTCAGCCGGTTGAGCCACTTAGGCGCCCTTATTTGTACCATTTTTATCTTGCAACCCTCTCCTTAAGATTTTGAAAATACAGAATATAGTTCTACCAACTGTTTTAAGATCTTGTCTGCTAATTTTAACTTCTCTTTCAGTTCTGGGTTAGTTTTGATTATTTTCTCAATATGAGTTATATTTTCCTGTTCTTTGCTTGTTGGTTAAGTTTTTATTACATACCAGGCATTGTAAATTTTACATTGTTGTGTTATGAAGAGTTAATTTTTCCTGTAAATATTCTTGAGGATTGTTCTTTATGTCAGCAACAGGACTTTACAATTTTTCTCGGTGGAAAATTGGTGAATTGCAACATTTTCTTTTTCTTTTTTATAGATTAAGTTCATAGCCTTCTTGAGAATCTAAATTCACTAAAAATATGTACTTCCTTGTGAATCCTATATATTGTTTTGTTTTTATTTTCCAGCGTGCTTTGCAAAGTTATTTTGGCAAGTAGAAGGGATGTCCTTTTTTGAATTCCTATTTTTTAAGGTTTTCAAAACTGAATCTAAGATTTGTTTAGTAACAGAGTAAATATGCTAGTATCCCCTTAGTTTGGTCAGTGCTTACTGGCAGTCACATGTCTCCTTAAAATAGTTAGGAATCTTAACATAGCATAATATTAAACTTTAACAGAACTGTTTAATAGTTAATGCTTATTCTGACCTACATGCAGGAAACTTGAATTGGAAGGAATGAAGCCCTTTTAATTCATTTTGCCCTTTGAGCTTTATTTATTCCAAAAGTACCTTTTTAAATAATTGTTACGGTTGATGATTAATGTACATTGTTTCTGATAGTTGTTAGTTTATAAGTGTTCAGTGTATTTTGACAAAGCTTTTTTTAAATGACTTTATGTTATATAGGAAAAAACTGGCATCTTTAATACAGTAGGACTAGAGTCTGTAGAATATGTATCTTTTAACAGTGCCTTGAGAACTCTCTCTGCCAGGATAAAATAACAACAGTAATTTTTAAAAATCTTACTTTGCAAGCACGTTTTCTGTTCCATGTTAACTTGTGTGTCAGTCCCATCTCTTCACGTGTACTTACCGAGCACCTCTTACTGGTTGGGTATTTTTCTAGGCGGATGGACAGACTCATTCCCCCTCTGGGGAACTATTCTAGAACGAGAGGTAAGGAACGAATGTACGTGAGGTAGTAGTAACCACTGTGGAAATAGAAGAAATAGTGCTGGCAGCAGGATATATTTTCGATGGAGAGCATAGTTGACGGAGGAGGTGACATTTGATCAGAGATCAGATCTGTGTGTGTCTGGGAGCAGGTGGGAGTGGAGATTCATCTCACCACGCGGTGTTTCTTGTTGCCCATCCATGGCAGCTCCCGAATGGGGCAGGCCGCGTGGGCTAGGTGTCACAGCTAGGCTGTGAGCGCGATGGGACAGAGAGTGGTGAAGGTCATTTCCCTGTGTGCCTAATGCCTGCCGCGGGGCAGCGCAGGTATGAAATGGATTTTTTTTGGAGCTCATCTAATAACACCAGCGGTAAAATTACTAATGTTACTGTTGTAGTAGTGTCATGATTATATAAACATTAAATTATAGCAGTAGCCACAGGTAATTTGTATTGAACACTCTGTGGGCAGTATTGCTGTTATCCCGTTTTGCAGATGAGGAAGCTGTGAAGTAACTTTGCCTGAGATCTGAACACAGCCAGACCGGTGGTTTGCACCTCTGCCTCCTTAGGGAGTAGTTACACACAGGAGTGCCTGGCCGGCTCAGTCATTAGAGTGTGCAACTTGATCTCGGGGTGTGGGTTTAAGCTCCACATTGGGCATTGAGCTTACTTAAAAACAAAACAAAACAAAACAACAACATACAAGGAACAGGTTGCAGAAAATTTAATAAATTATATGAGAAAAAAAAACAAGAAATAGCTACACATAATGATATTGATCTTGCTCTGCCTTAATGCGTCTTGGAGAATGCCCAGTGTCAGCACAGAAGTCTGTTTCATTCTCCTCAACAGTATCAGGCATCCTTTTTAACAAGTAGACTATCATGTATTTAATCACTACTGTATTGATAATTGTTTCCAGAGTTTCAGTTAATATTCTTGCATCTCCATCTTTGGACACTCCGAAGTATGTTTGCAGACATCTTCTGAGAAGTGAATTGCCTGGTACGAGGATATTTGCGCCTTGGTTTCCACAGCTGTTTTCAAATTTCGCCCCTTAGAAGTTGTACCAGCTTATACTCCCGCTGGCGGCATGTTTCCCCCAAATGAGAGCGTGTTCCCACGTACCATGGGAGCGAGGCAGCTCCTAGCTTACACAGTTACTGCACGGTACCGAGCAAGCTGTCAGGAAACGGCTGCTACAACACCACTCCTATGGCTGTGAGCCTTTGTCTCTCAACTTCTTTACTAGAAATATCGTAAGCCTAGGAACCGCTTCAGGAGTGTGGGAAAGAGCAGTTCTGCAACCGGCCATAGTAATTTGTGCCCCCCAGATATTGTCACCTGTGTCAGAACAAGTTAGCTCCGTATCCAGCCCCTCTGTAGAGGCTGATGTCAGGGTGGAGCCCGCAGGCTTGCACCAGGCCCCGGCTGCCCGCAGGGAGAGGACACGGTAGGTGTCTGTTCTGTAGGTGCCTTCACAGTAGCCTGCAGTGGCAGCTTTTGCTGTTTGCACGGGGAGGAGAAGGCCATCACTTGAGGGGGACCTTTAGAATATCCTGTCCTGAGCACTTTGTTTGCGCTTCCCTTCTCTTACTCTGAAAGGTTTAAAGTAAATTTGCTTTATGGATTGACTTAGAATGACTTAGGGATCTCTTTACCTAAAAATACGGTTCTTCTCATCTGCCCGCTCTTGCTTGAAATTCCTTGCAGAGGAGATGGAGCAGTGTGGGGTTGTGGAAGGGGCAGGACTTCAGCTGGAAGCTGTGGGTTTATTGCTGGTTAACTGACAGTGATTGAGCAGTAGGTGAAAAAGTCACTTTCCTGCTCTGAGCCGCGGTTTTTTCCATCACAAAATGAAGCAGTTTTAAGATGCAAAAGAGAGGGGCACCTGGGTGGCTCAGTCAGTTAAGCGTCTGACTTTGGCTCAGGTCATGATCTCACGGTTCGTGGGTTCGAGCCCCACGTCAGTTTCTGTGCTGACAGCTCAGAGCCTGGCACCGGCTTCAGATTCTGTGTCTCCCTCTCTCTCTGCCCCTCCCCCCCTCAAATAAACATTAAAAAAAGATAACAAAGGAGAGAATGTATGAAACACTTTGAAAATGCAAATGCCAAATGAAAACCTCTGTCCATACAAATGTTGGTGCGTGAATGTTCACGGTGGCATTATTCTTAATAGCTAAAAAGCAGGAACAACCCCAAATGTCTGTGAACTGACGGATGATACACAAAATGTGGTATACCCACGTAGTGGATTTGGGAACAGTAAGGAATGAAGCGCCGATGCATGCTTCACATGGGTGAACTTGGAAACCTTATGCTGAGCCAGAGAAGCTAGAGAAATGAGGAGAGAGGGAAGGGTACGAATGGGGAGAGACCGAGAGACCGCTGGGGTGTGTGGGGTGTCTTCTCGGGTGTGGAACTTGTTACAAAATTAGATCGTGATGAAGGTTGCAATCTCTGAATAAACGAGAAACCGTGGAAGCGTACGCTTTAACTGGGTGGATTTTATGGTATCTCAGCCCAGCTGTAAATCTGCAGATGCTGCATTAGGAGCTCAGGCTCACCGAAGCGAGCCCGTGGTCGACTGTCCGTGTAAGCGCTTGGGGGTTAGGGATATGGTGTCGGGATGCAATGCCGGTTTTGCCGCTCAGAGTTGTGTGGCCTTGGATCAAGTCGGTGGAGTTCTCTGAGCTCCTTTTCTTATCTGTAGAAGTAGGCGTAGTAACACTAACAGTCCCGCCTGACTAGAAGTGTGGGGCCAACAGGGAGAACTTGGGACTGCTTATGGTGCCCAGGGGTGCTGTCTGTGTGCACTTTCCCTTTTCTTCCTCTTTTCCGGTGTGTATAGACCAGGGAGAAGTGGACGCTAATAGGGAGAGGTACAGAAAAGCAATAGAGAGGCCTGTTTATTAGCTACGACCTTTTTTTTTTTTTTTTAAATCAGAGCTCTGTGCAGAGATCTTTGTGTCACGTACAGCTGTACATTTTTGCAGCTTAGCAAGGACTTTGTGGTTCAACATGTTTTCCAAGATTTAGGGATATTTTAGTTACAGGCGAACCCCGTTCCCAGATGATACCATTAATCAAGTCATTGTTGCATAGGGCTTCAGGCAGGCAGGCAGGGAGGATTAGAAATGGTGCTCGAGTCTCATGAAATGAGCTCCCTTTAGGATTGTCTACTTCAGTAGGAAGGGATGTGACATTAATACACCATCTTTGGGAACTAGAGAACCCCACCGTCCAGATATTCCCTGTCTCAGTTTGTGTGGAGCGTCGTCTCCAGAGACTGAAGCACAATGTATTTTGACAGCATAAACGCCAGGAATGACCTTGACCTAGAGAATCTGGAACATTTAATGTGCTCTGTTTTTTGCCTAGGGTGTTAGACTGATTGTTTTGGGAACCAGGGAATTTCTTCAGGGAAAGGAAGCATTTCTTTTCCAGTTTTTAGTCAAGCGATGAAAGTATGAATTTTCTTTGTCTCTAGTTTCTAAATGATAATAGCATTTAGGAGACTTTTAAATTCACTGAAGGTTTTTTTTTTTTTAATGTTTATTTATTTTTGAGAGACAGAGAGAAAGAGCGGGAGCTGAGGAGAGGCAAAGAGAGGGTGAGACACAGAATCCAAAGCAGGCTCCAGGCTCTGAGCTGTCAGCACAAAGCCCTAGTCGGGGCTCGAACCTATGAACCGTGAGATCATGACCTGAGCCGAAGTTGGACGCATAACCGACTGAGCCACCCAGGCGCCCCTCACTGAACTTTTTAAAAAGACTTCAGTGTACCAGGATTTGTTACTGAGCATTGAGAAGTCGAAGATAACAAGGACAGAGGTTCCACTTGTAGGGCTCATGGCTCTTCAGGTCGGAAGATAAGCCCATGAGGCCGTGCAGGTGCTCCTGCTCGCGTCTTTGGGAAGGACGCGAGGTGGATGCCTGTTAGGGCTGTTGAAAGCATTGAGATGTTTCATGCTACTCACCCACAGTTACTTTTATCATTTATATCTTATAAAAGCCAAGCTAACAGTTCTGAAAAAAATCTAACAGTTCTGTTTTAAAGTATATTTTAATTTTTCTTGGTGGGTGATTTCCATTTTTATTACTTCATAATGCATTAGGATGAAGTAGAGTCCTCATGAAAATAGTGCAGATTTTCGTGACTACAACTATGGGAGATTGCCAGTACTTTTTTTTTTGTTATTGTTATTTGTACATTATTTCAGCTTTTGAGGCCATTGACCCCAGATTCATGTGCTTGAAAAAAGCCATGACATCATCTTCATTCCCAGGAAGAATCAAGGCTGCGTGTCTTGCCAGAGTAGATACATGAATTACATTTTGAGATGTGATGTACATACATTTTTTTCCCCTGAAAGGACTTGTGGTTTGTGCTTTTAAACTCAGGTAATCAGCACATTTCTAGCTGTAGCTATAATCTGACTTTCAGAATTGTTCTAAGGATTAAGCATACGGAAGTGGAGGGGTGCTCCTCTGAGCTGCAGAAGGAATGGTGCGGCGCCTAAGATAAAAGATGAAACACGAGTCACGTTTGTTGAATTTGTCCAGTCAGCAGTGGCGATCTTCTTGCTGGTCTTGCCGTTCCTGGACCCACAGCGCTCCGTGCCTTCCACGATATTCTGCCCTCCTTCACTTGCTGGAGACCCCCTGCTTGCCATCTGCCCACTCAGTCTTGGCAGTGCAGATGAAAAACTGGGAGCCGTTCGTGTTGGGTCCAGCATTTGCCGTGGACGAGATGCCAGGACCTGTGCGCTTCAGGATGAAATTCTCATCATCAAATTTCTCCCCCTAGATGGACTGGCCACCGGTGCCATCGTGGCGTGTGAAGTCACCACCCTGGTGTATAAATCCCAGAATAATCCTGTGGAAGCAGGAACCTTTATAACCAAATTCTTTCTCCCCAGTGCTCAAAGCACAAAAGTTCTCTCCTGTCTTTGGAACTTTGGCTGTAAACAGCTTGAAGAAATGTGGCCCAAGGGCTCACCATCCACAGTGATGTCTAAGAACACAGTGGCATTGGCCATGGCTGGGCCACTCGGGGAGGCTCTGGGGTGTCAGCACTGGCACACTCACTATTCTTACCTGCCTGTAATTCCAGTGAGTGTGTAGTGGGCTTCCTTCCTCTGTCTCTTCTGCCACAGTGTGTAGCTCTGTGTCTCCCTGTGCTGGTCTCTGGGGGAGGTTTTCAAATCTTTCTTTTAATTTACTAATTCCTCTTTATCTGTGTCAAAGCTGTATTAATTCATTAGTTGATTTGTAAGGAACTTTTTTTGATATTTTATTTCTGGAAGTTCTGTTAGGTTTCTTTTTCAACTCTGCTCATTTTTGATATAGTCTCTGAGGCTAGTCCTATTTGTGGTTATTTTTTTAACATTTCGTACATAGTTATTCTGTGTTCTGTACCCAAAATCTTTGAGGGTCTAAATGTATGGTTTATTATTTCTGATGATGGGGTCACTCATGGAGATTGGTTTTGGGTTTGTTGAATTTTTGACTAAGACCTTATATTTGATTGACTAACCTGGAGAAAACCTAGGGATCATCGTTGAGGATGTTTTTCCTGAGAAGACTGTGTTTACTTCCACCATGAGCCAGAGACCATTCTGCTGTCTCCAGAGTTCTAGCACATTAGTTCCTTCTTTTATTTGCCTTCAGCAATGCTCATTTTTGGTATTTGACCTCTGGTAATGCTGCCCCTTGTGAGTGAGTCCCATTTGGAGTTACTAGTTCCATTCTCCTGGGTTTGGGCCTTGTTTTGTTTTGTTTTGTTTAGCCTTTGGAGGTTTCATATATGTATGTGTGAATAGCAGTTGTTTTTATGGACAATCTTACTGAGTGGTAGGGCCTCTCAAATAATTGCCGTACTTGATCTCCAAGTGGTAATTACTAGTAATGGAAATAGTGGTTGTGAATGTGGAACAGTGGTTTAGAACTTAGCAAAGCGTATTCCGTGTGAGGTGATTGTAAAATGCACACTTTCGAGGGTCAGTGGAGTGAGTGAGATGTGTTGGCAGTCTTGGCATAGGGAGGAGCCGGCTCTAGCTTGGCTAGTGTGTGAGAGACTTTGGTAGTAAAGTCATGACTTTGCAAAGTTCCTTCTGGTGCTAAAAATGTGCGCTTCTAAGGTTTTGTTTCACTGCCCTTTCCCCCCCTATTATTAATAAGCATTACTTAAGGTCTATGCTCCGAGCACTGTGTTGGGAATGTCAGAAAGTAAAGTGGTGTAGCTCTTGCCGGCGGTAAGCTTGCGGTCCCGCCTCTGTATTAAAAAGCGACAGTACAGGGCAGTGATGCCGGCTGTCAGAGGGAACTCTCAGCAGTGCTGAGTAAATTCACTCATTTAATCTTAAACCAGGGAAGTAGATAATGCTATCGTTCTCATTTTACAGACGAAGAAACTAAAGCTTATATATAGAGATGAAGAAATGTGCCCAAGGATGACCGGAGCTAGTAAGTGATGAACCGAGATCAGGATCCAGGCGGTTCGGCCCTGGGGTCTACACTCTAATGTGAATTTAGTGGGGTTTATTAATCAGTTAGCATTGAGAGGCAGATGGAATTTTGTTGAAGACCCAAGCCAGATTCTTTCTGTACCAGTCTTATCAGATGGATTTTGGAAATATGAACAGCATAGAGTGCACTGAAGTTCACTTAAATTTGTTTAGTTAAACAGATGGTTGGTTGGCTTATCTTTAGTTGCCTCGCCCGGCATTGTTTTCAGAACCCCACCCGTCAGTTTCAGTAAGCCACACCAGAATATTGGTTGAGGGATGGAGTTAAAGTGAGAAGTCTCAATTAAGAGTACTACTGTGTGTTGATACAGATTGAGTACAGGAATTTTTAGTTAAAATATAAAAAGGTAAAATAAGATAAGTTTATAATAGAACACTTTAATTTTTAATTAAAATAATGTGTTTTAACATTTAGTTGGTTAAACTGAATGTTCTTGAAATTTTTGAAGTGAGTTTTTGGCATATTACTTTTGTATTCCTGTCAGAATAATTAAAGATAATTAAAATAGTTCCTATTTATCGGATATCCACTCTGTGTCAGACATTGTGCTAAATATTTTACATTTATTGTTTCTGATTGCCCCAACAACCTGGGGACATACGACTGGAGTGTATTTCCTTACAGATGAGGACACAGAGGTGCAGGTCAGGTGGTGTAGACGTGAGGAAGCGGTGGGGTGCTGTTGTCCCAGAGCTGGTCTGTGCGCCCCGGGGCCTGTCGGGAGGGAACCAGCTCAAGTGTCTCTGTGGAGAGGCGATTATCGGCGATGAGATAACTGGAAAATGTCACTCATGAAAATAAATTCCGGATGGATTAAGGACACGTGTTTATAATTATAGAGACTGCGGGAAAGCACGATAGAATGTTTATTAGAGATGATTCCCGAAAACCATCCTGGAATGTTTGTGGAACCTGCGTCTGTGAAAGAATGAGCAGAGGGAGACATTTGCAGACCTCAGTCTGCATGATTAGTGTTATGCATCACATATTTGCTCACTGAAAAATAAAACTATAGAAGGTTATAGTCTGGGAATCAAATATGACAAAAGGTCAATAAGTATAAGATTTTTTTTAATTTGTAGGAGTAACTACATCAAGAGTTGAGAGGCAGGTGGACAAAGAAATTAATAGGCCCTGTGGGAAATTTGAGATGTAAACAAACACATGAAAAACATTCATCCTCACCTACAGGTCAGAGAACTGACAGAGCAGCCACTTCGATCTACCAGAGCAGGGAAATTTCCGTGATACCTCTGCTTCCTTTTCAGAGTATGTGAGCCAAAAAGGAAGTAAAACTTTATATTTAACCGTAATCCATTTGGGGATTTCTTTTACTGCGTATGTTCCTTTCCACCATCAGGTTTACCTTTTAGGCAGTTGTTTTAGAGAAATAGTTTTCCACTATTTCATTTGCAACTGCTTTTTGAGCTCTGACCCTAGGCAAGGCCCTGCAACTAGCATTTTCTGAAGGGGTCATATTTTCTGGGATGTTTATTTTATTTGCCATGTTACAATTATTCGAGAATGCTTTGGATTAAAACAAATTTTTTTTAATGTTTATTTATTTGTGGAAGACAGAGGATGAGTAGGGGAGGGGCAGAGAAAGAATGAGACTCACAACCTGAAAGCAGGCTCCAGGCTCTGAGCTGTTGGCACAGACAGCTCAGAGCCCGATGTGGGGCTCAAACTCATGAACTGAGAGACCATGACCTGAGCCAAAGTCGGATGCTTAACTGACTGAGCCACCCAGGCGCCCCAAGAGTGCTTTGCATTTTTACTGGCTTGTTAAAATATGCTGTAGTTTTTCAGAAGTGTTCTGAACAGTTGTGTGGAAATAATTTTGAAGTATAGTATGCCATGCTTTTGGGACCTGAATAGAATTGCCTCCCCTAAGTTAAACAGAACATTGATGTTCATTTGAAGCTTGGGTCAGAACACTTTGATGGGTTGTTTTTTTATTATATAACCACAAGAAGGTCAGACTCTGAAACCAAGGCTCAAGATTTTCCTAGACACATAGTACTTAATACTTGGAAAAGAATGAATTATTTGCTCATTTCAAAGGTGGGTTAAGTTTAGGTTAAAGGTGCTAGTATTACTTAGGTATTAAATGACAGAATGAAAGGGATAAACTTTTTTTTCTCCTTTGAAAAGAGCTATTGGCTTCTGCTGGTCTTAAACAGGATCTCCTATAGGGACATACCATTAATGTTCACCCTGTATCTGTAATTTCTTCCACAGTCCAGTTACTAATGGCCACTTAACATGTCTGGGTAAAATCAACAGTAAGTGGTTTCCAGAATGTGACTCTTTTCGACTTTCCTCCAAGTTTTTTTCCTTCTTGAATTAAAAAGATTTTCTTTCTAAAATTTTAATCAATAGCCACATGATTTTAAGGTTTTATTTATTTATTTATTTATTTATTTATTAAAGTAAACTCCACACCCATCGTGGGGCTTGAACTCACAGTCCTGAGATCAAGATTCACATGCTCTACCAATTGAGCCAGCCAGGTGCCCCATGATTTTAAGGTTTTAAAAGCACCTATGCATATACAGATGTTAAGTAGTTCTTGTTTTTAGTCATTTTGTTTTCATTTTTAACCAAAAGAGGTATGCAAAATTTATAGGGTTTCCCTCAATCCCAAAATATTTATTGCTTTTTAAAATATGGGGTTTATATTTGAGAGCTATTGACATTCATTTATGTACATACAATGATTCTAGAGAATTTTAACTACCAAAGATTGATTTGTTCAGTATTTATTAGTATTAAGTATGTTTTATTATATTTGAGGATTTTGAAAATTGGCAATTTTATTAATTAAAATATTCAGTTAACTAGATCTTTCTGTTTAATAGCCATGTCTGTCTACTCAGTAACTTCCGGGAGCTCCTCTGAAAGTCTAGATCTGGCTTGGTGGGTGGGATGTGAACAATGACGCCATCTGTCACCGAGGGAAGGTGTTTTCAGGCACCAGCTGTCATGATTACACTGACAGGTGCACGGGACTTCATCAGACAGACGTCATGTTGAGCAGTTGTGTTCACTCACAGTTGTGTGAGATATTACTACTGACTCCTTCCAACCAGGAAAAATCTGAGATACAAATAGTGAGCTTGTCCAGGATACCCTCCTGGTAAGTATCTGGGCTGGGTTTGAACCCTGGGAACAGTCCTCCCTTCCTCCCATTAAGCATTGCTGTCCTTTCCACAGTTGTGGGACCTGAGGGTGGTCCACCTCACGGTCTTTCTTACCATACACTGCCTCCCTTAGAATGTGGATTTCAGGTGGATTACAGGTGGGACAGGAGCCGTGGGATCACTCAGAGTTAGCCGAGCAAACAGTCTGTTCTTATTTCAGCCAACAGATTACTAGGGGTTGTGGAGTGAAAGAGCGGACCACAGAAGCCTCTGTCTAGCCATGCTGGCCTCTGTCACCGTGGTGTACTTGTTACATGGCTGCAGTGATATTTTGTACAGGTCGTTTGAATAACTTAAAGTATTGCCCATGTCCTACATTTTGCTCTTAACATCATTTTTATGACTAAATACTTCTCCATTCTACTCCTTTGTAACATTAAACTCTGCACCTCATATTGATTCATATATTTTTCAGGGGAAACATTCTCATGCTAGTGTTGTAGACAGTCCCTCCTAATGTGTTCAACCAGGTTGCGAGTGGGTTTTTTTCCTCCTTACCAAACCTGTATAGAATTTTCTATACTCTCACACGTCTGGCCAACTTGTGCTTCCCGTCTCGCTCGGCTAGATCTTCTGCAGTCTTTATGAGCCTCATTCTATTACCACGCACACTTCGTTGTGAGGTCTGGAATTCTTTCTTATTTTCTGGCCTCTGGGAGTTATACTTGCTTGAACCTTCAAATCTTGTCAGCTAGAGAGAGACACATAGAGCTACTGGCTTTGCTTTGTATGCCAACTTTGGGAATTGACGTAATTCTTGGAAAGGTAAAACCCAGGCACCTCAAAGCAAAAAACCCAGTTTGATATACAGATTGTCCATTTGCTCTCTGGAACTTCCTTGTGACTGGCAGACGGAGATTTGGAATCTGTTTAGTTAGCTGCTTGTGTCCCCAGAGTCTCTTCAGTCATACGTCACTTGTGATTAAATGAAGCAAAGTGATGGCTTTTCTTACAGTCAGATGCTCTAGAATCCAAATGCTTAGATTAGCATTGCCAGTCCAGAATGTTACATTGGACATGTCTGTCTGTCTCTCTCTCCCCCTATATTTATGTGTGTAAAGTGTGAGCCTGTGAATACAGGAGTGAATGGTACAGATGAGTCTTTCGCCCTGTCGGGTTTATATTCTGTTAGCGAGAGAGTAATACTAATTTCTGACAGTAATGCTAAGAACGAGCACTTGAATGCTTCCTGTGTGTCAGATACTTGTTTCTAAGCATTTTACATGCTTTGAGGTGGTGTTGTCATTTAGCCTTATTTCACATGTGGGAAATGAGGCCAGAGAAGTTAAGAAAATTTCCCAAGCGTACAAGCTGAGCTGGAATTTGAATGCAAGCAGTCTGACTCCAGAGTCTGTGCTCTGAAAGTGGTGATGAGTACATTGATGGCAAAGATTTGAGAGAGGTGGGAGTAGGGGCTACTCTAGGGTATGCGGGGAAACTAATCTCAAAACTTGAGAGGTGAAATTTGACTAAAAACTTACTCCTAAAATGTGGAGTAAGACACTCAGCGAAGCTGGAATAAGTTTCTTGTGGACAGAGAGAAGAGCAAGAGTCAAGCTGTCAGGCAGGGAGGGGTTGGGGGTGTTCGTGGACAGAAGGGAGGCTAGCGTATCTGGGACGTCATGGCAGAGAGATGGGAGGGGGCCAACCTGAGAGGGTCCCTGCCGGCTATGGTCAGGATTTCAGATTTTATTCCAGGGACGGTGGGAAGCCATCTGTGGGTGTTAAGCAGGGGCAGGACATGGTTTGATTACATTTTTATGGAGAATAAGTTATAGGAGTTGGAGGGTAGAAGCAGGGAGACAAAACTAGGGAAAGATGGAGTCCTGTTTTGGACAAGTTAGGTTTGAGTGGGCCTTTTCGTATCTTTGCTTATTTACCAGAATGTGAATGAAATATTTTAATGCTTAAAGAAAATGATGAGACCAGGCAAATGGCGGTCCTCAGTCCTGGCCTTGGCTCTGGCTGCCCCTGTGCCCAGAGTGTCTGAACACCCTCACCATCTGTGATGTCACCTTCCCCAGAGTCCTCTTCTGCCCTCCTCCTTAATGTCGGCGACATGCTCCCTGCCTCCTTGTCCTCCCGGTTCCCTCCCGCAGCACTTCTCCCCTTGCAACGCGACTGCCTGGCTCCTCTGCCAGGGTCTGTCGCTTCTGTCTGCGGGCTAAGTGCAGAGCCTTTTCGAGTTGGGATTGGCCCCTCCACTGCAGTAGTGTCTTGTCTATTGAAATGGCACCATTTTGAAAAGTAAACACTAATGAAGGTTTGCAGTTTGAGGCATAATTTTCCTTTGTCTGAATTTAGTTTTAACCTCGTTTTTGGTTTATGATAATTAAGGCTTTTCCTAGTTTCCCCTTTCAGATGTCATCCAGAATTTTTAAAGACTTCAGAGGTTATTTGGATGTTAATATAGTGGTAGTGATAATGAGAAACAAATTATGTATGCGTGTATATATATGTCCTAGGTGTGTCTAGTAATCATAGCAGCTCGTTAATGTGTGTGCAGTGTCTGCCAAACACGGCTAAATGCTCTCCGGACACCATTTCGGATTCTTACAATATTCCTCAGGTTTCCATCACCACATCAAGTTTATAGATGAAGAAACTGAGTCCCAGAGAGACGTTAAAGCAACTTGTCCAGGGTTACACAATTAGTAACTCTCACTTGGCCTTAATCTGACGCTAGACACACAGTAGGCTGCTACTCTCTGCCAGTGATTCCCTGTGTGCTGAGTCTTCTTTTCTGAGCCTCAAGTTTCCCACTTTTAAAATGAAGGAGTCACGGGCGCCTGGGTGGCTCAGTTGGTTTAGCATCCGACTTGGGCTCAGGTCACGATCTTGCGGTCTGTGAGTTTGAGCCCTGCGTCGGGCTCTGTGCTGACAGCTCAGAGCCTGGAGCCTGCTTCGGATTTTGTGTCTCCTTCTTGCTCTGCCCCTCCCCCATTCATGCTTGGTTTCCCTCTGTCTCTCAAAAATGAATAAATGTTAAAAAAATTTTTATAAAACGAAGGGGTCATAGTTAAGGGGTCTACTACAGAGACTTTTACAACATTGAGTTAGAAAGGCTGTAAAGTCCTCATGTCTGCTCTGCTGCCTCCTGACTCCTCAGGCTAACACACTTACAGAGTGCCTCCTGTGCAGCAGGCAGCAGGGTGAGATGCTGTTAGACCTCGGGAATTCAGAAAGCCTGGTCTGTCTCTCCCCATGAGCAAGCTGGACCATGTTCCCCTAATAGCTACAGACTTCAAGGCCAGTGCAATTAGCGGCCTGTTGTTGAGCGCTAAGCCTTGCCTGTCATCCTCTGACACCGAAGGGAGATACATTATATCTGTTTGCTTGCTTAGAGAAGGAAGTGTCCTTTGGTACTTCGAGGGCAGGAACGCCAGTGCTTTTGGCAAGACCACTGGCAAGACGGAAGTCTCGTGGCTGCAAAGTAGAGCCAATATGGACTTAAAGAGGTCTCCACTTGAATCAGCCAGTGCTGGTGTGAAACGTTAACTTGGTTATAAACGATTCTGATACGAACAGAATCATCGAATCATCTCGGAGGAGAGACTGTGAGGGGCTCATTTAACTGGGGCCACCCTACTAAAACATGTAACAATATATATGAAACTATAAGACTGTACACAAATGTTTGGTATCATCATGCTGCCGGAAAAAAATGTACTGTGTACTCTGTTCATTTTATACCTCAGTGATGCTTATTATTTTATTTACCTCTTCATGGTGTTCTATTTAAAATTTTTTCTTTTTTTGTAAATTATGCTTTATTTAAAAATTGTTTTAGGTGTTTTATTTTTGAGAGAGAGAGAAAATGGAAGAGGGGGAGGGGCAGACACAGTATCTGAGGCAGGCTTCAGGCTCCGAGCTTTCAGCACAGAGCCCGATGCAGGGCTCAAACCCATGAACCATGAGATCATGATCTGAGCCAAAGTCGGACACTTAACTGACTGAGCCACCCAGGCGCCCCTATAAGTTACACTAAAAAAATATATATATATATATATATATATATATATATGTATAAACAGTAAAGACTCTCCTGGCCATCTCTGCCCTCCATCTATCCAGATCCTTCTCACTTTTCACAAGGAAACTACCATTTTAAGTTTCTTGTATACTCTTCTTTCATTTCTTTATGCAAATACAAGCAAATATAGGTATTTTCGTATCCCTCCTCTCCCCCATGAAAAGCCACCACACATACGTCATTCTTTGTATTTTGCTTTTTTCACTTGACAGTATATACTTATTTTTGTGAGAACTAGACCATCTAAAAATTTGCCTGCTCATAATTACAGCTTAAAAGGGTTTTTATTCTCCGTCAGCAGGCATAATTACTTTTCAGAGAATATACTTTGGCAGAATTTTACTTAGGCTTATGTTTGTGATTTTAAGCACTTCCTAACTCCAAAGAGGAAAACCTGGCCCTGTTTTCTGAAGTCCCAGAGTAAATAAAGGAGCTCGCAGCTCGACCTTCGCGTGTGCGGAATATGCATTTCGTGGTGCGCTCAGCACTTGTGCCCTCTCAGTCTCTTAGCCCTGGTGGACTCTCTTCAAAGCTTCCTTTTGTCATTTGTCTTCCACAGGAACCAATTACTTCACAAATAGGAACATCTAGTTACTGACCATTACATTTCTGAAAAAAAGGTTTGTTTTTGTGGCCGGTATTTTTAATCTTACCTATAACCCTGCCAGGCTTTCCCACCTTCTCCCTCCTCCCAGGAAAAGAAACAGAAATCCAGCTCAGACCCTTACTTTGTAAGCCACTCTTATGGAATGAAATCCAGGAAGAGTTTTGTTTCAGTAAAACAGGAAACTTTGGAAGACTCCAGTAGTCCAGTAAAAATAAAGTGAAAACTAAAAATAGTAATTGAAGGACTAATAGTAATAGTATCATCAAGGAACAAAAGTGGGGAAAGTCGTTGGCACTATCAAAGGATGAAGTTGAGTTTTGCTCTTGATTATATGTGGTGGTTCAGGGCGTGTGGCTTAGAACGTGTGGATCAGGATAGTAATGGCAGCGGGGACTCCTGTGGAGTGGGGGTTATCTGTTAAATTGTGAGGCACTGTATGTAAAATTCTTTCTCCCAGATTCCTCTCTTGAAGTCTGAATTGCAGCTTCCTTTGTGGAATTTTTCTTTTTTTAATTAAAAAATTTTTATTAACATTTATTTATTTTTGAGAGACAGAGCATGAGCAGGGAGGGGCAGAGAGAGAGGGAGACAAGAATCCGAAAAAGGCTCCAGGCTCTGAGCTGTCAGCCCAGAGCCAATATGGGGCTTGAACTCGCGAATCATGAGATCATGACCTGAGCCAAAGTCGGAAGCCGAACCGACTGAGCCACCCAGGCACACCATGTGGAATTTTTTACTACAAAGCATTTGTTTGGGACGTCGGCTGGCTCAGTGAGTGGAACTTGCAACTCTTGATTTTGGGATTATGAGTTTGAGTTTGAGCCCCGTGTTGGGGATAGAGATTTTTCAGAAATCTTAAAAAAAAAAGAATAAAAGGAAAGCACTTGTTTGAGAGTAAGCTGATCAATATGAGCTCATGTCCCATCTGAAAGTGCTGGAGGTCACTTTATAATTTCTCTGGACAAAAGCAAATTTTGTGAAATCCGCGAAGGAGAATGACTTTGTATTTCTTTTTTTTTTTTTTTTAAAGGTTTTATTTATTTATTTTTTAAATGTTTATTTATTTATGAGACAGAGAGAGACAGAGCATGAGTGGGGGAGGGACAGAGAGAGGGAGACACAGAATGTGAAGCAGGCTCCAGGCTCTGAGCCATCAGCACAGAGCCTGACGCGGGGCTCGAACTCACAGACCGAGAGATCATGACCTGAGCCGAAGTCGGATGCTCAACCAACTGAGCCACCCAGGCGCCCCATGACTTTGTATTTCTTCACCATTCATGCATGCAACAGATCTTCACTGAGGTCTGTTCTGGGCCGAATGGTAGGGGGAGAGTACTCTTTTTCCCTGCCCTTGGCCAGGGTTCAGCTTTCGACTTCTTGTACAGCAGTTGAGGGATGAGCTTGACGTTTGGAGCGAGTGGTCTTGGGACTGTGGCCTGACTTGGCCCTTTATTTATCTTGAGGTCTCAGGAACTTGAAAGTCAGACTCAGTTTTTCACCTGCAAATGGGGAACTTCCACGAGGTTGTTCAAGTGGACGGAGCTGGGCGGAAGCATGGTGCTCTGCAGGGGGCTTGGGCACGCTGCCCTAAAGTTCCTGCGCTGGGCTCCTCCTTGTCCCCTGCATTTTCTAGTTGCATTCTCAGCTGAACCGAGAACTATTAGGTGTGGAGTTTGAGAGTCAGAGAAATAATTATTTTTCTATCCCACTTTCTCATTTTTTCCCCAAGGTGCTCCAGGCTGCATTGTCTCATTTGATTCATTACTTTAGGGAGATGTTTCTACTTTATGGATGAGGACTTGGTCCTTGTTGAAGTCCTACAGTGGAAGGAGTGGGACTGACCACTGATGTCTGGCCCAGGGGCTTGTCCACTGCCTAGTACCAACCCCTGGACTGGAGGGCCCTGTCGTCAGCACATGAAGACAGGCTCCAAACCGTACTCTTATTTTCAAATTCTTGCTTTTCCATTTAAGGCTATGCACCCTTAAATAAGCAACTGGAGGGGCGCCTGGGTGGCTCAGTTGGTTAAGCGGCCTACTTCAGCTCAGGTCATGATCTCACGGTCTGTGGGTTTGAGCCCCACGTCGGGCTATGTGCTGATGGCTCAGAGCCTGGAGCCTGCTTCGGATTCTGTCTCTCTCTCTCTGCCCTTCCCCTGCTCACGCTCTGTCTCTATGTCTCTCAAAAATAAATAAACGTTAAAAAAAATTAAAAAAAAAAAAAGCAACTGGAGGGGCACCTGGGTGGCTCAGTCGGTTAAGTGTCTGACTTCGACTCAGGTCATGATCTCACGGTCTGTGAGTTTGAACCCCTTGTCAGGCTCTGTGCTGACAGCTTAAAGCCTAAAGCCTTCTTCAGATTCTGTGTCTGCCTCTCTCTCTGCCCCTCCCTTGCTCATGCTCTGTCTCTCTCTCTCTGTCCCTCTCTCTCAAAAATAAATGAACAGTAAAAAAAATAAAATAAAAAATAAGCAACGGGACTCTGTAATAGTACACCATAGGATTGATTAAGAAACTATAGTTAGGGGCGCTGGGGCGGCTCAGTCGGTTAAGCGTCTGACTCTTGATTTTGGCAGGTCATGAATCACAGTCGTGGGATTGAGCCCCTCATCGAGCTCCGTGCTGATCATGGAGACTGCTTAAGATTCTCTCTCCCGCCTCTCTGCCCCTCTTCCCTGCTAGCACACGTGCTCTCTCTCTCTCAAAATAAAGCCATAAACTTTAAAAAAGAGAGAAACCTTTAAAGAAACCATAGTTAAAAGAACAAAGCAGGTATATGACTGTGTGCAGGAACCAAATAAACTGTGGAAGACTCAGGCTGGGAACTCGTTAGCCGAGCATTCATCATGAGGGAGAGAGGGCTCCAGAGGACCCGCCCGCATCATTGCTTCCTGATTAAGAGGAGCATACATGTGGGCCGTGAGGCTGGGAAGCATTGCTTTATTCAATCTTACTTTTTATTTTTTCTTTTCTAACTTGATCTGTGCTGGGACGACATGTGGGTGGGGGGTTAGCGTACGGTGTCCTTAGGAGCAGGCCCTCTGGAGCCATGCAGCGGGAGTTCAGATGCTGCCACCTCATACTGGCTACTTAACTGCTTTGTGCCTCAGCCGTCTTATCTGCGGGAAAATATGAGTTAATACATGTACACCTGAGTTTTAAATCAGCACTTAACCAAATAGTAAGCCGTGGTTATTTTAAAGGGGACTTTTGAGCAGTTCCATCAGCAAGGGAACATCCGGAGACACAGGAATAGAAATGATCCGATCAGAGTAATTAAAGGCTCTTACTTAGCTTCGAGGTCCCAAGCGGGGCACGACACTCAGTTGGCCTGAACCTGTGAAGGAGAATCTTACGCAGAAGGTGGGTGTTTGCCTGCTAGGGGAGCTGGAGAACGAGGCCGGTACTGTGAGCGGTGAGGGCTTCTGACACACTGCGGTTGTGTTCTGTTTTATTTGGCAGAGGGCTCCGATGTCGGACTCCTCCCTCCTGCTGGCAGGTATTAGGGACTCTTCTTTCATTGACTGGCATAGCACCCCTTCCAGACTTGTAGGTTTCTAAGAGCTTATCAAGAATTTTTGGCCATGGTTTTTGTGTCTGCTCTCCCAGCCCAGGCGCCGGACAGGGTGTGGACTATCCACGCAGCACCTCCAGCCTTTGCCTGAGCTTAACCATCAGTGTCAGCTCCTCCTGTTAAAAACCTTGTCACTCTTTGGGGTGCCTGGGTGGCTTAGTTGGTTAAGCGACCGGCTCTTGGTTTTGGCTCAGGTCACGATCTCATGGTTCATGAGTTCAAGCCCCGTGTCAGGCTCTGTGCTGACAATGCAGAGCCTGCTTGGGATTCTCTCTCTCTTCCTCTCTCTCTGTCCCTCCCCCCTGCTTAATCTCACTCTCTCAGATAAATAAGTAAACTTAAAAAAAAAAAGTTTGTCACTCTTTCCAGCAAAGACTACACATTTTTTAAAGCTTTTTTCCCTCTGACTTCATTGAAATATAATTGACAAAATTATAATATATTTATTTTTTAAAGTTCATTTATTTATTTTTGAGAGAGAGAGAGTGCAAGCGCACACAAGTTAGGGAGGGCAGAGAGACAGAGGGAGAGGGAGAATCCCAAGCAGTCTGCGTGCTGTCAGTGCCCCCGACACGGGGGATCAAACTCATGAACCTTGAGATCATGACCTGAGCTGAAATCAAGAGTTGGATGCTTAACTGAGTGAGCCACCCAGGCGCCCCTCAAAATTGTAATATATTTAAAGCGTACAATGTGATGATTTGATATGTGTATACACTGTGAAATGATTCTCACAATCATGTCACATATCCATCACTTCATAGCTGCGTGCTTTGTTCTTGTTTTGTTTTGGGTGATTCTACCTTCTGTTTCATTGAGTGTGTCCTGGTGATGCGGTTTCATTTGGGGCACAAACCTCCCAGAGCCCTTACAGAGAAGTTAGGGTGTCTCTTGTAGCAGATACCCTACCGCAAGAACAAACAAGATCTCTCTTGAGTCCCTACTGTCTGTGAAACACTCCCACGGGCTTGTTTACAAAAACGAACTAGAGATTGAGTGTCTCTGTTCTTTATGGGCCCACGGACTGGGGACGGAGCAAGCACACATACAAATAATTTGGTCCTGTTTGAAAACAGCTAAACAGAGGTGAGTGTAAAGTTCTTCAGAAAACAGAAGGCCAAGTGTCAAGCTCAGGGGCTTGGGGACACTTCACAGAGCAGGGTGTATTTGAGTTGGATCTTGACAGTGAGTGGGGCTGAAAGGTTTGGAAGAGAGAACAGTTCAACTAGGTCATTAAAAGCTCCTTAAACACCTTCCTTCTGGGTGCCAGGCCTTAAGCATGAGAGCCGGGGACACCCAACTGCTCACTTACGGTGCTGTCTCCGCCGCTCTCTTTAGAGCTCAGTAGACGCTGTTCACCAGGTGACTCTACCTGCCCCGAGCCTCCCGGGAGCAGCTGCTTAGCTCTCACTGTACGCAGCTCTTCCGTGAAGCTTTCCCGACAGCCCTCTGTATTAGTTTCTGGGGGCTGCCCTCACAAAGTACCGTCGCCTGGGTGGCTCAAACAACAGAAGTTCATTGTGCCTCAGTTCTGGAGGC
Organism: Paguma larvata; assembly: GCA_030068075.1. Lineage (NCBI taxonomy): Eukaryota > Metazoa > Chordata > Mammalia > Carnivora > Viverridae > Paguma > Paguma larvata. The sequence goes on along the minus strand of CM057823.1, from coordinate 193,972,208 downwards.
CAAAAATGCAAGATCAAGGTGTCAGTAGGGATGGTTCCTTCTGAGGCCATGTGGATGAATCGGTTCCAGGCCTTTCACCAGCTGCCAGTGACTTTCTGGCCGTCTTTGGTGTTCCTTGGCTTGTAGACGCGTCACCTCAGCTGACCCCTGCCTTCTTCGCACGGCGCCTTCCTGTATTCGAGTCTGTGTCTAAATGTCCTCTTTGATGAGGACGCCAGTCACACTGGGTTAGGGGCCCCTGCTGTTTCAGTATGACCTCATCTTACCTAATTACGTCTGCAGTGACCCTAATTTCCAAAAAAATGAATTTTAGGAGGGCACAGTTCAACCCTACCACCCTCACTCTGCCCTTTCTGCCTCCCACCATTGGACACTTCTCCCTCTCTGATGCGTAAGTAGGTTTCTGTCATGACATCAAGAGGGTTTGATTACATTTGTCTATCATCTACTCATTTTCTAACTTTTTATCTCTAGTGCCTCGCACGTAATGGGGAAAGTAGCTGCAGTGGAGATCTGTTAAGCACTAGGAGATAATAGAAATAAAGGAAGATACTGCAGAGGTCACTTCTTTTCTTGTTCTCCTGGTGACAGTTCCAAAGCCTGTCTGGAGTTAGGTGTCACATGGCCAAGGACACCTGCAGGAAGTACCACTTTTATCACTGTGTGAGCATTTTCGATACCTCCTGGTTTATTTTCCACGGGGAAGCGGTTCGTTATCACCTGGCAGTCATTATGGTTCCTGAGGAATGTTTTAGGAATAATTCGAAACTGACATGATCTTCTAGCAGACACTTCATCCAGAGAATTTTGTTAACGGCCTCCTTCTTGTTTCGGCCTTTGGTTTGAGTATTCTGCTTTTAGGGATTCAAACTCTCTTTTTCCAACCTTTGTTTATTTTTGAGAGAGAGAGAAAGTCAGAGTGTGAGCAGAGAAGGCACAGAGAGAGGAGGAGACACAGAATGCAAAGCAGGCTGCAGGCTCTGAGCTGTCAGCACAGAGCCTGAAACGGGGCTCGAACTCATGAACCACGAGTTCATGAGCTGAGCCAAAGTTGGATGCTTAACCGACTGAGCCACCCAGGTGCCCCAGGGATTCAAAAATAAATCCAGTGAATGGTTGGAGTAGGTAGCCATTAGCAAAATGTCTGTGCCGGGAGGGAGGTGCTAGGAAATAACTGAATCTGCCATAAGCTCTACAGTGAGCCCGAGGATGTTTTAGAGAAGCAAAAATTTGTCTGTTTTCCAATCTAAGGTTTAGTTATATATTAGGATGGATCATTCTGGGCTAGAGTACCTTCGTAAGAACGAATATGCCAGGGCATACATCGTCATTTCCAGGTCAGTAAATAATGCACGAGGCAGAGTGGTGTCTTGTGGGACATTAGACTACAGATGTTAATCTTAAAATGTCCTTTCGTCCCAGTATCAGCGATATCTGTGTGAAAGAACTTGCTGAAATGTGTTCATCTGAAGGCTGTCGGGGACCAGCTTATGTAAGATTTTGAGAGGTGTTTTATTCTAAGAGCAAGGAAAATTATGGAGCCTTTCAGACCATACAAAATATGTGGTGAATCCTGCTTTATCCTTCCTCCAACTTTGACAGTAAGAGCTTATATCCAGTCTTGTTTGTTTTGTGTAAGTCTTACTTTTCCTCCCCGCAGAGAAGCTTTAGGCAAATTCCAGATGTCATGTTATTTCATCCATCAGTATTTCTGTGTGTGTCTTATGTAGCTAATATAACCATAACAAGATCGAGCACACCTAAACATTCTAACAATAATTCCTTAATGCCTTCCAGGACTGATCGACGTTCAAACATCTAAGTGTTTCAAATGTCATTTTTAGATTTAGATCAGGATTCAGCTGAAGACCTTTTTTATTAGCCATCAGGTTTTAAGCAGGGCAGTGAGGGCTGTGATCAGACATTTTGAAACTCTGGTTTCGCTGGGGGAATGGGTTGGTGTGGGGATTATTGGGAGTCAGGAAGTAAAGAAACTAATTAGGAGGCAGTCATGTGTCCAGGAGTGTGTGTCCAGGAGTGACATGGGCAGGGGTGGGTGCGAGATGTCACGTGGGCAAGCCAAGCTTGGTAGTCAGGGTTCATCCAGACCTTTGGGTTCTGCTGAGTGCGATGGATTGTTCCCAGAGGTTTCATTGATTTTAAGTATCAGATATTAAGATTAGTGAAATCTTAAAATTTTTACACAGGTAAAATTAGAGCAACTTGATAGAGTGTTGAGATAGAGAAATGCTGAACCATTCTTGTCTTTTATCCATTTATTCAGCTTTGGTACAGCTCATTTGTTACTGTGTCGTCTGTGTGATCATAATTATAGTATTAGTAAGATTATAGAATAGAAGAGAAAAATTTACAGTTTTTCACTTACATGGTATAATCTGTTATATACACAGTGCCAAAGAATCTATAGTTTTATAATACTGTATTGAGCAGATTTTAATATTTATGTTATGACCACTCATGTACTGTTAGACATTAACAACTAAGTGGGCTTGTTACTACCTTTTAAATTATTTTAAAATACTCTAATGTTGCCAGAAATTTTTTTGCATCTGTTATTTCCCCATTTTTTTTTTAACTTGGATTAGGTAATAATTTAGTTGTAGAGATCTTCCTCGAAAAATTTGCTGTCTTACCATGCTCCTAAAAGCTAAGCTAATGAAACTTGAGGGTATAATTGACAAAAACTAAATATAGGTTTGTGCTTTTAAAATGGAATTATGTTTATTCTTGATTATTAGGCTCAGAATATGTATACTTTGGTTTCGATTTAAATTTATAGACTTCCTTACTGAAGGGAAGGAACACACGCATATCTCTTCTGCACTCTGTATCTTATCTGTTCGCACAGCAGTTTGTAATAAAAAGAGAGCAGTCTCCGCTTTATCTGAGCACGCTTTTTCAGGGATTCCGTGAGTCAGCTCTGGGAACCAAGAACCAGCGATGGTTGCCTCTAAAATGTTGCCTGTGTCCTTATTAATTGGTGAAAATGTCTTCAAATTGGGACTCATTTAGTAATAGAGAAATAACAATACTGCGTATTCTTCTTTCTCTTTTTTTTCTTGAAGTAGAACCTTTGTTTCATTGGCTCAGAATGTTCAGCTTCATTTAAGTCTCATAAAGAAACTTTAGACAACCATTATTTTGTTCTTTGCGTCATTATTTTAGAACAAACTAGGTTAAAGTAAACAGATTAAAAATTTGAAGGATACCTTTAGAGAAGAGTAAGTTTTAAAAACTACATTCAGGTCCTGGGTTTGTTTATTCTGTGTTGACTTTTAGTTCCTGATTGTTTTCATACCTTGTCTTTGAGTCCTTGAAATGTGTCACTTTAATCATACTGTTATTTCTGTCCTGTCTTTAGGTTTCAGAAGAACAATATTTAAATTGATGTCTGTCTTAAAAAAAAAAAAAAAAAAGGTTTTCTCCAACTGATTCTTTGGCTGTTGACACTGTAAGATATTTTTTATATAAACTTCTTTACAACCTTGCTATTCACATTGTAGGCGAAGGTCAGTGGCATTGGTCTGACTCATGAGACATGTAGCATCTCAGTCGTCGATTTCATTCCTTCTCATCCCTTCGGGGACATTGCCCCCCCCCCCCCCCCCCCCCCCCGTGCCTCTGTCCTCGCCCACTGTCATCATTATTTACAGTATGGCTTAGAGGGCGAGAACTAAACTCTGCAGCGGATGGCCTGCAGTTTGAATCCCAGCCCTGCTCCTTCTCTGCTGAGTGACCTGACTTCCCTCATCTGTAAAGTGAGGAAAACAGTAGTACATCAACAAATAGGGAAGGGCGCCCCGCTGGCTCGGTCAGGGGAGCTCGTGACTCTTGATCTTGAGGCTGTAAGTTCGAGCCCCATGTTGGGCATCGAGATTACTTAAAAATAAAGTCTTAAAAAAACAAAGAAACAAAAAACCCAAATAGGGAAGTTGAGAGGCTCACCTACAAGCAAAAACCAGCGTTTGGCACACACGTTCTCCTTTCCCTGAGCACCGTTATTTCAGTAACAAGCTGTCCTGGGACTTTGCAGCTTAAAATAATTACCTCAGCATTCATGGCTCATGATTTTGTGGGTCAGGAATTTAGGCGCTCTCAGCCACTCAGATCTTGTGCTCTTTGTGGTATCCCCTGAGGTCACTAGATGATTTTCAAGTTTTTTTATTGTTTTTTAGATTATTACATTGTAAGAATTCTTTACATATTCTGGTTGTAAATCTCTTCACAGATACATGATCTTCAAATATTTTCTCCCATTCTGTGTGCTGTCTTTTTACTCTTATGTGTCCTTTGAAGCACATTTTTAAGTTTGAGGAAGTCCAGTTATCTCTTTTTTTCCTTTTGTTGATTGTCTTTTCGGTGCCATAAAACTTTGCCTAACCCAGCGTCTCATAGATTTATTCTTGTGTTTTCTTCTAGGAATTTTATAGATTTTGCTGTTACGTTTAGATCTGTGTTCCATTTGGGATGAATTTTGGGTATAGTGTGTTAGGAAGGGGCATCAGTTACGTTTCAGTTGCTAATTTAATCTACTCTGAAAGCTCTACCTTACTTGTCCCGTGTGGCTTGAGGAGCTGTGGTCCACTCACCATTCAAACTCTGCGTGTGGCTCCCGAGTCTGTTTCTCACCCTGTCTCTTCCTTTCTTTCTTGTTCTTAATTTGTTCAAAAACTTTTATTTATATACTGCCCTGTGTTGGGAACTGTTCTAGGTGCTCGCACTGCGCCTTGCTCTCACGTTGTGTTCTGCTAGCCGGTGTCCTCTCCTCTCCAGCTTTAACAGCCGTCCCTGTGCTGATGACTTCTGAATTAGTGCCTCTTCTCTCACAGTGAGTCTGCGACTCCAGCTTCCCCGAGGTGAAGACAGTGTCTGATTAACTTTTGTGCCTAGCGCAATGGCTAGACCTAATAGGTGCTCAGTAAACACTGCGTATATGTAGTTAAAGCTGTTCTTCAGTGTCTTATACAAACAATAGTAATTAAACTAATTGGTTACTAAAGGGTGCTGGTTAGAAATTTAGTAGTTAAAAAATAAATATAATTTAGTATTTGAACATCATTTCAAATAAAAAAATTGGGATTAAAAAGTGCAAATAAGTAGCCATACCAACAGATTTTTAAATTTGAGTCATTCGAACATCTTTTAGGTTAGTCACAAATTAGGGCACGTTGACATTTTCAGGACCTGCCGTTCTTTGAACTGAAAAGGTGGTGTTGACGAGGGGCCTTTCCCATTTGCATGAATGTGGGTGTATGAGCATCTTCTTACTGATGTGTTTGGAGAATCCTTTGCAAAATCACTACTGACATGACTTTGGAAAAATGCCATAAATCAGATCTCTCCAGAAATGCACTCTGCTGTTGGTAGGTCCTGTCTGGGTGGGACAACACCAGGACTTAAACCAGACGTCTTGTCACAGTTTAATATCGAGTTCTTTTTCACTTTGACAGAGGACATAATGGCTTTGTGAGATTGTTCTGTCGTGTGTGACGAACAATGGCAGGGACAGAGTGTGCCATGGGTTAGCAGAAGGGCGGGAGGTGGGGGAGCAGCCGTGTGCCTCGGGCCACAAAGAAGCCTCGCATGTCCTGGCTCTGACTGCCTCGGTCTCCGCACTCTCACGCCGGAGACGGGGCTCGGCAGGCCGGCGTGCTTGCTGTGAAATGCTATTGGACGTTGACTCCAACACAACGCTGTCCTGTGTGTTGATTCTGTAGGAGCCGAGAAAGACTGTACAATGAACGGTGACACACGGGCCGCGGTGGTGACCTCGCCACCTCCGACCACAGCACCTCACAAGGAGAGGTACTTCGACAGGGTGGATGAGAACAACCCGGAGTACTTGCGGGAGAGGAACATGGCGCCGGACCTCCGCCAGGACTTCAACATGATGGAGCAGAAAAAGAGGGTGTCCATGATCCTGCAGAGTCCCGTAAGAGAAGCTCCTCTCTGAAGCAGTGCCCTCCCCCTCCTCCCTCCCCCTCCTCCCCTCCCCTCCCCCTACTTCTCCTCCTCCAATGCATGTGCTCTTAGCTCTGTTGTGTGTGTCTGGTCCACGTGCTTTCACACAGGAAATCTGGGCCTCGCACGTACGTGCATGGCTGTTGAAAGAACTCTGACTGTTTACGTTATCACTGAAAATAAGTGAGAACTCTTCAGTGTCCTAAAGGAGAGGGATGCTTGCTTCTCTTTTTCACTCTCTCACCACTTCTCACCAGAGAGTCTTTATTTCAGGACCGTTTGAAAAGTACCCTTCCCTCCAGACCACCTAGCTTGATGCTGGGCACTCACTGGGCCTTACCCAGCGCCTGATCGTTGACTGGTTTCCCGTCGGTTACGTCAGCGCTGGGCGTGGGAAGCCTGCTCAGCTCAGTGGCTGGTGCTTGCATCTCCACATAAAGCAGTTCTGCCTTCTTCGGTTTCTCATGTTGATGCTGCTGCCCTTGTTTGTGCTTTATTCCTTTGTTTCTTTCTGATCTTGTTTGATGTCCTTAATACTTTGAAGTGTCATCTGGCAGATAGTCTTTGAATTTTTTTTTAATGTTGATTATCTCAACGGCATATAGCTGTTAGAGGAATGCGAGGAGTTAGCAGTAAACAGGACAAATAAGGCCTCTAACTCCAATAGATTCTGTTCGTTTGGTCATTATTACTGTTTGCATATTGTTGAGGCATAACTTAGAGTAATGTACAGACATCTCAAGTGTACAGCTTGGTGAAATTTGACACGTGTGTAACACCCGTGTGAGCACCCTGGTCAGGGAGCAGGCTGCACACTCCCCTCGAAGGAGGTGAACAGGAAACAGCAAAGAGAAGTGAGGAAACAGTGGGGTGATTAGGTTGAGTGGTGGTTAGAACAGGCCTCTCTGAGGAAGGAAGGTCTCAACTGAGTGAATGACTGGAAGGAGCCGGCCATGCAGGGATCAGGGGCAGCCTTCTACCTCAGGGCGCAGCGGACATGGAGTTCCTAGGTTAGTCAGGGGTGTGGTCAATGGGCTCAGAGAGTCAGAAGGCAGCAGTGTGGTCTGAGCAAAGGAGGCCACAGGGAGGGGGCAGTGAGGCAGTGGGAGGGAGCAGGTCCTAGAAGGCTGCGTAAGCTCAGATCAGGAGTTTGTTTTGTGTTCAGAGTATAGGAGAGAGTCATTGGAGGGCTGCAGACGGGAATGGCATTATTACTGTTTTTAAAGAACTCATTCAGGGTTTCGTTCGTATAGAAAGTATTGTAAGGGCACCTGGGTGGCTCAGTCAGTTAAGCGATTATGGCTCAGGTCGTGATCTCATGGTTAGCAGGACCGAGCCCCGCATTGGGCTCCGTGCTGGTAGCGCAGAGCCTCCTGGAGATTCTTTCTCTCTCTCACAGTAAATTATAAACTTAAACACACACACACACACACTCACACACACACACACTTAAAAAAAGAGAGAGAAAGTAATTGTAGAGGTGCCTGGCTGGCTCAGAGCCACGAGTTCAAGAGCCATGTAAGGTGTGGAGCCTACGTTAAAATAATGATAATGATGATGATAATAATAATAATAATAATAATAATAATAATAATAATAATAATAAATATCGTGTGGGGTAAGGGAGAAAGCTGTCTTCCAAGCAGGAGGTGGTGGTAAGTTTTGAATTTTATTTTGAAGATAGGATAAAATAGGACTTGCTGATGGCTGGCGAGGAAGAGGTGGTAAGAGAAAAGAAAGGAATCAGGATAACATTTAGACTTTTGGCTTGAGCAGTTTCCCATGTAAAAGCTTCAAGAAAGTAAGTAAAAACCCCCAGGGGTAGGGTGCGGAAAGGAGACCTCCAGCGCACCGCGTGCAGGCCCTGGGGACTGCGAGCACGCCCGCGTCCACCGCTGTCTAGAGCACAGTAGGCGCCAGCTGTTACCGATCTGAATGCAGTGTGGAGCCCTGAGACAGAGACCGGACAGAAGTCGAAAGACCAGAAAACCTGGGATTGCTTCCTAGTAACGCACTGGTGCTGGCACGTCGGTTTCAGGAGCACGGAGAGTTGAGTCAGCGTGGCGAGCGGGAAAGGCCTTGCCGTGGTTGCAGATGCTAGTAGTTGGACAGATGCCGCAGGGAGCTCGAGCACGCTTCAGGGTGGCCCTGTCTTCTCAGGGAATAGTAAGTGGAGCCGCCTGCTGAGGGTGTGCCCAGGGCAGTGTGGAGGGGGTGTGAGGAGAGAGTGGGCGAGGGGATGGGCTGTCCCAGGGTCAATGCGAAGAGCGCGTCAGGTCAGAGTCACGAATTCATAGACAACACAGCCTGGTCCGTTTTCTTTTTTTTCCTCTCCTGCCACTTTGAGCAGCATGAGTAGAAAGAGTGAAGAGTTGAACTCAGCCAGGGTTAGGGTTTCACCCGGTGAAATGGTGTGAGCAGGGGAATGATTATAATGCTAAATCCAGGGTCTGAGCTGGGTGAAGGAGGTCAGGACTCGGGGAAGGTAAGGGCTGGCAGAAAGGTGTTAGGGTCACAATGGCATTGAAAAGGTGACCTGGATGCGAGGAGGGGGTGTTTGGGGAACCCATGCTTGGCTCTGAGACTGAAGAGGGGCACAGTTACTAGGAAGAGCATGTCCAGGGTATGAACATGGACACGGGAGGCTGAGGCGAGTTGGATGACAGGACCATTGGAGGAGGGGCAGTCAGGAAGCAGAGAGGTCAGGGTGTGGACGTTGAACCGTCGAGAGTTAGCATCAAGGAGGCACACGAGGTCATTGGCGGTGACTGGGATCTAGATAGGTGGCTCCTGGCCCTCACCGGTCACTGCTAAGCTCAGCTGCTTACTGCAAGTCATCCGGGATGCTGCTGATACAAAGGGCCTCTTGCACTGTAGTTTTCTTTTTGTGTTGGATTTGCTAAGCTTGAAGTTCCTTGATGGCAAGAACCATTTTTTTCTGTTTACAATTCTCAGCACCTAGAACAGCACCTGATACTTGTGTGTGTTGTGCTGTGTACACGTGCCGAGCTGTGGCGTCGTGTGTGTGCATATATGGTACATGTATGCTGAATTGAGCTTCCTGTAGATACATCTTTGGATTTGGAAACTGTGGGAATAGATTGTTTGGTTTTTCAGATTGAGGGCCCATGAGGGCAGGGAACTTGCTTTATGCAATTTTTGCTTCCCCTGTGCTCAGCACACTCTGTGATGCTTGGTGGAGGCTGTCTGCAGCTGTCTGTATCTCATCGTCTGTGTCCGTGCATATGTGTCTGTATCATTGCGTTCCATGTTAACAACAGAGTTCTGTGGGTTTATTTCTGCTTGGTGCTCAGAGCACCTGTCAGCCTTTCCTTCCTTCCTTGACTGCCGAAGAACACAATCTATGACAGTATTTCGCATGATACGGTAAATAGGGGCTCCTCCAGTAGCCCTTGGTTCTCGACATACTTTTATACCATTGTATTAAATGTGATACATTTGTTTGTTGCTTGCTTCCTGGAAGTGATAGTTCTATTTAGATGGTCCCTTGGCAATATATCTTTTCAGCTTTACGTTGAGGCAGTGGAAAACTAGAAGAAAGTTTAATATATTTTAATATAGAATCATCCAGAAGCCCTCAGAGTATTTAAAATCAGGTGTGGATAATCATTCAGTGTGCTCACATTTTCGTATTATTATTAATTTCTTAAGCTATTTCTTTATAGGACATGCGAAAATTATTTACTGCGCGGTTTGGGAAAGCTGTAAATCTGTATTGTTTCAGTAGTGACTTTATGTTAAAATCACCACTAACCCAACTTAATCCTTTTGCCTAATTTAGGATTTTTTAAAATTTAGGATTATTTGATAAAGGACGAATATTTTAGGGTTCCCTTTTAAACTTTTAAAAAGTAATTTAAAAAAACCTATGTTGAAAAAATCTGTTCCGAAGAAAATACTGAGAAGCACAAAGTAGAACATGAAAATTCTAATAATTCCGGCACTAAGATAATTATAATGAGCATGTTGATGTATTTACTGTAGTTTTTTTCTGAGTTTTGATACATATTTTTTTTCTTTAAAAAAAAAGGTTCTATTGCTTTCTAACCTTTTCCTAATAAAAAATGTATCAGGAGCAATTTTATGTCCTTTCCTTTCTCTCAGCCTCTCGTGTTGAATGCATGCAGAGAATTCTGTTGTGAGGTGAGCCGGTGTGTTCAGTCAGTGCTCCACTGTTTAAAATGTCGACATTACCCGTTTTCCCTTTTGTCAGTCATGCTAGAATGAACATCCCTATGAAGAATTCTTTGGCCATATCTTGATTGTTTCTTTAGAAAAGATTATCAGCAATAGAATGTTCAAAGTTTTAAGCTTTTGTACTGTTTAAATTACTTTCTAGAAAGAATGTAGCAGTTTGTGCCCCAAGTAGTAATAATATGAGAATATCCACTTACTTTTCCAGCACTGGAGGAAAGCAAACAGGTCTATGTGATAGTTATCTGTCTTCCAAAGGAACAGAAAAGAAATAGTGTCTCACTGTTGTAATTTGCCTCTTATTAGGCTTTCTGCGAAGAGTTGGAGTCAATGATACAAGAACAGTTTAAGAAGGGGAAGAATCCCACGGGCCTGTTGGCACTACAGCAGATTGCGGATTTCATGACCACGAACGTACCAAATGTCTACCCCGCGGCTCCACAAGGAGGGATGGCCGCCCTAAACATGAGTGAGTAGTTCCTGACTCTGCGTGCATGTTCTGTCATTTTGTAGGTTACATTTTCTGACAGTTTTGTGGTGCCTGGGTGGCTCAGTCGATTAAGCATCCGACTCTACATCTCAGTTCAAGTCTTGATCTCAGAATTGTGAGTTCAAGCTTCACATTGGGCTCCATGCTGGGTGGGAAGCCTACTTAAAAAAAATTCTTGACAGATTCTTACGTGAAGTAGATCAGTATGCAATGTAACATATAGAGCTGAGATTTTTGAAAATTTTTAGTTATAGTAAGAAGTAGGCGCTAAGTCTGAAAATGTCTTGAATGTAGAGGCCTCCCTTTTTTATGAGCCACTGAAACTTATTTCTCAGGCAGATGACTTTTATGTAGCTTCTCACACCCTTCGTGAACTGAAATTAATCAGAAACAATGCTTGTCGGGTAGCACATCAGTTTTGCCTGAACTTACCTCAGTCAGGCCAACGGTTTTTATACACCATTCTTGGTGTTAAGTGAGCAAGAAACAGAGAAATTCCGAAAGAAAGCCAGGGGGAGAATGTTGGGTGGGTGAATGTAAATGAAGAAGGGGGAGCTGTGTGAAGGTGGAGGAGCTTTGCCATGGCTGTTGAATTTGTAAATGTTCGCCTGACAGGGTGAACCCAGGATAGCTGGAGCGTCAGGTCATCTGATCTACTGTGAACTTATCTGGACCAGTATCTGCCGGTTCTAACTGGATAGTCAGCTGCTTTTTAAAAATTTTTTATTTCTTTTATTTATTTGTTTTTTAACATTTATTAAACGTTAGAGACAGAGAGAGACAGAGTGTGAGCAAGGGAGAGGCAGAGAGAGAGGGAATCACAGAGTCCCAAGCAGGCTCCAGGCTCTGAGTTGTCAGCACAGAGCCTGATGCGGGACTTGATGATATCATGACCTGAGCCAAAGTCGCACCCTTAGCCAACTGAGACACCCAGGTGCCCCTGGATAGTCAGCTTCTGACGGGCCAACAGAAGACCGTGGTTTCTGTTAGGTCACCTGGCGTTTGCGATTTGCCTAGCAGCTGCGTAGTGTTCTTAGAGGTTGACTGACACCCACCAGAATGAAGCATCCAGTAATGTCCAGAGAGCGATGAAAATAACATTTAATTCACTAGCTCAGACTTTTACTCTCAAGTCAAATGGTAGTCAGTTTTTCTTGTTCTCACGCGGAGTTTTAATGGAATCCAGTGCTGTCTCGTATGGATTAGAAAATAAAAGGGTGAGGTACTGTATTTACTTGCATGTTGTCTTCTAGTAAAAGAAAAGGAAATTTTATTTCATCAATGCAACACCATGAAAGAAAGGAAGAAATCTAATTAGTTTCAATTATATCTAATCGTATATTTCTTAACACAAATTTAAAAACAAATTATTATATAGCCTTTGTTGCAAAATATGTAGAGACAGCATAGAACAAATATCTATAACTTATAAAGGATTTTTTAAATGTTTATTCATCTTTGAGAGACAGAGATAGAGCATGAGTGGGGAGGAGAGAGAGGGAAACACAGAATCCGAAGCAGTCTCCAGGCTCTGAGCTGTCAGCACAGAGCCCGACGTGGGGCTCGAACCCAGGAACAGTGAGAGAGACCATGACCTGAGCCGAAGTCGGATGCTTACCTGACTGAGCCACCCAGGTGCCCCACTTATAAAGGATTTTAAGCTGAATACCTTTATTATAACTCCTACCCATGTTAAGAAATAATCATTATTGATCTCTTGGCCTATCCTCTGTCATCCTCTAAGAAGGAACCCACCATCTTTTAAGAATACTTTATCTATCTATCTATCTATCTATCTATTTATTTATTTATATTATTTATTTTGAGAGGAAGAGAAGGGGCAGAGAGAGAGGGAGAGAGAATCCCAAGCAGGCTTTGCACTGTCAGTGTGGAGCCTGACAACGGACTTGAACTCATGAACCGCAAGATCATGACCTGAGCTGAAATCGTGTGTTGGACACTCAGCCGGCTGAGCCCCCCAGGAACCCCTAAAAGATTTTAAGTAATCTCTCCATCCAACGTGGGGCTCGAACTCACAACTCCAAGATCAAGAATTGTATCCTCTACTGACTGAGCCAGCTGGTCACCCCAGGAACCTTCATTTCGGCTTGTAACCACTGCCTTGCTTTTTCTTCATGGTTTCATCACCCAAATGGTCATTCCTGAATATTTTGGTTTAGTTTTTGTCTATTAAAAATTTTTTTAAAAAAATCTTTATTTTTGAGAGAGAGAACAGGGGAGGGACAGAGAGACAAACTCACAAAATCTGAACGAGGCTCTAGGCTCTGAGCTGTCAGCACAGAGCCGGATGTAGGGGCTTGAACTCATGAACTGTGAGATCATGACCTGAGTTAAAGTCGGACATTCAACCGACTGAGCCACCCAGGCGCCCCTTCTCTCCTTAAGTTTAAAGAAAATGGGTTTGTGGTCCCGTAGAGTTTTTTGGCCGAAATTTGCTGATTCCATCTCCATGGTGCTGCTAACATGTTTTTTTGTTTTCTGTATTTACAGTAAGTTGGTAATTGGATCTAGATGCTTGAGTGTGTTTGGGTTCAGTTTTTTTGGCAAAGCCGACTTCGTGGGTAGTACCGTGTTCTATCAGTAGTAGGTACATGGTCTGGTTGTTTCTTTTTTGCGTTAACAGCCATTGATGCTCAATATATAGACTATTAACTTAATAAAGGTTCCAGGATGGTGATGTTTTTGAATTCTATCATTCCTTCCGTTGTACTTATTAATCAATATTTCTGTAAAGAGGAACTTCCCTGGGAAATGGGGCATGGCTGGAAAGGGGCCACGCCCTTCCCCATCACTCATCTCATGTTGGAGGGGAGCTTCTTGCTAAATTACTTGTAAATGACCAGTTTCTGGGTTGGGCGTAGCAGAACACTTTCCTCTCTGTGATCTGCTGACCGTCAGGCATGCACACAAAGGAGCTTCCCCTCAACAACTGTTCTTGGTTACCCAGCGTGGTCTGACCCTTTTCAAAATAAGAAGTTGGTTTCCTGTCATTCTAAGATGATCAATTACTATTTTTTAGTATTATTTTGAACTCATAGATTTAAATATATTTAATATGTTTCAAAACGTTACAGTTACTTGTTGTGATACTAACATTGTCCCATCTTTGATCAGTGGAAGTCCCTCCAGGTTGACCTCTGAGCCTAGTGCTTTGACCGTTTCCAGGCCATTCCCCCTGAGGAAACGCTCCAGGTTCCCCCAGTGCACTTCCTGCCCCAGATCTGGAATCTGCCATTTCTCTAAGAAATCTTTATTTCTTTTTGTAGGAAATGGAAATTGGGTACTAGCGATGCTCGTTGCTACTAGATTAGTCATTCTTTTCTAAGGCTTTTTAGTGGACAGAACTAGGAAATATATATTATCTTGTGAATTATATGGCATATTGTTGGCATATTGGAATTTTAAGTATATTGGAGTTATAATTCCAATCAAAATTTAGTGCTAAAGGGTTTTTACTTAACCTCTTCTTATCTAACATTTATTCTCCTTTCTTCCACAATAAGATTTCTGGCCTTTAAGGAAACCAGGAGTAACAAAAACCAGAATATTACATAATTACTCATTTGTTTTCCCACATATCGCACATAGTACCCATACTCTACCAACAATCTATTCTCTTTTCATGATTTAAAATAGTTACATTTTATGTTGTCAGAGCATATAACCGTTATATGTCAATCTCCTTCTTGTAATGTTATTTAGTGTTATAATTAATATATAGTAAATATGTATTGATACTCACCACCAGCCCTTATATCTGTGTACCCCCAGTGGTTTTGGTCATCTGAAGTGCCTTCTGTGGTAGAGGTCTCAGAAAAGACTTGTGGAAACAATACTCTCTGAGTTCTTGCCTGGTGTGGCCTCTGTATGTCAGTATTAATTGAATTTGGTTCACTAGGGTATAAAACACTAGACTCACTTTCTGTATGTATCTTAAATAGATAATTAATTTTCTTCTGTCTCAAAGCATTGCTATTAAAATTGAAGATACTCTTCCTATATAAGTGACTTGGGTCTCTTTTCTTGGATGTTCAAAATACTTTTTCCTTTATAGAGTCCAGCAGTTTTATCAGAATATGTCTTAATGTTGGTCATTGTGGGTTAATTTTTTCAAATGATGCGTTCTTCCAGATCTTTTGTATTTTAGCAATATTGAATTGGCTTTTAGTATTCTGTTCCCTATTGTTTCCTACTTCGAGGATTCCTGTTACATGCATGTTGGGAGTTTCTTTGACTGTCGCTTGTTCTCAAATCCTTTTTTATTGCTTCATTTTTTATGATAAAAAAAATTTCCACTTCATGTTCTTCTCTCCTACTCTTAGTTTAGTATATGTATGTATGTATTTATTTAGAAGATTTAAAAAAAATTTTAGTATATATGCTCGCCAAAGCAAGCGCTATTTTATTTTTTAATTAGTTAATTAAAAATGTATTTATATTTGAGAGAGTGAGCAAGTGTGCATAAGGGGCAGAGAGAGAGGGAGAGAGAGAGTATCCCAACTAGGCTCTGTACCATCAGTGCAGAGCCCGACATGGGGCTCACACTCACAAACTGCGAGATCTGACCTGATGCGAAATCAAGTCAAACGTTTAACAGACTGAGCCACCGAGCTCCCTAGATTTTATTTTTAAATAACATCTACACCCAACGTCATCAGGCTCACACTTAACACCAGGATCAAAAGTTGTATGCTGTACTGCCTGAACCAGCCAGGTGCCCCCTAGTTTAGTATTTATTTTTAAAATTATTTTTTCATTTATATCTAATTCCTTTTATGTTCTAGCCCTCATTTCTGAATTTTTCTAATTATAGTAAATGTTTTTTCTTCCATTATTTTCTTAATACAGTTCTTTACCATATTATGAAACAATAGGTTATAGTTTTCATCAGTTTTGCAGACAGGTCTTTTCTTGTGTGCTTTCATTATCTGTAGGGATGTGATTCTGCTCTTCTTAAAATAATTTTTGTGTGGTATTTGATCATGATATTTTTCTGTTCATTTTTACACAAAATTGGTTTTCTTGGAGATTTCTGGTTCATGAAGTCTTTTTTTTCTTTTATTTTTTTTAAATGTTTATTTATTTTTGAGAGAAAGAGACAGAGTGTGAGCAGGGGAGGGGCAGAGAGAGGGAGACATAGAATCTGAAACAGGCTCCATGCTCTGAGCTGTCAGCACAGAGCCCAACGCGGGGCTTGAACCCACAGACTGTGAGCTCATGACCTGAGCCGAAGTCAGCCACTTAACCGACTGAGCCACCCAGGCGCCCCAGGAAGGCTTTTCTAATGTCATTGCTCTAGAGCTCCCTCTTCTGTTGTTTTTGCAAAGTGCTAAAATATATGGCAGTTTATTGAATGCAGTTGGGTCCTGTTTTCCTTCCTTGCTTTTATTTGGACTCTTCTGTTTTCTTTATAGTTCTTTGCTCGTCAGTTTGGGTTCTAATTACAACAAATTTCTTAGTGTGAGATCTTATCCTAAAAGACTATTTTAAATGGTTAGTTTGGAGAATTTTTAAGGATTTAAGTATGCAGAACTCCTCTTGGTTCCAGCTGCTATCCTTAAATTGGCCCTCTGAGCTTTGTAGTGAGTTCCTGATGGTTCTTTTGAGGGTCTTAGGTTTGGCAAATGGTCTGTGGTTCCTTCTGCTTCCTCCTACATGTATGCCGATACATACTTTGTCTTTGTCAACCCTACCCAATTACATTTTCAGTTTTGCGGGTCTACCTTATTACCAAGTGTTGTTGCAGATATCATTCTTAGGTTTTTTGCTTTGATATCTTAGTTGCTGTAATTAATTCTTTTATGTAGGGTTAGGATAGAGATTTAATAACATTCAAAAAGCATACTGTCATTGCTACCGTCTTCTAAAAATTTTCTAAAAAACTATTTTTAAGAATTAAAGATCTAGGGGGAAACTGGCTGGCTCAGATGGAAGAGCGTGCAACTCTTTATCTCAGGGCCCCACATTGGGTGTTGAGATTACTAAAATAAATAAAACTTAAAAAGAATTAAAGATCTAAAGTAGATGATTGACCTATGTTAAATCAAGATGATAGGTGGTTTTTGGTATGGTTCTCTATATTTTTCTATATGCTTAAGATAGTTTATAATTAACAAGATTCAAATCTAGCAACACGTACTGAGGAGTCATGCAAATACTTTTTTCCCTTCCTTTCCTGTGTGTATGTCTTTGTTTTTTTTCCTTTTTCTTGCCTTCTTGCGCTAGTTAGGTCCTTACCTAGTAGAGTATTCAGTAAGAATTCCAGAGTATACATCCTTGCATAGTTCCTGGTCTTGGGAGAAAAACATTCAGTCTTTCATCGTTATGTTTGATGTCAGTGGTAGGTTTTTGTAGCTGTCCCTTATCAAGTTGAGGAGAGTACCTTCTATTCCCAATTTGTCGAGAGTTTTAATCCTAAATGGGCGTTGAATTTTGTGAATTGCTTTTTCCGTATCTGTTAAAATGATCCCATGGTTTTTCTTCTTTAGTCCAGTATAGTGAATTATATTGATTGGCTTTTGAATCCTGAACGAATCTTGTATGCCTGAAATAATCCCCCCTTCCCCCATCATGATGTGTTATTCTTGGTATTTATTGCTGTATTATTTGCTCAAAGTTTGTTAAGTAATTTTTTAGTTTGTGATCATGACAGATACTGGTCTGTTTTTCCTTGTAATGTCATGTAACATAATATCTTCATGTGGTTTTGGTATCAAGATAATGCTGGGCCTGATAGAATGAATTGGAAAGTGTTCTGGAAGGGTTTGTGTAGAATTTTTGAGAAGAGTTTGTATAGAATTGTTATTATTTCTGACTTAAATGTGTGGTAGAATTCATGGTGATGTCATCTGGGCCTGGAGTTTTCTTTATGGAAATGTTTTTAACTGCAAATTCAACTTAACAGAAACAAGGCTATTCAGGATGTCTGTTTCTTCTGGAGTGAGCTTTTGGTACCTTGTGTCTTTCAAGGATTTTGTCTTTTTCATGTAAGTTAAAAAGTATGCTGGTATAATTAGTTGTTCATATTATCTTGTTATTATCCTTTTAATGTCTGTAGGATATGTAGTTATGTCCCTTCTCTTTTGCTTCATAGTGTAATTTCTACCTCCACTGTGTGTTTTCGGAGTCTGGCTAGAGAATTTTATTTTATTTTATTTTGTTTCATTACATTTTTCATTTCCTTTTATTTCATTATTTTATTTTTAATCTTCTCAAGATTAAATCAGTTTTCCTCTCTTTTCCTGTTTAATAGCTCCTTTTATCTTTATTATTAATTTTTCTTATTTTTGGATTTAGTTTTCTAATTTAATAAGGTGAAACTAGGTCTTTAAAAAAATCTTTCTTCTTTTCTAATATATATGTGTATTATAAATTTCCTGCTAAAAATTGCTTTATTGTATCCCACAAAATTTGCTGCCATTTTTTCTTGATTTTTAACTTAATCATATTAGTGTTGGGGAACATGATCTTTATGAAATAGTCTTTGAATTTTTGAGACTTACTTTGTAGCCTTGTGTGGAAGATTAATCTCTCAGGATTATTATTATTTGTTTTATATTTGATAAGAAATAGTAAGTCTTTGAGTTTGTTTATCTTCTATTTCAGGTCTTGGTATGGTGACTCCTGTGAATGATCTGAGAGGGTCTGATTCAATCGCCTATGACAAAGGGGAGAAATTATTGCGGTGTAAGCTGGCAGCATTTTATCGACTGGCAGATCTGTTTGGATGGTCTCAGCTTATTTACAATCATATCACAGTGAGTATTAAGTGGGGTAGGAACTGAGTGATTACCAGAATGTTATGTCTGGCATCACTGCTTCCTGTTTAGGAGAGGGGAGTCAACTGGGCTGAAGTAAATCTTAGAACACTTTCTTTCTGATTCCTGACTGCAGAGTTTTATAAGCTGAGAATTACCCAGTTTGAATTAAAAATTATGAGACCCGTAGTTCTTTAAAACTCCTTTCTTGCATGCTGACCGAACAACTGAGTGTTTACCGAAGTACAGTGGTCCTCCATTACCTGGGGCGTTGCTCTCCACGGTCTCCGTTACTGTTGTCAGCCAGTCCAGAAGCAGGCGATTCCTCCTGGCGTACCGTCAGGTCACCGGCAGCCTCATGCCGCATCCCAGCCTGCGTCACTCACCTCACTTCGTGTCCGCACGTGGGCACTTCATCATCTCGCGTCATCGCAAGAAGAAGGGTGAGTGCAGGACAGGAAGACATTTTGAGAGAGAGAGACCACATTTACGAAACTTTCATTACAGCGTATGTTACACTTGTTCTAGTTTGTTGTTAGTTGTGTTGTTAACCTCTTACTGTGCCTGATTTATAAATTAAACTGTATCGTAGGTATGTAAGTGCAGGAAGAAACAGTGTATGTAGAGTTTGGTACTGTCTGCCTCCGCGGTTTCAGGCATCCATTGAGGGTCTTGGAACGTCTCTCCTGAGGATAAGGGGGAGCTATGCATAGGCAGTTCTCAAAATTCTTTTTATGCCTAAAAACCTAAGAATGAAGATTTTTTTCCCCTACTCTGACCAAAGCCTTTTATTTCTCATAGTTATGTGTTCATCTACTCCAGTCTTAGCTCTTTTTTCAGCATTATCAGGACTTCGTTTTCTTCAGTTCATTCTTGCAGTCAATATTTACTGGGTGTCTGTTGTAAATATTTATTCTGTACCAAGCACTGTTGGAACTCTGGGGTTGTGTCAGGGAGTGCGACAGGTCCTGCCTCTGTGGATCTTCCTTCCTGCAGCCCCGTCCAGTGGCCCACACTCACCCCCTCTTCGGTCCAGCCTCGATTTCATGGTGCCACATCGTTTCGGGACAGTCTTTGCCAATGCAGTACCCCCCCTCCCTGCACCCGAACAGCTTACCTGCTGCAGGAGCCTCAGCAGGGCCCGCGGCCTTCTTCGCAGGTTACAGACCGACCTGCGACTGCCTGGTGCCGTAGGACGTCTCGCTGAGGAGCCCACTAGTACTTCTCTGCTCTCTCTACTACTGTCTCCCTGACCTCTTTTCTCCTAGCAAACGACCGCAGTGTTCACAGAGAAAACGGGAACGCCAGGCTGATTTTGTGCCCATTCCGACCACCTCCTTCCTCCCTACGGCCAGACTTTGTTGCCCACTTGGAATTTCATCTCCTCCTGCCTTGTTAGATTCCTGTGCATTGTCAGCCTTCTGTTTTTTCTTTGCTCTTCCATAGAGATAATTTTTCTTTGACTCTTAAACTTGTCCTAGTCTGTTTCTTCATTTAATTTCTTTTGTTGAATATTTCAAATTTTTAGTACAGTGCCTACTTACAGTAATAAGTGTACCTCACACGGATGTCTAAAGAAGGAGTCGTAATCCTGTCAATACTCTTATTTCCCTTCAGGCAACAGGTGTTAACAGCTGTTTACATTGTTTTACCCTTTTCTCTACACCTAGCACACATGTAGGTGGTTTGCACATGTGGAGTTGTAAGTGGTGCTGGGTTCAGCTCCAGCGTGGACTCCAGGGAGTGCTAACCCTCCAGGGTGGTGGTCTGGAGCCCACCTTTGTGAGCAGTGCACTGTGCTGCTGGGATGTGATACGGATCTTTCCAGAGATACCACGTACTCTCCCCTCCATCTCTTCTCCATGTTACCACTAAAATTCACTTTTCAAAATGAAACCTGGCCCCGTCGTATCCGTGCTGTCGTATCCACACTGTCATGCCGGTAGGACGCTGCCTCCACCCCAGTACCCCTGCTTTATTTCCCCTGAAGTTCCCATCATCCATACTTTACATTTGCTTATTTGCCATTCGTCTCCCATCACGGGAATATTGACTCTGTGAAGGGTGCCTCTGTTGTGTTTCCTGTTGTGTTCCCAAGACCAGGAACCATGCTGGGCACACAGTGGGCACACAGAGAACTCTAGGGTGAAATCCCCCAAACCAAAATCTGGCCTCAATAAAAATTCGAGGGGCGCCTGGTTGGCTTAGTCAGTTAAGCTTCTCACTTCAGCTCAGGTCGTGATCTCACAGTCCATGAGTTCGAGCCCCATGTCGGACTCTGTGCTGACAGCTCAGCGCCTGGAGCCTACTTCAGATTCTGTGTCTCCCTCTCTCTCTGTCTCTCCCCTTCTCTGTCAAAAATTAAAAAAAAAAAAAAAAAAAAAAAAAAAAATCCGAACAGGAACTCCATGGTGCTGTTTGGTATTTGATCAGAGGGTCCCCTTCACCTGGCCGAAGTGCCAGTTCTGTTCTAGTGCCCACATGGAAATTGCTGGCACCCATGGCTGATGATACTCAACTGAGTGCTCTGTGCAGAGATTTAGTGGTTGGCTAAAAATTAGTCCCATGAAAATGTTACAGCCATAATAGGAAATGCAATCCTTGGCTTTAATAATACCTTTACATTTTGGCAGGGGGCGGTTTAGAATGCTGTTTACCAGTGGTCCTGGTATGAATGCTATTTAAATAAATTTAAGTTGCTGAAATTGCTCCCCCTGCCCTTATTTATTTTTTTTTAACTACTTGTGGCATGCACTGTTTTATAATCTAAATGTTACCATGTAAACACTTAACAGCAAAGAAATAACGGTATTTATTAGTGCAACCAGAAAGTGCAAACAGGTCATGGTGACCTTTCTTTGGAAGTGGGCCATAGGGATCTTCTGCTGAAGGGATTTAGGAGTGCTGGTGGGCATTAGGGGATTGGAGATGATTGTCTGAATTAGATCTCTGTCTTAAGATTGCATTAGGTTTACAGAAGCTTTGGGGGGGGCGTTGTCAATAGCCAGGGTGGCCCCGTTAGTACATGAGCTGGGGTTTTTCTCGTGGTGGCGCTCAGCTGATGCTAGGGCCTTTCCGTTCCTCAGTGCCTCTGGTGGTAGCGGAGTGCTGGGTTCAGCTCCAGCGTGGACTCCAGGGAGTGCTAAACCTCCCAGGTGGCCGTCTGAGCCCACCTTTGTGACCAGTGCACTGTGCTTCTGGGACATGATATGTATCTTTGCCAGAGATACTGAGTTGGGTGTATTTGGTTTACAGCGAGTGACCTTAAAATTTGCGACATGAGTGTTCAGTCTCTGTGGACCGAGAAGGGGCAGCAGGTATGTGGGAAGATGCGCAGTGAGAGTAACGCCAGTGTCTTAGACGCAGAACCTAACTTGAAGGGGCGCCTGGGTGCCTCAGCCACTTAGGGGTTGGACTCTTTTTTTTTATGTCTATTTTTGAGAGAGAGCAGGAGTTAGGCTCTCCTCTCCTGAGGGGGAGAGAGAGACAGAGAATCCCAGTCAGGCTCTGTGCTGGCATTGGGGCTTGAACTCATGAACCATGCGATCCAGACCTGAGCTGAAATCAAGAGTCAGATGCCCAGCTGACCGAGCCCCCCAGGGGCCCCACGTCAGACTCTGGATCTCAGCTCGGGATTGATCTCTGGGTCCTGAGTTCAGGCCCTCCTGCACTGGGCTCCGTGCTGAATGTGAAGCCTACTTAAAAAAAACAAACTAACAAAATAGCCTCCACTCTTCTTTCACTTTTGTATTTAGCACTTTTTCCTTTTTAAAAAAAAGTTTTTATTTAATGTTTATTTTTTTGAGAGAGAGAGAGACCAAATACAAGCAGGGGGAGGGGCAGTGAGAGGGAAACAGAATCTGAAGCAGGTTCCAGGCTCTGAGCTGTCAGCACAGAGCCTGATGGAGGGCTCGAACTCATGAACCACGAGATCATGACTTGAGCTGAAGTCAGAGATGCTTAACTGACTAAGCCACCCAGGCGCCCCAGCAGTTTCTCCTTTTTGCTTTAGACTCAGAAAATCGTATTTTTTAAACTTTTTCCATTAAAATATGTAGATTTGTTAGGCTTACTCTTGGAAATATATGTTAAAGAAATAAGTCAAAGAAGAAAAAGTAATAGCATTATTTATAATAAAATTTGAGTCTCAATATCCAGTGGTAGGTGGGAAATGGCCCAGTCATTTAACATCAGTGTGAGGGAATGTTACATACTATGAAAAATACTTACAAAGACCGTGTGGAGAAAATGAAAGATAGTTATTACAAAAGAGGGAATATAAATTGTATACTGTTTATAGCTATGAATTACGCCTATTCAGAGACTGGGAAACAAGATGTCAGTAAAAAATGACTATGTAATAGTTTTTTAATGTGGAACCTGATAATATGCTTCTAAAATTAATAGGAAAGATGGAAGTCCATGAATGGCTAAGACCAACTAAGTGAGGAGAGTTTTTTCCTACTAACTGCGAATTTATGAAGTCATACTAATTAAAATACTGTGCTTTGGGCAAAGGAAGAGACAGACCAGTGGGCCGGAACTGAGCGCAGAGCCGGATCTCATATATTGATATCAGAGCTTGCATAAGAGTCTGCTTTGCAGAGCAGCAGGGGAAGGGTGCACTAGGCAGTGATCAGTGCTGGCACAGTTGGACTGAAAAATCGAATGCTGAGTTCAGAATTAATAAGGTGAGAAGTAACAGTTTAAAACTTTTAGAATGGGGGTGCCTGGGTAGCTCAGTTAGTTGGTTGAGTGTCTGATTTCGGCTCAGGTCATGCTCTCAAAGTCTGTGAGTTTGAGCTCAGAGTCAGGCTCTGTGCTGACAGCTCGGAGCCTGGAGCCTGCTTCAGATCCTGTGTCTCCCTCTCTCTCTGCCCCTCCCCCACTCACGCTCTGTCTCTCTCAAAAATAAATATAAAAACATTTTTTAAAATCAATATGGGGAAAAGTCATTGACCTTTAACTTCTTATTTATTTATTTTAAAAAATTGTTTTAAATCTTTATTTATTTTTGACAGAGAGAGACAGTGCAAGCAGGGGTTGGAACAGAGAGATAGGGAGACACAGAATCCAAGCAGGCTCCAAGGTCTGAGTTGTCAACACAAAGCCCCACTCGGGGCTAACTCACCGACTGCGAGCTCATGACCTGAGCCAGGTGGATCCTTAAGCGACTGAGCCCCCCAGGCGCCCAATTAACCTTTAACTTCTGACCTAAGGAAAGAGGTCTTAAGACACAAAAACACCTATCATAAAAAGAAAAGATGGATAAATTTGACAACCTTAAAAGGAACAAATTTCTCATCATTAAAAGATGCCATAAATAGAGTAAAAATAGGGGCGCCCGGCTGGCTCCGTTGAAAGAGCATGCAACTCTTGATCTTGGAGTTGTGAGTTCAAGCTCCATGTTGAGGGGTACGAATTACTACAAAAAATAAATAAACTTGAAAAAAGAGAGTGAAAAAAGAAAACCTACAACCTAGAAGATTTTGCCTCACAGGTAACAACCAAAAATGAGTATCTAAAAGAACTATGAGAATGAAAAGGACAAACCAGTATGGTCGTTTTATGACCAAAAGACAAGAAAGGAATTTCACAGAAGGGGAATTATGATGGCTCATAAAAGTATGAACGGTTGCTCAACTCATTACTAACCAGGAAATTATAAACTAAAACCACAATCTAGACTTTAGATTTTAATATTTAGAGAAGTTGATAGTAGGAGCACAGAGGCCCCACGCACTGCCGGCAGGCGTGTCTCTAGTTAGGCCCTCTGAAGACCATTCGGTGTCGCTCCGGAGAAATTTGACCACGTATCTTAGGAGGCAGGTGCAAGAATGTTCACAGCGTTTTTAGTAGCAAAATGGGAACCATGGCCATTGGCGGAAGAATGGATGCACACATCATGTACTCATCCCGTGGACGCTGCACAGCAGTGGGAGCGAACACATGGTAGGCATGCCAGTCAGAGTCTGGAGGGATCCCCAAAATACTGCTGAGGGAAAAGTGTCACTGCAAAGAAAATATAGTATGATTCCAGTTATTCGAAGTTCAGAAACAGATAAAACTTAATATATCGTTTAGGGATAAACGTATATAAGATAAAACTGTAAAGAAAAGGAAGAAGATGCTTAACACATAATTCAGGAGAACGGTTGTTTCCAGGAGGCGGGGGAAGGGACGTGGGGCTTCAGGGATACGCACTTCCTCTGTTGTGAAGCTGGTTGAAAGGTACACAGGTGGTTGAGTTTTTTACTTACTTTACTTTGAGTTTTTACTTGTGCTTGTGCCTTCTAAACTCATATGTTGTTGCCAGATAAAACTTTTAAGGTAAGTAAAAATATCTGACATTTCATTTTTCTTTATTTCCAGCCTTATTTTTCATTCCAACCAGTAAATACACAAAGTAATTCCTTGCTTTGTGTTTTTTGTTTTGACCCAATTTGGGATTGGGGCAATCGTGTAGTTTTGTTTGAGACTGATAAAAAGATGCATGCGTGTTGAAGTATAAGAACTGACTTTAGAAATAAGCCTGGTGAACTCAGCATTAATGGGAAAATATTTTCGGGAAGATGGAAACCACATGTGCATTTTTTGAAATAACTTGAGAGCATGGACCAGGATAACGGGATTTAAAGAGAGTGGATTTCATGCACGCGGATGTAGAATGGGCTCATTCGTGGTCATGATTCCCTGCCGTAGCTCCTACTACCATAACAGTAGTAATCGCGGGGAGATGCTGTGTACTGAGAGCTTTGTTGTGAGTATCAACTCCTTATCATCCCCTCTTTATGGATAAGGAGACCAGGAGCGCAGGGTCCCCAAAGCAGAACAGCTCATACTTGGCAGAGGTGGGATTTTAATTAAGGTCTTACCTGATCGTGGATCCACACTATGCCATCCTGAGGGAATCGGGAGTTTAGTATGAAGGTGACAGGAGGAGGTGGGGTAGTTTCCGGTATCTGAAAGCTAAATCGTACAAGTAGGGGACTGAGTTTGTTCTGTGTTGCATGCTAGGAAGAGTGATGAGGAACTCAGGAGGATAGATTTCTGCTCGGTGTAAGCGAAGACTTTTTTTTTTCCATTTAATATAATTTATTGTCAAACTGGCTTCCATATGACACCCAGTGTCCATCCCAACAAGTGCCCTCCTCAATGCCCATCACCCACTTTCCCCTCTCTCCCACCCGCCATCAGCCCTCAGTTTGTTCTCTGTATTTAAGAGAATCTTATGGTTTGCCTCCCTCCCTCTTTATAACTATTATTTTCCCCTTCTCTTCCCCCACAGTCTTGTGTTAAGTTTCTCAAGATCCACATATGAGTGAAATCATATGATATCTTTCTCTGACTTTTTTCACTCAGCATAATACCCTCCAGTTCCATCCACGTTGTTGCAAATGGCAGGATTTCATTCTTTCTCCTTGCCAAGTAGTATTCCATTGTATATATAAACCACATTGTCTTTATCCATTCGTCAGTTGATGGACACTTAGTCTCTTTCCATGATTTGGGTATTGTTGAAAAGGGCAAGGACATTTTGATGATCAGGTCTCTCTTGCTTCATTTCTGGCTCACCGCCCCCCCCCCCCGGCCCCCGCCCCCAGGATGGAGCTGGCCGTCAGTGGCTGTTTGCTGAATGAAGGGATGAGGCCCAGTGAGGGTGTGGTGAGCGTTCCCCTCAGTGCACCTGCCCCGGCAGGCCCCAGGTGTACGTCTGTTTGGACCACTATGGAAGTCACCGCGCTGTTTGGGACGTTGGACTAAACACCCTAAGCCCTTTCCCACAGACGCCGCCACACTCCGCCTGCTTGCCCGTCGTTGCAGTTTCTTAGCCCCAGCAGCAAGTGTGTCCCAACGGAATGAGTTCTCTCAGAATCATCCTAAAGATGGGCAGGACTCTCTCCTGTGGTATCACTAGCGTCTAGCACAGGTACACGTTGAACGAATTGTGGACAGAAAGCAGTAGAGGAAGGGGCAGACCCGCCAGGGGCACGATGATGTGTAGAAGCTTTGTGAGGTCCGTCAGCGGTAAGGGGGGGCGGCTCTCTGTGATTTTTATGATCCTTCGTTACCCTGCAGGTTTTGAGTGTGAATAAGTTTTGGTTTTCACTAGTACACGCCCCCGGAGTGACGCTTCTGGCATGCGATGCTGGTTCGGTAGCCACCAGCTGTTTTCTTTATGAAGTTAATTGTCATGAGTATGACCGAGATGCACTTTGTGTACCTGATAAATTACTGCAGCGTAGAGATAGAAAGCTTCCGGTACCTCGTAGCTTTGCGACAGACACTCCACTCACGTGCTCTCCCGTGTGGCTCACTGAGCGCACACAAGCCTGTGAGTTTGTGGGTAGAAAGAGAGGCAGATCATTTCAGCTGGAGTTTTGAGCTAAGTTGGTGATTTTCCTCACAGACCAGAGTGAGCTCCGAGCAGGAGCATTTCCTCATCGTTCCCTTTGGACTTCTCTACAGCGAAGTGACCGCGTCCAGTTTGGTAAGAATATCCTTTTCCCCTTGGGCCTTATGTATGTATGTTTAAGTCGTATTAGATCATTAAACACCTTCCAATCCTACGAGACATGTAAAACCCAAGAAAGGAGAGGAGGTTTATGTTTTGTGTGATTAACTCCGAGAAAAAGCTTAGAACTAGTTATAAACACTTTAGACTTTGGTTTAAATAGTTCCTAGTAAGGGTAGTTTGAAATCCTCTTGACATTGAAAATCTTGATTTGCTTATTTCCAGGTTAAAATCAATTTACAAGGAGGTGTGGTAGATCGTGGGAGCACTAATCTGGGAGTAAACCAGGCCGGCTTCACCTTACATTCTGCAGTTTATGCCGCAAGGCCAGACGTGAAGTGTGTGGTCCACATTCACACGCCAGCGGGGGCCGCGGTGAGTGTGTCGCCCTGGTAGCAGCTTACATTTGAAAGCTGTTTAGTGAAAGGCCCTCCACGTTTCCTCACAGCTGCCCTCTTTTGAGACAAGTCAGTAAACCTAATTTTGGTGGAGTGAAAAAGGTTTTTTTTTAACTAAGTTTGACTTTCTTAAGAGAATTTTTTTTTCTTTTAAGGGGTCTGTATTCCGTATACTATCCAGTTTTGGAAAACCTGTGTGAGTGGAAATGTCCGTTAGACTTAACAGTTAGCAAATCATAGTGTACTGAGGGTGAGGTCAGCTTTCAGTGTTGTGAAGACTAAGTAAGCAGAGACTCTTTCCTTGTCTGAGAAGAGGGGTGGCAGGGAGGGGGCTCAGCAGGCTGCAGGAGGATGCTCTGGGCTCGGGGAGGCATCAGCTGGATGCGGGAGACCTGACCCGCTGGTGGGCTGTGGGGAGGAGCCAGGCGTGAGAGGGAGAAGTTGAGGCCCGGAAACCCCTGGATGGTCTGCCCGGATCCGGCAGGAGCCAGGCTGGACCATGACGGGAAAGGAGAGGGGGACGGCCGTTGCAAGAGGAAGGCAAACATTGTAGGCTGTTAGGAGACTGGCCTCCAGGCCTAGAACTTCCCCAGAGCCCGAGCCCGCCCCGGCCCAGCCACCAAGCCCCGGGCCCTTCTGGTGCCCCCAGCCCAGACCTCCCAGTACGGAAATGCCCATTCCGGTTGTTGGGACGGTCATGTGACAGCGAAACACTACAACCATCTGGAATTGGATTTTTATCACCCGTTTTGTTCTCTAACGACTTTGTGGGCTTATTTGTACCATATAGAGATTCAGTAATGTGGAATTATATGATGTTCTAATGTCACATGTATTGGATTGTTTTGATGCATGTTAAATCTGTCTGGTTTATCTTGCTTTGAGCATGTGGCTCTAGGTATGAACAGAAGAGTTTCATTGGATCTGTCATTTTCTGAAGCGTTTTGGTAAAAAGATGCCTGCTCTCCCAGCCGCAGAAAGTCCATGCATTTTAATGAGCCGTTTGATGTCCCTTTGAGAATATGGTTCCAAACAGTTTACCGTGTGATTTGTTTTAAAACTTACCAAATCGCTTCACTTGGTAAGGAAATTCTTCTTACAAGAAGGCTGTGAAAGGAATTTAATGCTGTGTCGCCTTCTTTGCGGCAGTGTCTCTTTAGACGAACTTGTGCGTGGAGTTGTTGCACCTGTAGACACGGTTCGCATCTTTGGAGCCTGTTCGTTTGTCTCGGTAGAAAAACCTTCAAAATTTGCACGTTCTAGTCAGTTTGGGAAATTCAAGGAAACTGAAGGGCTATATGAATGCTTATGATTTTTTACTTAAATAGAAGAGAAATTTTACAGCATAATTATCTTAAACTTCAGAAATTTGCTTTTATGTAAATTTCTGGTTTTGGTTCACCTACAACCCTGAGATGAAAACTGCATCCGGCCATCTCTTCGCAGTGTCCTGACTCATGCGGGGGAAACCGTTGTCCCTCCTCGCGTTAGGGCCAGGGCTCATCTTACCACGAGACCTGAGCTCGCACGGCGTTTGAAGTTTTGGTAGCAAGCCCCAGAAGTTAAAGTTCATCCTATAAGTTCATAGGTTCATTTATTTCTGAGAAGATAACAAAATAAAATCTGTTCCTATTTACTTCTTTGAGGAAGGCATGTGCCGTGTCATCAACGCGTGACTCTTGACTTCCCTTTGCTCACGGTGCCTGCATGTTCTCTAGGTCTCTGCGATGAAGTGTGGCCTCTTACCAATCTCCCCGGAGGCACTTTCCCTTGGAGAAGTGGCTTATCACGATTATCATGGGATTCTGGTTGATGAGGAGGAAAAAGTATTAATTCAGAAAAATTTGGGGCCTAAAAGCAAGGTCAGTGGGCATCTGATGTGGTCTTTAAATTACAGAGGGAAGAAATAAAAATTAAAGTGTCAGTCTTCTTGCTTCGCTCCTTAGGGCTTTCATGTTTCCCGCTCAGGTTCTTATTCTGCGGAACCACGGGCTCGTGTCCGTTGGGGAGAGCGTTGAGGAGGCTTTCTACTACATCCACAACCTTGTGGTCGCGTGCGAGATCCAGGTGGGTGGTGGCCACTCTTTTGAGTCGGCAGCTTATCCCAGTGTTTGCAGGGTTTTCAGAGAGTTCTGGTGCTCGTTTTGTAGGAATGAGTCTCTGTGTAATCTCTTTGCCAAAGACGAGTTCGTGGATTCGGAAATTGAGCAGAGCAAGTGCCACTTTACTGATTGAAGCTGACAGATGATTGTGGTGGCCTTTTCATTCTCATTTTTTATTATTCAAATACATCAGTCATCACCATTTACGGAGCACCCGGTGTCAGGCACGTCATGAATGTTATTACATGTTCTGTCACTTGCCCCTCATGGCACTGTTTGTGAAAAGGCATGTGCAGAGAGGCAGAGCCTTGCTTGTGGCCCGTGGCAGTGAGCGCCGCTGAGC